>CM032448.1:24860045-24997545 GCA_019049505.1 Pachyrhynchus sulphureomaculatus
CTCTGCTTGAATAGGCTTAGTAAGTCGCTGACAGAGTGCAGTATAAGCATCTATTTGTTATAGTTTTCCGTTAGTTACCTGGATAAAGGACTAAAAATGTGTTCTCGTATTTGCTGAACCTAGCCCAGCTGATGAGCCGTGATACGGCGAAACGCGTCTTGGGATGGTTCAGCAAATACGAAGAACACTTTTGGTAACTTCTAAAAATGCGATTCTTTTCATTTCGTCTTTAGTTGTTATACCAATGCTGCCATCTATGCCTTCGAGCAGTAAGCGTGAAAAAGGTGCGTTTCTGCAATAAGTGCCAGCCGTGCTATGCCGCTCTGCTTGAATAGCCTTAGTAAGTCGCCGACAGAGTGCAGTATAAGCATCTATTTGTTATAGTTTTCCGTAAGCAAGAAGAATTTTTCGGGAAGCCGTTAGACTGTATTGAGGACGTTACCCCGACCGACAGTAGGGTGACAAGCCAAAATTTTTTTTGGATTTCTTTAGTCCTACCCCAGCAAAATGCTCAATCCTATGAAAAAATGAATCCTCTAAATTTTTAGAAAAAAATATTAATATTTTGAGATCGAATCCAGTGACTGAAAATTTATTTTTTTCTTCTCAATGGTTTTTTTTCCCCTTCAATAGCTCCCCCGTTAGACTTCTGATTTAAATTTAAGGAATATAAAGGTGTTTCCAACTACATTTTTTGATGCTGAATCAGCTCTCAAGGGCTGTTTCCCCCTAAAATCCTTCAGTTTTTCACAACGCTTTTGTTAAGTGCGAATTAAGGGTGAAAAAATACGTTTACTTTTCAAAAAAAGTTCCACAAAATTCACAGGAAGCATTGTAGATCAAGTTTTATGATGCAAAATCATAGATGTGACATAGATCTATGAGAAATTTCATGGCGTACGAGTAATATGGGACAAAGATAACGAGAATGAAGCGCTTTGTTGGAAAAAAAATTGACACACTTAAAAAAATTCGACAGGAAGGCCACTTCAGAAAGAATATTTCAGACAAAAGTTTTAGCATTTTTTCCCGGGAATTGAATGGACCTATTAGATTTTGGGACTAAGGCTCTGTTGGGACTCTATAAGTCTCAGAATTGATAATTTAAATGGAAACCCATAATACTTTTAATACATGTTTGAATTCAGCGAAAATTTTACGGATAAAATGGAATAGTTTTCATCTATATTGAGCGAACGAGATTTCCGCGCTTTCTTATTTGTCATCTTTCTCTTCTGCGATATCGCTTTCGTTGTATGAAGTTTTTGACGAAATGTCCGCTAATCCACTGAGGTCTCTTCGACTTTCCTTGCTTATGCATAGGCAAAATATTGCGCAAATAAAATTCTTCTGTTTTTTAAGAGATAAATATTCCGAATACTCAATCTTTGGGATAATATTTCTTTTATCTCTGATAGGTAGTCAAAAATATGTTTAAATTTTTGCAGTTTCCATAGACACAATGCCAGCACTTTCTCTAATTGTACGCTTCAATGATTATGAAAAAATAGTCTTAAAATATGATTATTCGACGGAAAGGTATTTGCAGAAATTCGTTTTCCTAGCAACAAACCAAATTTAGATAATGAAATAAATGTAGCTAGATCAATACAAAACAAGGCTAAAAATAATAATATTATTTTCACAAAAGCAGATAAGGGTAACACAATAGTCGCTATAGATCAACAACAATATATAGACAAAACATTAGAATTTATTAAGAAAGGAAATTTCAAAATATTACTAAAAGATCCGACAGAAAAATTCAAGAAAGATATTAGAACAGCGTTAGGTAAAGCTTCTAGCATCATATCAGACAACCAAATCTCAAAATTAACAGTCATGAATCATCAGCCCCCTCTACTTTTTTCATTAGTCAAATTACATAAAGAAAATCATCCTATTAGACCTCCTACATATCGGCCCCAGCTTACAAACTCTCAAAATTTCTCATAGATATCATTAAAACGAACATTAACTTCACCCCAACTTACACAATAAAAAATTCGTTAGAATTAACGGAAAAAAATCTCCAACGTCTTTCTACCAGATAATTCAAAACTAGTATCATTTCATCAAAATCTTTTCCTTAGCATACCCCGGATGAAAACAGTAAAAATCATAAAAACATTCCTAATCAAAAATAAAGTTAATATCGTTATACAACAAGACATACTAAATTTATTAAACACGAGCCTCAATCAAAATTATTTTTACTTTAATAATACTATTTTTTAATTAATTTATTTATAATAGTTCTGAGGGTCTCATAATGGGTAGTCCACTTAGCCCGCTTTAAAAGCAGAAATATTCATGAATAACCTAGAAAAACAAATACATCAACAAGGAATTAGCAAATCATTTTTGGTATTGGTACCGATATGTAGACGACATCTTTGCTTGTTTTAATGGTACAGAGCGTCAACTTGACAATGTTTTTAACTATATAAACTCAATACATAAAAATATTAAATTCACTATGGAAGTAGAAGTCGACAATACAATTAATTTTCTTGACTTAACGATAACCAGACATTACAACAAACACAAATTCTCTATTTTTCACAAACCCTCACATACAGATACTACAATAAACATAAAATCAGCTCACTCGCTACAACACAAATTGGCAACTTACCACAGTATGTTGCATAGACTTGTAAGTGTCCCCTTTTCTGTAGATGATTTTAATAAAGAATTAAATCTAATAAAACAAATTGCTGTTAACAACGGATATTCTCCTGACTCCATAGACTCAATTCTAAATAAAAAATTAAAAAATAAAGCTATTTCTTTAGTATACCCCAAAAAAGAAAACACAGGGAAAAAATATAATGTTTTAACCTATTTTGGTAACACGTCAGAGAAAATTAAAAATCACTTAAACAAATATAATATCATCAACATAGCTTTTAGAACAAACAACTTGTTAGGAAAATTCATTAAAAACGCAAAGGGAAAATAAAATAGATCAAAAAAATCTGGAGTGTATCAGTTGAATTGTGATTCTTGTCATAAAAGTTACATAGGTCAGGCAGGTCGCTCATTCGAAACTAGGATTTTAGAACATAAAAGAAGCTATTTAAAAAACAAAACTGACTCAGCGTACAGTAATCATTTAACAGAATCAAATCATCTTTTTGACGATAAATTTAAAATTCTAGACATACAAATCAAAGGCGTAAAATTAAACCTAATTATTTATTAATTTAGAAATAAATAGAATTAAAAATTCAGACAAACATCTTAAACGAACAAAAAGATACCTGTCTGGCCCATGATAACTCACCATTAATCAATTTATACAATTAATATTCAGAATGAATTTCCCACCAATATTCATTAGCATATAGTATTAATTTTATTACCTATCTACCTTAGGGTATTTGTATAAATGTAACAACACTAATATTCAAATATCATTTTGTATCAGACGAAGCTATAGTATAACGAAATGCGTCATACAGTTTCAGTGAAACTAAATAAAGTGGAAATTTGACAAAATCAGTTTTTCATTACATTCGTTTATGAATTTCCATCAAGTAACAGCCACAACAATTCAAAGTTTAGTTATTAGCTTTTAATACGGACATAATTCTTTTCAAGTGCCGCATTTTATTGCAGTTCTCGTACGTAAAATGCTCGCTGAATTCAAATATATCTTAAAGGTATTGGGTTTCCATTTAAATTTTCAACTTCGGGACTCATAGAGCCACAACAGAGCATTGAGCCCAATTCAATTCCCAGGGAAAAATGCTAAAACTTTTGTCTGAAACATTTTTTCTGAAGTTGCCTTCCTGTCGAGTTTTTTTAGGTGTGTCAAACTTTTTTCCAACAAAGCGCTTCGTTCTTGCTGTCCTATATTACTCGTGCGCCATCACAATTTCTCAAAGATCTGTGCAATCTCTATGATTCTGCATCGTAAAACTTGATCTACAATGCTTCCCGTAAATTTTGCGGAACTTTTTTGAACGGAAAACGCATTTTTTCACCCTTAATGCGCACTTAACATGAGCATTGCGGAAAACTGAAGGATTTTAGGGAGAAACGGCTCTTGGGAACGGATTCAGTATCAAAAAATGTACAAGGAAACGCCTTCATAATCTTTAAATTCAAATCAGAAGCCTAGCGGGAGGCTGTTGAAGGGGAAAAAACGTTTGAAAAGAAAAAATATATTTTCAGTCGATGGATACGCCCTCTAAATATTAATAATTTTTCTAAAAATTTAGGGGCTTTATTTTTTCGTGGGATTGAACATTTTGCGGAGGTAGGACCAAAGGATATAAAAAAAAATTTGGCTTCTCACCCTACCCAACAGGTATATTTCAGATCACACTACCATATATTTTATCGATTAGAACGAAATTTGAGAAGCAATATGAATGCATTTTCTAGGCAGAAAGGTATTTCTACGAAAATCTGTTTTAACAGTTGAAAAAGTAGCCGAAATTATGCAATATATTTAAAACCATACAATTCAATCAGACAAGTAAGTAGGCAATTGAATGTATTTTATGGGGCTATTCAGAAATCTCTTAAACCTAACAAAACACCCTGACTATAAAATGTGTAATCTTCAGTTATTAGCACAATTCGATTCGGAACGACGACTGAGTTTTGTAGCAGAAATGAAGATAAAATATGACGAAGAATGTTATTTTCTGAATCATATATTATGGACAGATGAAAGTAATTTTGTCAGCAACGGCAAACTTAACAGAAAATATTATCATTACTGGGCTGACGAGCATCCATACAACGTTAATTAAAATCAGAATCAAGGCCATTATGGCTTTAATGTATGGTGTGGGATAATTGGAAGAGATTTGATTGTACAATACTTATTTGAGGGAAATTTATCTGGAAATAGATACCTTAATTTCTGGGTTAATACTCTACCAGTTTTATTAGAAAATGTTCCCCTTATTTTTAAGAAGGCATATGTGGTATCAACAAGACGGAGCACTACCTCATACAACTGCTGTTGTTAGAGATTATTTCAATGAACGGTTTCAACTAAAATGGATAGGGCTTCGCAGCCTAGTTATTCAATGGGCACCTGAGTCACCAGACCTCACGCCGTTAGATTTTTTTCTTGTGGGGGATATTGTATACAAAACTGCGACAAATGATATTGAGTACTTAAAAGCAAAAATATCAGATGCGTGCAATAGTATATCTGGAGAAATTATTTACAAAGTCACTCATCAAGCGTTAATGAAAAGAATGGAAAAATCCATGATAGAAGAAGGAAGACATATAGAAAATTTCTTTTGATGTTTTTCTTTATTTTTTAAGTTTCAAACATTTAATTTTATAAATATGTAATAAGTTATGTAATATTAAAGGTCATAGAGTTTTTTGTGGTTTTAATAAAAACAATGTGTTCTTGTTTTTTATTTTTTAAAGTTATTTTATTAAACGAAAACCTCAACGGCATAGTAACTTACACCAACAACATTCACAACACACTTAGTACAGTTAGGACTCAACACAAACATACACAAAAAACATTCAGAAGCCAGTGATTTTGAAAATACAGTCGACACTGTTTATAGTGAAACTCTATATAGTGAAAAACTCTTTATAGTGCAATTTTTTCAAGACCTAGAATATTTTAATAAAATTTCATGTAAAAAGCCCTGCAGATAGTGAATCTGTAAAATAGTAACACTCTATATAGCAAAATTTTTACCGGAATTTTATGTATAAATTTTTATGCATTTATTGAGATCTTGGCCATTTCGGGTTTCCAATTTTTATCTAACATTAGCACGAATTCCATTTTTATGACGCATTCTTTTGAAAAGGTTCTTAACGCGTTTATAACGCCTAATGGTTGGCAATAAATCAGGTAGATTTCTGTGAGAAACCCGGGGAATAATCCATTTTATAGAAACCCGGGGAAAAAACCCATTTTATAGTCGAGGCCTAGTAATTCGCAAATTCAGGTTCAGTTTCTTTTTATTTAAGAATCAAGTAAGATGTCCAAGCGAGTGTGTTTAAGTTTAGCTGAGAAAATTAAAGTTTTGGAGGAAGTTGATAAAGGCTGCAAAAAAATTGGTGTTGCTGCAAAATTTGGTGTTTCTCCAAGTTGCGTCTCTCTGATAATAAAAAGTCGCGACAGTATCATCAAGAAACCTAGTGTTCCAAGCAGTCGACAACGAGTACGGGTGAGTACTTACGAGGATGTAAATGAAGCAGTTTTACGATGGTTTCAAGTGGCCTGTATGCATCAAAACGTACCAATATCGGGAAATTTAATAAAGCAAAGGCTCTACAATTTGCTAAAGAATTTAACTGCGTTAATTTTCAACCTAGTAAAGGGTGGTTGAGTGCCTGGAAGACTCGCAATTCAATTGTTTTCAAGACGGTGTCTGGCGAGAGTGCAAGCGTTAGTCAGGAGGACTGTGACATTTGGACTGAAACTGTTTTAAAAAGTGCATTGAAAAAGTACGAGCCAAAAAACTTTTTCAATTATGATGAAACCGGTTTGTTTTTTAAATGTTTGCCAAATAAAAACTTTTGCTTTTAAAAGTGATAAATGTTTTGGCGTTAAAACAAGTAAAGAAAGGGTGACACTTATTGTTGGAGCAAACATGGATGGCTCAGAAAAACTGAAATTACTGTTCATAGGTAAAAGCAAAAATTCCCGCCAATAATAAAAAGGCATGGATGACTTCTGAGATTTTCGAAAGATGGATCAAAGAACTGGACACGAAAATGAAAAGCGAAAAGCGAAAGATTGTGATGTTTATAGATAATTGTCCTGCAAAATCCAGTTACTGTAAATAAAAAATTAAGGAATATTGAATTGATCTTTTTTCCACCAAACATGACCTCCAAATTGCAACCTATGGACGAGGGTATTATAAAAAACATAAAACATCATTACCGAAACAGAATTTTTCAGAAAATTGTTAATGCGATTGATAACAACCTTCCAGTCCAAAAATTGATTACCCTTAAAGAGTGTATAACTGAAGTCGCTAAAGTATGGAGTGAAAATGTTTCTCAGAAAACTATCAAAACCTGCTTTTCTAAAGCAGGTTTTACTGAAAAAATTGACGAATGGGAAGAAGAAGAAGACGAAATGGATCTCGCTACCTTAAAAAAGCAATGGGGTAATACTACAAAAAAACTGCTACCGTCGACGCAGATTTTTTACTAGAAGATTTCTTAGAAATCGACAATGATGTTGATACGACATATCTCCCAACTGGCCAAGACACAATTGACGATATAAAAAGTATAGAAGATCATGAAGAAGAAACTGAAATCGGGGAATTTCCTGCTAAATTTAGTGAAAATGAAATAAGAAATGCATTTGACATTGTGCGAACTACTCTCAGGGGCCAGGAAAGTGTACCTGATCAAATCTTTATGCATTTGAATAAACGCGAGAATTTTGTTGAGCAACAATTATTTTTCAAAAGTAATGTTCAAAAGAAAATAACTGATTATTTTTCCTAGTACGAATGTACATAGTATGTACATATGTATTAACAGATTTTGTAATATTCTTTTTATTTCGTATGTAGTACATACATACAAAAAGTCCGTACGTTATATCTTTACACGTGCATCATAGTTTTTAGGCAATATCCCAGACGACTATTATATTTTTTGTCTCTTTTTACCAATACCTACGATTTATTGGTGAAAAGAGACAAATAATATAATAGTCGTCTGTTATATGGCCTGAAAACTATGACGCACGGGTTCGTAAAGATATAACGTACGGACTTTCTGTATGTATTTAGCCCTGTACATGCTATGTACTATTTAAACTTTCAAATGTTTAATAAAATCTTTTCTAATAATTCAATTTTGCAATTTTTTTTGTTGCTTGTACCTTATAAAATACAAGTAAATGATTACCAATATAAAATACATACATAGCAATATATACGGATTTTTTCTTTACATAGTGAAAAACTTTCTATAGTGAAATTTCGGTTAACATTTTGGTCTTTCACTATATAGAGTGTCGACTGTATATAACATTGTCAGGTCATTCCTTAACACACAATGATAATAGCGTTTGTGCTGACTTGGCTTAGGTCCGTCAGCCAAAAATGGAACCACGTTGACCAAATGTGAGAAAGAAGAACAATAGTAATAATAATAATCTTCATAATTTTTCGCACCACCATTAGGAGCTTTCAAATAGCCTAATTCGTAGCTAGTTGATATAACTAGCTTTTGTCACCAGCAATAGGTTTTAGAGTTCAAATTTCATTTATTGCAATATTTTTTTGATTTGTTAACAAGAGTAGTTGGAAAATATGTATATACAATTGCACCTTAAATTATCTAATAATTGTATGTGTAATTGATTTTGAAGACAACTAAATTACAGACTTTCAGGTTTAATTACGAAAATTTGATTAGTATTTAAATAATTTAAATAATTAAAACTGTAATTTATATTTTTATTACTACTACCTTTTATAATTATCTTTATAATTAATAGGTCTAAGTGTCTAATTATAAACTATCACACCTGGGACGACAACTTTCCGCGACGACTGTATATCGCCACTTGGTAGTGCGATAGAGTGGTCTATGTGAAATGACACTTGACAGCAATGCAAAATGATTGAGAGAGAGATTGTCAATGTATAGTTAAGACTCAATTTTTCGCACCAATTGTCAATAGTATGAAAATAAAGACTGTGTTAACTCTACATTCATAAATTGTACCTTAAACATCTCGAAAAGTACTGAGTGAATTACCTTTAATAACACTGGTCAACAAAAAAAAAGGAAATTGCTTGTTTCCTGTGATTTTTTTTTTGTTTCTATCTCAAATTGACGCGTATTTTTTAAATATGGCAACAATTTTTCTCTAATAGCTTTTGTTTTTGAGTTATAGCTAACTACCCTCATTTACTATTTTTACTTAGATTTTCGTTTTTTATTGGACACCAAAATATATTTTGTTGTTGTTTTAGATATAGCTTCGTCAAGAAGATGTTGTGTGCTTAATCCTGTTTGTTTTTGCTATATTTGTGGTGAATATATATTTGCAAAATATCGAAATCCTATATCGGACTTTGTGAAAACTGCGTATCATCAATACTTTAAAATAAAATTGTGTAATCAGGACAAGCCATGGGTTCCTCATATTGTATGCCAGAAATGTGTGGTATGTCTACGGTTATGGTCCAGTGGAAAAAGAGATGCAATAATGTTCGTAACACCCAATTTGGCGAGAACCTCGAAACCATCATGACGATTGCTACTTCTGCGTTGTGAAAATAAACGGAATTAACTCTGGAAATCGAAGTAAGTGGCCATATCCTAACTTATCTTCTGCTCAACGACCTCAATTGAAATCACAAGAGGTACAACCCAGCACATCTAAATCTTCTGATGATCCAAATCTCTGTGAACCTGAACGAAATACATCAAGTGAAGACTCTGATTCAGACTACAAATGTAGCCTTTCAGAACCTCAACCATTTAATCAGAAATAACTAAATGACTTAGTAAGAGATCTGAACTTACCAAAAGAAGCTTCTGAAATTTTAGCATCTCGTTTAAAAGAAAAAAATTTGCTTACTCCGGAAATCAACATTTCTCGTACCCGAGAAAAAAATCTGTTACCGTATTTTTCTCAAGAGAAGGATTTAGTTTTTTGTAACGATGTTGGTGGTATTTTGCAATAGATGGGATTAAAACAGTACCAACCTAGTGATTGGCGTCTTTTCATAGACAGCAGCAAAAGAAGTTTAAAGTGTGTTTTGCTTCATTACGGTAACAAGTACGGGTCTATACCTATTGCACATTCGACGACTTTAAAAGAAGAATACGTAAATGTTTCGAAGGTTATGGATAAAATTAAGTATCAAGACCACAAATGGGTCATTTGTGTTGATCTGAAAATGGTTAACTTTCTTTTAGGTCAACAAGGGGGGTACACAAAGTTCCCTTATTTCATGTGTCTCGGGGATAGTCGTGACAAACAACACCATTGGTCACAAAAAGTTTGGCCAGTGCGGGAAGAGCTAAAAGCTGGTACAAAAAATGTTATAAACGTGCCTTTAGTTAGCCGAGACCGCATCATACTTCCACCACTTCATATTAAACTCGGCATAATGAAACAGTTTGTGAAGGCGCTTGACAAAAGTGGCGAATGTTTTAATTTCCTTTCACACAAGTTTCCAGGATTAAGTTCAGAAAAATTGAAAGCTGGTATTTTTGATGGGCCACAGATTAGGCAACTCGTGAAAGATCCTAATTTTGTCAAATCAATGACTGAAGTCGAATCCAAAGCTTGGAATTCATTTGTTTTGGTTATGAGTAGCTTCCTAGGCAAAAAGAAATCTGACGACCATGTCGAGCTTGTTGAGTGCATGCTATCGAACTTGCAAGAGCTAGGGTGCAACATGAGCATAGAAATCCACTTCCTGCACTCGCATTTAGACCGATTTCCACAAAATCTGGGTGATTTTAGTGAGGAGCAGGGTGAAAGATTTCATCAGGATCTTCGGACAATGGAAGAAACGTTATCAGGGGCGGTGGGACTCACATATGATGGCGGACTACTGCTGGAGTTTGCAACGAGATCTACCTAAAGTCGTTCATTCAAGGAAATCTTATAAAAGATCATTTGCTAGTGTTCAATAGAAATTTTGTTAACATAATGTATTATTTTTTTTGTATGGCAAAATAATAAAACTGTATATTTCAAAAGGTAAAGCTGTTAGCAATCTCACAGAATTTTTTTCATAGTCAGGGCCATAGAAATACCCAATAACAGAAAAAAAAATAAAGGAAACAATACTTGTGTTGACCAGTGTAATTTATCTGGTACGTAAAAAAAAATTCGAGGTTATCAGTTTTCAGTAAAAATCGGAAAAAATTTTTGTTGAAAACTCATTTGGGGTATATTTTGTGAAGTCAATTTTTATTTTAAAAGTAATTAACATATGGAACACTAATTGCGCAAGTCCGACTTGTACTTGGCGGGTTATTGAGTTAATTAATATGGTTAGGTCCGTTCTGTAGCCTTTAAAGGCCGTTTAAGTCAGTTAAAATTTTTTAGTCTTGTCTTAGCTGGAAAAAATTATTACTAAAAAAACATATTTAAATAACTAGACTAGTTGTAGGGTGCTATCCAGGCGAAACGTTCACGTCTTGCCAAAAAGAAAGTGCCTTTTCATAGCGATAATGCGCCTTCACGTACGGGTCGGATTGCTGCTGCAAAACTGCATGATCCTCGCTTCGAAGTGCTTTCACAATTACCGTATTCGCCAGATTTGGCTTCCAGCTATTACTTCTTGTTTCCAAACGTGAAACAGTAGTTGGCTGGACTAAGGTTCACTTCCAATGATGAACTTAAAATTGAGATGAACGTTTATTTTGCCGAGTTGAATAAATCTTATTATAATGAGAGTATTAGGTTATTGGACTAAAGATATTGATTTGCAAGGTGACTATGTAGAAAAAAAAAGAAAAATCACTTTAATCTTGTGTTTTCTTTGTTAGGCTAAAAACCTTTGGAAATACCCTCGGACTTGCCTTAGTTTTTTTTTTTTTTAAATCGGAAAAATAATGGACAAGAATATAAAGTATCAGCAATATTATGTTATATGTGCTTTTAAAGGTTTTTAGAGTCGAGAGATCTGCGATATTTATTCATTCTTTTTAATGATGTGAAGATTAAAACTTTTGCTTCATATCTATAGTATTGTACTTTCTGTTTAGGTTATTTGGAATAAAAGTAAAATTGTATTTTTTTTTTTAAATTTTAAGATCATATTTTAGTTGTAAGTTGTAAAATTCTCTGAAATTGTTCGTCTACACAACTTGTTGTAATTAATATCTTGCCAAAGTCAAAGTCAAAAATATCTTTATTATTATTTTATTAATTTTTATTTTATTTATTATTATTTATTATTATCTCTTCATTTATTTTGAACGCTCGGACATCGGCTGCTCAGGCGAATGTCCGCAAACAACAGGAAGTCATTCAACTTAACAAAGACTTGGAAGAAATTTTATCTTAGGGTGACAGTAACCAAGTGGAATTTAACGCTACAAAAATCCAGGCGGCAGTTTTTTCTAAAAAAGTTAACGTTGCTGAACCCGACATACACGTAGTTATGTCGGGGCACTCGATTCCCCTAGCATCGCCACTTAATTTGTTGGGCGTTAATTTGGGAGCAAATATATCCCGGCATGAACATTTGCAGGCATAGCAAGGAGAGCTTCTCAAAAGTTGGGAATATTATTTCGAACCAGAAAGCTTTACACTCCACAACAACTGTTAATTCTTTACAAAGCTCAAATTCGATCAACTATGGAATACTGCTCCCATGTTTGGGGCTCCACTCCCAAACATACACTGCATTTGTTGGATTCTGTTCAGAGAAGGGCTGTTCGTCTGATTGGAGACCCAGAATTGACCGGCGGCCTTGATTCGCTAGAACGGTTGGCGATTGAGTCTATTCTACAAGTATTTTCATGGAGAGTGTTCGAAGGATGTAGCCACCCCGAGCGGTGCATGTTAAAAGTACACGTCGCGCTGATACTTCACATCCGTATAAGGATCAGTTTGTTACTCCTCGTACAACGCTTTTCAAGCAGTCTTTTATATGGAGAACATCATCCCTTTGGAATGGCTTACCCAGGATTGTGTTTTCCACCTAGTACAATTTACAGCGATTCAAGAACAACGTGAATCGCTTTTTCCGCACACGTGTCGCTCCTGTAGCTCTTTAGGGACTTCCTTGCAGCACGTGTGCTAGACCCATAAATATATATATATATATATATATATATATATATATATATATATATATATATATAAATATATATATATATATATATATATATATATATATATATATATATATATATATATATATATATATATATATATATATACAGTCCCTGGCCAAATTATTAGACGCACTGCAAGATTTCATGTAAAATATTAATTACCGAGTGATATTGTACCGTTTTATTATTTTAAATTGATTTGTTTTTTATTTTTATATTATCCAATCAATTACCTATTTATTTGACATAAATAAAACAGCATTAATTTAGAAAAGCATAAGTTTATTAAGTTTTAAAGAAAAGTGAAATTAATGTTAGTAAAAGTCAATATTTAGTTGAGCCACCTTTAGCCGCTATCAAAGCTTTAATTCTGCGCGGCATGCTATCAATGCAAGATTGTACTGTCTCCTGCATTTGAGGATGATGATTCCACACATGAATAATCTTTTCTAGGAGCTGGGTTTTGTTGGTAATCACATCTTTAGCCACTTCTCTTTTCATCAGCTCCCACACATTTTCAATGGGGTTCATATCAGGGCTATTACCCGGTCAATCCAACAGAGGGATATTTTTTTCTGCCAAAAAAGCTTTAACAGACCGAGCAGTGTGGCAGGGAGCTCCATCTTGCATGAAAGTGAATGGTTCCCCATTTGGAAACCATTCTCTGAGCTGCGGAATCAACCGATTTTGTAATACTTCTTTGTACTGATCTTGCCTCATTATTCCTTTGACGACGTACAGACGTCCAGTGCCCTTGCCGCTGATGACTGACCAAATGATCACTTTGGTGGGATGTTTAACCGTCGGGATGACACAATCAGGATGAAACTTTTCTCCATGACGACGACGCACATACTGAGCTTTATTCTGCAAAATTTCGAATGTGCTTTCGTCACTGAAGCAGACCTGTCAAAAATAGGAAAAATATATAAACTTCCATGTTTATTTGCTTTATTTAACTGAAAATGATAATAATGTATCAATTATTGATTAAATTGCTGTATCTTACCGATCTCCAGAAGTCCACATCTTTGTCTTGCCATTGTTTGGCCCACTTCAGGCGCTTTGCTTTCATTGCAGCTGTTAACTTGGGCTTCCTGGCGGGGCGACAGGCCTTAAAATCTAATTCTTTCAATTTTCTTCGAACAGTGCGCTCAGAAGCATTTACGCTAGCATCCTGGAGTTGTGATTTTTATTACCTTTGTGGTAGCAAATCTGTTTTCTACACAAATTTTCTCTCTGACCGTGGAGTGAAAATTGGTTTTCTACCGCATCTTTTCTTTCTTTTCGGGCTTAATTCCTTCCTTGACTCAATTTTCTTTTTTACGCGTCGTACACTAGCTTCAGAAACCTCCAATCTTCGTGATATTTCTCGGTTTGTAAATGTTTTCGCAATCACAAGGGCCTTCACTTCAGCTTTTTTACGTGGTGAAAGATCGTCTTTTCTACCCATAATGAAAATAGTCCAATTACTTTTTTAAAACACTGCATACAAAATAAACTAATAACTGAGTAGTATAAAACTGTTAAACAAACAATCACAGTCCATAAAGCCACAGAAACACGTCCGTACCTGACTCGATTCCGATCGCGACTGATACAGATTTGTACTTGTTTACGTTCATGTATCATTTTGTCAACACAGTGTTGCCATATGTTAAAAATAAATACAAATATGTAGTCTACAACAATTCTTTTAAATAAAAATCAATAATATTGTAGTTTAAATATACCATTATTGCATAAAAACTCTTAAGAAACATAAAATTACTAAAAAAAATACAGTGCGTCTAATAATTTGGCCAGGGACTGTATATATATATATATATATATATATATATATATATATATATATATATATATATATATATATAAAATATATATATATATATACATATATATATATATATATATATATATATATATATATATATATATATATATATATATATATATATATATATAATTTGAGTTTACTAACTAGTTCTAAGTCTAACAAGTACCTACAAGGTGTAATACATGCACATTCATTTGTTTAAAATACCTTTCAACAGGCTTGTTGTTTGGTCTTTTTTAAGTAGATTTTTAATTATTTCGTCATTTTCGTTTTACATCTTTAGTGACTTTTTTTCCATTGTTTGGTTGGAAGCATTTTGTCGTATTTGTCTTAATTTGTGGTGTTTATTTGTTTATTTTTACTGGGAAAAATTATGAAAAAAAAAAACAAGTTTGATTTTGTCAGGGACAGAGTTTTATCAAGATAACTTTACTTACTTGTTTGTTGATAGTTGTGGTCCTTTCATTCTTGTCAGCATATATTTATCTCTTTCACTATCTTTCTCTTTCATTCCTATGTATTATGTTACTCATTTGTTGTTTATTTACTTACAATATATTATAATATTTATTTTATATTTACACTCGTTATTTATATTAAACCACTGTACACTGTACATGTCGCTATGATTTTACGTAGTTTAAATTACAATATTTATATTTAAGTCTAGTTATACCTTAATATGTTGTTCAATCTGGTGTTACCTGCTTACCCGTTAATTTTCTATCGTTAGGTTTTTGTTTTCTTTATGCACTGATTTTGTTTGCATCATATTTTTTCTTAAAAATTTGATAACCTTTTTATTTGCTTTGCAACAATTTCATCCATAATAAATTTGTGCTAATATTAATAGAGTTCTGTACGGAACACTTATAAGATGACTGTGTCTGTTTATCTGTCCGGCTGTGTGTCTGTCACGCCCGATTTTCTCCGAAACTACTTGTCATAGAAAGTTGAATTTTGGTAATAATATAGGAATTGATGGCCACATCAAAGCCGTGTAGTTTTGAAAGTCGGGTTAGTTTTGGGGGGTGAAATGGAAAGTGAAAAAAAAATTTTTTTAGTAGGTCATCGAGTGTGGTGTGAAATGAAAGCTTGTGAAAACACGAGTAATATATATATATATATATATATATATATATATATATATATATATATATATATATAATGTAATACTTGCGCACACTTTTCTTTGTATTATTTTTTTTAATCGTGAAAAATTGCTGTCCCCCCACTTTATCTCGAAAAGTACTGATCAAAAAATTTTGAAAAAATTCTAGAATATTCTCCAGGGGGTGTAGATTGAACAAAAATTATCACGAGTGCATTAACTTTAATAATTTATCTGGTATATAAAAAAACAAAAATTTCAAGGTCATCAATTTTCTGTAAAAATCGGAAACAAACTTTGTTGAAAACTCATTTGGGGTGTGTTTTGTGAAGTCATTGATCATTTTATACTACCGTAACAACATTTTTTATTTTAAAAGCAATCAACGTACGGAACACTAATTGTGCAAGTTCAACTTGTACTTGACCGGTTTTTTAAACCTATTTATAAGTGATTTTAATTTTCCATGTCCTCGATTTGGTGTGAAGAGTGATATTTTTTTTCTGCATTATAAATTCATGTCTACAAATTTAGAAAAAAAAGTTGGTAATATTTAAGAAAACATCCCCACCTCCAGATGGGGATTTTGCGTCGGTTACGCCCATAAAAAAGATGCACCCCCATAAACATTGTGCATTTGAGGTAAAAATTATCCTTACCGTAATGATTAAAAAACACCCGAATGCCCAGAGGAAGTGGGGAATGGGTGGAGGTGGTCAAGGTCGATCTTCTCTACACGGGGGTGAAACCTGAACAAAGCTGAACTAACTCCAACTAACCTGAACTAACTTTAACTGACCTGAACTAATCTGAACTAACCTTAACTAACCTGAACTGACTAGAATTACCTGAACTAATCTGAACTCACTTGAACTAACTTGAACCAGGTACGCGCCAGTGCAGATACCTTGTACAACCACCTAATGCTCCATCATTTCTTTTTATTGATCATTTCAACTGTGTCGCCCAGAAACTTTAGATATAACATTTCTCGTAATGTATGTACCGCACACCAATATATCATATGCTGGCGCATGGAAGAAATATTGCAATAAATCACTCGCTAACATGTCCTATAGAAATTGTAAAACATTCATATTTTTACTCCAAATACACAATGTTTATGGAGATACATGTTTTTATGGCAGGTAACCGCCGCAATATATATGGTGGTTCGTAGAGAGGGTATCCTTCCCTACCACCACCACCCACTCCCATCCCCTCCAATGTTTATGGAGTTTCATCTTTTTTATGGGGGGTGACCGACGTAAAAGTTATGGTGGTTTGTAGACGAGACATTTCCCCCTACTGCCTTTACTTATCCCCCTCCCCTCCGAGGGTGGCGCTGTTTTCTTAACCATTACCAAAAAGGTAATTAAAAAAAATGAATAAAATCAGATACTGTTTGGATGAAATTTTTAACCAGGAGGTCGAGGTCCCTAAAAATTTCAGGTAGAACCAGTATTCAATGACGCCAATTGATAATACTGGTACTGTTTATTTTAAATATAATATGCCTTATACAGTGTGTGTCTGGTATCTCACCTTTACCTTAAGACTGAAACAGTAAAAGGTTATTTTTTCTAAATTAGAATTTAAATTGTTTTCAATATTGCTAAACTCCTTTTACCACTTTCAATTTTCTCTAATTTGTAATCCACTTTTGGCAAGGGCACCAAATTAAATGTTGAAAGATCAAGAGTTTTTACTTATTAAATATATTAATAAAAAAATATATATTAAAGGATTTTTCTATAACACAGGGCAACAAAAAAAATATTTTTGTTTTGGTGCCTGGGATTTTAGAGCTGATTTTAACTATATTTGGGACGCTAAATCTATACATGCAATCCGTTTTTCTCTATCAGCTCTACTTTTTAAGATACATCAACTTATCTACCAATGTGGTTTTTATTCACTATATTCATTTATGAGAGTTCTAAAATTATTATATATTCATTAATGTAGGTACAATGGTTTTATTGTCAGTCTGTAATTGAGTAAATTCCAGGTAAATCTATAAATAGTGGAACCATTGCCTATCAGGTACCTGAACTGACCCTTTTAATCACCTAACTCGGGTAAGTCTCGTCAGTTTGTGCGTTCTTACTAATGAGAGTAGATCGAATTCAGCGTGTTATTTTATGTTAAGAAAAGAGTGTTTTTGTGTTATTGAACAGAATTAAAATGAGTTCAGGTTCCAGTTCAAGAAGAAGTTGTGTAAATCAACCTGATGTGTTTTGCTATATATGCGGAGAATACATGTTTCAACAAAACAGACAAACTATTACTGACTTTGTAAAGCGAGCGTATCTTGGATACTTTGGAGTTAAGCTTGGTGATCAGGACAAAACGTGGGCCCCGCATCTCGTAAAACTTGTACCGAGCATTTACGGCAGTGGACTACCGGGAAAAGAAAATGTCTAAAATTCGGCGTACCAATGGTTTGGAGAGAACCAAAAAACCACTTCAATGATTGTTATTTCTGTTTAGTAAATACTAATGGAATCAATCGAAATAACCGCAGTAAGTGGACTTATCCCAATTTAGACTCGGCAATACGCCCTATCCCGCACTCAGATGAAATACCGATTCCAACATTTCATCAGCTACCACATATCTCTGATGACGAATATTTTCCCTCTGATCGCTCTTCTGATGCTAATAAAAGTTCTGATGCTAATGAAACTAACAGTGACTATGAGGGGACGTCATCAGTTCCTCAACGCTTCAATCAAAATGAATTAAAATGATCTCACCAGGGATCTCAATTTATCGAAAAAAGCTTCTGAAGTACTGGCTTCTAGGTTGAACGACAAAAATTTACTGGAACAAGGAACCAAAATTACCTTTTACCGTACAAGAGAAAAAGATCTGCTACCATTCTTTTCTCAAGAAGACAATCTTGTATTTTGTCACGAAATTAGGGGACTCATGAAAGAAATGGGACTTTCTGAATATATTCCAGATGATTGGCGCCTATTTATTGACAGTTTCAAAGCGAAGTTTAAAAATGTGTCCTTCTACATAATGGGAATAAATATGGTTCAATACCACTAGCTCACTCAACGAAACTGAAAGAAGAATATAATACCATAGCTTTGGTCTTGCAGAAGATAAAGTATTACGAACATCAATGGATGATTTGTGTAGACTTAAAAATGGTAAACTTTCTTCTTGGGCAGCAAAGTGGTTACACGAAATATCTGTGTTTCTTGTGCCTCTGGGATAGTAGGGACAAAACACACCACTGGGTTAGAAAAGATTGGCCTCAGAGAGAAAACATGGACGTTGGGGAAAAGAATGTCATTAACGACGCTTTGGTTGAAAGAGAAAAAATCATACTTCTTCCGTTACATATAAAGTTGGGCTTAATGAAGCAATTTGTAAAGGCTCTTGATAAGAATGGGTCTTGTTTTGCATATATAGGGGTAAAAAATGCATCAGTTGAGCACAGAAAAACTCAAAGCAGGGATATTTGACGGCCCACAAATAAGACAATTAATTAAGGATCCTGCCTCCATAAATTCAATGAATCAAGTTGAACGAGAAACTTGGACATCATTTGTTGCAGTTGTAGAAAATTTTCTAGGCAAACATAAAGCTCAAAACTATGTTGAAATGGTTAACAAGATGCTTAATAGTTTCAAATCCTTAGGGTGCAATATGAGTATTAAAATACACTATTTACACAGCCACTTAGACCGTTTTCCAGAAAATTTAGGAGACATGAGTGAGGAACAAGGTGAAAGATTTCACCAAGATATTAAAGTTATGGAGGACCGCTATCAAGGAAGATGGGACATGCACATGATGGCAGATTACTGCTGGAGTTTAAAAAGGGACTGTTTAAAAAAACATTCAAGAATGTAGCGGAAAAGAAGCTTTCCAAGTGTTGAGTGACTATTTCATTTCTTCAATGTTTTTTTTTGTTTGTAAGTACGACATAATATTGTATTTTGTATAACTAAAATAAAAATTTCGTATCTACTTTTGTTTACTACACTTACGGATTTGAGTTACAATAATGTAACTTATATTTCTCTAAAATTGTATATCTTAAAAATTTGAGCTCCTAGGTACAAATGAATACGTTATTTGAATTCAGGACATCAAATTGATATAGAATCAGCTCAAAAAACCTCGACACCAAAACAGCTGTTCCCCTGTGTAATTAAAGATTATCGAGCCAGTGACTTGTTATTTCTGAAATGGTGAGCATCATATTGCCTGCTCTTGTGAGATCAAGGTGGACGATGTTAAAATGCTTAAGCAAGAAGTATATTTCCATGATTTTAAAAACACAGATTTTACAAACTTCAATCGTCATCTTTCCGCGGTGGAGTGGGATGTGATGCTCCCAGCATGAATATACATAAAGCTACAAGAATATTTTATGAAATACTTAATAATGCTATCTTATCTTATGTACCTATTAAGCTGTTTAAAGCCTCGAACTTTCCACATTATTTTAGTGCGGAACTCCGAAGTTCTATTATAAATAAAAAAATAGCTCACAAAAACTATATCTCCAGTGGGTTGCGGGCGGACTATCTCCAGTTTAGTAATTTGAGATCCCTTTGCAAACAACTAGTTAAACGTGAAAAGGAGAACCCTAGAAACTCTTGGAAATTTGTCAGTCACCACAGAAAATCATCTGATTTACCCGGCTGTATGTTTTATAACAATAAAGTGGCTGACAGCGGTCAAGACATTGCTGATTTATTTTCGGAGTTTTTTAGTACTGTATACTGTAAGGCTGATGTATCTTGTGTAGAATATAGATTAGATAACAGGGTGGACATTATAATTAAACCTTTTACAATTTCTGAGATATTTCCTAAGATTACTAGGCTGTTTAAAAAAATGGAATGTGGTCCTGACAATGTACCTGAATATTTGTTAAGCATGCTTCAAGTCGGGTGAGAGAGAGAATATTCAAAATTTTAGGGGCATTTCGAAGCAGTCTGTAATTCCTAAGTTGCTGGATGGTTTGGTCTATGATCAACTAAGCTGGATTTGTAAAGGTATAGTGGTAGAAGAACAGCATGGCTTCATGGGAGGTAGGTCGACGGTCACCAACTTGATCACCTATGAGAATACTCTGGTGGATGCATTGGAGAGGGAATGCCAAGTGGACTCGATCTACACTGACTTTTCTAAGGCATTTGACAGGGTTAGCCATCAAAAACTGTTAGCAAAACTTAGAGCGATGGGGTTTCATGAGTGCTCTGTAAAGTGGCTCGAGAGTATGTCGGTGTGACGCTCGCAGAGAGTGAAGATGGGAGGTTTTATATCCAATAGTATCGAGGTGACCTCAGGAGTTCTTCAAGGTAGGCACTGTGCTCCATTACTATTTAAAATCTTATTAATGACTTTCGTCAGGCTGCTCCTGACTGTAGCTTTCTTTTGTTTGCCGATGACCTGAAATTGTACCGTGAAATTGTGACTGAGGCGGATTGCATGAAGTTGCAGGAGAGCTTGAATCTGTTTGTGCATTGGTTCAATCATAATGGATTGTCTTTAAACCCTGGGAAGTGTAGTACGATCAGTTTTTGTAGGAAAAAGAATAAAATAGCGTTTCAGTACAAGGTTGGTGATGAGGACTTGTTACCGGTCAGTTGTTTGAAGGATTTGGAAGTTATAATGGATGCTCAGTTGTCGTTTAGGGAACACTACTCTTGCATGACAAGAAAGGCACTTTAAATGTTGTGACTTCTTTTTAGAATCGGAAGAGATCTATCTATTGACTCAATAAAGAAGTTATACTATTCTCTGGTAAGATCTCACCTTGAATATGCATCAACGGTATAGACACCTTACTACAATGTTCACAGCGCAGGGATCGAACGTGTCCAGAATAAATTTATTGGATATTGCTCTCATAGTTTGGGGTTGGTTGGTGACAGAAGAGCCCTTGCTAGTATGCTTGGTCTGCGGACATTAGAGGGGTGGAGAAGGGTGTCAGATCTTTCCACGATATTTAAATTGCTGAATGGTGTTATCGATTGTCCACCCCTCTTAGGCCAGATACAATTGAAGGTTCCAGAACGTTGCTTAAGAAGAAATGAGATATTTGTCATCGGTCATCACGGCACTAACTATGGAGTCCACTCTTCATTGACGAGATCCTTGCTCTTCCTAAATAATAATCGTTCCATCAATCCATTCGGAGGCTCTCTGTCTGCCTTTGAAGGGCAAGTCATTAAAGTGGTGTGTGACCCCTGATATGATTCCTGTTTATTAGATTGGGTGTTTTAAATTGTGATGTTATATCATTTTTTTTTGTTCTATCTAAATACTCATTACTGTACTGTTGTTATTACTTTATATATTGAATATTATAACTTTTATAATGAGGTTTCCCGTTTATTGATAATAAAAAAAAAGAATCATCTTTGACAAATGAATGACAAGTCTAACGGAGTGCTTTTAATGACTTCTAGGATGTTATCAGACGGCCACAAGCATCTCACGCCATACTTAAATTCGCCCAATAATTCACTCATAAACCTGTACTAAAGGTACCAAATAAGCATTGCTTATCGGATGATTTTTTGAAGTTTCTAAAGCATTTTAGTTACCAAGCTAAACACAAAAATCAATGGTATGTCTTGCCACTCATTCTTTCACCGTTAGTCAAAACACCCACTAACAGAAATACACCATATATAAGCGTTAATTATTAAAAATTCTGACAGTTTTCACTGAATGTCAAAATGTGTCATGTGCGCGTAAGAATCGAAAAAAGATGAGACAAGAAAAGATTGTTAACCAACTACTGAAAGTCACAATATGGCCAGTCATTTTAGGTGCCGCTGTAGCGTGCAGTTTACCAAAAAATTTGAGTTCTATCCTGCTATGGTATAACATTGGTATGCAATAAAAATTGATGAGGAACAATTTGTTGTTATTTTATTATGAATATATTTAAAACTAATATCTATAAACAGAGGCAATATCTTTTAAAAACCTGACAAATTGGTCGTCTTCATTCTTCCTTAATATCTTCCAGGACAAATGATCGAGATGTGATTGAAGATGGTTTAATGGCACTCCCCTCATTTTTTTTAAGATTTAAATATTGGCATCTAGCTACGACTGTTTAATACTTCGTGTATGAGCTCCTGTGATCGGATCAACATAGTTTTGCTACTGATTAACGGTTAGATGATCGAAGCCTCGCTTACCAAGATTTCTATACGCTAGTCACTCGTCTGAATGAATAACAGATTGAAATTGAACTTCTCTTTCTATAATTGGCATTAATGTGTTTTCATCTCTCCTGTCCCAGATAAAATATCATATTTCGCGTTTTCTTTTCAAACCAAAAATCCACGGTCCCTCTATTCGTCTACCATGGTTTCGATTGTTTTGTACCGGTGCATCACTATCTTCAGATTCAGGAAGCGCTTCATCGGATTTTATAGGATAGTCGTTGCTGCCGATTAATTGTTTTCTGCGATTGACTGACACAAGTAAGGAGCAATTCCTTATGGTGTGTGATGACCTTCCAGACAGTTTTTCACACGTTGTTTTTTTTTTATCGTTCGCCTCCCCGCCTGAGTAAGGATTTTACCCCTTTTCATACCCTAAGGATATCGGCGAGGATGTCGTAATACTGCCGTTGTACTAGGAATTTCGTGCACAAATGTACACACCAATTCCAAAATATGACATAAGTTTAAATTACAATGTAACTTGCCATTCAAATCCGTATAGTGGAAGAATTAATTTTCGTTTCTAAACGATTTTGTTGTTTGGCAGCCTTTTCTAGGATAACGTAAAACTGGACGAAACTCTCCTTCACGATCACGTTTCCTTTTTCTTTTTCTTTCCATTTCCGCACCACACCTATCACAGATGTTATTTTCGTCGTTCTATATAAGTAGGTTATGCGTTGTCACTGTCATTAATAACGAAACTTATCCTATTGTTTTGCTTAGAAATGTATTTATTGCAGGAAGACCTAGATTGAAAACCTAACACGTAGGCTAAAAAGTTTTTGATCTGACACATAGATTCCATCGATATGATTTTTAGGACGTACCAACCTTCAAACGATACATGTCAAAATTTCATGACATTTCGACGACTGATTTACAGGTTACAGTGGTTTTAGTGACGCTACTTTTGATATTTTCAAAACAATGCAAAAAATTGAATTTCCAGTGTTGATTATACACTAGTTTTTTATGGGAAAAAGTACTGTTCAAGTTAAGCAATGGCTTGATAAGTATTACGGGGACTTTGCTCTTGGAAAATCACTCATTATTTACTGGTATGCTGAATTTAAACGCGGTTTTCTAGATAAAAATGATGCTGGACGCTCCCAAAATTGTTTTGCATGACCGTAAAGTGAAATTGCGTGAGATAGGTGACACCCTAAAGATATCAAAAGAACTTGTTGGTCCTATTTTACATGAACATTTGGGCATGAGGAAGCTCTGTTCGAAATGGGTACAGCGTTTGCTCACAATGGACCAGAACCAACAACGTATTTATATTTCCGAGCGCTATTTGGACCTGTTTAAGCGCAATAAACAGGATTTTTTCATGCGATATGTGATATTGGATGAAACATGGATCCATCACTACACACCGGTATCAAATCGACAGTCAGCTGACGGGACTGCAGTCGGTGAAAGCCGTCCGAAGCGATCAAAGACACAACGGTCAGCCGGGAAGGTTTTGGCTTCTGTATTTTGGGATGCGCATGGAATAATTTTCATCGGCTATGCTGAGAAGGGAAAAACCATCAATAGCGAATATTATATAAAATTATTGGTGCGTTTGAAGGCAGAAATCGCAAAAAAACGGTTCCAACTGAACAAGAAAAAAGTGCTCTTTCATTAAGATAATGCACTGTGTCAAAATCAATGGTTGCGATGGCAAAATTGCATGAATTGAAGTTCGAAGTACTTCCTCATCAACCGTATTCTCCAGATTTGGCCCCCAGCGTTGAACTGATTGTATCGCTCTTGAAGATATTGATGAATAAAGTCAAATTTTATAAAAAAATATGTTTTAAGTAGCTAGACAAAAAACTTTTCAGCCTATGTGTTATATTGCAACAGAAACATTTAAAATCAAATATCTTGTATGGCAAGCAATTTGTCAATGCGGAATGCATTCACTTGTTTTTGTAACAACGGGTAAGATTAAGGGCGAGTTATATGGAAAAGAGTGCACAAGGAAATGCCAGCTGCCTTTTATGAAAATATGATAGACCAATATTATTATGATCTTGTTACATTCAAGTTACAGACAAGTTGTTAACGAAAAATAATGTAGGTTTTGTGGTTAAAAACTACAAATCCAACATCCTCAGTGTCGGCAATTCGGAAGATACTCAGTTAATTAAAAGAAAGCTAAGAACATGCAGACAGCAGACCGTAAACGAATAAAAACTATTAGGCGGTCTAATATGTCACTGTCCAAAATCTGATAAGAGTCCCTAAAACAACCTACGTAAATATCAACGAAAAATTATAATTAACTTTGTTTTATATAAAACATATTTTTAAAATTTCCGTGTACTTACAAAATTGTTTAAAAATAAAAATTGACTTTACATCAGAAATAATTGTCACTTAGGGCGCTGTCACTCAAAATTTTGAAGATATATCCTCACTTCAAGTACGACCAAAGTGTACCAAATTTGAAATTAATATTTCATTTCGTTTAAAAAATATTATGCCAATCAAGGGACAGGCAGAAAGACCGAGGCAAATTGAAAAGTATGTTTTACATAATTTTACAAACCTGAAACGTAAAAAAATGCAAAAATATAATACTTCATTTAATGGGAGAATTATAAAGGTTTTTTATTGCTCAATAATAATTAGGACTGGAGTCTTGAAAAAATTATATCTAAAAATAATTGCAATTTTTATTAGACCACCCTATATATGCAATTCGCTATTGCAATATGAACGAAGTAAAAATTATAAATTAATTGAGAGCAAATGAAACCTTATTAGTTTCTCTGTGACGATCTTTATGTGTTTAAGAAGTCTGCTTTCAAAGGAGAACGTAAGTAAAGTATAGTGTAACTCTCAACTTTTTAAGGGCTTAATGATTTTTCTCTGTTTTTATTACTACATTCCCCTTATGTTAGGATTTTGTAATCATTGGCACATTAAAACTACACAATAGTTATTACCACTACACCAAATACTTTTAATCGTGTTAGCATCATCGGGATTGACTCAATCATCGCACCTGATGATAGTAAGATGAGTAGGGTGTGGTGCAGTGAGTGAAATAGTGATAACTGTTGTATACCTACATTTCTAATTTTCCACAATTCCATTTAGATTTATAACAAAATTATTGAATATAAATTAATTTTTAACAATAATATTAAATAAAATATTTCATATTTTTTCCTACCCGTAGTGGCGTTAGTAAATTTCATACCAAGACTACCTGCGCCCTTAATACAACAGGTAAATTCCACACTAACTTATAAGGGTGCTTAAATCTTACAGGTAATTTCCACAACAAGCAAATATAATTATGCTTTATTCATCTAAATAAAATTGGAGGGATTTCTTTTAAATCAGTTTTTATTGAAAATTTTAGATATTTGCAAAAATATATGTTTTTATTTCATAGTAGAATAATATTGATAAAACATGAAGTTTTTGCTAAATACATAAAATACAATTGGACAAATTTCCTTACATATTCTAGATAATGCTACAAACCTATACATATCTATTTATATATATATTTACAAAACAGGTTGAGGTAAAAATAGGAGACACATTTTAAAAAATGGAAACGATTAATATTTCCTAATTGTCTTTGTTCATAAAGATTTTTTAAATGTTTTAATTTTTTTGATTATTACTTATTTTAGACTCGTCGACGCTTTGTATTTTTATACTCGTATATACGTTAATCTGAAATTCTTTTCAGTCTATCGATAAAAGTATACAGAGACGGATGTGTAGAATAAAAAGAATTATTTAGATGGGAATGGAAGAACTCACAACAGTTAGTCGTTCGAGTTAAAGATGGACTCGATTCTGCCCATATTTCAACTGGAAAATCGGCTTCTTTCTCTATATACGTTTCTAGTAGGTAATCACAAAATTTATTTAAACGTTCATCCTCAGGTTTTATAGAATATAAATCGTATGCAAAACTGTCACCTAATTCTACGGGTGCTAAATAGAACAAGCCGAAAAAATACTTTCACCAACGACCAATTTCAGAATTTTTGTCGCAATATTCTTTAGCTAGACTTAGATTCTGTATCTTGCGAAACCAAGATTGGTGCAAATGAAATCTACATCCTAACACTTTAGCATTTGGCCAAACTTCAGATACTGCCTTATGAACAGATTTTTCGAAGTCAATAGTAATTTTCTCTGGATTGAAATACAGTGTATCTGTTGAATAAATCTTACATTTTAATAATGTGAAGAGGGTATGTTTCAGCTCTCTTATCACGCAATAAGCAAAATAATAATGGAATGTAATGACCGTTTGCAAAACCATGCACTGTAAAATATTTAGTGCAGTATGAAAAGGTGCGGTCCATATATATATTGGATATTTTACACAACATATTCACATTTGTAGTGCAAGAAAAAACAATAATGCCACTTTCGAGTTCATTGATATATAGAAAATTCTCATCCTTGCTAGTTTTGATTTCAAATGTCTCTAAAACACTATGCACCTCCTCAGCACTTCTTGGATTACGTCCTGGCAAAAATTTTCGTCTATGGTTATAAATGTTTTTTCTAATATATTCGACATCATTTTCTGTTACTGTTTCAGGCAGCGTGTTTTGTAGTTCTTGTCGGATAATTTTAGATGGCCTTTCACTCATATGCTTTTCGGCTTTTCTTTTGCAGGAATTACTAATTATTTGCCGATTCAGCTTCTGGTGTCGGCTTCGTTTGTATGGAGTCCTTCACTTCTGGTAATTAAATTCTCGGGCTCAACGGTAAAGACTTTTGATTTGCAATCTTTTTTTGAACATCTCCAAAATGTTTCTCCACATTTTAGCACCTTTTGTCGAAAGTAAGTGTAGTAATTCACACATAATATGTCCTTTCCTCGATTACTTTTTATTAACTTTGCTTCCATATTAGCAACACTTTAAAAAATATACGCACAACCAAGTAATAATCACAAATTAATAATATGTACCCATTTATCAACCCCCATCCTCTACCTGAAAGTACTCGGTGTGGAATTTACTTCTGCAATTACAATCCCTTAAATATGTCTAGGTCATAAATGGATCAGTGGTGTGGAAATTACCTGCGCCCACCCGTAGATGTAACTAGGCGTTTAATTTTGTTAATAATAAAGTTAACTCTCGAAATAGTTTAAGTTGAATTCCCGAACGAAGAGTTTTGTATCAGTTGATCATACTGCACTGACTTAGTCGTTACTTGATGGAGATCCATTGTAACAAGGAACCAAAATTTAAACAGCTATTTAAGGTCACCACTAATGTTTATTATGTTACTGCTGATAATTTTTTCGTCACACTGTGTCTTCTTCTGGAGCAAGATGTAAATTAACTACAAAGTAGGTTACAGAATATATAAATTATACCTGGTTATAAGCGCTAAACGGGAAAGCAAACTGGAAGATACAACTACACAACACACAACAAGTGAAACAACAATAAGATATAATACAGACAGCTTACAAAATGAAAGTATCAGAAATCTATACAAGAGTAGTCTGGACCAAAAGATACAACGGACGGGATTTGTTAATATAGAAGAAGAATATAAATATATAAAGGAATGCCTACACGCAGCCGCACTGGAAGCATTAGGGTACCAAGAGAAAAGGGAAAAACAGCAAAAACCATATTGGTGGGATGAAGAAATTAAATACGAAATTGAAGAAAAACGAAAAACCTATAACAAATACTTAAGTTCAAAGAGCACAAACGACAAAGTAAAATACAAAGAATTCCAAGCTAGAGTACGCAAAATGATTAGTGACAAAAAGAACAACCAATGGAAAAAGACATGCTCAAGACTCAACATTTACATAGGAGGAAGAAAAAGCACAGAAAGCTGGAGACTTCTTAAAAATATGAGAACAGAACGAAAAAGAGAAATCTTCTCACCAATAACACCAGAAAAATGGAACCAATATTTTACAAATATGCTAACAGAAGATAGACCAGAGTTCAAAAGTACCCAACATGGAAACCCAAATATAGTTATACGAGGATCCCCAATAAGGACAACAACATCAGAAGTTAAAGAAGTATGTAAAACGCTAAAAAAGTGGTAAAATACGGAACTAAAAAGCTATTTAGCGCTTTGAGGAACTTATTCCAAAGATGCATTAACACATCAGAAGTACCTAAGGAATAGAAAATATCATACATATCAACAATTCATAAGAAAGGAGACAAAAATAATTACGATAATTATAGGGGAATAACGGTTACAGGATCTATTAGCAGAATATACGGAAAAATACTTAAAAATAGAATAGAAACGGAATACGCGGACGTAGAAGCTGAAGAACAGGCAGGCTTTAGAGCAGGAAGATCCACAATAGACCATCTCTTCTCACTGAGATTGTGGGAAACACTACAACAGAGTAATGTAAGCACCGAAATAATTAAAGCCGTCAAATCCTTATACCAAGACGCAAGAAGTAGTGTGAAAACCAAATATGGTATAACAACAGGGTTCCAGGTCACAAAGGGTCTCAAACAGGGCTGCTGTATATCCCCAACGCTATTTAAAATCTATTTGGAGAGTGCACTGAAGAACTGGAAAAGGAAATGCAGCAGTATGGGATTACCACTGGATGACGATACTACACTGTACACGCTATCATTTGCAGACGACCAGGTAGTAGTCGCTCAGGACATCGATGATATGGAATACATGACACGAAAACTTATGAAGGAATATGAAAAATGGGGCCTAGAAGTCAATATTAAAAAGACCAAGTACATGTGCATCGGAGGACAACAGCAGGACTTGAAACTGGCACAGGACACACCATCAAACACTGTGCCAGTTATAAGTATTTGGGAACGAGAATATCTAGGGACGGAACACTGGAAGAAGCAATATTCGAGAGGAATATCCAAGGAAGAAAAGCGATTGCAATGCTTAATAGTATACTATGGGACAAAAACATAACCATTGAAAATAAGAAGAGAATTTACAACTCAATAGTGAAAAGTATAATAACTTACAGCTCCCAGGTGTGGCCATTGAAGGAAAGAACAGAAAAAATACTAAAAGCTACAGAAATGGATTTCTGGAGACGAGCAGCCAGAAAAGCCCGCATACCAAATGACACGATAAGACGAGCTTTAGAAATAAAGCACGATATAGTGGACGAAATCAGAACCCAACAGTTGGTATGGTACGGACATGTACAGAGAATGTCACAAGACCGACTACCTAAAAAGATTTTAAATTGGAACCCTCATGGAAAAAGAAAGCGAGGAAGACCACACCAAAGCTGAAGAGCAGGAATCAATAAGGAAGTACTAGAGAGAGATCTAGAGGAGGAGGGATGGAGAAACCGAGAGGAGTGGAAATTAGGCATCGGAAAACGTTATAAAATCGATTATAAAAAGATCTGCCAGTTTGTCCTATACAGGTTTTAATACAAGTGCCACAGCTTAATTCGTAAAACTCCTGTTTTATTTTACTTTTATTATTTTTAATATGTCGAGCTAATGTGTTATTGGTATGAAAGGCCATGTAAATATTTTTACATGGTTTTTATGGAATAAACATTAAATTTTATTGATCAATTTACCGGTATAAGTGGGTGTATGAAACTTATCTTTGTTTAGTTGTTTATGCGGGTATACCGGTCCTACAGCTTTTTTAAATTGTTTTTTTGTTAAAATATTATCTACAAAATTACCCTGTATCCATTTTTTTATACTAATTTGTTTTATAATATTTAGTTCTTTCAGAAAATTTTCTTCAGTTAATGGTGTATTTATTAATCTATGGATGAAACTATTATAAGGCGAGGTTTTATGTGTAAACGGATGATTAGAATTAGCCTGTATCTGAGTGTTGGTTTATGGAAGATTTCAAAATCATGTTGATTCATTTTGTTTGATATTTTTAAATCTAGGAAATTAGTTGATTTATTTGTTTTTATTTCTGTTGTAAAAGTAATGTTATTATGTAGTTGGTTAATATAATCTAGAAATAGTTTTATTTGTCCGATCTGTACCGGTAAAGTATGTCAATATGTTTTTTACATAACGGAACCAATAAAATTTTTTTTTTAATATATGAGAACTACTGATTTGTTCTTTTAAATGGTCCACGCAAATTTCAGATAAAATTGGACAAAGAGGGTCTCCCATTATTAAACCTTTCCTACTTACATAAATATTATAGTTGAATTGGAAATAATCCTGGTCTAAAGACAATGTTAAGATGTCTAATATTTCTTGTTTAATAATTGGGTTAACACTATTTTTATTGAGTAATCTTTGAATTAAAATTATAGCGTCTGACCGTGGTATACTAGGAAAAAGCTTCTGTACGGCAAACGATATAAATTTGGAGTTAGTTGGTAGAGTTAACGGATGAATTTTTGATATTAATTCATTACTATTTTTATTGCTCTATTTAGCTGTGAATTTACAATATTTTGTCGAAACCTCAATCAATTTATTGGATAAAGAAAAGGTTAGAGCCGTTATATATGAACTTACTGGGCGAATTGATGAATTATTTTTATGTAATTTGATAATAGAATATAATTTGAATTTTTCATTATCCGTGGAAATGCTTAGATCTTTTAACACATCTTTAATTAATTTTTGGAAAGTTATTGTTGGATTGAAGTTGATGGATTTGTTCTTTTATTGTTATTACAGTTTTGTCTTTATTCGCTCTCATAAAAATTATGTTATGTTCATTACTTTTGTTTTTAATTTGGTTAGCAATCTTATATTATTATAGAATTTACCTGGGAAAAATTCAAACTTTTCTGTTTGTAACATTTTAGCAATTACATGTTTATTCGTAACAACTAGTGAATTACTACGCGCTATTTCACAGGCTGCATCTAAATATTTTCTAATTTTAGTAAAATCTTAAACGGGTAAATTATATTGGAAACTTTTTTTTAATAACTGAATTTTTTGATCTTTAAAGGTAACATTTGTTAGATTGACAAATGTGTGAAACATGGCCTGAGTACTTTGGGTTATTTTTTGTGTGCAATCTGTTATTGACGTTACATTTATTAAGTAACCTCTTTAGTTTGGAGAGTTGCTTGATGTTTATATTGTATAATATTTCGTCTACTTTAAGTCTAATGCTAAGAATGTTTTATGAAATACTTAATAATGCTATCTTATCTTATGTACCTATTAAGCTGTTTAAAGCCTCGAACTTTCCACATTATTGTAGTGCGGAACTCCGAAGTACTAAAATAGCTCACAAAAAACTATATCTCCAGTGGATTGCGGGCGGACTATCTTCAGTTTAGTAATTTGAGATCCCTTTGCAAAGAACTTAAACGTGATTATGACATTTATGTCAGACATACTGAGGAGAAGAAGAACCCTAGAAATTTTTGGAAATTTGTCAATCACCACAGAAAATCATCTGATTTACCCGCTGTATGTTTTATAACAATAAAGCGGCTGAGAGCGGTCAAGATATTGCTGATTTATTTTCGGAGTTTTTTAGTACTGTATACTGTAAGGCTGATGTATCTGGTGTAGAATATAGATTAGATAACAGGGCGGACATTATAATTAAACCTTTTACCACTTCTAAGATATTTCATAAGATTACTAGGCTGTCTAAAAAAATGGAATGTGGTCCTGACAATGTACCTGAATACGTGTTAAGCAATCTTGTCTATACTATTACCAGGCCACTGTTTATTTTGTTTAATAGGTCGCTGGCGGAGGGCGAAGTTCCTGATTTATGGAAGGAGAGTTTCATTGTACCGATCTTCAAGTCGGGTGAGAGAGAGAATGTTCAAAATTTTAGGGGCATTTCAAAGCAGTCTGTAATTCCTAAGTTGCTTGATGGTTTGGTCTATGATCAACTAGGTTGGATTTGTAAAGGTATAGTGGTAGAAGAACAGCATGGCTTTATAGGAGGTAGGTCGACTGTCACCAACTTGATCACCTAAGAGAATGCTCTGGTAGATGCATTGGAGAGGGGATGCCAAGTGGACTCGATCTACACTGACTTCTCCAAGGCATTTGACAGGGTTGGCCATCAAAAACTGTTAGCCAAACTTAGAGCGATGGGGTTTCATGAGCGTTCTGTAAAGTGGCTCGAGAGTATGTTGGTGGAACGCTCGCAGAGAGTGAAGGTTTTATATCCAATAGTATCGAGGTGACCTCTGGAGTTCCTCAAGGTGGGCACTGTGCTCCATTACTATTTAAAATCTTTATTAATGACATTCGTCAGGCTATTTCTGACTGTAGCTTTCTTTTGTTTGCCGTTGACTTGAAATTGTACCGTGAAATTTTGACTGAGGCGGATTGCATGAAGTTGCAGGAGAGCTTGAATCTGTATGTGCATTGGTGCAATCATAATAGATTGTCTTTAAACCCTGGAAAGTGTAGTATGATTAGTAAAATTATAGCGTTTGACCGTGGTATACTAGGAAAAAGATTCTGTACGGCAAACGATATAAATTTGGAGTTACTTGGTAGAGTTAACGGATGAATTTTTGATATTAATTCAGTACTATTTTTAATGCTCTATTTAGCTGTGAATTTACAACATTTCGTCAAAACCTCAATCATTTATTGGATAAAGAGAAAGCTAGAGCTGTTATGTATGAAACTACTGGGCGAATTGGTGAATTATTTTTATGTAATTTGATAAAAGACTCTAATTTGAATTTTGAAATGCTTAGATCTTTTAACACATCTTTAATTAATTTTATAGAAAGTTATTGTTGGATCGAAGTTGATGGATTTATTCTTTTATGTTATTACAGTTTTCCCTTTATCCGCTCTCATAAAAATTATGTTATGTTCATTACTTTTGTTTTTAATTTGGTTAGCAATCTTATATTACACAGCCCCACAAAAAAAAAGTGGGGTATACTTTTGATGCGATATATCAGATCCGTAGTATTTTTGCCCGCTGATCACGAATCTGACGTCAGAATATCACCATCACATCTCAATTTTTTTCTAACCTCAAAAAATAGGTAAAAATTAGTAAAAATTAAGAAAAATATACTCCTAAAAAATTGATTCAAGCTTTTTCATGAATCCAAAGATGTATTAATATGTATTCGGACACGCTAAGCTAATATTCATCGGTTGGATTAAGCATACAGTTCTGTTTTTTTTCTAACCTCAATAAATCAGACAGATATAGTGCTTCTCGAATGCAAAAACGAATTCAAATTAAAATTCAACCGATTCTTACCAAATTTGGTACACGGGAGTTTTTGGGTTGCTGATCATGAATCTGAGGTCGGATTTGCAAAATTCAAAAATGGCGGATCCAAGATGGCGGACAAAATTTTTTAAAACCAGCCGATTCCTACCAAATTTGGTATACAGTTGGAGAATCCTCTAACCTGATACTCTGAAACCCTAAACCCTGAAACCTTAGACTCCCACACCTGTAACCTCAAAAAATAGACCTCAATAACCCTGTAACTTTAAAAATGATACCCAATAAACTCAAAACCAGGACTTTTAAACCATATACTCTCAAATAGTAGACCCTTAAGCCCTAGAACTCGGCAAAGGGCGTGAAAAAAGTTCACACAATGTTCATTCAGCCAATATTTCGGTCCTAGGTTGGGACCTTCTTCAGGGCAAAAACTGAAAAGGAGAATCAGTATACTAACTGAGAAAGCTTGGGCAGAAAAATTCATTTATTCGAATTATAACCATTATTATTATTTTTATATAAACCAATGTAAAAGTACAATGAAGTATAAAAACTGTAATAAAAAAAAAGAAAAAGAAAAGACTCACATGAATAGTGAAAAGCGGAGTTAACGTGAATGGCCATTATTAGCTTATAACACAGAAACGACTAACAATCCATTAAAATAAACACTATACACTAATACACAAAATTAAAAAGATCAAATTAATAACAGGGATGTGTTTTAAAACTCTGGATGCTGAAAACATTTTTAATTATTAATTAATTCACCCGAACTCACCATCTGTGGCCGGCGCCATGACCAAAGAGATTGACATATCAGTGTCTCTTGTCAAGGTTAGACCCTCGCCTAACTTTCCTTTTTTTGGCTGTATCTTGTTCTTTTTTCCGCGAATAACCTATTCAAAGGCTTTCTGCCCAAACGATTTTGAGGACTTGTTTCTCTTTTTAGCGACCAGCAATAGTCCGCTAGCATATGGTCATCCCATCGTCCTTGATACCGATTCTCTATGATTTTCAGATCTTGGTGAAAACGTTCCCCTTGCTCCTCACTGTAGTCAACAAGATTATCTGGGAAATCATCGATGTGGGAGTCCAGGAAATGTAATTTTAGATTCATTAAGCAACCTAATGTTTGAAAATTTTTTACCATTTTCTCGACTATTTCTTTGTACTTAGGACTTTTATTATTTCCCAAAAAGTTTGTTGCGACTTCTTTAAAAACTAAGCCAAGCAGCTTTTTCAACTTTATTCATTTTAGTAACAAATAATGAATCTTGAAACAATTTTCTTATTTGTGGCCCGTCAATTACGCCTGCCTTAATTTTAGCTTCAGAAAATTTCGGAAATTTTTTATGCAAATATTTGAAACATGGGCCGTTTGTATCTAATGCTCTTGTGAATTGCTTTATAAGTCCAAGCTTAATGTGAAGCGGGGGAATAAGAACTTTTCCTGGATCTACCAATGGTGGAAACAATACATTATTTTCACCAGGAGTGAACGATTCTCTTGTTGGCCAAATTTGTTTCTTATAATGACATTCCCCTGTCTCTGTTATTCCACAGATATTTATAACAGGGATAAAGTGTAAACCCTGACTGTTGGCCAAGCAATATTGTTACAATTTTCAGATCTCCACAAATTTTCCAGTTATGATCAGCATATTTTATTTTTATCAAAAGCTGCTTCATTTTTTCATATTGCTCTTCCATAACTGTGGAATGAGCAATCGGAATGGGAGCGTAAACGTTGGTATTATGCAGCAAAACTGCCTTAATGCTCCGTTTAGAAGAATCAATGAACAGTCTCCATTCTTTAGGATCGTATGAGTTATTTTGAAATTCATCCATTAGATCTTTTACATCGGTACAATATGAAAGTGACAATTCCTCGTACATTGTGAAATATTTTCGAATTCTTCATCTCTGTTTCTATAATAAGAAATCGTAGCTTCTGGCTTAAGTAAATGTCTTTTCTTTAAAAAGGAAGCAAGATGCTCTGAACCATCTTTGGATAAGCCTAAATCTCTGACTAGATCACTAAGTTCTGACTGTGATACGAGTATTGGTTCTGGTTTACGGTTGTATGGTAGAAATTCTTTATCTGTGTCACTAGTATATGATAGGTTGTCACTAGAACATTCATTAGTAACAGTGTTTGAATCTTTTTCGACAGTCTCAATGTTTTCGGCATGAACTGATAAGGTGAAATCATTTGTTTCCATAACATCAGCATCAAGTGGTTCAGGAGGCGGAATTAGTTTAGTTGGTCTTGTTACTGTCGAGACATCGTTATAAGTAATAGTGCTTTTATTTTTTCGGTTATGCCTAGATACAACATTCATACAAAAGTAGCAATCATTTTCACTGTATGGTCTATTCCATATTGCTGGTCTGGAATATTTAATCGCCTTCTTATTGATGTACAACATTATTTTGCAAGAACTGCAAATGATCTGGGGAACCCAATCTGTATCCTGGTGCTGTATTTCAATGTTAAAACAATCGTTATATAAGGTTTTAATCTTATCCGTTATCGGTGACCCCCATTTTACTCAATACGTGTTGACAGCAAATATAACAAAATGAATCACTGCTTTTATCGCACTTATGAAGAGTCCTTGTACCGTGAGACCGTTTTCTTGTAGCATTATACTCTACATGAGCCAAGTCACCCACACATGAAGAGCTACGGTCGCTGGATGACGACGGCTGCGGGCCCGCTTTCCCCACCCTGATCAACCGCCGATACTGGGTTTCCGAGTCCCCCGCATCGTAATTCTCTTTCTTCTACCTGCCATGACGGCATCTAAGCCGTTATCCGGGGACTCTGCTGGCTAGTGGAGTAAGACCGTTGCCCACCGTCACCACGTGGAGGTGCCCTGGATGCAGGTAGAAGAATAAAAATCGACCGATGAATTTTCTCGGCGTTCAAAATGGCGCGAAAACATCTGCCATCTTGAATTTTGCAAATCCAACCTCAGATTCGTGATCAGCGACCCAAAAAATCCCCGTGTACCAAATTTGGTAAGGATCGGTTGAATTTTAATTTGAATTCGTTTTTGCATTCGAGAAGCACTATATCTGTCTGATTTATTGAGGTTAGAAAGAAAACAGAACTGTATGGCTCAATCCAACCGATGAATATTAGCTTAGCGTGTCCGAATACATATTAATACATCTTTGGATTCATGAAAAAGCTTGAATCAATTTTTAAGGAGTATATTTTTTTCTTAATTTTTACTAATTTTTACCTATTTTTGAGGTTAGAAAAAAATTGAGATGTGATGGCGATATTCTGACGTCAGATTCGTGATCAGCGGGCAAAGATACTACGGATCTGATATATCGCATCAAAAGTATACCCCACTTTTTTTTTGTGGGGCTGTGTTATCATTCCTAATGATGCCAATATGGTTAGCGAAAGTGGTGATAACTATTATGTAGTGTCAGTGGGCCAGGATTCAATTTACTTTTTGGATCGACGAAAGTAGAGAATGTACAATGTATTAGTACAGTTTTTCCTCCGGATTTAACAATTTCCTGTATTTCAGTCTATTTATTTTTTTTATATATATATTATTCAACCATTCTGTTCTTTCTGAACATTTATTGGTTCTTTTTCCTTTTTCTTGGTGGAATTTTTTCCTTTGTTCATACATGTCTTGTTTAAAATTAAAAGATAATTAACCATATTTTCGTATTCTGGAAGTAAGGAAAACACATTATGATTTCTTCAAAGATTAGAAAAACTTGCTGGACAGTAATCTTAACTTTGTATTTTTTGTGACATCTAGATCTTTCCAGATCTTAGTGAGTTTCATTGTCAAGCATCTAGCTAAAGTCAAACGTTTTATGATTTCCTCTTCAGGGCCAACATTGTTGTTTATGATGGAACCCAAATAGTCGAAATGGTTCACAACAGTGAAACCAGCAATTTTATTTATGTGCAATAGATCTTCATTACGACTAACAATGATTAATTTGGTTTTTCACTTAACTGTCAGTCCATAGTTTTTGCTAATGGTTTTAAAATGCTCCATAATTGATTCTAGGTCTTGTATTGACGTTGCAACTATATCAGAATCGTACGCATATCTAAGGTTACTTAGTTTTGTCCACCGATTACACAGCCCCACAAAAAAAAAGTGGGGTATACTTTTGATGCGATATATCAGATCCGTAGTATTTTTGCCCGCTGATCACGAATCTGACGTAAGAATATCGCCATCACATCTAAATTTTTTTCTAACCTCAAAAAATAGGTAAAAATTAGTAAAAATTAAGAAAAATATACTCCTAAAAAAATTGATTCAAGCTTTTTCATGAATCCAAAGATGTATTAATATGTATTCGGACACGCTAAGCTAATATTCATCGGTTGGATTAAGCCATACAGTTCTGTTTTCTTTCTAACCTCAATAAATCAGACAGATATAGTGCTTCTCGAATGCAAAAACGAATTCAAATTAAAATTCAACCGATTCTTACCAAATTTGGTACACAGGGGTTTTTTGGGTTGCTGATCATGAATCTGAGGTCGGATTTGCAAAATTCAAAATGGCGGATCCAAGATGGCGGATAAAATTTTTGAAAACCAACCGATTCCTACCAAATTTGGTATACAGTTGGGGAATCCTCAAACCTGATACTCTTAAACCCTAAACCCTGAACCCTTAGACTCCCACACCCTGTAACCTCAAAAAATAGACCTCAATAACCCTGTAACTTTAAAAATGAGACCCAATAAACTCAAAACCAGGACTTTTAAACCATATACTCTCAAATAGTAGACCCTTAAGCCCTAGAACTGCGAAGGTTAGACCCGCGCCTAACTTTCCTTTTTTTGGCTGTATCTTGTTCTTTTTTTTATCCGCGAATGACCTATTCAAAGGCTTTCTGCCCAAACGCTTTTGAGGACTTGTTTCTCTTTTTAGCGACCAGCAATAGTCCGCTAGCATATGGTCATCCCATAGTCCTTGATACCGATTTTCTATGATTTTCAGATCTTGGTGAAAACGTTCCCCTTGCTCCTCACTGTAGTCACCAAGATTATCTGGGAAATCATCGATGTGGGAGTCCAGGAAATGTAATTTTAGATTCATTAAGCAACCTAATATTTGAAAATTTTTTACCATTTTCTCGACTATTTCTTTGTACTTAGGACTTTTATTATTTCCCAGAAAGTTTGTTGCGACTTCTTTAAAACAAAGCCAAGCAGCTTTTTCAACTTTATTCATTTTAGTAACAAATAATGAATCTTGAAACAATTTTCTTATTTGTGGCCCGTCAAATACGCCTGCCTTAATTTTAGCTTCAGAAAATTTCGGAAATTTTTTATGCAAATATTTGAAACATGGGCCGTTTGTATCTAATGCTCTCGTGAATTGCTTTATAAGTCCAAGCTTAATGTGAAGCGGGGGAATAAGAACCTTTCCTGGATCTACCAATGGTGGAACAATACATTATTTTCACCAGGAGTGAACGATTCTCTTGTTGGCCAAATTTGTTTCTTATAATGACATTCCCTGTCTCTGCTATTCCACAGACATTTATAACAGGGATAAAGTGTAAACCCTGACTGTTGGCCAAGCAATATTGTTACAATTTTCAGATCTCCACAAATTTTCCAGTTATGATCAGCATATTTTATCTTTATCAAAAGCTGCTTCATTTTTTCATATTGCTCTTCCATAACTGTGGAATGAGCAATCGGAATGGGAGCGTAAACGTTGGTATTATGCAGCAAAACTGCCTTAGTCTCCATTCTTCAGGATCGTATGAGTTATTTTGAAATTCATCCATTAGATCTTTTACATCGGTACAATATGAAAGTGACAATTCCTCGTCCATTGTGAAATATTTTCGAAATTCTTCATCTCTGCTTCTATAATAAGAAATCGTAGCTTCTGGCTTAAGTAAATGTCTTTTCTTTAAAAAGGAAGCAAGATGCTCTGAACCATCTTTGGATAAGCCTAAATCTCTGACTAGATCATTAAGTTCTGACTGTGATACGAGTATTGGTTCTGGTTTACGGTTGTTTGGTAGAAATTCTTTATCTGTGTCACTAGTATATGATAGGTTGTCACTAGAACATTCATTAGTAACAGTGTTTGAATCTTTTTCGACAGTCTCAATGTTTTCGGCATGAACTGATAAGGTGAAATCATTTGTTTCCATAACATCAGCATCAAGTGATTTAGGAGGCGGAATTAGTTTAGTTGGTCTTGTTGCTGTCGAAACATCGTTATAAGTAATAGTGCTTTTATTTTTTCGGTTATGCCTAGATACAACATTCATACAAAAGTAGCAATCATTTTCACTGTATGGTCTATTCCATATTGCTGGTCTGGAATATTTAATCGCCTTCTTATTGATGTACAACATTATTTTGCAAGAACTGCAAATGATGTGGGGAACCCAATCTGTATCCTGGTGCTGTATTCAATGTTAAAACAATCCTTATATAAGGTTTTAATCTTATCCGTTATCGGTGACTCCATTTTACTCAATACGTGTTGACAGCAAATATAACAAAATGAATCACTGTTTTTATCGCACTTATGAAAAGTCCTTGTACCGTGAGACCGTTTTCTTGTAGCATTATACTCTACATGAGCCAAGTCACCCACACATGAAGAGCTACGGTCGCTGGATGACGACGGCTGCGGGCCCGCTTTCCCACCCTGATCAACCGCCGATACTGGGTTTCCGAGTCCCCGCATCGTAATTCTCTTTCTTCTACCTGCCATGACGGCATCTAAGCCGTTATCCAGGGACTCTGCCGGCTAGTGGAATAACACCGTTACCCACCCGTCACCACGTGGAGGTGCCCTGGATGCAGGTAGAAGAATAAAAATCGACCGATGAATTTTTCTCGGCGTTCAAAATGGCGCGAAAACATCTGCCATCTTGAATTTTGCAAATCCCCGTGTACCAAATTTGGTAAGAATCGGTTGAATTTTAATTTGAATTCGTTTTTGCATTCGAGAAGCACTATATCTGTCTGATTTATTGAGGTTAGAAAGAAAACAGAACTGTATGGCTCAATCCAACCGATGAATATTAGCTTAGCGTGTCCGAATACATATTAATACATCTTTGGATTCATGAAAAAGCTTGAATCAATTTTTTAGGAGTATATTTTTCTTAATTTTTACTAATTTTTACCTATTTTTTGAGGTTAGAAAAAAATTCAGACGTGATGGCGATATTCTGACGTCAGATTCGTGATCAGCGGGCAAAAATATTACGGATCTGATATATCGCATCAAAAGTATACCCCACTTTTTTTTTGTGGGGCTGTGTTTTCACATCCCCACCCCAGCTATTCAAAACGTATCTCATTATATATTCACTATATATGTTAAAAAATAAGGTGTTAGTATACATCCCTGTCTGACGCCGCACCGGCTTGTACGTTAAGAGGTTCGGAAAAATAATTATGTAGTTTAATTCTGTAATTTGTGTTTTCATACAGGGATCGGATAAGGTTTAAAAAATGTATAGGTATTCCCATGCTGATTAGAATTGACTATAGATTGTTTCATTGAATACAGTCGAAAGTTAGGAGTAGTCTATAAAATAGATAGGTGTAGTCCGGTCTACTATTCGCAAAATAATAAAACTGTACACTAATTAATTTACGCAAAACTGTGTGTGAAATTTCTTAATGCAAATAATTATTGAGATAACGGCATTCTATTCTATTTGAAATAAAAGCGTTCTTATAATTTTTATTTTTTTTCGGAAAGTGGTAGAGGAAGATTTACTAAAGTTTATCGGAAGAAGAATGCAAGGACGATAATGAAGAGAGGGAAATAACTAAGGTTTGCAGGGTAATCACAAAAATAACCTACTATTTACAAAAACATAGGCTCTTAAATTTCTAAATGAAATGAAATGAACTACTTTGTTATTTGTCACTTATTTTTTTATTTATCTGCTACTGCAGTTTCGTAGGTTTTCTACAATGTCAAGAGTAATACTACAAACTAAGGTGGTTTATTTATGATTTATAACAAATTTCCAGGTACAATTTGGAATTACCCATCATTATGAACTTAAATTAAAATTATTTTATTACCAAGAGTTAAATGACATTATTGTTTCAAATTTGAAGAAATGCTTTTCAATATTTTCTTAGAACTTTTTACAAAAATTCCTTCTTTAAAGATATATCTAAAAAACTTCTAATATACGCCAAACAGGGTTGAATTCTGAACTTCTGTTTGATTATTTAATAGGATTGTATCTTTATTTTTATTGTGCTTCTTAATCTCTATAGCTTCTAAAATATTCAATTTTCTTCTTCCTTTTTGTGCTTTATATAATATTTGTAGATTATTTATGTCTGGAAAAACATGATTTGTTTGGGGTTCTTTAAATTTTGTATAGAAATTCCTTGAATAGAATACATCCGAATATAAAACTCACATTAGAAACAGAAATGAATAATAAAATAAACTTCCTAGACCTCTCCATCACCAAAGATAACAATAAACTCTCATTCGATTTTTTAGAAAGCCCACTTTTACAGACACCACTATTCCCAATAATTCATGCTACCCCAACTCACATAAACTCGCAGCCTATAGATCCATGATTCACAGAGTATTCTCCATTCCTTAAAATAACAGAGAAAGAATTAGATATAATCAAGAATATTGCCCACAATAACGGATTTCAGAAAAACAACATAGATAACCTAATTAAAAATAAACAATAATAACTAAATTTAAGACATATTTATCAACACGTTAAAAACGATGAAAAACAAACTTTTTACTCATTGACATATTTCGGACCAATTTCTAATAAAATTGCATATATACTCGCAAAAGACAACATAAATATCGCTTTTAAATCACCCCAAAAACTTTCCTCTCTCTTTTTCACTGTAAAAGACAAAACTCATAAATACAAAGGCTCTGGAGTTTATAAACTGTCATGTAATGAATGTAATAGCTGTTACATAGGCCAAACAGGGAGAAATTTCGATACTAGAATTAAAGAACACCAAACATTTTTTAGATTAAACAAAGAAAACTCCAACTTTGCTAGCCACTTCCATCAAAAAAAAATCATATTTTTTCAGACATAAATAATCTACAAATATTACATAAAGCACAAAAGGGAAGAAAATTAAATATTTTAGATGCTATAGTACAATAAAAATAAAGATATAATCCTATTAAATAATCAAACCGATGTTCAGAATTCAACCCTGTTTGGCGTATTTTAGAAATTTTTTAGATATATCTTTGAATAAGGATTTTTTGTAAAAAAAATTTTAAGAAAATATTGAAAAGTATTTCTTCAAATTTGAAACAATAATGTCATTTAACCCTTGGTAAAAAAATGATTTTAATTTAAGTCAATGGTAAATTAATGATGAGTAATTCCAAATTGTACCTGGGAATTTGTTATAAATCATAAATAAACCACCTTAGTTTGTAGTATTACGCTTGACAATGTCGAAAACCTACGAAACTGCAGTAGCAGATAAATAAAAAAATAAGTGACAAATAACAAAATAATTCGTTTCATTTGATTTAGAAATTTAAAACATACTGTCACAAAGTAACGGACACGTCAATTATACATTGGCCTTTATTTCCGTCAGTGTGTCGGTTTGTTGACACGACAACTTTCCAACAAAATAAAATATTGATTTCAATACTTGTACTACCTGAAGTAGAAAAATGGTGTAAAAAGGATAGGGGTTGACAAATTTAATAAGTTTTCAATATTACCGTGCCATTTTTCTGGGTTTTTTTCGTTCGGATAACGAATAATTTTTGAGAAAAATTATTTATAGTCATGCATATAAGGGATTAAAGGTGTGAGGAATGATAACAGGGGTTTTTTTCGTTGTATTGTGCATTCTATCTGGGTTTGGGAAGACGAATCTGAATAACAATAATATAAAAAAAATAGTTTAAGTTAATTTAATTATTTATGAACAAACATGTAATGGGGTTAATAAGGTACAAAAGGAGGTTAGATTAGTTGCTCAGTATATATCATATTATTTGTTCTTCGTAGGATTCTTGGAGTCGCGGAATGTGAAAACTGTGTTATTTTTTCATCATTTTAAATTTTAACAGAGCCCATATGTAGCAAGAAATATCAGGTTTGAGTTGTAAATGACTCGGAAGCTCTGTTATTACTCACCTTTTTACCGTATCGTAAAGTACCTATGATTGGAAATATGAAACTGAACTGCTTAGAATAAGTTATTTTTCAATGTGAGGCAGTAAAATTCAGTAGTTGTTGTAGTTCTACATTTTCGTCAACGCGGTACTATGTAAATCATTTAGCCGAGGTTATGTCAGCAAACCGAGAAGTAGTTCAACTAACAAGTTGACAGGCATCTTCATTAATAGTATTATTTTATAGCGTAAGAGGGGCACAGTTGATCTAATAAAATTCTGAAATAAAATTGAAATTTTTAATATGATATAAAAACGTACTTCTCACATACAAATACAAAAGTTTCTATAATTATGACAAAATATTTTAAGATAATCATTTGTCTGACTTTTCAGCAAAACCTGATCGAATTGAAATATACCGCCTTTTTTAGGATGTCAGTGGGACAAAATGTAGATGAACAAACACAACTCAATATAAAAAAGAATTCTCTAACGGAACTCTTATTATTGTTGGTAGCCTGCATCTTTCTAGTATGGTACTTGCGATTTTTGTGGAGAAGAAGAGGGTTATATATGTCTGCTAGTAAATTACCAGGTCCCTTTGCTTTACCGCTTATTGGGTCTGCTCTTTCTTTTATTGGGAGTAATCGTGGTAAGTTTGAATAATAATAAAGAACACAAAATGTTATCTTTTCCTATTCTAAAAAAGTTAGTACATTCCTGCTTATGAAAGAAAATAAAATTAGCAAAAGAATTTTTTTGCTGTTGTTTGGCTAAATGGAAACCGCCATAAATGTAAGTACTATGTATTTAGTTTTTAATACGCAAAATAATAATAATTTATCGGTTTAAAACGTCTTTCGTCGTTGTCCGATGCCTAACTTCCATTCTTTTCGATCCATCCATTGATCTTCTCTCAGGTCTCGAGCACTCATAGCTTTATTAATGCTCTCCTTCCATGTTTTTTTAGGTCGTCCTCGTTTTTTGTGATTCGGTGGTATCCATTGCATGGCGATTTTGGGTAATCTGGTTTCTTCCATCCGTTGTACATGCCCGTACCATATCAGTAGTTTCTGTTCGATGTCTGTTATAATGGATCCATCTATCCCCATTCGCTGTCTTACTTCGTCATTTCGAATTCTATCTCTTCGTGATATACCTAATGTTCTTCTAAATACGTCCATTTCAGTTGCCTCAAGTTTTCTGCGATTCTGGTCTGATATTCTCCACGTCTCTGAGCCGTAGGTTAGACTACTTTTAATGAGAGTTTCATATATGTTATATTTGCGTCTTTTTCCGATGTTATCGCTCCATAGTATACCGTTTAGGCATCCTATTGCTCTTCTAGCTTGTGTTATTCATTTGTTAATCTCGCTATCATCTTTGCATGAGGTGTCGAATTCTACACCCAGATACGTGTATGAGAGGCAGCTGGTTATTTCTTCTTGATTGTCTAGCTGGATATTCGATGGTTCCGTTCCTATAGGGAGGTATTTAGTTTTCTGTGTGTTAAGCTCTAGTCCCCAGTTCTTATATTCAGTATGCAATTTTCGAGCCATATACTCTAAATCGTCCCTATCATTTGCTATGATGACTTGATCGTCAGCAAACTGAAGAGTGTATAGGCATGTTCTGCCAATGCCAATACCCATCCCATTACATTTCCTCTTCCATTGGTATAAGGCCCTCGCTACATATATTTTAAATAATGTAGGTGATATACAGCATCCCTGACGCAAATCTTTATCCACTAGGAATTTCCTTGACACTCTGTTGCCAGCCTTTATTTGTGATGAGGCTCCTGTATATAAATTCTTAAGAGCTTTTATAATTGTCTGGTTAACATTGGTTTCTTGTAAGACTTTCCACAATTTTTTCACCGGGACTGTATCGTAGGCTTTCTGAAGATCTATGAACATAAGGTGGGTTTCTTGGTTGGTAGCTGACCTTTTTTCTATTATTTGTTTTAGGGTGAAGACATTATCGGTACAGGTTCTTCCAGCTCGAAATCCAGATTGCTCTTCTTCTTCTTTAGCTCTATATTCCTCTTCAATGAGATCCCGAATAATTCTTCCATAAAGACGGCTCAAAGTACTGGTCACTGATATTCCTCTATAGTTAGAACAGTCAAGCTTGTTTCCCTTTTTATGAATGGATGATATGTAAGCCTCTTTCCATTCCTCAGGCACACTCGCGCCATTTATATACTGATTTATACACCAGGTAAGCTGATCAAACAGCTTTCCTGACCCACATTTAATCAGTTCAGAGGGAATTCCTCCTGGTCCTGCAGCTCGACCATTCTTCAATTTACTAACTGCTTTTTTAACTGTATCAAAGTCAACCACGATTGTTTCTCCCTCTATGAGTATATCCGTTGGTGTATTCAACAGGTATTCGTCTCTGTTTTCTGATAATAGTATCTTGTAGTGGTCCATCCATTTCTTTATTGATATAGTTTGAATGTTTGCTTTATTTTTAGAGTTCGATGTTACGTTTTTTATAAACTTCCATGATTCTGAACACTTTTTTTTTCCTCCTAAATATGTCCACTCAGTATATATCACCACTACACCAAACACTTTATTTTTGCACTCGACGCGCGTTTCGCTAACCATGTTAGCTTCATCAGGAGCGATCATCGCTCCTGATGAAGCTAACATGGTTAGCGAAACGCGCGTCGAGTGCAAAATAAAGTGTTTGGTGTAGTGGTGATATATACTGAGTAGTATCATTGTGCCAAAGATTCCACATTCCCAACTAAGTCCTAAATATGTGTTGATTTCCATACACTTTTTGTCTCATATCTCCTTCTTTGCTACGTTTATTATTCTCCTTGTTGTCCTTTTCAAGTCTAAATATTGCTCTTTGTCTTCTTGTTGTTGGGTGTTTAATCATTTAAGATATAGTTGTTTTTTTCCGACTTATTAATTTTTCAATCTCGTTATTCCACCAGAGTTTGTAACTATGCTTTTTAGTTTTTAATCCAACTGCCTCTTCTGCAGGGGTTCTAATACTGTTTACTATATTTTCATATACAATTTCTAGTGGCTGTCGGTTTCTTGTTCCGAAGAGTTTTTCGTCCGGTCTACGTTGGTATAACTTTTGTGTACTTTCATTAATTAAGCTATCTATTTTATATTGTTTTGTTGATACTTCTTCTGTCTGGTCAGTTTCTTCTCTCTTATCTGCACGTTGTTTGGATCTAAATGGGACTATAAACTTTGCCTTGACCATGTAATGGTCTGATCCACATGTCACACCTCTATAGGATCTTACATCATTAATTTTTAAATTTGTCTTCTGTTTAACCATTACATAGTCAATTACAGATTTAAGGCTTTTTGTGTGTTGAACCCAGGTGTATGTATGAATTTTTTATGTTTGTAGAATCCATTGGTTATTTTTTAGCTGATGTTGTTGGCACAATGCAATTAATCTCTGGCCGTTGTCATTTGTAGTAATTTCTCCATGGGGCCCTACTACGTCGTCATCAGTTCTTTGACCAACTCTACCATTCAGGTCTCCAAGTATTATTACTTCTCTTGATGTTCCAATTTTTAGAACTTCATCGCTGACCTGTTCAAAAAATTGGTCCTTTTTCGTTATTGGTTCATCATCAGATATTGCATATAACCCAAGAATTGTTATTGGCTGTTGGTTTACAGTCAAATTGATCCGAATAATATTTTCACTCACTGCATCGAAATCAGATATTTTATTTTTATATTTTTTATGTAGCATGATCGAGACGCCTCTTTTCGCTCTTTCATGTTTTGGCACTCCAGTGAATAGATGTACATAGTTGTTGATGACTTCTGTACCAGTTCCCTTCTTCTCTGTCTCTGTTAGCACCACCAATTCCACGTTCATGTTGAGTAATTCTTGTGTTATTTACTCTGCCTTTCCTTTGATTCCTTGTACATTCCAAGTACCAATATTCATAATCCTTTTTCGTAGCTTTTGTCGTGTTCCGTGAGATCCGTCCGTACCGAGGCATTTGTTAGGCTTTTTAGTAAGTTGAGATTTTACAAGTGACGGGGAACTAGCCTGTCGCCTTAACCCCCAACTTGGAGGACCAGGTAATTTTATCTCAGGGTTTTCTTCCCATAGACCGCTTGTCTTTCGAGACTCCAGAGATCGGTCTTCCCTTTAAAGTCGGCTCCTCCGCTTTCCAGACCATTGGATACTTAGATCTCATCTGCTCTGTTCACCGTTGACCATTTTCGCCGTACCCTGGCAGGGGCCCTTACAGGGTGCTATCATCCGGGCCAGATGAACCCTGGTTTTTTAGCGAGGTTGTTACTCCTCCCCCTCACCCTTTTCCAACCTGGCTTGGGACAGGCTTCGGCGGGTTTTAATACGCAAAATACAATATTTAAATACGCAGAACGAAAAAAAAGATTTTGAAGTTGGCTCAAATAATTTATTTTTAAACCAGATCAGTTTTTTATTTGCTCGTTCAATATTTTAAAATAACTTTTATTTATTTATTTATTTATTTATTTATTCATTTCACAGTACAATAGTAATATTTCCAGTACATAATATATTTTAACCTAGAACCAAGCTAATAGTAAACAAGGTGCGCCTAGGTGTATAGAGACACCTGTATGCGCAGGTGCGCAGGCTAAAATACAATTTAAATTATGCTAAGATTTGTAGAAGGTAAAGATAATAATTAATACATAAGAAAATTAAGAAAAAGAAACAACATACATATAAACATGCAGACAATCGCATTTATGAATTATAACAATCCACATAATAGTTTAGAATTTTCTGTAATGAACAGTTTACATTTTTTTTCAAACAGTTTATAATTATTTATATTTCTGATATTCTGTGGCAACTTATTGAAAACTTTAGGTCCCAAAACTGGCAAAGACCTCTGGTTTCGGTCATATTTTCTAAAGGGTACAACTAATATCGCATTTTCTCTGTTTCTAGTTCTATATTGATGATTCACAATTTTTTTTCATTTCTGTAGCAAAATAGAGAAATGTTTAAAAGATATAAATTTCTTATATTCATTATATTTTCATTATATAATCTCTTGGTTGGAAAAAGTCTATCACGAAAGAAAATTACTCTAACAATATAGTTTTGTATCAAGCTCAGTTGACTCAGTGCATTATTATAAAGTCCACCCCACACAATGATGCCATATCTCAACAGTGACTCGACCAATGCCTTATAGACAGTAACCCGTAGTTTGAGGGGTAGTATTTTTCTTATTAGGTAAAACTTATATATGAGTCTTCTCAGTTTATTAGATAAATCTTGGACATGTTCAGTCCATCTGAGATGTTTATCAATCGTAATTCCAAGATATTTTGTGTGTGTGATTTCTTTCATGACCATGTTCATATCGTTTACCTGTATACAATCAAAGTCCGGTCGATTTGCTTCAGTCAGAGAGAAAGCAATGTATACCGTCTTAGAAAGATTTAAGGTTAATTTCATCAAATCAAGCCAGGCCCCGACAATGCTCACGCCCCTACCAACTGCCATTTTTACAGCATGCCATGTCTTGTCTCTGAAAACAAGAACTGTATCATCAGCATATGATATTGAAACTCCTTCTATGTCTAGGCTTAGTAAAGAGTTTATATAGCAGATAAAGAGAAGAGGACCTAGGACAGTGCCTTGTGGTACTCCAATCTGCACAGTTAGTGGTTCACTCAGTACTTTTCCGATCTTTACAACTTGTTTTCTTTCCTCTAAGTAATTTCTAAAGATGTTTAAAACCGAGCCTCTGACACCACAACGCTCCAAAACATCAAGAAGGCCAGAGTGAGGTACGGTGTCAAAAGCTTTGGCTAGGTCCAGGAAAACTGCAATACACTTTTTATCATCATCCAGAGAGGCCTTAATATGGCTGACCAGTTCAGAGATTGCATCGCCAGTGCTAACTCCCTGCATGAAACCAAACTGCTTTTTGTTTATGATATTTTTGGACGTTAGATAATCATATAATCTTTTTTAAGGCATTTTTCAAATAATTTACCATAGGCTGATATCACACTAATTGGACGGTAATTGAAAATATCAGTCTTGCTTCCCTTTTTATATATAGGGGTTATTATTGTATGTTTAAACTGTGGTGGAATTCTTGCAGTGGTGAGCATCAGATTGAAGATGTGGATCAGAGGCGGCAAAATCGACTGATGAACACTTTTCACTAATTTGCCTGTGATGCCATCTAATCCAGGAACACATGAGTTTTTTAGGCTATTGATGTGGCTTATGAGTTCATTTGCTGTAATTGGAGTCAAAGTCATTGAATTTATAGGTTCAACATAGTCCAAACTTTGGTTTTTTTATCTTCGCTGCCATATTTAGTCCAACATTTATGTAATAATTATTACAGTAATTGGCAATCTCTGCATTAGTTTCAATTGGTATGTCCCTTTCATTGACTATGTACCAATTACTATTATTTTTAACTGTGGCTTCATTTGCTGGATCATTTATTATTTTATAAAGTTTTCTTAAGTCACCACTATATTTATCTATCTCATTACCATAGTATGCTGTTTTGCCCTTTCTATCGTCTTATTTAGTACATTTCTATATGCCTTATATACATTCCATAAGCCTTCATTATTTTTTTGTTTTATAGCACGTCTTTTAAGTTTGTGTCTGTATTTAATTGAAGTTATGATTCCTTCCGTAATCCCAGGCTTAATTTTTTTTTTGCTTCTTCATTATCACTATTTTTTCAGTAGTACAGGCTTTTTTGAGGGAATCAAATATTTCAATAAATTTATTGTAGGCCACCACAGGATCGTCCAAGTTCAATACTGTTTCCCAATTTACATGTTTTATATTCTCTACAAACATGATTTCATCAAATTTCATTATACTCATTTTTTCATAAAGTTTGTTACATTCTATGGTTGTATCATTCCAGTAGATGTCCAGGTAAATAGGAAAATGATCGGTTAGATCACTGTCTAAAACTATTGCCCTATACTCCAAGTTTTGTATGTCTAATTTTTTCCTTACGAATATGTGGTCAATACAACTTTTACTTTCTGCTGTTACTCTAGTGTACGAGTTAATATATGGCTTAAATCCAAGAGATGAAAGTGTTGTCAAATATCTATTTACTAAGGGCTTTGTAGGAGCAAGTATATCAAAATTAATATCACCCAGAAATATGTCAATACTGTTTGTTATGTTGAAGGCAAAATAAGTCTCAGTGTCAACTAGAAACAGTTCATCACTCGTGGAGGGGGGTCTGTAGCATGGCATGACTACCATATCCATATTTTCATTTCTAAATTTGACTCTGCTAATTGTTACACCACTTAATGGTAAAATGTTATGTACTACGTCAAAATTTAAAGAATCTTTAACATATATTAATACACCATCATTCTGATTAATTCTACTATTATTAAATATTGTTTCAAACCCTAGAATAGAGAAATTTTTTACTTGCAAAATATTACGTGTTTCACTAAAAATTATTATATCTAATCTTAACTTAAACATTTCAACAAGTGCCAAAAATGAGTCAAAGTTCCTCTTTATACTCCTAATATTGACATGCAAAAGTTTCAATAGATGTTTCTTATTGTCTAGAGATTCACTAAAATTTGTAAATTCATTCACTCCAAAGCATAAGTCTTTTGTATTTTCACTCACCAGATCTTCATGCTCAAGTTCATTCAGAATGTTTGCTTCTAAGTGCATTGTTTGTAAGTATTAAACGGAGTAGTTAATTCTGCTTCGTAGAATGTCTTTGTGACGCTGGAGTGAGGGACAATCACTAGCACTAGCTGCATGATTTTCATCATGCTTTGTATTATATTTAATATTAGCATTAATACAATTTAGGCACTTCCTAATTGAACTTGGACAGTCTTTATTATCGTGATCCTATGCGCAATTGCTACAGCTTCTTCGATTGTTACAAGTTACAGTCTTATGGAAAAAGCCCTGACAATTAAAGCATTTGGGAACAGTAAGATCCTCAAAAACTGCCAACCGTTCCCATCCAATGAAGATCTTGCCACTCTGCATAGCTTTATGAAACAAATTAGGGGAACATTCAGCATATATTGTACTCGTACCTTTCCTTGTCAAGTGTTTTAGATATGTTACTATGAGTCCATCATCCTTAGTTATCCATTGGTTTTGACTTATAATTGCCTCTTCAATTTGCTTCTCATTCAATTTGCCAGTATAGCCAACTATTTTAATTCTTGGTTTCTTCAGGTGATCCAATTTAATTTCATATTTGTTACCTAGTGATTCCGTCATTGCCAACCTCAAAGCCTCCGTTTCACATTCATTAGCACATTTGACTAGGATACTTCCCCCTTTTGTAGTTTGGACACTTTTTACTCCAACTTTGACCTCATTTGGTCTCACTGACTTTAAAACTTCTTCTCGGGTGATTTTTACGTCTTGAATTATTTTAGGTTTTATTATTAGAGGATAATGTATATGTAGCAATATAATATTAATATCAATCTATCTATCTATCCTTCCTCCATCCAGTGTCGGACATAGAACTCCCGCTCCTTTTTCCACCCCTCTCGATTCTGTGTCTTTCTGATCCATCCTAAACTAGCTATTCCTTTCAGGTCATTCTTCCATCTTATTTGGGGCCTTCCTCTGGATCTTTGTCCCAACCATGGCCTCCATTCTTGTATTCCATCTCTCATCTTGTTGTCTCCTTGTGTGACCTGCCCATCTCCATTTCAAACCTGCTACCTGTTCTCTTACGTCTATCACTTTGGTCTTTTGTCCTATACTTTCGTTTTTGATCCTGTCTTATATTCAGCATCTGGCGTTCCATTGCTCTCTGTGTTTTACTCAGTTGGTCCATCATCTTCTTAGTGAATGTCCATGTCTGGGCCGCGCAGATGAGAACCGGTAGAATGTATTGATCGAATAATATCTTTCTTAGTTTCAGAGGAATTCTTTTATTGGTTAGTATTTTCCTTTGTTTGCCAAATGTTATCCAGGCCAGTCTGATTCTTCTCTGTACTTCTGCTGTTTGATTTGCTTTTCCACACTTTATTACTTGCGCTAGGTAGAGGTATTCCTCTACGTATTCAAGTGTTCTGCCGTCTATTTTTAAGCCTCGCGGAATATTTTCGTTTGTCATAGTCTTATCTCCATTCAGCAGTAATTCTACTTTCTCTGATTTGTTTTGTAGTTCAGTAAACATTTCCTGTATGCCATCAAAATTATTTGATACTAGCACTACATCATCAGCATAACGCAGAACATTTAACTTTTGCCCATTTATACTGATCCCCTTTTTTCTCATTCGAGTTTCTTGAAAACTTCTTCAGATGCTGCTATAAATAGTTTTGGGCTCATGGAATCTCTCTGTCTTATTCTGCGTTTGATCGGTATAGGATTTGTTTTACTATCCGTTCCCACTGTGATTTGAGCCTCGTTGTAAATTGTTCTTATGAGCTGAGTATACCTATAGTCTATTCTACTGGTATACAAGACTCTTTCGACTCCCAGCCCTAGTTACTCTCAAAAGCCTTTTGATAATCTATAAATATCAGGTACAACTTTAAGTTATATTCTGTTGCTTCCTCTATTAAAGTTTTGAGAGTTAAGAGACGATCACAAGTACTAAAACTCTTCCTGAATCTAACCTGTTCTACCGATTGGTTTAAATCCAGCTTGTTTTCTAATCAGTTAATTATCATTTTGGTAAACAACTAGTATATTTGCGAAAGTAATGATATTAGACGGTAATTGTCTAACTTAGTTTTATCACCTTTTTAGTGTTCCGTACGGAACACTTATAAGATCACTTCGGTGTCTTTCCCTCTGTCCGTCTGTCTGTCCGTCTGTCCGTCTGTCACACCAGATTTTCTCCGAAACTACTTGTCATAGAAAGTTGAAATTTGGTAATAACATAGGAATTGATGGTCTCATCAGAGCCATGTAGTTTTGAAAGTTAAATTTTGACTTAAGGGGTTAGTTTTGGGGGGTGAAATCGGAAGTGAAAAAAAAAATTTTTACTAGGTAATCGAATGTGGTGTCAAATGCAAGCTTGTGAAAACACGAGTAAAAAATATATACGTGGGTAAATCAAATATAAACGGTAATTTTGCTATTCTTCTTAGAATGCAGTTCTTAGCTAGATGATGTTGTGTGGAGTAGATGTTTGGTTTGTGAGGAGTGGGGGAACCGGATGGGTGCGCGCCAACTCGTCTTTGTCGTCAGTACAGCCATGACCGAGCAAGAGGTACCTTCGTCTGTTGCGCAACGTATTATCATCAAGTTTTTAACTAATGAAGGCGTTAAACTGTCAGAAATTTTAACCCGTTTGAAGGCACAGTTTGGGGATAGTACACTGTCTCAGAATCGTGTGTATACGTAGGCGAGAGAATTTAAGGGCGGGCGAGAACGGGTTGAAAACGAAAGTCATGATCGACGCCCTAGGTCAAGCCTTACAGATGACAACATCCGTGACATTAGACACCTTATCGAAGGTGATCGCCGATTAACCGTTGAAGAAATTTCCTCAGAAGTGGGTATCAGCTATGGAAGTGTTCAATCCATAATTACTGATCGACTAGGTTTCAGAAAAATTACTGCTCGATGGGTTCCAAGGTTGTTGACTGGAAACCAAAAACAGGTCAGGTCGGAGATCGCTGAAAGGCTTTTGAATCGATTTCAGCAAGAAGGGGAGGCCTTTTTAAAGCGCATAGTGACATGTGATGAGACGTGGGTACATCACTACACTCCCGAGTCCAAAATGGCATGTAAGGAGTGGCGAAGAAAGAATGAAGGTTCCTCAGTGAAGGCCAAAACTCGTCTCTCTGCTTGAAAAGTCCTTGCAACGATTTTTTTTGACTCTAGGGGAATTTTACTGATCGATTTCCTGCACGATCAACGTACGGTGAATTTGGCTTACTACTGCCAGTTGTTACGGTTGGCAAAAGCCGCCTATCGAAAGAAAAGACGGGACATGCCCATCAGAGATGTCATTCTCCTCCAGGACAACGCCAGGCCTCACACTGCGGCTTTGACAAGGGATACACTGGAAGAAGTGGGCTGGGAAACCCTCGAGTACCCTCCTTATAGCCCTGGCTTATCCCCCTGTGACTATTTTTTGTTTGCGCCTATGAAAGAATCACTGGGAGGACAGCGATTTGGAAGCAATGAAGAAGTCGAGGAACACGTGCGCAATTGGCTTACAACCCGCCCTCAAACCTTTTATGACCAGGGAATACGGAAACTTCCAAATCGGTGGCAAAAGTGTGTAGATCACGCAGGAGACTATATTGAAAAATGTTAAATCAATAATTTGTGTATTCAATAAACGTACAAAAAAAAAATTACCGTTTATATTTGATTTACCCACGTATATAATGTAATACTTGCTCGCACTTTTCTTTGTATTATTTTTAAAAAATCGCGAAAAATGGCTGTCCACCCACCTTATCTCGAAAAGTACTTATCAAAAAATTTTGAAAAAATTCTGGAATATTCTCCACGGGGTGTAGATTGAACGAAAATTATCACCTTTAATAATTTATCTGGTATATAAAAAAACAAAAATTTCAAGGTCAACAGATTTCAGTAAAGATTGGAATCAAACTTTGTTGAAAACTCATTTGGGGTGTGTTTTGTGAAATCACTGATCATTTGATACCTCTGTAACAAAATTTTTTATTTGAAAAGCAATCAACGTACGGAACACTAATTGCGCAAGTTCAACTTGCACTTGACCGATTATTTATTTTTTAAAAAGTAAACTTGTTGAGGCTGTCTTCCAATTTTCTGGAATCTTCTCGTCTTCTGAACATTTATTATTATATCATATTATTATATTATACCACAACTTTGATATAATCTGTCTGTGTAAGCACTGGTTGTGCCGGGAGAATATAATGCTATACCGCTTGAATGGTTACGAAATAAGTGGACAATATTGTCGCAAAGCCGCGCAACATGGTGGTGTCATGATACTTACAAGACACAAGCTTCATGTCAATAACCTTAGTGCAATTGCTAGAATCACATAGAATCTTCACCTGGAGGCCGTGGCATGTGAGGCGACATGTGATGCAGGGAAGATAATAACATGCTGTATATATAGATTCCTCTAATGGTCATACACTTACTTTCTTTCGAAAATTACAGGAACTTCTGTTCATCTTATTCAATGAAAACAAAAAGTTTTATACTTTCGGTGACATTAATATTGATCTGAATGATCACAACTTATCAACAAGGGAATTTAAAAGTAAGTCTTATAACCTTATCTTTTTTATTAATGAAGCCACTAGACTTTCAAAAAAAAAGTAGTTCTATTGACAATTGTATTACTAATGATAAGGATAGTTGTAGGGTTTCACTGGAGGATTTTTACTTATCTGATCATAAAGGTATTGTAGACAAAATTGCAATTGAACACATAAGAACTACTATTAATAAGACAGAAATAATAAAGTTCCGTCCACTGTCTAAACTATCTATTGAAATGTGTGTACGAAAACTGATTTGTTGGGTTGGTCAGAACTTGACAATGCCCCTGATATTAACACTTCTTGTAACTATTTATTCCAAGTAATATCAGAATCTCTTGATGAATATTTTCCTATAAAAACAAAAACTGTACACTGTCAAAATAAGCCAAAGAAATGGTTCAGTTCTGAACTTATAACATTAAGAGATAACATATCATTTCTAACTTATTTTGCTAAAAATAACAATATTAACTTGTAAGATCAAATAGTCAATGCTAGAAAATTATATAAACAAAGAAAAACTAAGCTAAAAACAAAGTATAACATATAAGAGAAAATATACTTCAGTCCTGTAACAAACAAAAAACAATGTGGGAAATGATAAATGAATCTAAAACAAAAATTAAGCCATAACATAACAACTTACTAAGGCATTGTCGGGGTCTGATGGAAGCATTCCTGATCCAGTGGCATTGACTGCCTGCTTTGTAAACAGTAGAGACACTTTTTTTCTCACGCCTCTGGTGGAGGATGATGTAAATCAATTTATAAAAAAACTAAGAAATAGCAGAGCCAAAGATGTTTTTGGTTTAAGCAATACATTAATTAAAAAAATAGGAAATGGGTTAGTAATACCAATGACAATACTTATCAACAAATATTTTCTTTTGAGAAAATTTCCAGAAAAACTAAAAGTTTCCAGGGTATGTTCAATATATAAAAAAGATGACCCCAATGAAAAGAATAACTAAAGGCCCATATCGCTGGTTCCAATTTTATCAAAACTAATAGAAATGGCTTTTGCATGTAGATTGATAAACTTTCTTGATAGTAAGCATCTTCTGAATCGAATGCAGTTTGGATACAGGAAAAATCTTTATACAACTAATGCTTTGATAGAGTTTGTGACGAAATGGTAACCGCCGCTTTCTGCGATCTTTCAAAGGCCTTTGACTGTGTGTCACAATACTCTATTGGCCAAATTTGAGTATTATGGAGTGAGAGAAAATGTTTATGATTTTCTAAGATCATACTTAGAACACAGGAGACAGCTAGTGGACTGTGATGGTGCATGGTCATCAAACCTACCAATATTAGCGGGGGTGCCACAAGGCTCACTATTGGGACCAATCCTTTTTGTGATATATGTCAATGATTTGCCTCACTACTTAGAGGACATTAACATTATACAATATGCAGATGACACCACCTTATAGTCTGCTCATAAAAATAAGCAGACATCTGAAAATACAATAAATGTTAATTTAAATAAAGCAGAAAAATGGTTCCAAGCAAACTCACTAGCTCTCAACCTAGGTAAGACTGCCATACTAAACATGTCACTAGATAAAAATTCAGAAGATAATCCTGTTAAGTTTTTGGGGCTTTATATTGATTCAGGGTTCTCCTTTAGATGCCATATTGTAAAACTCAGCTCAAGCCTATCAAAGGTAATTTATTTTATCCGAAAAATAAAACATTACTCATCAATGGAAACTATGAATCTTGCCTACATGGGCCTTTTCCATAGTCGACTAACTTATGCAATTTTATTATGGGGAAATACGGTGATTGGCCAGTTATTTTTAAGCAGCAAAAGAGGGCTATAAGAGTCATCGTAAACGTGTCACAAAGGCAATCCTGCTGAGAATACTTTGGGCAATTACAGATTATAACAGGCACAGGCCGACTGCAGCCCGTAAGAGTTTTATTGTCTCTGCTGTGAAATTTTATAACCACCTTCCAGATAGTTTCAAAAATCTGTCCACATGTAAATTTAAACATGAAATAAAAAGACTATTAATATCAATACGACCGTATAGTTACAGCGAGTACTTTGGGACAATTTGAATATGAATATTGTCTTTCATTATGGTTTGTTTGGTTATCGATTATCGATTTTATTATTTTTAATTCACTTACATATATAATTATTTTATTTTCAACTGTATTTGACGATGCAAAGACGATGCGCAGGTTAGGTTTGCTTAACATGATTTGTACAAGTTATTATGCAAATAGAGTATTATTATTATTATTATTGAATAAGAGCTTCAGCACCTGTACCACCAAGTCTCCTCCTTCTTTCATTAATTCCGTTAATACTTCGACAGGTCCTGGTGTTTTATTGTTTTTTATAGTTTTTAGTGTTGTTAATATCTCTTCATTATCTCTGGTATTTTTTCTGAGTTACCATTGATTACGCAGCCCCACAAAAAAAAAGTGGGGTATACTTTTGATGCGATATATCAGATCCGTAGTATTTTTGCCCGCTGATCACGAATCTGACGTCAGAATATCGCCATCACATCTCAATTTTTTTCTAACCTCAAAAAATAGGTAAAAATTAGTAAAAATTAAGACAAATATACTCCTAAAAAATTGATTCAAGCTTTTTCGTGAATCCAAAGATGTATTAATATGTATTCGGACACGCTAAGCTAATATTCATCGGTTGGATTAAGCCATACAGTTCTGTTTTCTTTCTAACCTCAATAAATCAGACAGATATAGTGCTTCTCGAATGCAAAAACGAATTCAAATTAAAATTCAACCGATTCTTACCAAATTTGGTACACGGGGGTTTTTGGGTTGCTGATAATGAATCTGAGGTCGGATTTGCAAAATTCAAAATGGCGGATCCAAGATGGCGGACAAAATTTTTGAAAACCAACCGATTCCTACCAAATTTGGTATACAGTTGGGGAATCCTCAAACCTGATACTCTTAAACCCTAAACCCTGAAACCTCAAAAAATAGACCTCAATAACCGTGTAACTTTAAAAATGAGACCCAATAAACTCAAAACCAAGACTTTTAAACCATATACTCTCAAATAGTAGACCCTTAAGCCCTAGAATTGCGAAGGTTAGACCCGCGCCTAACTTTCCTTTTTTTGGCTGTATCTTGTTCCTTTTTCCGCGAATGACCTATTCAAAGGCTTTCTGCTCAAACGCTTTTGAGGACTTGTTTCTCTTTTTAGCGACCAGCAATAGTCCGCTAGCATATGGTCATTCCATCGTCCTTGATACCGATTTTCTATGATTTTTAGATCTTGGTGAAAACGTTCCCCCCTTGCTCCTCACTGTAGTCACCAAGATTATCTGGGAAATCATCGATGTGGGAGTCCAGGAAATGTCATTTTAGATTCATTAAGCAACCTAATGTTTGAAAATTTTTTACCATTTTCTCGACTATTTCTTTGTACTTAGGACTTTTATTATTTTCCAAAAAGTTTGTTGCGACTTCTTTAAAACTAAGCCAAGCAGCTTTTTCAGCTTTATTCATTTTAGTAACAAATAATGAATCTTGAAACAATTTTCTTATTTGTGGCCCGTCAAATACGCCTGCCTTAATTTTTTATGCAAATATTTGAAACATGGGCCGTTTGTATCTAATGCTCTCGTGAATTGCTTCATAAGTCCAAGCTTAATGTGAAACGGGGGAATAAGAACTTTTCCTGGATCTACCAATGGTGGAAACAATACATTATTATCACCAGGAGTGAACGATTCTCTTGTTGGCCAAATTTTTTTCTTATAATGACGTTCCCTGTCTCTGCTATTCCACAGGCATTTATAACAGGGATAAAGTGTAAACCCTGACTGTTGGCCAAGCAATATTGTTACAATTTTCAGATCTCCACAAATTTTCCAGTTATGATCAACATATTTTATTTTTATCAAAAGCTGCTTCATTTTTTCATATTGCTCTTCCATAACTGTGGAATGAGCAATCGGAATGGGAGCGTAAACGTTGGTATTATGCAGCAAAACTGCCTTCATGCTCCGTTTAGAAGAATCAATGAACAGTCTCCATTCTTCAGGATCGTATGAGTTATTTTGAAATTCATCCATTAGACCTTTTACATCGGTACAATATGAAAGTGACAATTCCTCGTCCATTGTGAAATATTTTCGAAATTCTTCATCTCTGTTTCTATAATAAGAAATCGTAGCTTCTGGCTTAAGTAAATGTCTTTTCTTTAAAAAGGAAGCAAGATGCTCTGAACCATCTTTGGATAAGCCTAAATCTCTGACTAGATCACTAAGTTCTGACTGTGATACGAGTATTGATTCTGGTTTACGGTTGTATGGTAGAAATTCTTTATCTGTGTCACTAGTATATGATAGGTTGTCACTAGAACATTCATTAGTAACAGTGTTTGAATCTTTTTCGACAGTCTCAATGCTTTCGGCATGAACTGATAAGGTGAAATCATTTGTTTCCATAACATCAGCATCAAGTGGTTCAGGAGGCGGAATTAGTTTAGTTGGTCTTGTTACTGTCGAAACATCGTTATAAGTAATAGTGCTTTTATTTTTTCGGTTATGCCTAGATACAACATTCATACAAAAGTAGCAATCATTTTCACTGTATGGTCTATTCCATATTGCTGGTCTGGAATATTTAATCGCCTTCTTATTGATGTACAACATTATTTTACAAGAACTACAAATGATGTGGGGAACCCAATCTGTATCCTGGTGCTGTATTTCAATGTTAAAACAATCCTTATATAAGGTTTTAATCTTATCCGTTATCGGTGACCCCATTTTACTCAATACGTGTTGACAGCAAATATAACAAAATGAATCACTGTTTTTATCGCACTTATGAAAAGTCCTTGTACCGTGAGACCATTTTCTTGTAGCATTATACTCTACATGAGCCAAGTCACCCACACATGAAGAGCTACGGTCGCTGGATGACGACGGCTGCGGGCCCGCTTTCCCACCCTGACCAACCGCCGACACTGGGTTTCCGAGTCCCTGCATCGTAATTCTCTTTCTTCTACCTGCCATGACGGCATCTAAGCCGTTATCCAGGGACTCTGTCGGCTAGTGGAGTAACACCGTTGCCCACCGTCACCACGTGGAGGTGCCCTGGATGCAGGTAGAAGAATAAAAATCGACCGATGAATTTTCTCGGCGTTCAAAATGGCGCGAAAACATCTGCCATCTTGAATTTTGCAACTCCAACCTCAGATTCGTGATCAGCGACCCAAAAAATCCCCGTGTACCAAATTTGGTAAGGATCGGTTGAATTTTAATTTGAATTCGTTTTTGCATTCGAGAAGCACTATTTATTGAGGTTAGAAATAAAACAGAACTGTATGGCTCAATCCAACCGATGAATATTAGCTTAGCGTGTCCGAATACATATTAATACATCTTTGGATTCATGAAAAAGCTTGAATCAATTTTTTAGGAGTATATTTTTCTTAATTTTTACTAATTTTTACCTATTTTTTGAGGTTAGAAAAAAATTGAGATGTGATGGCGCTATTCTGACGTCAGATTCGTGATCAGCGGGCAAAAATACTACCGATCTGATATATCGCATCAAAAGTATACCACACTTTTTTTTTTGTGGGGCTGTGTTATCTTTCTGTTTCGATCATTTGGTGGACAGTTTTTTTTTGTTCATACAAGTTCTGATAGTATGTTTGAATCATGTGTGTTACTTTTTCTCGATCTATCACATCTTTTCTATTTTCATCCTTTAAGTTGTAAATTGTAGTTTTTCCTAGGCTTCGTCGGAGTGCTTTCATGTTTTTGTTCTGTTCTAAAATTTTTTCTATCTTTGTTTCTAACTGTTGTCTTTTGTCTTCTGCAAGGGCCTTTTTACAAACTGAATAGTATTTCTCTTTTCCTGGGCCAGCAGTTTACGTCTTTCTTCAAATAGTTCTTCCGTTTTTATGCTCAATATTTTTGTTTTGATGCTCTTCTTTTTAGCTATTTGCTTTCCTGTTTTCACCAAGATATTCGTCAATGTTTCATTAATTCCGTTTATGTTTTTGTTATCAAGGTCATCGGTTTTGGTTAATTCTTTTCTTATTTTACTTTGGTATTTTGCTATTTTACTCTTAAGATATGTGTATCAATTTTTGGATTCTTTCTTGTTATGATTATTTTCTTTTTATGCGTTTGTTTATTGCGATTCTTCCTCAGACTATTCTGTAGTCACTTCCCGTGTTTATCTTATTTATAACTGTTACATCCTTCACTATATTTTATTCTAATGATAATACGAGGCTGGTTTGAAAAGTCCGTGCAAAAATAAAAACTACTTATGTGTTTGGGGTAAACCTTTTTTATTTTTCGACATAGTCTCCTTTTAGGCTTATACACTTCGTTCTAGTTTGTTGATCCCTTCCGAATAATAGGAATTGTCCAAGTCTGCAAAATATCCATTAGTGTCTGCAATCACCTCCTCGTTTGAATAAAATCTTTGTCCCGCCAGCCATTTCTTTAAATTGGGGAACAAATAGTAGTCCGAGGGAGCCAAGTCTGGAGAATAGGGGGGATGTGAAACGAGTTGGAATCCTATTTCCATTAATTTTTCGACCACAACTGCTGAGGTGTGTGCTGGTGCGTTGTCGTGATGGAAAAGGACTTTCTTGTGGGCCAATCGCGGGCGTTTTTCTTGCAGCTCGGTTTTCAAACGGTCCAATAACGATGAATAATATTCACCTGTAATAGTTTTACCCTTTTCCAGATAGTCGATGAGGATTATCCCTTGCGAATCCCAAAAGACAGTCGCCATAACCTTTCGGCCGAAGGAACGGTCTTCGCCTTTTTTTGGTGCAGATTCCCCCTTGGTAACCCATTGTTTAGATTGTTGTTTGGTCTCAGTGACGAAACGACGCTTAAAGTCCTCCGGATTCTTCTGGAACAGCTGAAAACCATCCTTGCAACACTTCACACGATTCCATTTTTGGTCAAGCGTGAGCAATCGCGGCACCCATCTTGCGGATAGCTTTCTCATGTCCAAATGTTTATGCAAAATATTATGTACCCATTCAGTCGAGATGCCCACAGCACTAGCAATCTCACGCACCTTAACTCTTCTGTCATCCATCACCATATCATGGATTTGATCAATGTTTTCTGGAGTCGTAACCTCCACAGGCCGTCCAAAACGTTCGGCGTCACTTGTGCCCATATGGCCAGTCCGAAAATTTTGAAACCATTTATAAACTGTTCTAATCGAAGGTGCGGAGTCACCATAATGTTTTTCAAGCTTCTCTTTAGTCTCCTGAGGCGTTTTGCCTTTCATAAAGTAATGTTTAATCACCACACGAAATTCTTTTTCGTCCATTTCTTGAAAAGCACTCGACTTCCTTGATTTACACGAATGCCAAACACAAAGAAATAGCCCGATATGGCTGAAACTTGGTGTGCGTTCATTCAAGAGATGCTACTAACTAAACATGACCTCGATACGCGCCGGTGGTGCCATCTCTCGGACTTTGCTCGGACTTTTCAAACCAGCCTCGTATGTAGTCTATTTCGTTTTTTACCACTCCGTTTGGACTTACCCATGTCCATTTTCTATGTGTTTTTTTTTAATAGGTGTTTTATAGCAAATAATTGTTGTTGCTCTAAGAAGCTTATTAACATTTGACCAAGCTACTTCCTTGTACCTAAACCGAATTTAGCTATTTTATTTTCACTTGCGTCAACGTGACCGCCTATCTCGGCGTTAAAATCGCAGTAGCACTTCTTATTTCGTCGTAGAAATCTTCTGCTGAATCATTATCGTATGATGTTATTGGGGCATATACTTGAATTGTTTTTATTTTACAGTGTTTAATTATCTTTAGTACAACATAGGCTACCCTATTTCATATTGCGTTATATGTATGTATATATATATATATATATATATATATATATATATATATATATATATATATATATATATATATACAGTGCGACCTCGATAATCCGGACTAATTAAAACCGCGGTGATCCGAATTAGTAAATAATTCGAATTACTGAAGTAGGACATTATTTATACTAAAAAACGAATCATTTAATACGAAACAACTAAAAAATAGTACATACATAGAATAATATTTAAAATAGAAGCATATCTTATCAAGTTTTATCTTATTTTGTAAAAAAATTTATAATTATTGTTTGCTTGACCCTTCTCTGGTTCATCATAAAAGCAATTTCTTTTAATTTTTGAAGTACAAGAACATCACTTAGAGGGATATCATTTTCTTCTGCCCATCTCATGCACACATTGAAACTTTTAACTGCCTCATCATTCTTCACAGTGTTCTTAACAGTCTGGTTTGTATTAGTATTTAACTCTGAACCTTCATTATCACTCTCGTGTTGTTCATCTGTATCATCTATGTCTTCCAGTGGTAACAAATCTTCATCATTTTCAAGCCAATTACATATTTCCACGTTCGTGAGATTCTGCTCAGTGAGAACATTCAGCATATCTGAAACATCTGTTAAATATTTACGAATTAACGAAAAAAATACTAAAAGAAAAAAATTTCAGGCTTTACCTTTCATTTCTTCATTCGTGGAAAGCAAATTGTGCCGCAATTCACTCAGAGGAATCAGATCTTCAGCATCATATTCAGTGTCTGGGTTGGTATCTGCCACATAAGCCACAATTTTGTGCCAGCACTTTTTCAAGACTTCAGGGAAGACTTTTTCCCATGAATTGCATAGTAGACATACAGCACCTTTTAGGTTAATGCTTTTTAATACCTAACAAGGTTCTCTTCATTATTTGATAAAATATGGGCTAAAAGACTTTTCCGATAAAATAATTTTGTCAGTCTGATTGCATTCTGGTCCATAGGCTGCAAAAGTGCAGTACAATTTAGTGGAAGAAATAATGTTGTAAACTGTCCATCCTCACTAGTCAGCTCTTCTATAGTTCCATGGCTCAAAGCGTTATCAACGATTAGCAGGGCTTTTTCAGGCAAGTTGAGATTTTTTAAATGACTTTTGACTTGACGAATAAAAGAATGATGAAACCAGTCTAAGAAAATTGCTGAAGTCATCCATGCATTGACAGATGATTTATACTCAACAGGTATGTTCAAATTTTTAAAAGCCCTCGGATTTTTTGCCTTTCCTATCACTAATAACTTTAATTTTTGTGATCCATCAGCATTGCAACATGCTAGAAAGGTAAGGCGTTCTTTGTTTATTTTTCGAACTGATGCGGTCTTTTCCTGAGAACGAAACAGCGTTTGTTCAGTCAACATTTTCCAATACAGAGCTGATTTATCTGCATTGTATATTTGAGTAGGTCCAAGGTTTAATTCTTTTATCTTATCTGCGAATAAAGTTAGGAAAAGATCGATGGCACTTTGATCATTGGATAGTTTTTCGCCACAAACTTTTAAAGCAGGCAGACCATGTCTTTTTCTGACTAGCTCTAAAATTATCATTCCCGTAGGTTTCAGTGTAAAACTGTTTAACTTTGCCTGATAAAATTTCGTAGGAAATTGAGACGTGCCTTGATCGTTGCGTACAAAACCATGTATACAAACGAGTTTCCATTTCTGGATATTCGGCTTTTCGTAAGGTTTTCCTGACGCCAGGATCGGAATCACATTTGAAAATAAATCCAAAAGAAGTTACACGTCCATAGTGAGTGTCCAAAATTATCTTTAAAATAAATCATATACCTTTTGATTTTCCCTTGCTTCTTTTTTTATATCCGAAATTGAGGATGTTCCTACTCCGTATTCATTTGCCAACACTTTTCCGCTTTCACCAAGAACTAGTCTTTCTAATACATCGGACTTTTGTTTTATTGTTAGTGTAATATGTTTTCTTTTGGAAGGTATACATACGTAAAAAAACTTTTACATACTTATATGAACCACATAAAGTAAAATAGAACACCTATGTTGTACTTGTGACAATAAATAAACAACTACAAAGTCCTTAACCTTTAGACGCGAAACGCGATGCGTTGTAGGCAAATCAAAGGCACCTACAGTTTGTGTGAATCCCAGATGTATTAGACTGGAAGTTAGGGGAATCCCCTCACTATCGATTTCAGTTTTCCCATGTAGTTTAAATTAAGTAGATGTCTAAAAACGCAGGTCCGGAATACCTAGTACTATCAAATCCGGATTATAAAGTACACAATGCAATAAAAATGTTTGTCCGGATTATTAAAGAATCCGGTTTAAATCGAGATCCGGATTATCGAGGTGGCATTGTATATATATATATATATATATATATATATATAGATATATATATATATATATATATATATATATATATATATATATATATATATATATATATATATATAGATACATATATATATATATATATATATATATATATATATTATATATATATATATATATATATACATACAATACATATATATATATATATATATATATATATATATATACATATATATATATATATATATATATATATATATATATATATATATATATATATACATATACATATATATATATATATATATATATATATATATATATATATACATATATATATATATATATATATATATATATATATATATATATATATATATATATATATATATATATATATATATATATATATATGAGGCTGGTTTGAAAAGTCCGTGCAAAGTCCGAGAGATGGCACCACCGGCGCGTATCGAGGTCATGTTTAGTTAGTAGCATCTCTTGAATGAACGCACACCAAGTTTCAGCCATATTGGTCTATTTCTTTGTGTTTGGCATTCGTGTGAATCAAGGAAGTCGAGTGATTTTCAAAAAATGGACGAAAAAGAATTTCGTGTGGTGATTAAACATTACTTTATGAAAGGCAAAAAGCCTCAGGAGACTAAAGAGAAGCTTGATAAACATTATGGTGACTCTGCACCTTCGATTAGAACAGTTTATAAGGCGTTTCAAAATTTTCGAACTGGCCATATGGGCACAAGTGACGCTGAACGTTCTGGACGGCCTGTGGAGGTTACGACTCCAGAAATCATTGATCAAATCCATGATATGGTGATGGATGACAGAAGAGTTAAGGTGCGTGAGATTGCTAGTGCTGTGGGCATCTCGACTGAACGGGTACATAATATTTTGCATAAACATTTGGACATGAGAAAGCTATCCGCAAGATGGGTGCCGCGATTGCTCACGCTTGACCAAAAACGGAATCGTGTGAAGTGTTGCAAGGATGGTTTGCAGCTGTTCCAGAAGAATCCGGAGGACTTTAAGCGTCGTTTCGTCACTGTGGATAAAACATGGATACATTACTATACTCCTGAGACCAAACAACAATCTAAACAATGGGTTACCAAGGGGGAATCTGCACCAAAAAAGGCGAAGACCGTTCCTTCGGCCGGAAAGGTTATGGCGACTGGCTTTTGGGATTCGCAAGGGATAATCCTCATCGACTATCTGGAAAAGGGTAAAACTATTAGAGGTGAATATTATTCATCGTTATTTGACCGTTTGAAAACCGAGCTGCAAGAAAAACGCCCGCGATTGGCCCACAAGAAAGTCCTTTTCCATCACGACAACGCACCAGCACACACCTCAGCAGTTGTGGTCGCAAAATTAATGGAAATAGGATTCCAACTCCTTTCACATCCCCCCTATTCTCCAGACTTGGCTCCCTCGGACTACTATTTGTTCCCCAATTTGAAGAAATGGCTGGCGGGACAAAGATTTTATTCAAACGAGAAGGTGATTGCAGACACTAATGGATATTTTGCAGACTTGGACATATCCTATTATTCGGAAGGGATCAACAAACCAGAACATCGTTGGACGAAGTGTATAAGCCTAAAAGGAGACTATGTCGAAAAATAAAAAAGGTTTACCCCAAACACATAAGTAGTTTTTATTTTTGCACGGACTTTTCAAACCAGCTTCGTATATATATATATATATATATACATATATATATATATATATATATATATATATATATATATATATATATATATATATATATACATTTCTTGCTTGCTTCGCGTCTTATCTTGGGGATCGGGCCAATTAGTGGTGGTTTCTGGTTGGCGATCGTCGAGATTGAGCTTGTGATGTGGAGTCTTGCAGGGATCTGTTCTAGGACCGCTTCTTTTTTTAATATACATCAATGACCTTGTTCGCATCAAAATATCAAACGAATTTACGCTTTTTGCCGATGACATCTCCGTTAAAGATATTGAAACCCTTAGGTCGAACATTTCCATTGACTTATTGGAAGTTAGGAAGTGGTGTAGCACTAACCGATTGTCTTTTAACGTCGGAAAGACAAACTTTAATGGTTTTGAAATCAATACGCAGGGTATACACTTGGGTGGGAGGAGTGTGCAGCCGGTTTTTTGGGTGTTCTCATTAATACTAATCTCCAATATATATATATATATATATATATATATATATATATATATATATATATATATATATATATATATATATATATATATATATATATATATATATATATATATATTTGGGAAACTAAATTAAAATATATTCTTTAAAAAAATTATTTATTTGGTTAGAGAGAAAAAAAACAAGTACAGTTAATATCTTGGGAGCGATATTAACGTTTTTGAAAACAACTTTTGAATTGAATTTACAAACTTTTATTTTTGTTGGTTCTTGAACAGAAACTTATTAGATTAGATTTTACAACATACTCACTCATTCTGCAATGGCTTGGTTACATATATTTATAAACTTCTAAATGATTACCATGCAGAATGGTATCAGACAAAGGAAATCTGTATTCAGTATTTTTTATGCATTTTAGCATATTATCAGAATGTAACTGTACTTATTATTTTTCTACATAATCTCGTCGTTTGTATTTACACTGTTGCCGGCGTATCAGAAGATTTTTAATATCGTCATCGTAAACTCAAGAAAGTTGTATCAGCTAACAGTTGACATCCCGGAACTGCGAAAGAGGGCCGAGCGTTCTCTTGAAGAACGATCACATCTCGGATCGGTCGGTCACATCTTTTGCTGCCATATGCGAGTCTAAAGTCACACAGAAGGTAACAATAGGACTCCACATTGATCGTTAGACGTTCGTGCAATAAAATGAATAAAAAGAACACCGCTTCGTTTAGAAAATATAGTTGCAAGCATCTTGCAAGCTGCTAGTCGAGTTTTGGTTCGCATTAGGGCTGCCAGACCTGATCTTCGCCACTTGGCGTATAATGGTGCATCTATGTTCCATTACAGATTACGACGTAACTTAAGAACATGTCATATTTTTCAGTGAAACGTGCTGAGAATTGTTCACCGATCTCCTAGCGTTTCAATTTATGTTCTGCATCTAATGGACGTGGAAGCCTACAAATTACGATATTTAAACAATATTGCATACCTACGTACTGAAGTGAGAGCCTCTCTTTTTTAAAGTCGATTAAAAAAACATATTCTTAGCAAACAATCAATTGAGGCCTTTATTTTAAAAACAACATATGTTCAAAATTTAAGAAAATGCGATTTTGGCGTCATCTGGTAGGAGACACTGAACTCTATCGCTCCAAGAAATCGTTTCTCCTAAAAATATTACATGTGCCCAGATATTTACGACTAAAATATCGGTATTTCTATAAAAACGATACATGTTTTGTTTGTTTCACAAGTCCATGGACTAATGTTGTTTTTAAAGGAAACTAGGCGAGCAAAGACTTGTCAAATTTAGTAGCGCGTTGTTTATTACGGAGAGGCTTTGTTTTTAGCCTCGTGTTATTTCTTAGTAGTTTGCATGGTTTTGCACTTTTAAAAGGTTCTATTTATTACACGTAACTATGGAGAATGCAACACCAAGTGGTAGTGGACACTGTGCGGCAGAGCGCAAATTAAAGAAAACACCAAAAGCCAGCGTAATAAAAATGGCCAAAGTAAAGGGCGAAGAACATATTAATCATAAAGAAAAATTTATAGAAAAACGCAGGAAGGAACTGCAGGTAAATAACAGCTTTTAGGTAAATATTAAATTTTTTGCTTTCAAAAAAATGGTATTGTTTTTGTAGATGTAAACGGCTCAAGTGTGACGAAAAAATTAGTGGGAACAGTTTTATAATATGAGCAATAAAAATGGGCAAGACTCTCACTTGTCTGGCCTAATAACTATGAAAGAAGTAAAGAAACGTCGCACATTGGGGCGACGGCGTAAAAAAGCGGATATTGGATGAAAAAATTAAAGATGTATTTTTCAAATATCGACGATTTTTTCCTTTAATATATATCATAAACCATACATAAATATGTTTATAACTAATTTATTCCTTCTGCCTTCCTTAAAATTATCCATTGAAGTGTGACATTTTCGTCAATGTTGGAATTTCTGTAATTCGAGAAATTACATTCTAAATTCTCTGTGGACAACATAACTATGAATATGAGTTAAACGCTTACTAGAACTTGTTTATTAGGTTTTAAACAACAAATTAATCTTAGTGTAACGTCATTAGAGTGCTACAATATATTAATAAACATTTGACATATTCGACACAAAAAATTATTCTTGCTTCAATATTCAAAGATGTATAAAGTTTTTGGAATGAGGTGGAATGAGATGGCGCTTTCACTATCTGATAGGGCAAAGTCTCTAGTTTCCGGAGGTATCCTATTTTTATCCCCCTTCGTCCCTCTTTGGTAAAAAAAAGGACATTAAAGTTCCCCCGACTTGATCTAACGTTCTCCACACAGCCATTCTCTCGGGCAATATTCCACTGAAATGAAAAAATTTCTCTCTCTCATTTCTTATGAAGTATACACTTCTAAAAAAAGGACAATTAAAACTCTTGTTGCCTCTTTTTGGCAACGCGGCTTGACTACTTTGAAATTTCGATCTCAATGCGAGTGTTTGCTTACATCGCGCGCCATAGTGAGACAAATGCGACGTTTTTTTTCGGTCATTTGCTCATAACTTCGACATTTGTCAATGGAATGACTTCAATTTAATATACATAATGTACGATTCATTTATTTTCAGAAATATGAAATCAAAATCATACAATTTATTATCACGAGCACGATAAAGTGTAAAGATAATTCATGTAAAGATAATTATTCACAGAATCAAAACTATTCAGCAGATTATAAATGATTCTCCGAAGATGTAAAACATCTATTACATTTCAGTGATGATGATACAGATTACGACGATTAAAACAAGAAGTACAAATGTGAGAGGCAAGGGGGCTCACAAAAATCAAACACCCCGAGGGATCAAATATCTGTCACGTCCACGTCGTTGATCCTGGGTAACGCTAAGAGCAGATAATTGATATTCGAAATATTATTCGCTTCATGAGTGTATTTTGATGGGTTAATGTTCCGTTACATGTCGCATGCGTAGGGCAATCGTAACACGGGACAATGATATTAATGCTGCGTAAGCGTAACCAGTGTTTCTAATTTTAGCTATACCTCGAAAATAAAAAAATTTACCAAAATGAAACAAAGGCATTTTAAAGCTAAATGTTGATACTTACGCGTAGTATTAACGAACTTTATGAGAAAAATATTTGTGCCTGTGTTATGTCATGAAAATCCTTGAAACCGTTGTTTTTTGCAAATTTCCGTCATTTTTCTCAAAATTACGACGCGGTAGCCAAATTTGGACAACGGATTCGTGTTCAGCAGGCAAAAATACATTGAAAATGACTATTCGCACTCATGTAATCGAAAAATTTTTCAATTTGTTGTCTAGTATTTTGAAATAATCATCTTTACGCTTTATCGCGCACGCGATAACAGTATATAATATGATTTTTATTTCATATACTGAACATATATTAATCGTACATTATGTGTATTAAGTTTGAAGTCATTCCAATAACAAATGTGGAAGTTATAAGCAAATGACCGAAAAATAACGCATTCGCCCCATTGTGCGCCGTCCGAGAAATAGAAATGTCGAGACTGAAAAACCACATTCTGCAGGATATGGATTTAAAATAAGATTTAAAGGCAAGGAAATAGAAATGTGTAAAGAGGCATTTTTGGACATTCACGGCATAACTGTGGGAAGACTTAGACGCATCCAAAATCACTTAGTCACACGAGGTACGTCGCCAAGAGATTTAAGAGGAAAAAACAAGCAAAGGTCAACTGATTATCCAAACCCCTTAATTAATTTAATTAAGGATCACATTAGGTCTTTTAAACCAAGGCAATCTCATTACTCGTGGCGCAAAAATCCTCTTCGTTTTTACCTGCCGGAAGGTTTAACCATAAAAGACATGCATTCCATGTCTGAATACCTGATCAATATACCTTATAAAATCTACTGGAAAATATTTAAAACCAACTTTAATATAAAATTTGGCTTTCCACGATCTGACACATGTGCTCAGTGTGACTCGTTTCAACAAAAACTTATTTCCGAAGAAATCACCGACGCAGAAAAAATCCAAATAACGATGGAAAAGGAGATTCATTTGAGAAAGGCTGAAGCATTTTTTACAATGAAGAAACGGTACCAAATACAGGCTAAGGCTGGAGAAATCGATTGCATAAGCTTTGATTTCATGCAGAATCTACCTCTTCCCCACATTCTTTCTAATCCAGTTTTTTATTCACGTCAGTTATGGTACCACATATGTGGTATTCACAATCTTGGTACAGATGAGGCATTTATTTACACCTACACTGAAGGGCAAGCGAAAAAAGGTGCTAACGATGTGTGTTCCATGTTTTTATATTTTTTTAACAATAACAACTTTACGACAAGGGATCTTGTAATGATTAGTGATGAATGTCCTTGGCAAAACAAGAATTATGTGATGTTGCACTTTATATTTAGTCTTGCCATGTATTTAAAATTTTCAACAAGATTACGTACCTTTTTCCTGTTCGGGGCCATTCGTATCTCCCAAATGATCAAGACTTTGCACTAATCGAAAAAAAGAAACGTCATTTGGAAAGATTAGACACACCTGAAGAGAGGGATAAAGTAATACTGTCAGCACAAAGTAATCCCTCGAAGTTTTGGTTAGTTAAAATGGATTCCTCAAAGATATATAACATAAAGTTAGCCACTGATTAATATTTTCTGAAAACAGCTAAACCGCCAATTTCCCTAAAAGAGGTTCGCATGTTCGAAATTAGTATAGATACTGCAGTAGTGAAGTTAAGGGATACTACAATGGTCAGTGGAGATCCTCTATTGTCAGAAGTCATCTGCCAAACTAAAAAATATAAGGGATCTTCTACCGTATTTGGGAGATGCAAAAAACCGGTGTTTTTTCACAACAAGATCTGCAGAGCAATGACACAATGGAAATCGATGAAGATGACAATAGCAGTGGTTCCGAAGACTCTTAATTATTTTGTTCACAAGTATTATAACTTAAAATGTAATAAGAACTAAATTTATAATAATATTAGTTTTAATTTATTTTATTTTCTTTCAAAAACAATAGTCCAAGTTATTTTATTTTATTTCTTAAAATCACGAGGTTTTTTCTTAAATGTTCTAGTCGAAAATTTTTTACTAAACTATATACCAGGTGTACAAGTATGAAATGAGGATTTCAGACAACAAATGGTGCACCAAGGGAGTTTGTGCTATAAAGATTTGACACTGTGCCATTTTGTTGTGTCATCAACAAGTGTCAGACGCGCACGAGTGATAAATTGGAAAAGTGTATGCATAGTGTTGTGTTGTTTGGTTCAATATGTCGAAATTTATACCGAACAAAGAGCATTCGCGGACAGCATTAATTTTTTGTTTTATGTTTATGGTGAACATGCTCCATCGCAAGATACGTGTGAACGATGGTTTCGGCGTTTCAAAAGTGGTGACTTCGATGTTGCAGACAAGGAACGTAGAAAACCGCCAAAAAAATACGAAGATGTGGAATTGCAAGCGTTGTTGGACGAAGATGATTCGCAAACACAAAAACAACTCGCCGAGCAATTGGGCGTTAGTCAATAAGCTGTTTTTAATCGGCTACTAGAGATGGGAAAGATTCAGAAGACCGGTAGATGGGTACCACATGAGTTGAACGACAGGCAAATGGAAAAGCGCAAAAACACGTGTGACATTTTGCTCGCTCGGTACAAAAGGAAGTCGTTTTTGCATCGTATAGTTACAGGGGATGAAAAGTGGATTTACTTTGAGAATCCCAAGTGCAAAAAATCATGGGTAGACCTTGGCGCACCATCCATATCGACCGAAAGACCGAATCGCTTTGGCAGAAAGACGATGCTCTCTGTTTGGTGGGACCAGAGGAGCGTGATCTATTATGAGCTGTTAAAACCTGGAAAAACGGTTAATACTAAACGTTACCAACAACAATTAACCGATTTGGACCGTTCGCTGCTTGAAAAAAGGCCAGAATACCGAAAGAGACAACACAAAGTCATTTTTTTTTTCATGACAATCCTATATCACATACTGCAAAACCAGTTCGCGACACGTTGGAAGCACTCAGCTGGGAAGTTCTACCCCATGCGGCTTACTCACCAGACTTGGCTTCTTCCGATTACCACTTGTTTGCATCGATGGGTCACGCACTTGCTGAGCAGCGGTTTGTTTCGTACGAAGATGTGAAAAAATGGCTCGATGAACGGTTCGCAGCAAAAGGGGAAGATTTTTACTGGCTTGGTATTCACAACTTGCCCGGAAAATGGGAAAAATGTATAACAAGCGATGGAGCATACTTTGAATAAACCACTTTTCATCATTCTTCCGAATTTAATATGTTTTTTTAGAAAAAAAATCCACATTTCATACTTGTACACCTGGTACATCTCTCCATGATAAAAACGTTTCTGAAAAAATGTTAATAAACTTGACAGTGCGTTGCTTCCACTTCCTGAAAAATTAACATTTTGGACATATGTTGTTTCTAAAATAAACGCCTCAATTGATATTGTTTAAATCAGTGATTCCCAAAGTGGTTCAGGTGGAGCCCCAGGGGTCCACGGGAGACTCGACGGGGGTCTACGTTGGCGTGAAAAAAAAAAATGGGGTCAACAAGTTGCAAGTGGGGGTCCACGAACATGTATCTGGTTTCGATAGTAAAGAACAAAAATGTTGGCTTGGCTTTACCTATCAATGTAGGCAGATAATACACTACTCAAAAAAATTAAGGTAGCAAAAAGAATTCCAAATTTTTCGGTGATTTTTGACAGGCTGTATTTCGGTGAAAAATGGTCGTATTGAGAATTTAAAAAAAAGCATTTTGAAGCTTTAAGATTCTAATTTTCAGATTTTTTGGCTAAAATTTTTTAGGAGCTATGGTTCTCATGCAATACTAACAGATAGCGCGAAAAATTAATATTGCAAATATTTTGGTTTTTTTTTGGTCCACGGGTTTGAAAAAAATTTTTTCAGTTAGGCCGGCATATGGATCAGATAGCCTGTTTATTTAGCATTAATTTCCTTGTTTTAAAACCTCCCTTAATTTTTTTGAGTAGTGTATTTTAAGAAGGTCAGCGATTGTTACTTGTAAAAACTTGCATATTCGATATTCAGTACAACGCGCGTGAGACTTGCAAAGCCCGCAACGCAACCCGTTCAGACGTGCAAAGGGACGAAATATGACTTGTGCTGTGCTTGCAATCTTGCATGAACTTGTTTGATTCTTCACCAATATAAATACGAATGCCAAGGACAAACGTTACTCATTTGTTTCCGAAATTTTGAAAAGAAAAGTGTGAGTGAATCGATGTCAATGTTTGCCAGTGCCGGAAAAAGTAAGTACCTGCCTATTTGTTATTCCTACTTTTATTTTATATTGTAATAATATTATATTTGTTACGTTTGCGTGTAATAGGTACATAATAAAAATTAAATACTGAATAGGGCCATTATTCGATATTTCTATAAAAGAACAGAAAGCCGAGAAAGATTGAACTTTTAGTACTTTTTATTATAAAATTATTTATTTACCCGACTGTGGCGATTCACTAAAGGAGAGATATATGATCAAAGTAATAAATAAATCATTAAAATCGCGGAGTTTTGATGTCAAAATATTCTTTAAAAGTATTTTCTCTCGAATTTACAGAAATGTATCAAAATATAATTAATCAAAAAATATTTTATATTACATTAAAATAGGTTCAGCCGTTTTGTGAAATCCTCTATATGGGTCTTAGCAGTTTATTGCTTTTAATAATTAAAATCAGTTTTGCCGCCGGCATTTTGGTTTTTTTCATTGCAATAATTAATTAATCCTATTTTATTCTGTTAAAATAGCCATATCCTGTTAAAGTCGCCTTATGATTACTAAAACAAACATTTTTTTCTTTACAGGTAGGTAACTGATACGAAACATGGCTGAATCTAAGAAGAAATGTCGACAGTACAGTGTTGATTATTTGAAATTTGGTTTTCGTCCATCAAAGGCAGACAAACGATTGCCCATATGTCTTTTATGCAACAAAGTTTTGAGCAATGACTCTATGAAACCATCGAAGCTCGAAGATCATTTAAGAAGGTGTCATCCTGATAAAATAGGTAAAGATTTAAAATATTTTGAAATATTGAAGGAAAAATATGAAAAGAGACCCACCGTGCACAGTATGTTCGCTTCAACGTGTCAAAGTAACGATGATGGCTTGCGGGCATCTTACAATATCTCATTGCTTATAGCGAAATCTGGAAAACCGCACACCAACGGAGAACAGTTAATTTTACCCGCTGTTGAAGAGATTTTAAAAACTATTCTGCACAAACCTCCATTTGACGTACTCAAAAGAATTCCTTTGAGTAACAACACTGTACAAAGACGTATTGAAGAAATGAGCTCTGATATTGAAAGCTTCTTGTGTAATTATCTGCAAACAACTCATTTTTCTATTCAACTGGACGAGTCAACTTTACCTGGTAATGAAGCATTATTATTGGCATTTGTTCGATCTGTTATGGCGAAGAAGCTGCTATTCGCGAAAACTTTGGAGACGGACACTAAAGGCGAATCAATATTTAATGTCCTGAGTGATTTTTTTAAGGAAAAATCGATTCCATTTACAAAAATTATTTCGGTGGCAGCAGATGGAGCTCCTGCCATCTTCGGGCGATATCGTGGGTTTATAAGCCATCTTAAAAGAATTATACCAGGAGTAACTGCAATTCACTGTGTCATCCACCGAGAACACCTGGTAGCGGTAAATTTGAGTGATAGATTGCACCAATTGCTTCAATTTGTGATTAAGGCAGTTAACAAAATAAGAGGCAATGCGTTGAATACCCGTTTATTTGCACAATTGTGCTACGAAAATGATGAAGACTTCTAACGATTGCTCTTACATACTGAAGTACGCTGGTTGTCGAAAGGTGCATATTTAACAAGATTTTACTCACTTTTTGAATCAGTTTTAGAGTTTCTGGAAAGTAAAGATCCACATTTAAAAGAAAACCCGATCAAATTGAAAGCAGACATCGCGTATTTGACAGATTTGTTCAAAAAATTTAATAACATTAACTTGCAGTTACAAGGGGACAGCCTAAATTTAATAAAAACAAAGGGTGTAATTTCGGCTTTTCTTGGAAAATTGAAATTTATGAAGCATAATATTAGTCGGCGCGAATTCTCCCAGTTTCCAAACTTGTCACAGGCAGAATGTCTTGATGAGGATATTCAGACATACGTTCAACATTTAAATGCCCTGCATGATGACTTCAAAAATAGATTTGAAGATATTCTTACGACGGAAATACCACCATGGATCATAAATCCATTTGATGAAACGGAAGTGGCGAATGTGGTATTACAAGAGGAGCTACTCGATCTTAGCACCAATGAGGAGCTGAAGGTGAAATTTAAAAAAGGCTATCAAACATTTTGGCTGCAGGCAGAAATACCCGAAAAAATATCCTGGGCTGTGGGAAATTGCGAGAAAACTTTTGATAGCGTTTCCCTCGTCATACCTTGTCGAAAAAAGTTTTAGTGTCGTTACAAACCTATTAACAAAAAAAAGGAGCCGATTTAACATCACAGAACGGGGAGATTTGGGGTTATTCCTTACAAAACTGAAGCCAAATATTGATAATTTGCTGTCAATCCATCAAGTACATCCCTCCCATTAAAATTATGACTATTTTTTTTTAATTGTTGATTTGCATTGTTGAAGTTACGGTACGTTATTAATGTTTAATTTTAATTCTATTAAGTCTGTAATCTTATTATTTTAATAAATAGAACACAAGAAAATATATTATTTTTCTTTTTATTTTTACCACTCCGAATTTAGGGTTGGAACTCAGCCACGACGCAAATTTCCATCGTTAGATCAAAACTTCACATTTTTTGACGAGTTTTGGGAATATGGTAGAAATGTAGCAGCAGGGGGTCCACCGCAACCAGTAAAATTTTGGAAGGGGTCTACGAGAAAAAAAGTTTGGGAACCTCTGGTTTAAATAAATACTTAATTTAATGGATAGGTAACAGATTCTTAAAATAATAGTCAGATGTATTAATGCCGTAAAAGTTAATATCAAAAAAGAATTACTAGCTTTAAAAGATCGCAGTAAAAATTCAAATTAGGGTTATGTTTTCAAAGTTGGCGGTTGAGAAGAAAAACTTCCCTTATTCCTGATTTTTATCGTAAGCGCAAGGGGTGCTGGGATCTACACCGCTTTATTCTCTTAGCAATACGAGCCATGCTTAAGAAATAAAACGGGAAATTGTGATAAAGGAAATGTGTCCCTCATAAGTAATAGCAACGACAATTTAAAATTTCACAAAAGAATTTTATTTTTTAATAGTCATTTCTTTTAATAATTTTTAGATAATTTTGAGACGGCTATGAGCCTCTTTAACTCCCACCCTAAACTATCCAAACTGTGGTTTGGTCCAAGATTATATTATTGTGTGACGGACCCAAAATATATGGAGATTATATTGACCAGTCCACATGCATTGAAAAAAGACCTTTTGTACTCCGTATTTGAAGCTACAGTGGACCATGGACTTTTCACTGCTCCAGGTATGCAGAAACCCTCACTTCTCTTACAGATCAAATGTTTCTAATATAGTTATAATCATTCTAAGATTATTATATTTCTTTCTTTTTTGAGGAAACGCAGATCACAAAAATTATGATCTTCTGTCTATCTGTCCATTGGCACTGTTAATTTCTAAAAAAAATAGGATATCGATTTCAAATTTAGTACACATATTGTATCAAATTATTATATTTTCTAATTACATTTACGAACGTTACCTTTCTAATGTAGCGTGAAAAAAACCATCCGGTGTGTAAGTCGGACTTGCGCAATTAGTATTCCGTTGAGTGATTGCTTTTAAAATAAAAAAATTTGTTACCTTAAATGAGTTTTCAACAAAGTGTGTTTCCGATCTTCGTCGAATACAGATGACCTTGAATTTTTTTTTATATCGCAGATAAATTAACAGAGGTAATGCAATTTTCGTTCAATCTACACCGTATGGATAATATTCTCGATTTTTTTCAAAATTTCTAGGTCTTATCAAGATAAGGGGGGAGCACAGCGATTTCTCACAATTTTTTGAAAAATAATACAAAGGAAAGTGTGCGGAAATATTCCATCCACAGCACAGTCGGATGTAAACCTCCTCAAGTTGCCTCCAACGAGCTTTATTGTTTGTTTTTTGCATCCAATCGTGTCCTGCTAATCTTTTTATATCATCCGTCGATTGTCTGTCGTCTACCTCTGCATCTTTTGTGTTCTCCAGACCTCCATTCAAGTATACGGCATATCCATCTGTTATCATTCATTCTTGCGACATGCCCCGCCCAATTCCACTTTAATATTGTGCGTTGTATTACATCTGTCACTTTTGATCTTCTTCGTATCTTGATGTTAGGAATACGATGTTGGAGTCTAATATTTAGCATTCTTCTCTCCATTGCTCTTTGAGTTACCTGGAGTTTATTTATTATACTTCTAGTTAAAACTTTGAATTGTTGTGGCTGTTACTTGATGGAAATTCATAACGAATGTAATGAAAGACTAATATTGTCAAATTTCCACTTTATTTAGTTTCATTGAAACTGTATGACGCGTTTCGCTATACTATAGCTTCCTCTGATACAAAATGATATTTGAGTATTAGTGTTGTTACATTTATATAAATACCCTAAGGTAGATAGGTATTAAATTAATACTATATGCTAATGAATATTGCTGGGAAATCCATTCAGAATATTAATTGTATAAATTGAGTAAAGGGGAGTTACTATGGGCCAGACAGATATCTTTTTGTTCGTTTAAGATGATGTCTGAATTTTTATTTCTATTTATTTCTAAATTTTCTAATAGGTTTAATTTTACGCCTTTGTTTTGTATGTGTAGAATTTTAAATTTATCGTCAAAAAGATAATTTGATTCTGTTAAATGATTACTGTACGCCGAGTCAGTTTTGTTTTTTAAATAGCTTTTTTTATGTTCTGAAATTCGAGTTTCGAATGAGCGACCTGTCTGACCTATGTAACTTTTATGACAAGAACCACAATTTAACTGATACACTCCAGATTTTATGATCTATTTTGTTTTCCCTTTGCGTTTTTGATGAATTTTCCTAACGAGTTATTTGTTCTAAAAGCTATGTTGATATTATATTTGTTTAAGTGGTTTTTAATTTTCTCTGACGTGTTACCAAAATATGTTAAAACATTAAATTTTTTCCCTGTGTTTTCTTTCTTGGGGTATACTAAAGAAATAGCTTTATTTTTTTAATTTTTGTTTAGAATTGAGTCTATGGTGTCAGGAGAATATCCGTTGTTAACAGCAATTTGTTTTATTAGATTTAATTCTTTATTAAAATTATCTACAGATAAGGGAACACTTACAAATGTGGTAAGATGCCAATTTGTGTTGTAGGGGGTGAGCTGATTTTTTTTTATGGGTCTAGCACACGTGCTTCCCTGCAGCAATAATACTCAAAAATCCTCCCAAAAAAGTATTCATGCACGTACTGCACTACACCAATTACCAATATTAAAACCTATGGAAAACCCAAATTTACCAGACTCATACTGCTCCATCATCATCATCATCAATCAGCTATACGCGTCTACTGCTGGACATAAGCTTCTCGTTATCTATGACATTCATTTGTATCTTTGGCCATTTTTATCCAGTTACTACAAATTCTCCTAATGTCATTTATCCATCTGGTTGGGGAGGGGCGTCCTCTGTTTCGGAATACCTCTTGTCTGGGTCGCCATTTTTTTTTTTTTTTTTATGGGTTTAGCACACGTGCTACAGGGAAGTCCCTAAAGCGCTCCAGGAGCGGCATGAGTGCGGAAAAAGCGATTCACGTTGTTCTTGAATCGCTGTAAATTGTACTCGGTGGGAAACACAGCGCTGGGCAAATTGTTCCAAAGGGATGACGTTCTCCATATATAAGATTGCTTGAAAAGCGTTGTACGCGGAGTAACAAGCTGAACCTCATACGGATGCGAAGCACCAGCGCGACGTGTATTTCTAACATGCATCGCTTTGGGAGGAATTAAGCAGGCTACATCCTTCGAACACTTTCCATGAAAATACTTGTAGAACAGACTCAAGTCGCCAACCGTTCTTCGATGTTCCAGCGAATCAAGGCCGCCGGTCAATTCCGGGTCCCCAACCAGACGGACCGCTCTTCTCTGAACAGAATCCAACAAATGCAGTGTATGTTTGGGAGCTGAGCCCCAAACGTGGGAGCAGTATTCCATAGTTGGTCGAATTTGGGCTTTGTAAAGAATTAACAGTTGCTGTGGGGTGTAAAGCTTTCTGGTTCTAAATAATATTCCCAACTTTTGAGAAGCTCTCCTTGCTATGCCTGCAACATGTTCATGCCAAGACATATTTGCTCCCAAACTAGCGCCCAACAAATTGAGCGACGATGCTAGGGGAATGGAGTGCCCCGACACAACTATGTCGGGTTCAGCAAGGTTAACTTTTTTAGAAAAAACTGCCGCTTGGGTTTTTGTAGCGTTAAATTCCACTTGGTTACTGACATCCCAAGATAGAATTTCTTCCAGGTCTTTGTTAAGTTGAACGACCTCCTGCTGTCTGCGGATATTCGCCTGAGCAGCCGATGTCCGAGCGTTCAAGGTGAATGAAGAGACAAGCGTACTGTCATCTACAAAGCTATAGATTGGATTCCCGGTCTTTTCTAGCAGATCGTTAATGTAAATAAGAAAGAAAGTAGGAGACAGTATGGAGCCCTGGGGCACACCGGCGTTGATAGTGAGGGTGTTAGAAAGAAATCCGTCGACCGCCACTCGTAAAGAACGCTCTCTGAGGAAACATGAGAGCCACAAACAGAACCTTTCAGATATACCATAAGAGCGTAACTTAGCCAACAGTCCATCGTGCCAAACACGGTCGAATGCCTTAGATATGTCAAGAGCAACCGCTCGAGACTCTCCAAAGTGTTCAACTGCGCTGTTCCAAACATGTGTTACATAAGTCAGAAGATCTCTTGTTGATCTATGTTTATGAAAACCATATTGGTGATCGCTAATAATATTGAATCGTTCAAAATATTTTAGAAGATGCTCATTGATAACCTTTTCCATGACTTTCGATATTATTGAAAGCAGTGCAACTGGTCGGTAGTTATTTGGCAAGGTCTTCTTACCTTTTTTAGGTATCGGCTGAACCGTGGCACATTTCCAGCAGGACGGAAATATTCCCTTTCTGTAGGATAGGTTAAAAAGTCTACAGAAAACTAGTTCCTTTGCACAGTTTTTGACAACTATGACAGGTATTCCGTCAGCGCCAGAAGCCTTCTTGGTGTCTAGCTTCATTAAAATACGCTTTGTGTTGCGCTGTCTGAAGACAACATCGGGCATCCTTGACTGCAATATGGGAATAGTAGGTGGTGTTTTTCCTTGGAAATCGGCAGTAGAATGTGAAGCAAAGAGTTCAGCCAACAAGTTCGCTCTCTCAACAGGTGTGGTTGCAATGGAATTATCTGGCCGTGTGAGTGGTGGTATGGTGGATTTGGTAAAATTTTGACTAACTGCCTTAGCGACTGCCCAAAAGGACCTGGAATTGTTGGGACAAGCGAGAAGTTTGTTTCTAATTCGTTGATTGTGTGCCTCCTTGGTTTCGTCGATAATTCCCTTGCATCTGTTCCGAGCAGGAACAAAGATGTCACGATTTACGGTGTTAGGATTTTCACGCCATTGTCGGTAGGCAATATGTTTAGAAACAACAGCTTCTTTGCATTTTCGGTCGAACCAAGGCTTGCCGTTGGAGGAGCATTTCTTCGAAAAAGGGATGTAAGCTTCCATACCAGCCAAAATAACATCGGAGACCTCCCTGGCGCAGTCAGATGGGTTATCGGATCGAAAACAAATGTCCATCCACGGGAAAGTTCGAAAATATTCCATGAGATCTTCTCATTTAGCAGATTTGTAGTGCCAAATCTTGCGCGGCCTAGGCGCCTCTCTGTCACTGATTGGCAGGATACTCGATGTCGAAAGCAGTTTATGGTCGGAAGAACCTAACGGCGGATTTACGGTGACCGTGTATATCTCCGGATTGGTGGTTAAAAACAGATCAAGCAGACTGGCGAACTCCCCGTCTGATTTTATGTTTATTGTAGTATCTGTATGTGAGGGTTTGTGAAAAATAGAGAATTTGTGTTTGTTGTAATGTCTGGTTATCGTTAAGTCAAGAAAATTAATTTTATTGTCGACTTCTAGTTCCATAGCGAATTTAATATTTTTAAGTATTGAGTTTATATAGTTAAAAACATTGTCAAGTTGACGCTCTGTACCATTAAAACAAGCAAAGATCTCGTCTACATATCGGTACCAATACAAAAAGGATTTGCTAATTTCTTGTCGATGTATTTGTTTTTCTAGGTTATCCGTAAATATTTCTGCTAAAAGCGGGCTAAGTGGACTACCCATTATGAGACCCTCAGAACTACTATAAAACGTATTATTAAAGTAAAAATAATTTTGATTGAGGCTCGTGTTTAAATCGATAAAGTGAGAAAATAAAGGAATACTAATAGACGGTGAGTGATTAAGTCACTTAAGGTTAGCAGATGATGTCACTCTGATAGAAAAGAACAATTGCAAGAGATCCTGATGAAGTTGAATAGCGAGTCTCGAGAAATAGGTCTAAAAATAAACTTCATCAAGACCAAATATTTAAACAACGAAAGTGCAGATAACAGCCAGAAACTGTTAGTAGAAGGTGAAAGAATAGGAAAGGTACACACATTCATAAATTTAGGACAAAAATCGAAATATCAAAAAATAATTTAAAGACTGACTTGGATAGAAGATTCTCGTTCGCTTGGTCTGCGTTCGGAATGTTACAATCTACAATTAAATTAGACATCTCAAATCCAATAAAAGCCAGAGTATTCGGTCAATATGTACCGCCGGTATTAAGATTTGGCACTGAAACGTGGGCTTTAACTAGAAGTATGTAATGAAAGACTAATATTGTCAAATTTCCACTTTATTTAGTTTCACTGAAACTGTATGACGCGTTTCGCTATACTATAGCTTCTTCTGTTACAAAATGATATCTAGTCTTCTAGAGTCAACGTGAACAGCTTTGGGGATATCGAGTCGTCTTGCCCTCTCTTAATTTTAATTTTATTTTTTTTTTTCTTCAAGTATTATTTGTGATGATGCATTTTTATATACAAAGGGTACTAGGAAAGTTTTGCAATATGACGCAACAATGAATCGCAGGAAGCTGCTTGTTGCTGTATATTGAGACATATTCATACGTGCATAGTAGCCGCCGTGTCAAGTCGATGGGCTCAGTTATTCATTAGCAGTGAGTGTGTAAAGTGCTTGCAATGGCATCGTGGTCACGAAATGAGATAAGGGCAGTTTTGCGTTATAATTTCGTGCGTGGTTTAAACATAGACCAGTGCTTAGAAGAAATGACTTTTGCACTAGGTGATGTTTGTCCACATCGTACAACGATATTCAGGTGGTATAGAGAATTCCGAAGGGGAAATTTCACTCTGGAGGATGCTGAGAGGCCGAGAAAGTCACGAACGTCAGTTACGGAGGAAAACGTTACTGCTGTGAGGAAAATGCTTGACGAGGACAGGCAAGTGACCTACCAACAGATAGAGGGTACTTTAGACCTAAATGCACCAGCAATTCGTTCGATTCTGCATGATCATTTGCACGTGAAGAAACTTTGTTCTCTCTGGGTGCCGCATCGACTGACTGAAGAGCAGATGACACGACGTGTGACTTGGTGCTGGGAGATGCTAAAAAAGTTTGATACGGGACAATCTCGGTATGTGAACAACATCGTGACAGGTGACGAGACTTGGCTGTACTATTACGATGTGCCGACCAAGGCTCAAAACAAAGTTTGGGTCTTTGATGATGAGGACACACCCGTAGTTGTCAGAAAATCTCGATCTGTAAAGAAGAAAATGATAGCTGTATTTTTTTAAATCGAGTGGAATTGTGGAACGTGTCGTGTTGGACACACAGAAGATAGTCACAGCTAAGTGGTATACTGAACAGTGCCTGCCTAAAGTCATTGGATCTATGAAGAACCTGCGGCGGTTTTTCCAGTGATGAGGACCTTCTGCGGGCTTGGGACAACGAGTGTGCTTTACTTCCCTAGTGAAACTTGGCAGAACTGGTTTAAAGATTGGTTTCGGAGGATGGAGACGTGTATTGAATGTAGAGGAAATTACTTTGAAAAAATTAAATAAACACAGCTGTATTGCAAAACTTTCCTAGTACCCTTTGTATGTATTCGAGAAGAGTTGTATATCTTCCATCGAATCTGCTGTTACTTGAGGCGTTAAGGGTAACCCATATTTCTGTGGAATCAAATGCTTTTTCGTAGTCAACCATTGCTCTCCACAAAGTGACCTTATATTCATTTGCTTTTTCCACTAGTAATCTAATTATTTGAAGATGGTCCAAAGTGCTGTATCCTTGTCGAAATCCTGCTTATTCACGTGGTTGATAACTGTCTAATTTGACCGTTAATCTAGTGAGGATTTTGTATAGTCCCGATAACAGGCTTATGGATATGTAATTCTCCAATTTAAATTTGTTATATATATCAAGGATTTTCTACAGCTGGCGCTGTCTTCCTTCTCTCAGCCTTTGATTCCATCCGTTTCTATCTTCCCAGTCTCCATATGTTAGACTCCTGTCCTCCATAGTCTCGTCCACATCGTCTCTCCACGATCGTCTGGGTCTTCCTCACTCCGTTATTTTCTTTATCCACCTATTATCTTCGTTCCGTCTTATGTGTCCATACCATTTTAATCGTTTTTCTTCAATAGTGTTTACTGCGTTCGCTTTGATGTTCATTCTACTTCTTATTTCTTCATTTGTTATTCTCTCCATACGTGTCACTCTACATCATCTTCTCCAATACTCCATCTCTACCGCGTTAATTTTAGATTTATTTCTTTTGTTGATCGTCCATGTTTCTGACCCGTATGTCATTATGCTTTGTATTATTGATTTGTATATGCGTGTCTTGTTTCTCTTTGTAATGTGCTTGTCCCACAGGATCGAATTTAATTGTCTTATGCATGTTCGCGTTGGTCCTAATCTAGCTTTAATCTCTTCTTCTGATGTTGCGTTTTTTGAAATGATGGTTCCTAGATATTTAAATCTATCGGTTCCTTTTATTATTGTTTCGTTATCTACTTCTAGATTCTCCACGTTCCCTCCTTTGTTGTTAGATATTCCGATTTATCAAAGTTTATTGCCAATCCTGCTTTAGTGTATTCTTCTTTCAGTTTTCTTACCAGATAACTGAGGTCTTCCTCATCTTGCGCTATGATTACTTGGTCGTCTGCGAAACTTAGAGTATACAAGTAATCTTCTCGTATTGGGACTCCCATTCCACTACATTTTTGCTTCCATTTTTTTAATGGTGTTCGAGGTATATTTTGAATAATGTTGGGGATGTAGAGCATCTTTGTAATAGGCCTTTTGATGTTTGGAGTCTCTTCCCTATTTTATGTCCTATTTTTATGTTCACTGTGTTGTTTTCGTAGAGAGCTTTTACTGCGTATATTAGTTCTTTGTCAATGCCTATTTCTTTCATTGCGTTCCATAATCTTTGTCTTGGTACTGAGTCATAGGCCTTTCTTATGTCTATGAAGGCTAGATGAACTTTTCTATTCTTTGCCAGTTTTTTTTTTCCATTGTTTGTTTTATAGTGTATATGTGATCTATATATGATTTTCCGGCCGTAAAGCCTGCTTGGTCTTCTCCAATTTTTTCTTTTATATTGTCCTCCATGATATTTTTAATAATTTTTCCATACAAACGTCCCATACTCGATATTATGCTTAGGCCTCTATAGTTTGTGCATTTTCTGCGGTCTCCCTTTTTAAATATAGATACTATATAAGCTTTTGACCATTCCTCTGGTATTTTTTCTCCATTTATCGCTCTGTGGAACATGTTTCTCACCATTCGATGTAATTTATTAGACCCGTACTTAATCATTTCATTTACCACACCCCCAGTCCCTGCAGATTTATTATTTTTGAGTGTTTTTTATTGTCTTCTTTACTTCTTCATAGCTTAGTTCTATCTCTTTTATTTCCTTATTCTGTTCTTCTTCAGGGTTCTCTTTTTGGAATTCTTGTCTATCTTCTGTTAGCAGCTTCTTATAATATTCTTCCCACTCGCTTTCTGGGATGTACTCTATATACGTCTTCTCGCTATTGTTAGTCCTTAATGCTTTAATTATTCTCCATGACTCTGTACTTCTAGTTCCTCCTATATACTGTTCTACATGTTCGCACGATTTTTCCCATCTCTCGTTCTGTTCTTTGTTTATCATCCTCCTCGTTTCTGCATTTTTCTCTTTATATTTCTGTAGATCTTCTTCTGATTTTTGTATTCAGCCATTTTTCGTATAGTCTTTTTTTCTCTTTTATAGATTCTTTGGTTTTTTCACAGCTTCTAATTTTATGTTTGTCATTCTCGTTGTCTTCTTTCTCTAATGCTTCTAGGGACGCCTGTTTGATGCATTTTTTTATGTGGTCATACATCTGTTGGAGGTTGTCGTAGTTAAATTCATTTAATTTTTGATCTAATCGTCTTCTATATAGGTCTCTTATCGTTTCGTCTTGCAGTAAGTGTATTTTGTATTTTATTTCTTTGTCTGCTTTTTCTGTTATCTCATTAGTATTTCTGTTTTCTTTATCTATTGTTTCTTTTTGCTTCATTGTCTTGTACCACGGTACTTTTATATTTGCTATTAATAGTCTATGGTCTGTTCCACATTCTGCCCCTCTCTTTACTCTTACGTCTTTTATTTTGATAGTGGTATCGTTTTTAATTATAATGTAGTCTATTATTGATTTTAAGTTTCGTGTTTCTTGCATCCAGGTATATTTGTGGATGTCCTTGTGTTTGTAGAATCCGTTTGTTATTTTGAGGCCGCCGTTAGTAATGTCTTCTCCGAATGGTCCTACGGTATTGTCCTTTGTTTTCCTTCCTGTTCTCCCATTCAGATCTCCCATTATTATTAATTCTTGGGTTTTCTTTACTTTTTGTGTTTCTATTTCTAGTGTTTCCATGAAAGTATCTTTTTCTCTTATAGTGCTGTCTTCGTTTGGGCCGTATACTCCTATTACTATGTCTTTTCCCAGCATTGTTATATTTAGTTTTATGATTCTTTCATTGATGGGTTCCCAAGATGTTATTTTCTTTTTCCACTTCTTTTTTACTAATATTCCAACTCCGGCCTTTGCTCTTTCTTCCTTCTTTACTCCACTCCAACAATGCATCACTTCATCTATTTTTTCTATTCCACTTCCCTTTTTCTTTGTCTCGCTTATTACTAAAATGTCTATGTTCATGTTCTTAAACACTTGTATGACTTCGATGTTCTTTGTCCTCCATCCCTGTATATTCCAGGTGCCGAGAGCAGCTATTCTGTTTCGGGATTTCTTCGTTTGGCTGAGTTTTAAGCTTGGGTTAACTATTCGCTTTGAAGTAGAATTGCCCCCCCCCCCCCCCGTATCCGATGGGGCTCCCTTCTTCGAAGGTGTGGATTACCACCCGGGGATTTTTGCTTATCTTGTGATTTTTCATCCTACTTTTCAAAAACAACTGGCATTTCCTAGTTTAGGTTTTACGTGTGTTAGGGTGCTAACTCCTAACGCCACAACCCTCCTCCTTTATCTGGGCTTGGGACCGGCAACAGTGTTGATGAACTACTCAATCCATCCATCAACACTGCAGGCGGAGTTAGCTAATTATAAATGTAACAATTTTAAAACCCGCATATGAGCTATATATAGGGTTTTGTCGTAAGGATAGGTTTCAATAATTCGTGATTTATGCTTCACCATAAGATGTCAATTATTTCCTTAAAATATCGGGTAGTAATGATTACTCTTGATTGTGAGTAACTCCGATTCCATATTTATTTTACAACTTGTATTTGCAAAGGAAGTACTGGGTAAATTAACTTAACTTTTTTTTTTAATTTTAAGTTGCCAAATGGAAGAAAAATAGAAAAATTATAATGCCGACCCTCTCGAAAAAAAACTTGGATCAATTTATGGGAGTTTTTATTGAACAATCTGAAGTTCTTGTAAAAGTTATGAAAAACTATAGTGGAAAAGGTGAAATGGACATTCTTGCAATTATCAGTAGATGTACCTTGGACTTTGTATGTGGTAAGAGAAAAGCGTATAAACTAGTTACTAGATATTTACGAATAAATAAATTAACATTAAATTCAATATGTTCAGGACAGTTTCTGAGATTTCCAATCTTTAAGAGGAATTCAATGTGCGCGCCTTTCTGACTATACTAAAAAGGATCAAGAGTAAGATACAATAAGTGATATAGCTGTACAGCGTAAGCCCAATATTACTGTTACACTTGTCCTTTCCTCTATCGAAGACTCCGAAGTGTATGCCTGAAATTGCTGTAGGAATTTTTTATTTGAAGATTACTATTGTATTATACGGGTACGGCGATTTAGTACTCATTCTTGCTCGTCTCTCTGATTTAACTCGGCTAATGATTTTTGATACCATATACCCTTACCAGTCATATCCAAACTCCTAATTACCCAAATCTTACCAAATAACAAATCCCCGGAACCTTGTGAAAGTCCAAAAATAATACTCAAAAATCCTTCCAAAAAAGTATTCATGCACGTACTGCACTACACCAATTGCCAATATTAAAACCTATGGAAAACCCAAATTTACCAGACTCATACTGCTCCATCATCATCATCATCAATTAGCTATACGCGTCTACTGCTGGACATAAGCTTCTCGTTCTCTATGACATTCATTTGTTTCTTTGGCCATTTTTATCCAGTTACTACAAATTCTCCTAATGTCATCTATCCATCTGGTTGGGGAGGGGCGTCCTCTGTTCCGGAATACCTCTTGTCTGGGTCGCCATTTTTTTTTTTTTTTTTTTTTTTATGGGTCTAGCACACGTGCTACAGGGAAGTCCCTAAAGCGCTACAGGAGCAACACGTGTGCGGAGAAGGCGATTCACGTTGTTCTTGAATCACTGTAGATTGTACTCGGTGGGAAACACAGTCCTGGGCAAACTATTCCAAAGGGATGATGTTCTCCATATAAAAGACTGCTTGAAAAGTGTTGTACGGGGAGTAACAAGCTGAACCTCATACGGATGTGAAGAATTAGCGCGACGTGTACTTCTAACATGCACCGCCCTGGGAGGAATTAAGCGGGCCACATCCTTCGAATACTTTCCATGAAAGTACTTGTAGAATAGGCTCAAGTCGCCAACCGTTCTTCGATGTTCCAGCGAATCAAGGCCGACGGTCAGTTCCGGGTCTCCAATCAGACGAACAGCTCTTCTCTGAATAGAATCCAACAAATGCAGTGTATGTTTGGGAGCGGAGCTCCAAACATGGGAGCAGTATTCCATAGTTGGTCGAATTTGAGCTTTGTAAAGAATTAACAGTTTTTGTGGAGTGTAAAGCTTTCTGGTTCGAAATAATATTCCCAACTTTTGAGAAGCTCTCCTTGCTATGCCTGCAACATGTTCATGCCAGGACATATTTGCTCCCAAATTAACGCCCAACAAATTGAGTGACGATGTTAGAGGAATGGAGTGCCCCGACATAACTATGTCGGGTTCAGCAACGTTAACTTTTTTAGAAAAAACTGCCGCCTGGGTTTTTGTAGCGTTAAATTCCACTTGGTTACTGTCACCCCCAAGATAGAATTTCTTCCAGGTCTTTGTTAAGTTGAACGACTTCCTGCTGTCTGCGGATATTCGTCTGAGTAGCCGATGTCCGAGCGTTCAAAGTGAATGAAGAGATAAGTGTACTGTCATCTGCAAAGCTGTAGATTGGATTCTCGGTCTTTTCCAGCAGATCGTTAATGTAAATGAGAAAAAGAGTAGGAGATAGTATGGAGCCTTGAGGTACACCGGCGTTGATAGTGAAGGTGTTAGAAAGAAATCCGTCGACTGCCACTCGTAAAGAACGCTCTCTGAGGAAACATGAGAGCCACAAACAGAACTTTTCCGACATACCATAAGAACGTAGCTTAGCCAACAGCCCATCGTGCCAAACACGGTCGAATGCCTTGGATATGTCCAGAGCAACCGCTCGAGATTCTCCAAAGTGTTCAATTGCATTATTCCAAACATGTGTTACATAAGTCAGAAGATTTCCTGTTGATCTATTTTTACGAAAGCCATATTGGCGATCGCTAATAATGTTGAATCCTTCAAGATATTTTAGAAGATGCTGATTGATAGCCTTTTCCATGACTTTCGATATTATTGAAAGCAGTGCGATTGGTCGGTAGTTATTTGGCAAGGTCTTCTTGCCTTTTTTAGGTAACGGCTGAACTGTAGCGCATTTCCAGCAGGAAGGAAATATTCCCTTTCTGTAGGATAGGTTGAAAAGTCTACAGAAAACTGGTGTTAGTTCCCTCGCACAGATTTTAAGAACTATGGCAGGTATTCCGTCAGCGCCAGAAGCCTTTTTGGTGTCTAGCTTCATCAGAATACGCTTTATAATACGCTGTCTGAAGACAACATCGGGCATCCTTGACTGCACTATGGGAATAGTAAGTGGTGTTTTTCCTTGGAAATCGACAGTAGAATGTGAAGCAAAGAGTTCAGCCAACAAGTTCGCTTTCTCAACAGGTGTCGTTGCAATAGAATTAACTGGCCGTGTGAGTGGTGGTATGGTGGATTTGGTGAAATTTTGACTAACTGCCTTAGCGACCGACCAAAAGGACCTTGAATTGCCGGGACAGGCGAGAAGTTTGTTTCTAATCCGTTGATTGTGTACTTCCTTGGTCTCGTCGATAATTTCTTTGCATCTGTTCCTGGCACGAACAAATGTGTTACGATTTATGGTGTTAGGATTTTCGCGCCATTGTCGGTATGCAAGATGTTTAGAAGCAACAGCTTCTTTGCATTTTCGGTCAAACCAAGGCTTGCCGTTGGAAGGGCATTTCTTCGAAAAAGGGATGTAAGCCTTCATACCGGCCAAAATAACATCGGAAACCTCCCTGGCGCAGTCAGATGGGTCGTTGGATCGAAAACAAACGTCCAACCAAGGGAAAGTTCGAAAATATTCCATGAGATCTTCCCATTTAGCAGACTTGTAGTGCCAAATCTTGTGCGGTTTAGGCGCCTCTCTGTCATTGATTGGTAGAATACTCGATGTCGAAAGTAGTTTATGGTCGGAAGAACCTAACGGCGGATTTACGCTGACTGGGTAAATCTCCGGATTGGTGGTTAAAAAGAGATCAAGAAGACTGGCAAACTCTCCGTCTCGATCAGGGATCCGTGTTGGTTCGTCAATAAGCTGAGTTAAGCCACAACTAATTGAAAATGATTCTGCTTCACGACCTTGTTCATCGGTAGTATTTGAATATTTAAGCCAGTTGATGTTGTGGACATTAAAGTCGCCTAGGATGGCAATTTCGGCATTTGGATAGTTAACTTGTAAATGATCGATGGTGTCTGCAAGGGAAGCGAAAAGTGTTCGTATGTTGCAAAAATCCATTTTGAAATTCTGATCTCTGCATGTCGACGCCCCTGAACCAGCTCCCACCCGGAGATCCGGACGGGGGGCTATTTTACCTCCGGAATTTTTTGTATCCAGGTGCCTCATCATGCTATCTGGTTCCACAGTCCGGGACATCGGCATAGCCACGAAACGTTAAGCAACTTCACGCAGCCTAAGCCGATGCGATGGTATCACACCGGGCGATGCTGGTGGGATCTGGGCATCTACCATCTAGGTTGTTCTTTAAGTCGCCTCCTACGACAGACAGAACATACCGGGGGAGATATTCTATCCCGCTCCCCCACGGGTAGTGGGGGGATTTTTTTGAAAATATCATAATCTTTTTGACCATGTTCCGTTTGTTCTCCTAGCCACGTGGCTAGCCCAATTCCATTTCAATATCGTGACCCTCTGGATAATATTGGTTACATCTGTCATTTGTCGAATGGTATTGTTGGGTATCTTATCTCTGAAGGTAACGTCCAACATCCATCGAGTGTTAGTGTTTCGGCTTCGTAGGTTAAGGTATTTCTTACGAGAAGATAGAGAGCATTATGTTAGAGAAAGACGCCAAATAATCTGTTTTTCAAAGTATAATGAGTGAGGCAACGCAGCTTCTTGCTTGCTTTCCGCTGCACGCAATCACGTGTTATTGCATTGCATACATTAGTCCGGGAGCCCAGTACCAAAATGCCTCATCGAAGAGTGGCAGATAATAGTATCACTTTGTTAATTATGCCCCCCTTAGTCTCTTCAGGTAGTTTAAAGCCTAAACTCTATTTTAATATGTTCGTTGAGATTTGTAGATACTAAAAATAACATTATCTGCCATAGAGTCTGGTTCTTTGTTCAAATTTGTTTTTCTCTCAAATACTATACACATGCGCCAGTGTCTCGAGAGACGCTCAAATCACCATTGAAACAGTTACAAGCAGATTAATATATTTATTTAATTTGCAGTGAAATTGCGCTCTATATATTTTTTTATATTTAACCTTTAAATTTTGTTTATATTTATTACCCCTTTTAATATGTAATTACGAAAATTTAGAAAAAAATTTTTTGGTAGCTCTATTGGATAGTACATATGAAATTTTTGATTTTTAACATGACAGACAACCTCAAGAATTAAAATTTTAAACGTTTAAAACGTACTATAATTTTTGCCGCATTCGGTTAATGCCAATACAACAATGACCGAATACTCCCTCAGCTACCCGGGATTTTACTGTGTTCTTTTTAAACTTTGAGCGTTGCGGCTCCATTCTAGTGTACGATATGTATTTTTGGATCGCAGAAACCGATCTGCAATTAGTTTTTTGAAAAAATAACCTATTAATTGCACAAGTCTGCAAAAAAAAAATTGAGAGCTGTTTTGGTTTTTTGCGTAATTCTTATGTTTTTTGGGTGTACTGAATCCCATAGAACGTCTCGTTTTCTGACAATGTAGGTATCTATGTTAAACAAGTTATCATCTTAAAATAAAAGATAAAAGACTAAATAAATTTTTTTAAATTTAAAATTGCGTAACAAAACTTATCTTTTTATCTAAAATACATTCATTAGTAAGCACTAAACACATTTCTTTTTCCCAGTGAGACTCCTTTTGGTAAATCGTTAACCTTGCTCTTCACTCAGATCTCCTAAATTTTCTGGAAAGTAGTCGAGGTGGGAATGAAGAAAATGTACTTTTAAACTCATTAGGCAACCTAAAGCTTGAAATGCTTTTAACATTCTTTTGACGATTTGTTTTTAGTTAGGGTCTTTGTTATTGCCTAAAAATTTCTCTATGACCTCTTTAAAGGCAATCCACCCTTCTCTTTGAGGATCCGTCATGGTTGTGATGAATTGTGGATCAGCCATAAGCTGTCCAATATCTGGTCCAACGAAAATACCTTCCTTCAATGCCTCCGAGAGGCCTGGAAACTTTGATGTTAAGTATTTGAAGCAATTTCCATCTCTTGGAAGTGACTTTACAAATTGCTTTATCAATCCCAGCTTTATGTGAAGCGGTGGTAGAAGAACTTTATGAGGAGGCACCAAAGTTTCATGTAAGACGTTATTTTCGTCAACTTTAAGCTCCCTCGGAGGCCAACACTTTTTGGTCCAGTGATTTGCTCGGTCTCTACTATCCACAGACACAAAAAGCAAGGGAATTTGGTAAACCCAGATGGTTGTCCGAGCAACATGTCCAAGATTTTTAAATCATCGCACACTTGCCAACCGTGGTCTTTATATTTTAATTTGCAAAGAACCAATTCCAAGTTCTTGTAGGTTTCCTTGAGGTGTACGGAATGACCGACAGGAATGGAAGCATAGAAACCGCCATTGTGAAGCAGAATTGCTTTAAGGCTTCTTTTTGAAGAATCTATGAAAATACGCCGCTGTGCTGGGTCGTATGAGATCTTAAATGTATCCATCGAACCTTCGATATTGGTACAATAAACCAATTCCTCCTCTTGGGTAAAGTAGGAAGTGAACTGCTTCTCACGATATCTAAACCAGGAGGAAGATACTCCCGGCAAAAGTAAGTTCCTGCTTTTGAGCCTTGATCCAAGCAACTCAGCAGCGTTTTTGGGAAGATTCACGTCTCTTACCAAATCATTTAGCTCGCCCTGGGAAAACAATTTCGGACTGCTGTCATCTTCAAATTGAAAACTTGACTTGTCATCGGGTTCAGGTACAGCACCATCTTCGTCAGAACTTGGAATCCCTTCCAAGGTAGCAGGGGCCTTGGGCACTGGTATTTCGGTCCCATGAGGGATGGGACGAATAGCTGATTGCAGATTGGGGTTTGAATGCCCAAACTTTATCCTGATCTCCAAGTTTTAAGCCAAAATACGTATTAAGTTGTTGCTTTAATACCATATATTCGCCACAAATATAACAGAAACTGTCAGACGAATTCACACACTTCCGCACAGATGACATTGCACTATATTGAACCAAGATCTATAAAACAATGACGAGTTAACACGTAATTGTACCGCGCCACTTTCTACACTATCGGAGCGCGCACGTTCTGGTTAACACATGGGCTGAAAAGTCCCGGGCCTAACAAAGAAAACACGGTTTTTGTGTGTTCAAAATTAGCTTTATTCATCAACGTAATCTCCATTAAGAGCAACGCAATCATTCCAGCGCCGCTCTAACATTTCAATACCACTTTTGTAGAACGATTTATCTTTTGCCTCAAAATAGGCCTCAGTTTCAGCGATAACCTCTTCATTCGTGCGAAATTTCTTACCGGCGAGCATTTTTTCAGGTCTGCGAACAGCCAGTAGTCGCTGGGAGCCAAATCTGGCGAATACGGTGGATGTGGGAGCAATTCGAAGTTCAATTCATGTAGTTTTGCCATTGTTTTGATTGACTTGTGACACGGTGCGTTGTCTTGATGAAACAAAATTTTTTTTCTTTGCCATATGCGGTCGTTTCTTTGCAATTTCGGCCTTCAAACGCTCCAATAACGCTATATAATATTCACTGTTGATGGTATTTCCTTTCTCAAGATAGTCGATGAATATTACACCACGCACATCCCAAAATACCGAGGCCATAACCTTTCCAGCCGATTGTTGTGCTTTCGGGCGCTTTGGACGAGGTTCACCAGTTGCTGTCCACTCAGATGACGATCGTTTTGATTCCGGAGTGAAGTGATGGATCCATGTTTCATCCATTGTCACATATCGACGCAAAAATTCCGGTTTGTTACGTTTAAACATAGCCAAACACTGCTCAGAATCATCAACACGTTCTTGTTTTTGATCAACAGTGAGCAAACGCGGCACCCACTTTGAACAGAGCTTTCTCATAGTTAAATGCTCATGCAATATAATGCCAACACGTTCTTTGATATCTTTACGATGTCAGCTAACTCACGCAACTTCACTTTTCGATCATTCAAAACGATTTTATGGATTTTTTTGATGTTTTTTCTGGTGTTACCGCCTCATTTGGACGTCCACTGCGTTCTGCATCATCGGTGTCTCTACGACCACGTTTGAAGTCAGCAAACCAACGTTTTATTGTTGTTTCTGATGGAGCGGAGTCCCCATAACACTTTTCAAGCCATTGCTTCGCTTGAACGGTATTTTTTCCCATCAAGAAGCAGTGTAAAATTAAAACACGAAATTGTTTTTGATCCATTGTTTTGAAAATAACAAAAGTAGCGTCACTCTTAGCACAATAACTCACAAACTAATGAATAGAATATCATGAAATTTTAACAGCTGTCTTTTGAAGGTTAGTATTAACTGAAAAAAAGGTGACTGCAATAAAACTAGCGCCATCTATGTGTTAGGCCCGGGACTTTTCAGCCCATGTGTTACAACGTTTATGTTTGTTAATTTAGCTCACACAGGGCGTTCTTTATTTAGAAAGTAATGATAGTTATGGCCTGTGTACATTTAAAAACAGTAATCAAAATAAAATTGTACCTATTTATTTATGACTTCAAGTTAGCCCAAAAAAAACCCTTTTTTATAATAAAATTTTGCGTTTTGCAAAATAACCTGACGTTCTGGAATTTTTTGAGTATTTTCTTAGTTTTCAGAACACCTAAATATAAAGAAATCAGTTAAAAACATCCAGACAGCATTTTTGTTGCAGACCTGTGTTGTTATTAACAATTTTTTAAGCAATTATCTAAAAAAAGTAATTTGATAAAATTTATTTTTATAATAAAGAAATCTGAGTTTAATAAGCGCTCCACCCAAATTTTTTTAGACGTATTTCGACCCACTGAATCTATTTTTACAAAAACTTAACCTTCTTATTGTTATAAATAATTTATTATAAACAATTATGCTAATAAACAGCTTTTTACGAGCTCTAACCAAGTTTTTTAGATGAATTTTGTCCTGCTGTCTGAATTTCTAATCCATTTTTCCAATTTAATTAATTAAAAATTAAGAGGTAATAAGTAGTAATGGGATAATTCGAATTAAAAATAATTGGTAATCCGATTATTGAAATAATCGGCATCATCCGATTATCAAAACCTAAGAATCGAATTATATATAATCGGAATTCGCTTCGTCATAAAATCTAAAATCGCTAAAATCGTAAACAAAAGTCAACAACAAAACACTCGGATTTTCGGAAGCGATAAAATCAAAGATCCAAATTTGGATTCCCCGCAACGCAATGTTGCCACTAATAGGAAAATTTACCTAGATTTTGTTTTTTAAAAAAAAGTAAGTCTGCAATATTTTGTACTATTTTTACTATTTTTAACGGATTGGATTTAGTGCTTGCACGCTCCATATTAGTGAATATAAACTTTCAAAAATACACTCTTTGATCACGACAGAATTGTATCCACATCGTTGGCTTTGTTACTATTAATTTTCAAATCAGGCACCGGATAACCAAATAATTCAAATAACCTAACTTATCCTAAATGACATTAAAAACGATTTCACACACCACTAGCCACGGCACAGTCAGCAGCCACTACAAAAATTCAAAATAAGATTTGAATTTGTTACTTGGGGTTTTATGTTTTATTTACTTTAATTGGTTGCATTATACATATATACTGGGGTAAGTTGTTCAAAATTAGGTCGGCACAAATTTTCTAATTTGATTGCCTCAGCAGCTCCAGAAATAAACAAGTTAACAATAGTACCAACTTAATTTTGAAAACCCTATATATAAGAAAATTAATTTTTTTTTGGAGTGTTATATCGGTGTATAAAGACAAAAATAATTTGTTTAAAAATAAACTCTTAAAATTTGACATAAATATATAAGAATAGGTATGTTATGTTCATCGCTTTGGTCAACTAGTAACTTTTATATAAAATATTATTAAAATCTGAACAAATGTAAAATAAAAAGGATAACTTAATTTCAGTTACTATTTACTATTTATTACAATGAAAATATTTCACATGTCCTCCTTCAACTAATAATACAAAATCAAAAATTAACATATTGGCAGTCTTAAAAAATAAAACAATTCTATCTAAACTTTAGGTAGGTAGTAGGTGTAGGTATTAATACTAACATAGTAGGTAGGTTGTATACCCAATGGAATGATAATAATTAGTAACCTATCTGTGCTATCATTACGAATCGCTATCAATACTGTGAATTTAAGAAAACAATATAATCCAAATTTTTAGGATGTAGTTTATTTCGTCTACAGTTTGTCAACTGTCCGGTTTTCGAAAAAACTCTCTCAGAAGCCACAGATGTGCAAGGAACGCAGAGATATTTCGTAGCAAGTTCGAACCATTCAGGTAAAATCAGCTTGTGTTTTGTCCAGAATAATTATATAGGGTCTTGAGTTCTTTCTAGTGGCGCCAGTTCTAAATATTGACGTATCATTAACGCAGCCATTGTGGGTGGTGTCGAAAATGTTGAAATACCGGATAATTTTTGATCAAAGTGTGCCTAAATGCCTTTCGATTTTTTCGGTATAGATTCAACATCTGATCGTCGTCGAGTGTCGTCAGGTTTTCTGCGAGAGAGTTCTTCTTTTTTGGAAATTAAACGTGTTAGCTTCTCTGTTATTAATCTCTGGGCAGAATTTGCCTTTTCCTCTGAACCGAATCCATATTTTTTTGAACCTAGGATCCAAAAAACATGCTTTGGAGGCAATTTTATTAGTTTCAAAATGCGCCTGACGATGAGTGACGGTATCCAAAATTTTTTTTCTCAATTCTTCGCCGGTTTTAGTCTGGGTTGTAAGATATTTCATTTCGATTTGGAATCTTCGAATTAAAGGAATGACTAATGATATGGTGGGGTATTTTTCTCCGGAGAACACCGTGGTTAGTTGCGGGTTGTAATATTTCCCGACAATTCTCAAGAACTTTCCATTCTTCGGCATCTAAAAATGTTGATAAATTTGTAACAACAACAGAATCTAATCGGCATGCCTGGAGTTCGAGTTTCGTTTCGGCGAATCGGCAAAATTGAGCAATTCCGATGAATTTTAAATTTTATAACAACGCAACATCAAAGGTAGTAGGGGATGGGATGATTTTTAATTCGAATTATAATCCGACTATTCCCATATTGCAGTCAAGGATGCCCGATGTTGTCTTCAGACAGCGCATCATAAAGCGTATTTTAATGAAGCTAGACACCAAGAAGGCTTCTGGCGCTGACGGAATACCTGCCATAGTTCTCAAAAACTGTGCAAGCGAACTAACACCAGTTTTCTGTAGACTTTTTAACTTATCCTACAGAAAGGGAATATTTCCGTCCTGCTGGAAATGTGCCACGGTTCAGCCGATACCTAAAAAAGGTAAGAAGACCTTGCCAAATAACTACGACCAGTTGCACTGCTTTCAATAATATCGAAAGTCATGGAAAAGGTTATCAATGAGCATCTTCTAAAATATCTTGAAACGATTCAATATTATTAGCGATCACCAATATGGTTTTCGTAAACATAGATCAACAGGAGATCTTCTGACATATGTAACACATGTTTGGAACAACGCAATTGAACACTTTGGAGAATCTCGAGCGGTTGCTCTTGACATATCCAAGGCATTCGACCGTGTTTGGCACGATTGGAGTGTTGGCTAAGTTGCGCTCTTATGGTATGTCTGAAAGGTTCTGTTTGTGGCTCTCATGTTTCCTCAGAGAGCGTTCATTACGAGTGGCGGTCGACGGATTTCTTTCCAACACCCTCACTATCAACGCTGGTGTGCCCCAGGGCTCCATACTGTCTCCTAGTCTCTTTTCTCATTTACATTAACGATCTGCTGGAAAAGACCGGGAATCCAATCTATAGCTTTGCAGATGACAGTACGCTTGTCTCTTCATTCACCTTGAACGCTCGGACATCGGCTGCTCAGGCGAATGTCCGCAGACAGCAGGAGGTTGTTCAACTCAACAAAGACCTGGAAGAAATTCTATCTTGGGGTGACAGTAACCAAGTGGAATTTAACGCTACAAAAACCCAAGCGGCAGTTTTTTCTAAAAAAAGTTAACGTTGCTGAACCCGACATAGTTATGTCGGGGCACTCCATTCCCCTAGCATCGTCGCTCAATTTGTTGGGCGTTAGTTTGGGAGCAAATATGTCTTGGCATGAACATGTTGCAGGCATAGCAAGGAGAGCTTCTCAAAAGTTGGGACTATTATTTAGAACCAGAAAGCTTTACACCCCACAACAACTGTTAATTCTTTACAAAGCCCAAATTCGACCAACTATGGAATACTGCTCCCACGTTTAGGGCTCCGCTCCCAAACATACACTGCATTTGTTGGATTCTGTTCAGAGAAGAGCGGTTCGTCTGATTGGGGACCCGAATTGACCGGCGGCCTTGATTCGCTGGAACATCGAAGAACGGTTGGCGACTTGAGTCTGTTCTACAAGTATTTTCATGGAAAGTGTTCGAAGGATGTAGCCCGCTTAATTCCTCCCAAAGCGGTGCATGTTAGAAATACACGTCGCGCTGGTGCTTCGCATCCGTATGAAGTTCAGCTTGTTACTCCGCGTACAACGCTTTTCAAGCAATCTTTTATATGGAGAACGTCATCCCTTTGGAATAATTTGCCCAGCGCTGTGTTTTCCCACCGAGTACAATTTACAGCGATTCAAGAACAACGTGAATCGCTTTTTTTTCTGCACTCGTGCTGCTCCTGGAGCGCTTTAGGGACTTCCCTGCAGCACGTGTGCTAGACCAATAAAAAAAAAAAAAAAAAAAAATATCAAAATCATTCATAACCTGAGAATCCGATTATTGCAATAATGCGATTATGCCCACCATTAGTAATAAGTTTATTTATATGCAATTAAAAAAAAAATTGTGTTAAATTCTAATAAATTGTCAGTAATAATAAAATAATTTAGTTTTTCAAAAATGAACAGAGAATTTAAATTTAACGAGTTAAATAATATATTAAGTTATTATTGAAAAAAAATAATTTATTTGGAACAAAAATTAATGATATTTTAAGTTTGATATAGTTGAGGAACACTTCATATTTAAAGCACTGACTTAAGAACCATATATTCTGTGTACATACTTTAGTTTTTAAAATTTTTAAAACTAAAGTATGTGCACAGAATATATGGTTAATAATATTTTAGCAAAAATGGATTAGAAATTCGACTTTAAAGTGTCAAAAAACATATAAACTCATGCATCATCGCTAAGTAATAATGCGAATAGAGAAAATCAATTTGTTTATAACTTAAGCTTTGCATTAAAAACATAGAAATTCTGCTGATAAAAGCAGGGACTGGACTTCATGGCACGTATTCGGGATTTCACCTCGTATTATAGTATTCGAACATTGGTTCATTCATCTGCCACTCTCGAATGAGTTCAGTACAAGTTCAAAAATTCGTAGGAATTCAAAGAACCAGGATATAATTGAGTCCCAAACTAACTATATCTCGAATATCTGCCACTCAGCGATGAGTTCATTTTTAGAGCCCATTTTGTTCAAGAAAAAAAAAGTTTACTCCCGCAGGATCCGGTCTCCGTGGCAGATATTAAAGTTATAGTATTCTCATAACATATAAAACTGCCACTCTGCGATGGGTTCACTTACCCTAAATTTTTTGCAACTTTCTCCCACCATAACCACGGCAGGAACCGAAATTTGGATCTATAAGTTGTGCTTTTTGGTTTAGTTTGTCACATTTAATAAGTGATATATTTATCTGCCGCCCTCCGATAAGTCCAAAATTTTGGTTCTGAGCCCTCGGACTATATATGATTTAAAATTTGAAAGAACGCCCGCGTCCGCGCAAGTAGTTTTCTTCAAGCTATGTTGCCACAGCGAAAATTCACTTCATAAAATTTAATAAAAAGTAATATTTATCTAATATTTTTGCAACAGCTAGGTGGTAAATTGCCTTCATATTTAACAAACGATAGCAAAGAAATTTTTTTATGTATATATAACACAGGGGAACAGCTGTTTTGGTGTCGAGGTTTTTTGAGCTAATTCTATATCAATTTGATGTCCTGAATTCAAATAACGTATTCATTTGTACCTAGGAGCTCAAATTTTTAAGATATACAATTTTAGAGAAATATAAGTTACATTATTGTAACTCAAATCCGTAAGTGTAGTAAACAAAAGTAGATACGAAATTTTTATTTTAGTTATACAAAATACAATATTATGTCGTACTTACAAACAAAAAAAAACATTGAAGAAATGACATAGTCACTCAACACTTGGAAAGCTTCTTTTCCGCGACATTCTTGAAGGTTTTTTTAAACAGTCCCTTTTTAAAACTCCAGCAGTAATCTGCCATCATGTGCATGTCCCATCTTCCTTGGTAGCGGTCCTCCATAACTTTAATATCTTGGTGAAATCTTTCACCTTGTTCCTCACTCATGTCTCCTAAATTTTCTGGAAAACGGTCTAAGTGGCTGTGTAAATAGTGTATTTTAATACTCATATTGCACCCTAAGGATTTGAAACTATTAAGCATCTTGTTAACCATTTCAACATAGTTTTGAGCTTTATGTTTGCCTAGAAAATTTTCTACAACTGCAACAAATGATGTCCAAGCTTCTCGTTCAACTTGATTCATTGAATTTATGAAGGCAGGATCCTTAATTAATTGTCTTATTTGTGGGCCGTCAAATATCCCTGCTTTGAGTTTTTCTGTGCTCAACTGATGCATTTTTACCCCTATATATGCAAAACAAGACCTATTCTTATCAAGAGCCTTTACAAATTGCTTCATTAAGCCCAACTTTATATGTAACGGAGGAAATATGATTTTTTCTCTTTCAACCAAAGCGTCGTTAATGGCATTCTTTTCCCCAACGTCCATGTTTTCTCTCTGAGGCCAATCTTTTCTAATCCAGTGGTGTGTTTTGTCCCTACTGTCCCAGAGGCACAAGAAACACGGATATTTCGTGTAACCACTTTGCTGCCCAAGAAGAAAGTTTACCATTTTTAAGTCTACACTAATCATCCATTGATGTTCGTAATACTTTATCTTCTGCAAGACCAAAGCTATGGTATTATATTCTTCTTTCAGTTTCGTTGAGTGAGCTAGTGGTATTGAACCATATTTATTCCCATTATGTAGAAGGACACATTTTAAACTTCGCTTTGAACTGTTAATAAATAGGCGCCAATCATCTGGAATATATTCAGAAAGTCCCATTTCTTTCATGAGTCCCCTAATTTCGTGACAAAATACAAGATTGTCTTCTTGAGAAAAGAATGGTAGCAGATCTTTTTCTCTTGTACGGTAAAAGGTAATTTTGGTTCCTTGTTCCAGTAAATTTTTGTCGTTCAACCTAGAAGCCAGTACTTCAGAAGCTTTTTTCGATAAATTGAGATCATTTAATTCATTTTGATTGAAGCGTTGAGGAACTGATGACGTCCTCTCATAGTCACTGTTAGTTTCATTAGCATCAGAACTTTTATTAGCATCAGAAGAGCGATCAGAGGGAAAATATTCGTCATCAGAGATATGTGGTAGCTGATGAAATGTTGGAATCGGTATTTCATCTGAGTGCGGGATAGGGCGTATTGCCGAGTCTAAATTGGGATAAGTCCACTTACTGCGGTTATTTCGATTGATTCCATTAGTATTTACTAAACAGAAATAACAATCATTGAAGTGGTTTTTTGGTTCTCTCCAAACCATTGGTACGCCGAATTTTAGACATTTTCTTTTCCCGGTAGTCCACTGCCGTAAATGCTCTGTACAAGTTTTACATACGAGACGCGGGGCCCACGTTTTGTCCTGATCACCAAGCTTAACTCCAAAGTATCCAAGATACGCTCGCTTTACAAAGTCAGTAATAGTTTGTCTGTTTTGTTAAAACATGTATTCTCCGCATATATAGCAAAACACATCAGGTTGATTTACACAACTTCTTCTTGAACTGAAACCTGAACTCATTTTAATTCTGTTCAATAACACAAAAACACTCTTTTCTTAACATAAAATAACACGCCGAATTCGATCTACTCTCATTAGTAAGAACGCACAAACTGACGAGACTTACCCGAGTTAGGTGATTAAAAGGGTCAGTTCAGGTACCTGATAGGCAATGGTTCCACTATTTATAGATTTACCTGGAATTTACTCAATTACAGACTGACAATAAAACCATTGTACCTAGATTAATGAATATATAATAATTTTAGAACTCTCATAAATGAATATACTGAATAAAAACCACATTGGTAGATAAGTTGATGTATCTAAAAAAGTAGAGCTGATAGAGAAAAACGGATTGCATGTATAGATTTAGTGTCCTAAATATAGTTAAAATCAGCTCTAAAATCCCAGGCACCAAAACAAAAATATTTTTTTGTTGCCCTGTGTGCCTTGTGACTTTTTACTTTTTAATGCACATACGACAACAGAAACTGTAAAAAACGCATGCTTTTTATCGAAGAAAAAGTATGGATTCCTATCTTATACGTGTTAAACATCTGAAATTTTAACAATTAATTATGGCAAAACGGCGTGGTAAACCATCTTTATATTGAAGCAGTCAATGCATGATGCTAAAATCTATTATTTCTCAAAATTTCAAGTAAAAACTACTTTTAACAGTTACTCGTAAGAATTACCTTAATATACAATGTTTATATACTTTTCGTTTTAAGCTAATTGGAGCATTTAATTTAAAAATATACTTCAACTTGCCAAAAGCTGCCCGCCCTAAACCCATTCTTGAGAACTCGAAGGTGTGGTTGTCTCTACCGCCATGGATTTCATGGCCCAAATATTGGTGTGATGAGACTTGTTCGACAGGTTTACCTGCGACTGATATATTATCATTCAGCATGACATTTATCATAAGTTACGTTTTGTGAAGTTTATTTTTTAGTTCGACTTCTCTTGATGCAGTATATAATTGTTCTAACATCAAGGAGGTCTTGTCGATGCTGTCTGTTACCATGACTATATCATCTGCAAATCTGAAATGATTTAGTCCCTCTCCATCTATATTGATGCCCAATCCCTCACAGTTAATTTTTTACATGTATATTCCAGTAGAGTAGTAAAGAGCTTGGGATTTTCACTCCCAAGCTCTTGTCTTCTTCACGCACACCTTGTTCTATGCAAAATTTCTCTGTCGTTTTATGTAGTCTTACACACGATGTTGTCTTGTTTATATACTTTTTAACAGTGCATATGTTGTTGACTTATGGAATCTAGAACTTTTCATAGTCTACAAAAATTAATATATTGGGGTGAAAATTGATGAAACGGAACACCTTCGACCCGACTTTTCGGAAATTCAAAAAAAAAGATTTATTTTAGTACTATAGAGTTTTCCATTATGAGCGTCCTAATTTTAAAATTGAATAAAACAAAGAATTTTTATGCAAAATTCATTCTGCCATTTAAACTTTAAAGAAGGTATCGCTAAAATAGCCGCCGTGGCTCCTTTTGCAGACACGAATCTGCTTACACCAATTTTCCATGACTCGGGTCAGCATTTCCGGTCTTACGCCGGCTATGGCTTGACGAATGTTGGCTTCAAATGCATCAAGAGTTGCTGGTTTGTTGCTGTAAACAGTCTCAAGGTGTTAAATCGCACGATCTCGGCGGCCAAGCGATAGGGCCATTTCGTGAAATTAATGACTCACCGAACTTTGCGCCCAATAAAGCCATATTTGAGCCGGAAATATGGGGCGGTGCGCCTTCCTGTAGGAAATAAAAGTCGAGTTATTTTGGAGTAATTTTGGAGTAATCGAGTAATTTGGGACAATTTCCAAGAATTCTTTTAATTTGAAACGATTCATGATTGAATAGCAAACCTTACTAAACAAACTGATATCAGATGACAAACATCTGCCAACCAACATAGCCGCTACTAGCAGTCAAAAGTAGGATATCCCTAATGGAAAATCCTTTACATATAGGTAGTGGACAAGCCCTGAAATATCTTTAGTTGATGTTGATTATTATAATTGTAACAATATAAGTTTCAGGTCAATTTTTTTTCAAAACTTCATAACTCGGAAACGGATTTTTTTATTTCTAGTTGAGACCAAACTAGAAACATCATGAGTTTCAAAAAAAAAAATTGTACCAGGTGTACAAGTATGAAATGCGGATTTTTTTCTAAAAAAACATGTTAAATTCGAAAGAATGATAAAAAGTGCTTTATTCAAAGTATGCTCCATCGCTTGTTATACATTTTTCCCATTTTTCGGGCAATTTGTGAATACCACGCCAGTAAAAATCTGCCCCTTTTGCTGCGAACCATTCATCGAGCCATTTTTTCACATCTTCGTACGAACCAAAGTGCTGCTCAGCAAGTGCGTGATCCATCGATGCAAACAAGTAGTAATCGGAAGGAGCCAAGTCTCGTGAGTAAGCCGCATGGGGTAGAACTTCCCAGCTGAGTGCTTCCAACGTGTCGCGAACTGGTTTTGTCGTATGTGATGGAGCATTGTCATGAAGAAAAATGACTTTGTGTTGCCTCCTTCGGTATTCTGGCCTTTTTTCAAGCAGCGAACGGTTCAAATCGGTCAATTGTTGTTGGTAACGTTTAGTATTAATTGTTTCCCCTAGGCTTCAACAGCTCATAATAGACCACGCCCCTCTGGTCCCACCAAACATAGAGCATCGTCTTTCTGCCAAAGCGATTCGGTCTTGCGGTCGATGTAGATGGTGCGCCTGGGTCTACCCATTATTTCTTGCGCTTGGGATTCTCAAAATAAATCCACTTTTCATCCCTGTAACTATACGATGCAAAAACGACTTCCTTTTGTACCGAGCGAGCAAAATGTCACACCGGTTTTTGCGCTTTTCCATTTGCCTGTCGTTCAACTCATGTTGAATCTACCGGTTTCTGAATCTTTTCCATCTCTCGTAGCCCATTGGAAACAGCTTGCTGACTAACGCCCAATTGCTCGGCGAGATATTTTTGTGTTTGCGAATCATCTTCGTCCAACAATGCTTGCAATTCCACATCTTCGTATTTTTTTGGTGGTTTTCCACGTTCCTTGTCTGCAACATCGAAGTCACCACTTTTGAAACGCCGAAACCATCCTTCACACGTATCTTGCAATGGAGCATGTTTACCATAAGTTTCTCGAAGTAATCGGTATGATTCAACAGCAGTTTTCTTCAAATGAAAACAAAAAATTAATGCTGTCCGCGAATGTTCTTTGTTCGGTATAAATTCCGACATATTGAACACAACAACACAACACTATGCATACACTTTTCCAATTTATCACTCGTGCTCGTCTGACACTTGTTGATGACACAACAAAATGGCGCAGTGTTAAATCTTTATAGCACAAACTGCATTGGTGCACCATCTGTTGTCTGAAATCCGCATTTCATACTTGTACACCTGGTATAATGAAAATTTTTTTTTAAAGACAAAATAATCACTTTATTATAAACAAATTGAAATTTAATAAGGTTCCTAACCAATTATCGACAATAAGTTTGATTCCGTAGATGCGCCAATGTTTTCTGCAGAAAATGAAACAAAATCTTTCGGCCCTCTTTTGACCTTCAAATGGCATTAGTTTTTATGAGCGAAGGCAAAGCGTGTAAAACGAGGTGTGTTAACAAAGACAGTAATTCTTTAATTAAAAATCATTCAATTTTCTTGGAAGAATACATTTTTTAGGAAACCTACAGTAATTGAGAAATTTTGTCGTAATGTTAAATTGATGGGTTACATCATAATTAACAAATCTATCGTCCTTCGAATAATTTTTTCCTTTTATGTACGCGATTAGTTTCTTGTTAAATAAATTTGCAGCTCTGTACATAAAAGAAAATCACAGTTGTCAAAGTGTAAAAAAGTTATTTTATATTTCGGATGAATCTGGTGTCCAATACAAAAATAAATTCAATTTTTCTAATTTGTTACACCAGAAGTTGTCCAATCACGTTAGGGGTTTCACCTCGGAATGAGAGATAATAAGTTGTAAACTTGTATAAATCTTTATTTTGGCATTCTAAAAGTTGTCTCAAAGTCTCATAAAATCTCAAGTCCGCGTCTTAAGATATTCAGGGTCATGGGTCACAGAAATAGGTTTTTCGCAAATATCTCGCTTCCTTTGGTTTCAATGATATTTGCATTTATTATGAAAATTGTAGAGCATAAAATTCTTTACAAATTTTGTGTTAAAGATTATTTTATATTCTTAACCGTTTTTGAGATAGAGCGCGGAGAGTGCACAGCGCTCAGCCATACATAGCAAATGCAAGGTCAACCGTTAGTTCCGGTAAATAATACGTCGTATAAAGTTAACTAATTACTAAAAAATCCATAGTTATGAATAATTTGCATTATTTATTAATTAATACATTATATTTAATAATATTTTTCATTTATCAAATATATTCGTTTAATAATACTTGTGGTACCTACTTCGTGTAATTAAAAAATTGTTAAGTGAAATACTTTAAGTATATTTTAATTATATTCTAATATATCTTAATTATATTTTAAGTAGAAAAAGAATTAAGTACTTTTTCCTTAAAATGTCGAAAAGTGTACATCAGTAAAATTCTATTGCAGCATCGAAACGATGCCTAGAAAAAGGTGAACCTTCACCATCATCAAGTGCACCTCGTAAAAAAAAATGAAGTGTTTGATTTCAAAAAACTATTAAGTTGGGAATGTGGAATCTTTGGCCCAATGATACTACTCAGTATATATCACCACTACACCAAACATTTTATTTTTGCGCTCGACGCGCGTTTCGCTAACAATGTTAGCTTCATCAGAAGCGATGATGTAGTCAATCATCGCTCCTGATGACGCTAACATGGTTAGCGAAAAGCGCGTCGAGTGCAAAAATAAAGTATTTGGTGTAGTGGTGATATATACTGAGTAGTATCATTGGGCCAAAGATTCCACATTCCCAACTTAATAGTTTTTTGAAATCAAACACTTCATTTTTTTTTACGAGGTGCACTTGATGATGGTGAAGGTTCACCTTTTTCTAGGCATCGTTTCGATGCTGCAATAGAATTTTTACTGATGTACACTTTTCGACTGAGTAGTATCAAAAAAGTATGCTTATTTTGTGGCCAAGCAGCTGATGAAGCAGCAGAGACGAAAAAAAAAAGTACAGACGCACGATTAGTAAAGTAAGTACTTTTGAATTCAAAGACAATGTCATCAAAAAAGCAGAAGAACGAAGCGATTCCTTAGGAGAATTAGTAAAAGATCGTATACTTTATGAGTATGACTTGATCGCTGCTGAAGCAAAGTATCATACCATTTGCTATACTAATTTCTTAAGTCGAGTACCATCTACTGATAAGAAGCCTCGCGAAGATAATCAAGGCACACAAGCAATGAAAGAGATTTTTTGTTATGTAGAAAATCATGAAGATTCACAATTTACAAGAGCCTAAAGATGGCCTTACGGAGTATGTACCAGATGATAAGACTATCATTACAAGACTTCGACAAAAATATTTAACTGTCATAATAATTACGAGAAAGGTAGGATCATTCACTATCATATCTTTTCGTGATACACAAGCTAATATATTATCGAAAGCTTGGTACGACAATAAAAAAAGGATCCCAAAGAAGGACGGTTACGGATTGTAGAAGCTGCAGCAGCTATTGTTATGGAAGATATTCGATCATCTCTAGTGGAAACCAAGTCTTATCCACCTCCGAGTAAAATGTTAGATATTAATGAAGAAATACCAAAAACTTTATTGCATTTTCTACAAGAAGTCATAATAAAAAATAGAAAGGAAAAACAGATCATTTAAATACGAAATGCACATCAATAAGTCATGTAATAATGGCTTCGATACGAGAACGGTAATTTTCATCACAGCTACAATTAGGCCTTTCTGTATTTCTTCATAGAAGATATGGATCTAAAAGACTATTAGATGTTTTATCTAGCTTGGGATTTGCAGCTTCGTATGGTAATACTGTAGGTATAATCTTAATAGTAATATAAGTATTTAAGATTTTATACATTTTAAAGAAAAAGTACTTAATTCTTTTTCTACTTAAAATATAATTAAGATATATTAGAATATAATTAAAATATACTTAACGTATTTCACTAAACAATTTTTTAGTTACACGAAGTAGGTAAGTATTATTAAACGAATATATTCGATAAATGAAAAATATTATTAAATATAATGTTTTAATTAATAAATAATGCAAATTATTCATAACTATGGATTTTTTAGTGATTAATTAACTTGAATACGACGTATTATTTACCGGGACTCACGGTTGACCTTGCATTATGCTATGTATGGCTGAGAGCTGCGCGCTCTTCGCGCTCTATCTCAAAAACGGTTAAGCGTATAAAAAAATGTTTAGAACAAAATTTGTAGAGAATTTTATGCTCTACAAATTTCATAATAAATGCAAATATCATTGAAACCATAGGAAGCGAGATATTTGCGAAAAACCGATTTTTGTGACATTTGCCCTTGAATATCTTAAGACGCGGACACGAGATTTTATGAGACTTTTGAGACAACTTTTAGAATGCCAAAACAAAGGTTTATACAAGTTTACAGCTTATTATCTCTCATTCCGAGGTTGACCCTCTTTTTTGGCTTAAGTTATTGGATAAAAGTTAGATTTCAATGTAGAAGTAGAGCGGCATTTTTTTTGCTACTTCGCACGGTAAAGGTGCGTATCTGCGCTCTATCAAAGGAGTACATATTAGGAATTGGCAGAAAAATATTTGTATTTCTATCTTCTCTCTGTGTAATTGGCTCGGCTGATGATTCATAATACAACGCAATGGTTTAGAAACTCGGCGAAATACGACAATAAATTTTAATCTAAGTAAAAAAATTGTAGAGGATATTAATAATAATTGAGAAATATGGGCATGTCTTTGTTTGTAGAAACTGCTCTGGGCGTTCAGATACAAGCACAACGTACCAATTCTGAAATTCCGCACTGGATTGACAGGTCTGTAAATAATTAAAGATTTTTTTTAAAATTTAAGTTATTGAGGCGTTACATAGGTATACTAATTATTTTATTTTTTAGAATATTGGAAATTATCCTCATCAGAGGTTACAACTTTATTTACTTCTTTGATTTTATATTCAATTACACTCCATTAGGGAAAGAATTTCATAATTTGAATAGCAAACTGCAATCATTTACAAAAAAGGTAAAGTATTTTATTACGAATTGCTCGTCAAAAGAAATAGCGCTATTTTAAAATGTTTACAGTTAGTTCAAAATAATAAGATAGTTTAGATGCAGCAATATTATATTTTTATCTGCTCTGGTGTATCATCAGGAGTATTGTCTTGAGTTTTGGACCTCAAAAAAGTTCTTTTGTTTATAAACAACTTATGTTTTCAGAACGCGTTTTTTGAGCTTAAAAAGTGTATAACACACGTAACACTTAGTGCAGTAAAAAAAACACTTGAAATTGCACAGTCTAGATACGGCAATATTATGATTTTAACCTCTCTGAGTATCACCAGGAGTATTGTCCTGAGGTTTGGTCCTCGAAAAACTTGTGCTCTTCTATAATATATATAAAATGTAACGTCTCTCTGTCTGTCTGTCTGTCCGTTAGTGCGCTTATCACTGGAGAACCACTTATCCGATTTACGTACTTTTTTTTTAAACATACATATGTTCTCTGGCCAGATTATCTACCTATAATATATATAAAATGCAACGTCTCTCTGTCTGTCTGTCTTTCTGTCCGTTAGTGCGTTACGTGCTTTTTGTTTTTAAAACATACATATGTCCTCTGGCCAGGTTATAGGAGATATTTTATTGCGTTAGGTAAGATAAAGAATAAGTAGTGACGATAATAGTGAATCAAGTCGGAAAAAAAAAAAAAAGGTTACCGTTAGCGCGTTCTCTTGCAATACACTGCCTAAACCATTAACTATGGAACAATATCATGTTGCAAAGAATATAATATATATAAAATCCAACGTCTCTCTCTGTCTGTCTGTCCGTTAGTGCGTTTATCACTTGAGAACTACTTATCCGATTTACATGTTTTTATAAATTTATACATATGTTCTATATAATTCGATATAAGCCTAGATAATGAGAGATAAGTATAAATAATGGGATATAGGGAGAAATAATGGGAGATAAGCAGAGATAAGTCTAGATAATGGGAGTTATAGTGAGATAATGGGAGATAAGGAGAAATATTGCGAGATAAGTCGAGATAAGCCTAGATAATGGGAGATGAGGTGAGATAATGGGAGATAAGGGGAAATAATGGGATATGAGCAGAGATAAGCTTAGATAATGGAAATTATGAAGAGATAATGGGAGATAAGGAGAAATAATGGGAGATAAGGGGAAATAATGGCAGATATTTTATTACGTTAGGTAACATAAGGAATAAGCAGTGACGATAGTAATGAATCAAGTCCACGGGAGCGGAGCCGCGGGAACTGCTAGTTTGTTTATAAACAAGTCTAAGTTTTCAAAACGCGTTTTTTTGAACTTAAAATATGAATAACTCCGGTTATATAAGTCGAATCGAGACAAAAAAAGCCAAACTCTTCGTAACCAAATTTCCAACAAATCTTCGTTGGTTGTAAGTCGCTTAAGTGCACCTACAAAGTTTAAAAAACAGGCAAAAAATTGTTTTTTTTTATTTTATTGTAGAGTTTGACTAAGTGAACCTATCGCCTTAAAAAAATGGACCTTTTTTTTCAAAATTTACACCTTGGCGCCAGCTTTCCGATGCCATTAAAAAAAATTTTTGGAGCTATTTTAAACCTTCTTTTTAAATTTATTTATTAATCAAATAACAACAAATGTTAGCGAAAATAATTAGTGTTCCGTACGGAACACTTATAAGATCACTTCGGTGTCTGTCTGTCCGTCTGTTCGGCTGTCACACCCGAGTTTCTCCGAAACTATTTGTCATAGAAAGTTGAAAATTGGTAATAATATAGGAATTGATGGCCTCATTAGAGCCATGTAGTTTTGAAAGTTAAAGTTTGACTTAAGGGGTTAGTTTTGGGGGGTGAAATCGGAAGTGAGAAAAAAATTTTTTTACTAGGTAATCGAGTGTGGTGTCAAATGAAAGCTTGTGGAAACACGAGTAAAATATATATATGTATATATATATATATATATATATATATATATATATATATATATATATATATATATATATATATATATATATAATGTAATACTTGCGCGCACTTTTCTTTGTATTATTTTTAAAAAATCGCGAAAAATCGCTGTCCACCCTCCTCATCTCGAAAAGCACTTATCAAAAATTTTGAAAAAATTCCGAAATATTCTCCACGGGGTGTAGATTGAACGAAAATTATCACGAGTGCATTACCTGTAATAATTTATCTGGTATATAAAAAAACAGAAATTTCAAGGTCATCAATTTTCAGTAAAGATTGGAAGTAAACTTTGTTGAAAACTCATTTGGGGTGTGTTTTGTGAAGTCACTAATCATTTTATACTTCCGTTACAAGATTTTTTATTTTAAAAGCAATCAACGTACGGAACACTAATTACGCAAGTTCAACTTGCACTTGACCGGTTTTTCTTTATCTATCGTGCATTGTGCTTGAGAGGACATTCGCGACGTCCATTTTTCTCGGTCTGACTCTGTCGTATGGTATGTTCGTCCAACCTCTTCCGACAAAATGCCTGCTGTCGTCATACCAACTCAATATGATGATTTTTGGAGTGAAGAGATGATTTTTATTTTGTCATTTTCCTTATCTATTTTGTCCATTCCATTCTTGTTGCATCTTCTGCCCATCTGCATATTTTCTTTGGGATTTCATTTTTGATAGTTTTCGATTTGGTATGTTCTCTAATCCATTCGTTCGGTATTTTAGCTCTTACTAATTTTTTTCTTTGTAATTGACCACGTTTCGGGCCATATGAGATGATTAATTTAAAAAAGAATGAGAAGAAAGATGAGGAAATACCTTTCCACCCGCAAGTCTTGGTTTTATAGAAAATGCAAAGAAGTTTTTCCTTTTAAACATCTTACCTACTGACAGTAGCGTAAAAATATCATAAATTGTAACAACTTCGTATCCATAATAGATGTACATACATAATAAACGAAACCATAGAAGCACAAATTAAAGAATTGTAAAGAAAACTTTTTGCCTGTTCCAACTATTTTAGGTGTTTTGGTTCGTTGTTAAAGTTATTAGCCACCAAATCTACCAACGAATACCATCTGTTACATGGCCAGATAATACTATTCCAACAACACCTTTCAAGAAAGCCAACTTATTAGCCGAACTCCTTGCTTTACACTCTAGCGGTGATTTCTAGAGATAAACACCATCCACTATACCCAATCCGTAGTCAAAGATGCCTTATGTAATGAACGACTAATATTGTCAAATTTCCACTTTATTTAGTTACACTAAAACTGTATGACGCGTTTCGCTATACTATAGCTTCTTCTGATACAAAATGATATTTGAGTGTCATCGTCATTGTCTTTATTGAATTTAAGTTAGGCTATGCCTCTTACTTACATTTATGATAGCTTATATTCCTATACTACTTAACCTAGGTTCTATACAGTAATCCTAATTAACTTAACCTAGGACATTGGGTTTTAATTACATTGGTTGACTAATCTAACTTAACTAGAGCTTAATTCTAAACTAATCTAGAACTTAATTCTAAACTTAATCTAGGTTACAATCTTCATGGGGGTGGGGGAGGGCCATCGTCTTCGTCGGATATGGGGTCAGAAGGTCTTGGATAGTGATGGCGGGCACGTGGAATGCGCTCCTTATGGTGGCGTTTGGGTGTTGTAGCGCCTTTGCGAAGAACTTGATGTTGGTGGACCTCATGTGTGCCTTGATTGTTGGCACACCGAGGTCTCTATGCAATTGACGGTTTCGGACGAACCATGGGGCTCCTGTGATCATCCTCAGGGCCTTGTTCCGTACTGCCTGAAGTTGAGCTCTGCGTGTCTTTGTGAGTTTAGACCAAGTAGGGTAGGCGTGTGTGAGTCCTGTCCTCACGATGGTTTTATAAATGAGCAGCTTGATTTTTGGTTGCAACTTACTGGACCGGCTGATGATTGGGTACAGCTTGCCCAGTAGTTGCTTGGCTTTCCTTGAGGCAGCACAGACCTGGTCTTTCCAGATGAGGTGTTTGTCATATTGGATTCCCAGGTACTTGATGGTGGTTGCCCATTGGATGCGGGATCCCTGGAGCTGGAGTTGTCCATAAGGAGTGCCGTTGCCTTTGGCGAAGACGATGGCCTGTGTCTTACATGGGTTTAGCTGGATCTTCCATCGGTCGAACCAGGGGGCGAGGACGTTCAGGTGGCACTGCAATCTACTGGTGATGATTCTGTAGCTGCTGGATTCTGCTATGATGGCTGTGTCGTCAGCATACAGGAGTAGGGTAGTCTGATCCGTTTTTGGAATGTCGGCTGTGAAAATGTTAAAGAGGTGGGGGGAGAGGACGGAGCCTTGAGGGACTCCGGCTCTAATGGCCTTGACTTCGGAGGTGGCCTTATCGACTCTGACTTGGAATGTTCTGTCAGAGACGAAGGATTGAATGAGTTTGTTAATGAAAAGGGGGTAGCCGTGTCGGATCAGTTTCAGAATGAGGCCTTCGTGCCAGACTCGGTCGAAGGCCTTTGCTACATCGAGAAACACAGCTCCAACTTTGTGACGTTTGTTGAAGCTGTTGGAAATGGTTTGGGCGAGTTTTGTGGTGTGATGGATGGTGCCATGAAGGGGCTGGAAGCCATACTGTTCGTCAGGGACAACACGGAGCGCTGTGGACTTTGCTCTGACGATTTCGAGGATGACTTTTTCAGCTATCTTGCCAAGGCCTGGAAGTAGGCTGATTGGCCGATAGCTGCTTGCCTCGTGGGATGGAGAGCCTGGTTTTTTGATCATAATGACCTCAGCTTTTTTCCAGTAGAGTGGAAAATAGCTGAGTCTCAGTATGCTGTTAATGATATTGGTGGCTTCTGAGATCTGTTTCTTGGGGAGTTTCTTGAGGGCTTTATTTGTGATTTTATCATGACCTGGGGCTTTTCGGATTGAGGTAAATCGAATGATCTCATTAACAGCGGAGGGGGTTGTGAAGTACGTATTGCGAGGGGGCTGGGCAAGATTTAGGGTCTGTATGGTTGTAGCGACCCTAAGAACACGGGCTGGATCGGGATGGGCAGGAGTGTTAGGAGAAAACTGTTCCTCTAGCAGATCTGCCAGAAGGTCAGCCTTCTCCTGGGTTGTGGAGGCTGTGGTGCCGGCGTGGGTGAGGGCTGGCATGGACCTTGGCTCGTCATTGGAAAGGGCTGTTGCCATTTTCCAAAGAGAACAGTCCTGGGTAGTGAGGGATTCTACTTTGGACTCCCACCTGCTGCTGTGGAATTCAGCAAGTGAGTCTTTCACCTGCTGCGTTGCTTGATTTGCGAGCCTTTTGAGGCGGGGGTCTCCCGTCCTGAGGGCTCTTCGGAGCAGCCGGTTTTTATCCCTGAGAAGAGACTGGTTGGGTTCGTGACGTTGTGGCCTGGGCAAGGGCTGTCTGGATATCAGCAGGCAGTTTATTGACTGCCGAATCCAGAACCTGGGTTGTGGAAATTTTTGGGATGGGACCCGTGGTCGCCAGGAGGCGTTGGAAGTGGTCCCAGTCTGTGCTGGAAGTGGTGACTGTGGCATTCATTTTGTCGGCCGGATTTCCCAGTGTAAAAAATGACCGGTAGATGGTCAGACGAAAGGTCATGAATGACAGTAATGTTATGCCGGAGGTTGATATTTTTTAGAAGAAAAATATCTAGAAAGTCCGGTCTTCCGTGTCCAATGTGGGTGGGCTCGTCTGGAGCTATGAGATTGAATGGGATTTGGTTCTGGATGGCGTCGAGAGCAATGCCATTAGCGTTCGTAGCTAGGTTTCCCCAGAGAACGTTTTTGGCATTGAAATCTCCGCCCGGGGGGGGGGGCCAGAACAGTCTTTTGATTGACAGGGCCAAACAGCAGATGGAAGTCTGCAGGATCGATGGGATGTTGGTCACCGTTTTGTTGGTAGACCGAGAAGAGGTGGATGGTGGTGTTGTTTGCCATGGTTATGGCAATGGGCGTGGCTTCAGTTTGGACAAGAGGAAGGGGGGGTGGTTGGTAGTGATTTAAGGAGTGCTTGACAAGAATCATGGTCCCCCCTAGGCGGGCCCTGATTCTGTCGTTGCGGTAAACCGTGTAGTTAGGAAGACTGAATCGGATGCCGGGCTTTAGAAAGGTTTCTTGGATTAGAGCTACGTCGAAGTTATGGTCTTGTAGGAAATGGAGAAGTTCATGCTTTTTGTCGCGAATGCCGTTGGCATTCCATGACAAGATGTTTAGCATTTTAGGAGAGATCTTATTTGGTCGCTTACTCATACTTGGGCGTTAGAATTAAGCAGGGGCATGAAAGTGGCGGAAAGCTTTTGAAAGTTTTGGATGTTTTTTTGGCATGGCAAAGAAGGTTTGCATGGCAGAATTCATGCTATTGATAGATGTAAGGGCGTCGGTCATGTTTGTTGGAATTGAGGTCGCTGGGGGAGCCGCCGTTTGACGACGGTTTGCCCAGGAGAAGGTGGCTTGGGAGTTAGCTTGGTTAGTTGCGGGTCGCTGCGACGGGTGTTTGGGACAGCCTCTGTAGGAGGCTGTATGCTCACCCTCGCAGTTTGCACATTTGGCAGGTAAATCCCGCGTTTTTTGGCATGTGGACGTGAGGTGCCCCTACCCGCATTTAACACATTTGGGCGGGGCCCTGCACAGATGGGATGAGTGGCCAAATAATTGGCAGTTGAAGCATTGGGTATTTTTAGACTTGGAGTGTTGGGGTTCTGCTTTTGATATTTGAGTATTAGTATTGTTACATTTATATAAATACCCTAGTAGATAGGTAATAAAATTAATACTATATGCTTTTGAATATAGCTGGGAAATCCATTCTGAATATTAATTATAAATTGAGTAAAGGGGAGTTACCATGGGCCAGACAGGTATCTTTTTGTTCGTTTAAGATGATGTCTGAATTTTTAATTCTATTTATTTCTAAATTTTCTAATAGGTTTAATTTTACGCCTTTGTTTTGTATGTGTAGAATTTTAAATTTATCGTCAAAAAGATTATTTGATTCGGTTAAATGATTACTGTACGCTGAGTCAGTTTTGTTTTTTAAATAGCTTCTTTTATGTTCTAAAATCCGAGTTTCGAATGAACGACCTGTCTGACCTATGTAATTTTTATGACAAGAACCACAATTTAACTGATACGCTCCAGATTTTTTTGATCTATTTTGTTTTCCCTTTGCGTTTTTAATGAATTTTTCTAACAAGTTATTTGTTCTAAAAGCTATGTTGATATTATATTTGTTTAAATGGTTTTTAATTTTCTCTGACGTGTTACCAAAATATGCTAAAATATTAAATTTTTTCCCTGTGTTTTCTTTCTTGGGGTATACTAAAGAAATAGCTTTATTTTTTAATTTTTTGTTTAGAATTGAATCTATGGTGTCAGGAGAATATCCGTTGTTAACAGCAATTTGTTTTATTAGATTGAATTCTTTATTAAAATCATCTACAGATAAGGGGACACTTACAAGTCTATGCAACATACTGTGGTAAGCTGCCAATTTGTGTTGTAGGGGGTGAGCTGATTTTATGTTTATTGTAGTATCTGTATGTGAGGGTTTGTGAAAAATAGAGAATTTGTGTTTGTTGTAATGTCTGGTTATCGTTAAGTCAAGAAAATTAATTTTATTGTCGACTTCTAGTTCCATAGTGAATTTAATATTTTTATGTATTGAGTTGAGTATATTTTTATGTATTGAGTACTATGTGTATAGTTAAAAACATTGTCAAGTTGACGCTCTGTACCATTAAAACAAGCAAATATGTCGTCTACATATCGATACCAATACAAAAATGATTTGCTAAATTCTTGTCGATGTATTTGTTTTTCTAGGTTATCCATAAATATTTCTGCTAAAAGCGGGCTAAGTGGACTACCCATTATGAGACCCTCAGAACTATTATAAAACGTATTATTAAAGTAAAAATAATTTTGATTGAGGCTCGTGTTTAATAAATTTAGTATGTCTTGTTGTATAACGATATTAACTTTATTTTTGATTAGAAATGTTTTTATGATTTTTACTGTTTCATACGGGGGTATGCTAGGGAAAAGGTTTTGGACGTCAAATGATACTAGTTTTGAATTATCTGGTAGAAAGACGTTGGAAATTTTTTCCGTTAATTCTAACGAATTTTTTATTGTGTAAGTTGGGGTGAAGTGAATATCATTAAAACGAACATTAACTTCACCCCAACTTACACAACAAAAAATTCGTTAGAATTAACGGAAAAAATTTCCAGCGTCTTTCTACCAGATAATTCAAAACTAGTATCATTTGACGTCCAAAACCTTTTCCCTAGCATACCCCGGATGAAACAGTAAAAATCATAAAAACATTTCTAATCAAAAATAAAGTTAATATCGTTATACAACAAGACATACTAAATTTATTAAACACGAGCCTCAATCAAAATTATTTTTACTTTAATAATACGTTTTAGAATAGTTCTGAGGGTCTCATAATGGGTAGTCCACTTAGCCCGCTTTTAGCAGAAATATTTATGGATAACCTAGAAAAACAAATACATCGACAAGAATTTAGCAAATCATTTTTGTATTGGTACCGATATGTAGACGACATATTTGCTTGTTTTAATGGTACAGAGCGTCAACTTGACAATGTTTTTAACTATATAAACTCAATACATAAAAATATTAAATTCACTATGGAACTAGAAGTCGACAATAAAATTAATTTTCTGGACTTAACGATAACCAGACATTACAACAAACACAAATTCTCTATTTTTCAGAAACCCTCACATATAAATACTACAATAAACATAAAATCAGCTCACCCCCTACAGCACAAATTGGCAGCTTACCACAGTATGTTGCATAGACTTGCAAGTGTCCCCTTATCTGTAGATGATTTTAATAAAGAATTCAATCTAATAAAACAAATTACTGTTAACAACGGATATTCTGCTGACACCATAGATTCAATTCTAAACAAAAAATTAAAAAATAAAGCTATTTCTTTAGTATACCCCAAGAAAGAGAACACAGGGAAAAAATTTAATGTTTTAACATATTTTGGTAACACGTCAGAAAAAATTAAGAACCACTTAAACAAATATAATATCAACGTAGCTTTTAGAACAAATAACTCGTTAGGAAAATTCATTAAAAACGCAAAGGGAAAACAAAATAGATCAAACAAATCTGGAGTGTATCAGTTAAATTGTGGTTCTTGTCATAAAAGTTACATAGGTCAGACAGGTCGTTCATTCGAAACTCGGATTTTAGAACATAAAAGAAGCTATTTAAAAACCAAAACTGACTCAGCGTACAGTAATCATTTAACCGAATCAAATCATCTTTTTGACGATAAATTTAAAATTCTACACATACGAAACAAAGGCGTAAAATTAAAACTATTAGAAAATTTAGAAATAAATAGAATTAAAAATTCGGACATCATCTTAAACGAACAAAAAGATACCTGTCTGGCCCATGGTAACTCCCCTTTACTCAATTTATACAATTAATATTCAGAATGGATTTCCCAGCTATATTCATTAGCATATAGTATTAATTTTATTACCTATCTACCTTAGGGTATTTATATAAATGTAACAATACTAATACTCAAATATCATTTTGTATCAGAGGAAGCTATAGTATAGCGAAACGCGTCATACAGTTTCAGTGAAACTAAATAAAGTGGAAATTTGACAATATTAGTCTTTCATTACATTCGTTATGAATTTCCATCAAGTAACAGCCACAACAATTCAAAGTTTCAAAGATGTCTTATATTAGTATCAGGCAGCGCGTAATAAAAAGTATTTAAATAAAGCTAAACAGCAGAAAAGCTCGAGGTGCTAAAGTAATATTGTCATCGGATTCAAGAGGACGCCCTCCTAAGCGTTGGACTGATGACATCAAATAACCAGTCGGGTTTGTGTGGATGCCAAAACATACATTTTTGTATTACACGACACCCTATAGACAGCGTGGTAGTGCTGCTACGGACATCGTTGCATTTCTGCCACAACAACTATCTCTGTAGGTGGCCAAGCGGAATATATTTAGATAAATTAATAAATAACTGTATCGATCTGCCGGGAATTAAACCCGACACCTTCTGCACCATAACCCGGTAGTACTAATATATCACATCTTTATGAAGTTCAGCTTGTTACTACTAGTGCCAGGTGTAGTTTTTCCAGGTAGTCGTACCAGGCAGTACAATAAATAATATTTGACCTACTTAGGCTATTGTACGTAGATTATTTTCCAACACACGCCGCCCACTGTGGTATTTAAACCTGCATTGTTTCAAAATTCTCTACAGGTGGCAGTTTTTATCCAGTTTGACATTTTTTTATTTATAAATGTTCGTGATTAAATATGAAAGAGATTCCTCATGGCTTATTTTAAAAATAGTAGACCCAAAATTCAAAATGGCGGATCCAATATGACGGGTGAAAATCAAAATTAGTTTTCTATTCAACCAAATATTCTATAATTTGGTAATCAGGGTTTTTTGAGTTACTAATTATGTACTTAAAGTCAGGTTTTAAAAAAATAAAAATAGCAGATCCAATATGGCTGCCGAAAATTTTTAATTTTAAATAAATCGTGTTTTTTTCAATCAAATATTCTGAACGATGGAATGTACAGGTTTTTGGGTTGCTAGTTCAGCAAATAATATTCAGTTTAGACAAAATTGCTCTAGTTTTGAAAAATTGGCCCAATCTCGTTTTGCTACCAAATTATAGTATTTCGTGGGCATATTACGCGAAACTTCTTCTTTTTAGCAACATATATTAATGGTCATGATAACTTGCCATCAGTTTGAAATTTTTGATGAATTTAAACTCACTAGTAATCAAAAAGAACAATTACCAACTTCCGAAAATTTAATTTTTATCGAGTAATGCTATTGCTGAATGTAAAGAATAATATAATTTTCCGTAAAAATATAATAAACTTGACCTAACTAATCAGCCTACATAAATAAACCTAACCTAACTATGGTAGGCTACCTTGTCCTAGCTTTATTTCCTTTCTGTGGTATAGGCTGCTCTATTTAGGTTAGGTTTATTTCCTTTCTGTTGTGTACGTTGCTTTTTGTTAGGTTAGGTTAATTTACTTCCTGTTATGTTGGCTGACTTTAGTTTGGTTAGTTTTATTTCATTTCCGTTGTGTAGGCTGCATTTTGTAAGATTTGGCTTATTTCCTTTCTTTTGTGTAGGCTGGTTTATTTCCTTTCTTTTGAGTAGGTCTCTGAACCGATTTGAAAAACTACAGAAAAAACCTAAATATATCCAAGATTGACTAATTTCTCAAAACTAGAACACTTTTGGTCGACGTAACTAATTTTTACATACCTAGCAACAAAAAAACCCGTACATTCAATCTTTCGCAATATTTGGTTGAAAAAAACAGGTTTTAACTAAATTTAAAAATTTTCGGCAGCCATATTGGATCTGCCATTTTGAATTTTTAAAACCTAACTTTAAACACATCATTAGTAAGTCAAAAAAACCTCTGGATACCAAATTTCAAAATATTTGTTTTAATAGGAAAAAATTAAACCAATTTTGGGTTTTCACCCGCCATATTCGATCCGCCATTTTGAATTGTCAAAAATGTGACATCGGATTCGTAACTAACAACCCCAAAAACGTTAAATATTGTTGGAAAAGTCCTTGAATATGAAGGAACATAAGAAACGAGAAATAACCTGTTATATATATATATATATATATATATATATATATATATATATATATATATATATATATATATACATATATACATATACATATATATGCGTAATTTTTGGTATATTATTTTCAAAATAAGCAGTGAGGGATCCCTTCCCTATTCAATCACAAACATTTATAAACAAAAAAAATTGAAATTGGATGAGAAGTGCGACTTGTAGAGAATGCATGTTTTAAATACTCCAGTAAACGCCGCACAGTGGGGAAAAAACGAAAAATCGTGTTTCAAAATTGTCTAGAGCCTTCAATTTTGGTTCGATTTGGACGATTTTTTCCTTTTAAATTGAAGCTTATTAAATTCCGAACAAAGTTGTCGGAGCCGATTTTGCAATTAAACTTTTGTTTCAAAATGGCGGACGTCTTCAAAATGGCGGTTTCTGATTTTATAGGGACTGAGACACAGAAAACGCTTACAGTTTCAAACCAAGTTGTGCTAAAATGCATGTATGTATGTTTTTTTATGTCGCAGATAATATATCTAATATCACAGTTACAAGATTAATAATAATGAACCCAAAATGGCTGCCATGAACAATAAAAGTATTATAAATATGAATAAACGTACCATTATTATTTTATATCCATAACATTTGCATAAATAATTTCTTTAAGGTTGTTAATTATATATATAATATATATATATATATATATATATATATATATATATATATATATATATATATATATATAATATGTTTCAACAACTGACTTAAAATGACAAATCAAATATGGCGGATGCCAAAATTGAATCGAGCAAGAAAGTTTCTCTGTGGCATAAAGACTGTGGCAGTCAGATCATTCAAGTTATTCAAGTTTAGTTGCGGGATTTAAATTTTCATGCAGTTATTGCTAGAATATTGCTGCTGTAAATTTTTAAGTATCGTAGACAATTTTCTAGCAGATACAAAAAACAGCGATACACGCAGAAAAGGACAGCTCACACAGCTAGAAAATGGCTACAACAGCTAAAACGTTTTGTTAAAATAGGGACAGCTAAATATTTTATGTAAGAGTAAGTTAAGGTTAGACATATTTATTTTCTTATTTTTCTAGTCTATTCTTATAATTCAATAGTTCTGTATATGTACTAAAGGGTTTTCTCGTTAATAAAGATTATTATTACTCTTACAAAATACACGCAGAGAAATGCTAAAATAGGGACAGTTAAATATTTTGCTGCATTAGCCACTGTTTAGCAACAGCAGCCACTTTTTTGCTACAACAGCAAACAATGTGGCTAGTGAAGCAAAATATTTAGCTGTCCCTATTTTAACAAAACGTTTTAGCTGTTGTAGCTATTTTCTAGCTGTGTGAGCTGTCCTTTTCTGCGTGTATCGCTGTTTTTTGTATCTGCTAGAAAATTGTCTACGATACTTAAAATTTACAGCAACAATATTCTAGCAACAACTGCATGATAATTTAAATCCCGCAACTAAACTTGAATAACTTGAATGATCTGACTGCCACAGTCTAAATACCACAGAGAAACTTTCTTGCTCGATTCAATTTTGGCATCCGCCATATTTGATTTGTCATTTTAAGTCAATTGTTTGAAACATATTTATAATTAACAACCTTAAAGAAATTATTTATGCAAATGTTATAGATATAAAATAATAATGGTACGTTTATTCATATTTATAATACTTTTATTGTTCATGGCAGCCATTTTGGGTTCATTATTATTAATCTTGTAACTGTGATATTAGATATATTATCTGCGACATAAAAAAACATACACACGCATTTTAGCACAACTTGGTTTGAAACTGTATGCGTTTTCTGTGTCTCAGTCGCTATATAATCAGAAACCAACGTCCGCCATTTTGAAACAAAAGTTTAATTGAAAATTCGGCTCCGACAACTTTGTTCGGAATTTAATAAGCTTCAATTTAAAAAAAAAAATCGTCCAAATCGAACCAAAATTGAAGGCTTTAGACAATTTTGAAAACACGATTTTTCGTTTTTCCCCACTGTGCGCCGATGCGGTAATACTCAATCCTACCGTATTCAAATCGCAATAACTTTCTAAATTTTAGAAATTTTCAAATTTCCTTTCGAGGATATATTTTTAACATACTATACTTTAAGAAACTAAAAAAAAACAAAATTTCTAGAATACCCCCGTTTTATTATATCGAATATTGTGCCGTAAAGAAATAAACCTTAATCCAACTCTGTCTAATTTCACATTCTTTATGTCTTATACCAGTAAAAATAAATAGCTTCAGAACAAACTCTTTTAGTACGACTAGTTATTTTTAAAAAACAACATGGTTTCGATGTGGGTAAACCCATTTTCTGTTACAATTTCAATAAATAAAACACATTGTTTGTTATTAAGTGTTGTGCACTCATCAGATATTTATTTTATTTTACATTTTCAACATGTTTTAATTTGTAAGTAATCCAAGTATAAAAATAAATCCTAATAAAGCCAAATACAATGGAAGAAACCTTATTGAAATTTTTGTTTTTGTAACATAAAAATAATCACGAACAAACCTATATCCAAGAATAAACAGCCAAGAGTTTGTATATATATATATATATATATATATATATATATATATATATATATATATATATATATATATATATAAGGTGTACAAGTATGAAATGTGGATTTTTTTTCTAAATGTTAAATTCGGAAGAATGATAAAAAGTGCTTTATTCAAAGTATGCTCCATCGCTTGTTATACATTTTTCCTATCTTTCGGGCATTTTGTGAATACCACGCCAGTAAAAATCTTCCCCTTCCATTTCATCCAAAACCATTCATCGACCCATTTTTTCACATCTTCGTACTAACCAAAGCGCTGCTCAGCAAGTGCGTGACCCATCGATGCAAACAAGTGGTAATCCAGAGGAAGGAGCCAAGTCTGGTGAGTAAGCCGCATCGGGTAGAACTTCCCAGCTGAGTGCTTCCAACGTGTCGCGAACTAGTTTTGCCGTCATGAAGAAAAATGACTTTGTGTTGCCTCTTTCGGTATTCTGGCCTTTTTTCAAGCAGTTAAACGGTTCAAATCGGTCAACTGTTGTTGGTAACGTTTAGTGTTAACCGTTTCCCCAGGTTTTAACAGCTCTTAATAGACCACGCCCCTCTGGTCCCACCAAACACAGATCATCATCTTTCTGCCAAAGCGATTCGGTCTTGCGGTCGATTTGGATGGTGCGCCTTTGTTTACCCATGATTTTTTGCGCTTGGGATTCTCAAAAGAAATCCACTTTTCATCCCCTGTAACTATACGATGCAAAAACGACTTCCTTTTGTACCGAGCGAGCAAAATGTCACACGTGTTCTTGCGCTTTTCCATTTGCCTGTCGTTCACCTTATGTGGTACCCATCTACCGGCTTCTGAATCTTTCCCATCTCTCGTAGCCGATTGGAAACAGCTAGTTGACTAACGCCCAATTGCTCGACGAGTTGTTTTTGTGTTTGCGAATCATCTTCGTCCAACAATGCTTGCAATTCCACATCTTCGTATTTTTTTGGCGGTTTTTCCACGTTCCTTGTTTACAACATCGAAGTCATCACTTTTGAAACGCCGAAATCATCGTTCACACGTATCTTGCGATGGAGTATGTTCACCATAAGCCTCTCGAAGTAATCGGTATGATTCAACAGCAGTTTTCTTCAAATGAAAACAAAAAATTAATGCTGTCCGCGAATGCTCTTTGTTCGGTATAAATTTCGACATATTAAACACAGCAACACAACACTGATGACACAACAAAATGGCGGAGTGTCAAATCTTTATAGCACAAACTGCATTGGTTTCACCGTCTGTTGTCTGAAATCCGTATTTCATACTTGTACACCTGGTATATATATATATATATATATATATATATATATATATATATATATATATATATATATATATATATATATATATATATATATATATATATATATATATATAATATTATGTATATATATATATATATATATGTATATATATATATATATATATATATATATATATATATATATATATATATATATATATATATATGTATATATATATATATATATATATATATATATATATATATATATATATATATATATATATATATAGGTATGTTTTTTTTTTAAGACTAATCTTTGTTGATTGAACTTGAAAATAAGTTAAAAAATCTGGCTAAAAATCCTGTAACACATAACACACTTAAAATTAAAATTTCTCTAAGCAAGTAGTAATAATGGTAATGTTTTTTTTTTTTAGATTATAATGGATAAGAAAATTAAATATAAGAAACAATTAGAAAACAAGGAGGATATATTCTATGAATATGGTAATAAAATATTACAAACAATATATAAGCAAAACTAAGCAATATAGTAAACTAAATAAATATCTATATAGAATGCATATACAGTTTAAGACATATAATAATTTCATATTTCTCCATTTTCTTAATATGTATTTTTATTTTTTTGTCAAATTCACTAATATAGAAAATATTTTTATCGGAAAAATGTATTCATTTAAACACATTCTTTACTACTGGTTATTAAAAAAAACATTTTTTTAGAAACTTCTAAGAGAAAAGCATTTTTGGACCTTCTAATAGAATTGTATTATAAACCAGAAGGAAATATTCTTAACGGAAAAAATGTCCGTTTAAACACATTCTTAACTACCGCTTATTAAAAAAAATATTTTTTAGAAACTTCTAAGAGAAAAGCCTTTTTGGACCTTCTAATAGAAATGAACTATGAAACAGAAGGAAATCATCATTTTACAGATGAAGACTTGTTGTATGAAACTGTCACGTTCATAATAGCTGTAAGTTATTTAATATTTATTATTGAAGAATGGCAAATATGCACATAAAATTCTAAAAAGTGGTAAGATTAAGAAAATCGCGTTTGAATATGCCCATAAGACCATTTGACAACATCTTCGTGCTCATGATGTCAAATTCCGAAGCACGCTGAAGAAATCTTTGCGGGGCGAAAATCACGTCGCGAAACGGCTCACTTGGGCCCAAAATAAGATACTAGAGTGGCCCTCACAATCGCTGAAGGCAAACCCTATTGAAAACGTTTGGTCACTTGTAAAGAGAAAGCTCAGAGGAAAGATTGAGGACTTTGAGTCAGTAGTCTCGCGAGATTCGAAAAATTTGCAGAGTATGCAGAACATCTTGTAGACAGCATGCCTCGAAGATGCCAGGTGCTTATTGATGCAGGAGGGGATTGGACAACTTTCTAAGGTAACTACTGCGCCATTATTAGTACACTAAAGAATACATCGATGGCAAAAAATGTTCTCGCTTACGTTCTTACTTGGCAGACTGTATGGTATAATCGAGGAATGGGAATCGAGGCTGGAGATTTCGAGTCATATACATGATTTTTCGTTTTTTTTTTTTGTGCACTTTATCAATAAAAATGAATATAGAAGTACCGCCAGCATGTTAGTAGCAGTTACATCTTGTGGATTCTGACTATCAAATTTTTTTTACTCCTTCTTTATATCTACTGTAGACGATCCTTTTAGTAGCTCTATTCTACATGCGATGTTACGTAATGCCTAAATAGCTACATGGTACTTCTATATTTAAGTGACTGTAAAACGTTGCCTAATAACTCTGTGTTCTCGTATGTACAAAATACAGTCCTCTCTCTCGTATTACGAGGCTGGTTTGAAAAGTCCGTGCAAAGTCCGAGAGATGGCACCACCGGCGCGTATCGAGGTCATGTTTAGTTAGTAGCATCTCTTGAATGAACGCGCACCAAGTTTCAGCCATATTGGTCTATTTCTTTGTGTTTGGCATTCGTGTGAATCAAGGAAGTCGAGTGATTTTCAAGAAATGGACGAAAAAGAATTTAGTGTGGTGATTTAAACATTACTTTATGAAAGACAAAAAACGCCTCAGGAGACTAAAGAGAAGCTTGATAAACATTATGGTGACTCTGCACCTTCGATTAGAACAGTTTATAAGTGGTTTCAAAATTTTCGGACTAGCCATATGGGCACAAGTGACGCTGAACGTTCTGGACGGCCTGTGGAGGCTACGACTCCAGAAATCATTGATCAAATCCATGATATGGTGATGGATGACAGAAGAGTTAAGGTGCGTGAGATTGCTAGTGCTGTGGGCATCTCGACTGAACGGGTACATAATATTTTGCATAAACATTTTGACATGAGAAAGCTATCTACAAGATGGAATCCGGAGGATTTTAAGCGTCGTTTCGTCACTGTGGATGAAACATGGATACATTACTATACTCCTGAGACCAAACAACAATCTAAACAATGGGTTACCAAGGGGGAATCTACACCAAAAAAGGCGAAGACTGTTCCTTCGGCCGGAAAGGTTATGGCGACTGTCTTTTGGGATTCGCAAGGGATAATCCTCCTCGACTATCTGGAAAAGGGTAAAACTATTACAGGTAAATATTATTCATCGTTATTGGACCGTTTGAAAACCGAGCTACAAAAAAAACGCCCGCGATTGGCCCACAAGAAAGTCCTTTTCCATCACGACAACGCACCAGCACACACCTCAGCAGTTGTGGTCGCAAAATTAATGGAAATAGGATTCCAACTCGTTTCACATCCCCCCTATTCTCCAGACTTGGCTCCCTCGGACTACTATTTGTTCCCCAATTTGAAGAAATGGCTGGCGGGACAAAGATTTTATTCAAACGAGGAGGTGATTGCGGACACTAATGGATATTTTGTAGACTTGGACAAATCCTATTATTCGGAAGGGATCAACAAACTAGAACATCGTTGGACGAAGTGTATAAGCCTAAAAGGAGACTATGTCGAAAAATAAAAAAGGTTTACCCCAAACACATAAGTAGTTTTTATTTTTGCACGGACTTTTCAAACCAGCCTCGTAAATTCCACAGTAATAAAAAGTGATTACTTGAGAGCCATTTTGAAGCAACCTAGCGTTTAAGATCAGTTGTATTTTATATCTGTGCTATTCTTGAGGATCAGTGTTATACCCACGAATTTAACATTAAGGAACTCAAGGAAGAAGCTGTGAGATTCAGATTAAGAGTGTACTTAATCAGTCACGTTGAGAAACATGCCTTTTAAAAGTTACTCTCACAGTGTTTACTATTTGAATACCTGATATAATGGTAAAGGACCCCGCATATTTTAAATGTAAATCCGGCTTCCGTTAAATTTGCTATTTTTTTTTTATTTTGTAGTACTCACCATGCCGATCAAAAGCTCTCAATGGGCGCAATCTCCAAATCCTTCATTATTTTGAGATATGTCCAATTTTTATCTCATATTTTTGATGAATGTGCAGGTAGTGGCCAATATCAAAGAGCACTATTATAAGTTGATTTTGCCGCTTGCGATTTGTTTGAAACTATTAAATTCGAATAGATTACACAGGGGAACAGCTGTTTTGGTGTCGAGGTTTTTTGAGCTGATTCTATATCAATTTGATGTCTTGAATTCAAATAACGTATTCATTTGTACCTAGGAGCTCAAATTTTTAAGATATACAATTTTAGAGAAATATAAGTTACATTATTGTAACTCAAATCCGTAAGTGTAGTAAACAAAAGTAGATACGAAATTTTTATTTTAGTTATACAAAATATAATATTATGTCGTACTTACAAACAAAAAAAAAACATTGAAGAAATGAAATAGTCACTCAATACTTGGAAAGCTTCTTTTCCGCGACATTCTTGAATGTTTTTTTTAAACAGTCCCTTTTTAAACTCCAGCAGTAATCTGCCATCATGTGCATGTCCCATCTTCCTTGGTAGCGGTCCTCCATAACTTTAATATCTTGGTGAAATCTTTCACCTTGTTCCTCACTCATGTCTCCTAAATTTTCTGGAAAACGGTCTAAGTGGCTGTGTAAATAGTGTATTTTAATACTCATATTGCACCCTAAGGATTTGAAACTATTAAGCATCTTGTTAACCATTTCAACATAGTTTTGAGCATTATGTTTGCCTAGAAAATTTTCTACAACTGCAACAAATGATGTCCAAGCTTCTCGTTCAACTTGATTCATTGAATTTATGAAGGCAGGATCCTTAATTAATTGTCTTATTTGTGGGCCGTCAAATATCCTTGCTTTGAGTTTTTCTGTGCTCAACTGATGCATTTTTACCCCTATATATGCAAAACAAGACCCATTCTTATCAAGAGCCTTTACAAATTGCTTCATTAAGCCCAACTTTATATGTAACGAAGGAAGTATGATTTTTTCTCTTTCAACCAAAGCGTCGTTAATGACATTCTTTTCCCCAACGTCCATGTTTTCTCTCTGAGGCCAATCTTTTCTAACCCAGTGGTGTGTTTTGTCCCTACTATCCCAGAGGCACAAGAAACACGGATATTTCGTGTAACCACTTTGCTGCCCAAGAAGAAAGTTTACCATTTTTAAGTCTACACAAATCATCCATTGATGTTCGTAATACTTTATCTTCGGCAAGACCAAAGCTATGGTATTATATTCTTCTTTCAGTTTCGTTGAGTGAGCTAGTGGTATTGAACCATATTTATTCCCATTATGTAGAAGGACACATTTTAAACTTCGCTTTGAACTGTCAATAAATAGGCGCCAATCATCTGGAATATATTCAGAAAGTCTTCTTTCATGAGTCCCCTAATTTCGTGACAAAATACAAGATTGTCTTCTTGAGAAAAGAATGGTAGCAGATCTTTTTCTCTTGTACGGTAAAAGGTAATTTTGGTTCCTTGTTCCAGTAAATTTTTGTCGTTCAACCTAGAAGCCAGTACTTCAGAAGCTTTTTTCGATAAATTGAGATCCCTGGTGAGATCATTTAATTCATTTTGATTGAAGCGTTGAGGAACTGATGACGTCCCCTCATAGTCACTGTTAGTTTCATTAGCATCAGAACTTTTATTAGCATCAGAAGAGCGATCAGAGGGAAAATATTCGTCATCAGAGATATGTGGTAGCTGATGAAATGTTGGAATCGGTATTTCATCTGAGTGCGGGATAGGGCGTATTGCCGAGTCTAAATTGGGATAAGTCCACTTACTGCGGTTATTTCGATTGATTCCATTAGTATTTACTAAATAGAAATAACAATCATTGAAGTGGTTTTTTGGTTCTCTCCAAACCATTGGTACGCCGAATTTTAGACATTTTCTTTTCTCGGTAGTCCACTGCCGTAAATGCTCTGTACAAGTTTTACATACGAGATGCGGGGCCCACGTTTTGTTCTGATCACCAAGCTTAACTCCAAAGTATCCAAGATACGCTCGCTTTACAAAGTCAGTAATAGTTTGTCTGTTTTGTTGAAACATGTATTCTCCGCATATATAGCAAAACACATCAGGTTGATTTACACAACTTCTTCTTGAACTGGAACCTGAACTCATTTTAATTCTGTTCAATAACACAAAAACACTCTTTTCTTAACATAAAATAACACGCTGAATTCGATCTACTCTCATTAGTAAGAACGCACAAACTGACGAGACTTACCCGAGTTAGGTGATTAAAAGGGTCAGTTCAGGTACCTGATAGGCAATGGTTCCACTATTTATAGATTTACCTGGAATTTACTCAATTACAGACTGACAATAAAACCATTGTACCTACATTAATGAATATATAATAATTTTAGAACTCTCATAAATGAATATACTGAATAAAAACCACATTGGTAGATAAGTTGATGTATCTAAAAAAGTAGAGCTGATAGAGAAAAACGGATTGCATGTATAGATTCAGCGTCCCAAATATAGTTAAAATCAGCTCTAAAATCCCAGGCACAAAACAAAAATATTTTTTTGTTGCCCTGTGTTATCACTAACTACTGGGCTAATAGGTAACAACCAGATACAGAACAGATAATATGGAACTCTAACTTTTGGTCTGTGATCATTATTACGGGATGAATAGGGGAAAAATCGATCGACTTCGACCGTCTCTGATCGGTTCAGTCGCTTCACGTGTTGAACTTTTCATTTGTTTATAATGTTGACTCAAAAAATTGATAAAAATGAATCTAATTATTGTCCAAGTCGCCCTCGCCATCGGCATTACTCAGGTAATAGGTTCAAGGATATGCAATATACTGAGCAAAGAGAAGATGTTGAACCAAGTACGTCGGCTAAGAAATTGAAAGCGACGGAAGCTTTACCAAAAACTTTAAACGTAAAATTTACAACAGATATTCATTAACCTATTGACCAATGAATGAAAGTACAAAAATTATAAAGAGTTAATTATAAACATTATTTCTTGACAACTGTTTATAAAAAAGGGTTAATTTTTAAAAAATGATCCCATATTCGCAATTATTTATTTTTTTTGATAAATTTAAATTCATGCGAAGCATATAATCATATTCTAATGATTTTTTAAAACACACTATGGCAACCTGGGCGTTGAATGGCGCAAATTCATTAAGAGTAAGTCTTGAGCAGCTGCTGTTCCGCCACTTGGAATTTTTAGAAAAAAGTTGAGGCTCTATTTTTGTTTGTTTGTTTTTTTATATGTGCTTTTTCTTTTTTGTATAAATATTATAGTGTCTCCATAAATGTTTCACAAAAAAACGGTCATGTACACAGGCCTCCCCCCTTAAGAGTGCGGTCGTCTAACTTCATTAAATTCCAGTCAATTTTCTCAACTTACTATATCTTTCATCATCGAAATATGACCAAATTCAAGCGCCAGTGTTGTACAAGCTACCGTAAAAGGCTCAGCATCAAGTATTACCTATTTCTTTATTTTAAAATTAAATAAAAAAACCTACTAGAGAATTATCTAGGATACCCGTAGACTTACTTTGAAAGTGATAAGTTGTAAAAACGCAATTCTTAATTAACAGTAGTATTTTCTTATTATATATATATATATATATATATATATATATATATATATATATATATATATATATATATATATATATATATATATATTGGGTGTCTCTAAAAGGTGCGGAAAAAATGCTACCACAAATTACTGAAGTCAAAATATGACGATCTAATACAACTTACCTCAGTCCAAAAGTGGATAATTTCGGAGATACAGAGTGTCAAAAGTTCAATTTGGTTTTAGTTTTTCATAAATATTCTTTTTAAAAATTTGTGTATTGTCACAATTTTCAGCTAAAGGGGATTTTTTGAGGTGAAAAATTTTAAACTGCGTTCATTTTCATTGTAAAAAAATAGAGGGCGCCACCTGCGGTACTTTGCACACATTTAAAATGAAATAACTTTTTTGAGCCACACTATATTTTACTTTTACATAAAATTTCTTATTCTTCAACGTCTTTTACCTAAAAAAGGTATACCTGGTAAGAGTTGATTTGAGCAGCCGTTTTTAAGATATCTGGATTAAAACAATTCATTTCGTTTTTGGCTAGGTCTAAATTATTGTGATAAATGAACATAATTTGAAGCGAAAATTAACTGTCTAAATTTTGAATAAAAATTCTTTTTTTCCAGCTTTTAAAGGTATATCTGGTATGAGCTGAGTTTTTGGGATATTGGGATGTAAATTTTTGATTTCTTGTTTTTTTTGTGTTCATTTATCACAGTAATTTAGACCTAGCCATAAACGAAATGAATTGTTTTAATCCAGATATCTCAAAAACGGCTGCTCAAATTAACTCTTACCAGGTACACCTTTTTTAGGTAAAAGATGTTGGAGAATAAGAAATTTTATGTAAAAGTAAAATACAGTGTGGCTCAAAAAAGTTATTTCGTTTCAAATGTGAGCCAAGTACCGCAGGTGGCGCCCTCTAAATTTTACAATGAAAATGAATGCAGATTTCAATTTTTTCATCACCCCAAAATACCTCCTTTAGCTGAAAATTGTGACAATACACCAATTATTAAAAAATTATTTATGAAAAACTAAAACCAATTTGAACTTTTGACACTCTGTATCTCCGAAATCATCCACTTTTGGACTGAGGTAAGTTGCGTTAGATCGTCATATTTTGACCTCAGGAATTTGTGGTAGCATTTTTTCCGCACCTTTTAGAGACACCCTGTATATATATACTTCTCGTATTTTTTAGGCGTCCGATACAACTGCAACTACAAATTGTTTCACTTTAACAATGTTAGGAATGCATCAGGATATTCAGGTAAGAACGTTCATTGTTTTTAAGAGTTTAGAACTAATGTAAATTGCCATTTCCAGATATACCTAGTTCCTTAGACCCATATTTATCTTAAAATAGTTTGTCTAATAAATTTTCTACACCTAAATAATTTTCTCGATATAATGGAAGTCAGGAGGCCCCGTTAGCCCTTCTTCAATTCTGAGTGTGTGTGATGTTTTGCTCCATCTGGTAGTTTTTAATGTTCCCTATGGAACACTTGTAAGATCACTTTGGTGTCTGTCTCTCTGTTACACTTGATTTCCTTTGAAACTATTTGAAATAGAAAGTTGAAATTTGGCACTAATATAGGATATAACAAAAAACTGGTGATTTAAACACAAAATTTCCACAATATTTTATTTTTCAATATAACGCGTTTCGCTAATAATGTAGCTTTGTCAAATATAAGTAATATACAGAATTATTAGGTATATAACATATAAACTAAAGTATTTAAGAAAATGACTTAGCTATCTATATCCATTTAAAATTCAACAAGATTCGAAAGTAAATAATTTATGGCTGTTTAATGACAAGGCATCGTGTAGGGCCGCACTATACCTGATTATATAATTGTTGGGTTTAAAATTTTATTTTAATAAGACAGTTGAATTTTTAATGTTTTTTATATACTGAATAATACACAATATAGTAATTACACAAATATATTAAAACAGTGTTCAGTGTCCTCGCGTACAATTTTAGTTATTAATTAATATCTAGTTCAATTTCGCTATCGCTATCTTGCAAATCAATAATAAGTTTTTTTACAGGTTCTAAACTATTTATATTTATGTTCATACATCTATATGAGTTTTCAATTTTTTTGACGTATTGAATACAGTTTCTCCAGTTTTCAACGGTTACATTTTTGACTTCTGTCTTTATCAACTCAATCACACTACTGTTTAAAGTGGGTGCATTATTGTGAGCACGTATATTAGACTTTATTTTATGCCATACCAACTCGATCGCATTAAAGATATAATAATATGGTGGAAGCCAAATTATTTCGTGTCGTGCTTCCTTTGCAATTTTACCACAAACATATTCCTTTTACAAATCGCAACTTTGAAAAATTTCTAACAATTGTTTAACTGTATAACTTTCATGGAAATATATGTCACGTTCGCATAAAAATGCTAATATTTCCTTTTTTCTA
>CM032448.1:25002545-25182545 GCA_019049505.1 Pachyrhynchus sulphureomaculatus
GGGTTCTGCAACGTTCACTTTTTTAGAAAAAACTGCCCGCCTGGGTTTTTGTAGCGTTAAATTCCACTTGGTTACTGTCACCCCAAGATAGAATTTCTTCCAGGTCTTTGTTAAGTTGAATGACTTCCTGCTGTCTGCGGATATTCGTCTGAGTAGTCGATGTCCGAGCATTCAAAGTGAATGAAGAGATAAGTGTACTGTCATCTGCAAAGCTGTAGATTGGATTCTCGGTCTTTTCCAGCAGATCGTTAATATAAATAAGGAAGAGAGTAGGAGATAGTATGGAACCTTGGGGCACACCGGCGTTGATAGTGAAGGTGTTAGAAAGAAATCCGTCGACTGCCACTCGTAAAGAACGCTCTCTGAGGAAACATGAGAGCCACAAACAGAACTTTTCAGATATACCATAAGAACTTAACTTAGCCAATAGCCCATCGCATCGTGCCAAACACGGTCAAATGCCTTGGATATGTCAAGAGCAACCGCTCGAGATTCTTCAAAGTGTTCAATTGCGTTGTTCCAAACCTGTGTTACATAAGTGAGAAGATCTCCTGTTGATCTATTTTTACGAAAGCCATATTGGTGATCACTAATAATGTTGAATCCTTCAAGATATTTTAGAAGATGCTGATTGATAGCCTTTTCCATGACATCTAAGGATATATACGTATTATTTTTGTTGAATTTAATCTAAAACAAACCGAAATGTATAAAAATAATTTAGGCATTCAATTAAACTAAGTATCCTAAGTAGTTATCTTTTAGTATCAAAACTACTATATTCGAAATAGTTACTAGAATTTTGACTTAAGGGGTTAGTTTTGGGGGATGAAATCGGAAGTAAAAAAAAAAAATTTTACAATGTCATCGAGTGTGGTGTCAAATGAGAGCTTGTGAAAACACGAATAAATTAATATATATATATATATATATATATATATATATATATATATATATATATATATATATATACATACATATGTATATGTATATATATATATATATATATATATATATATATATATATATATATATATATATATATATATATATATATATATATATATATATACAGGGTTACAGGGAAAGTCGTCCTAAATAATTAAGGACGTTATAGTTTAGGTCGTTTCTGACCGATTTGATTCTATGACATGATGTCCTAAACTTAACCGTTTTCGAGATATTGAAGTTTAAAGATTTTCTAAAAAAAACATGTTTTTTTTTTGCTTTTATATCGATTTTTTTTATTAGAGGTTCTCAAGTGCGATTTTTTGGTTATTTTTAGTTAGTCTGTAAGTCAAGTATCAAAAATCATCAAAAAAATTTGAATTAGTTACTAACAGTTTCAAATGGCGGCTTGTTAATGTTTCTAAATTAGGAATTTTTACCAAGTGTTTCCTACTTTAAATCAATAAAGAGAAAAAAAATGTAAGGAAGTTATTCTGCAAATTATTTTAAAAACTTTTACGTCTTTTTAGCTATCAAAAAAGGTATAATACTAGGAGTTTAATAGGAAAACTGTACACAGAATGACACCTAAAGCGGGCTCGGGTAGCAAAAGGTAAATTTTTAGTTCTAGGTGAAAATGCGAAAAATACACAAATAAAACAAAAAACCTTGCAATTTAATATTTTTTTATTAATCATGTTCTATATGGTCGCCTCTATTTCTAACACAAATTCTCATTCTTTTTCTTAAATCACTTTTGACAACGCTGGTTGTGAGGTGCCGTCTCATTTCGTCAGCCTCATCAATTATTTTTTGTCTTAGGACATCCACGTTTTCGATAGGAGTCATCTGGTCGTATACGAGACTTTTCATGTGACCCCGCACATAAAAATCCATCGGTGTTAGTTAGGTCTGGGCTTCTCGCCGGCCAAGGTATGGGTCCGCCTCTTCCAATCCATTTGTTGGGATAATTGTCATTGAGCCATGCACGCCTCTGTAGTGAGCTGGGCAGCCATCGTGTTGAAAGTACATGTTTTGTCTGAAACCAATAGGTAGGTCTTCCATCAAATTAGGTAAATCGTTCCTCAAAAAATTGTCGTATTCCTCGCCATTCAAATTATCTGGCAGGAAGAATGGCCCAACTAAATAATTTGAAATTATACCCATCCACACATTTAAGCTGAATCTTGTTTGTGATCCTTTCGTTCTTTTTTTGTTTGGGTTGCCTTCCACTTTAGAAGCCCAATAGTGGGCATTGTGGTAGTTTGTAAGACCGTCTTTGTCGAATTTCGACTCGTCAGTCCACAGTATTTTCTTAAAAAAAGATGCATCTTCGACATTGGTATTGAGCATAAATCTGCAGAATTCTAATCGTCGCAACGGATTCCCTTCTTCAATGACTTGCACGGTCGTATAGTGGTAAGGGTGTTGCCCAACAGTATGCATTACAAACCATACCTTCCACTGCGAAATACCAAGCTGTTGTGCGACAACATTTGTAGATGTGGTTGGGTCCACTTCAAAGGGATGTCGTATTTCGTTTTCTTCGTCTTCGTTAAAGATACGTGGTCGTCCCATGTCAGTCTGCCGTCTTTGTACGGAACCAGTTTCTCGTAGTCTTCGATAAGTTCCATCAAATACGCTAACATCAGGTACACGACGAGTAGGATATCGCAGTATGTATTCATCACGTGCACGCGACGACACTCCTTCGCAAAATCCGTAACACATTAGGATGTCAGCATATTCCTCGTTGGTATACGTTGCCATATTCACAAGCCGAGATCAAAATCCAGTTACGAGCCAATTCACACAGTCAGAAAATGAAACACAGATATTTTTGAAAAGCACGGTATAGCACATCTACCACGGACGAATCGCATGAGCAGACTAAAAATCATTCAATAATGTTTAGTGAACAGAAAATGTCACTCGCACAGAGAGTACCCCGACCGGAAAAAATGCTTACCCAACCCTTTTTATTGTTTGAAGGTGCAGGTAGTAAACCGGTAATTGGTAGTATCTAAATTCTATTATTATGTTACTCTACATTTGGGCCTATTGAAATCTCATTTTCTTAGAATTTTTAATAGATCCAGTAGATATTATACCTTTTTTGGTAGCTAAAAAGACGTAAAAGTTTTTAAAATAATTTGCAGAATAACTTCCATACATTTTTTTTTTCTCTTTATTGATTTAAAGTAGGAAACACTTGGTAAAAATTCGTAATTTAGAAACATTAACAAGCCGCCATTTGAAACTGTTAGTAACTAGTTCAAATTTTTTTAATGATTTTTGATACTTGACATACAGACTAACTGAAAATAACCAAAAAAATCGCACTGGAGAACCTCTGATAAAAAAAATCGATATAAAAGCAAAAAACACATGTTTTTTTTAGAAAATCTTTAAACTTCAATATCTCGAAAACGGTTAAGTTTAGGACATCATGTCATAGAATCAAATCGGTCAGAAACGACCTAAACTATAACGTCCTTAATTATCTAGGACAACTTTCCCTGTAACCCTGTATATATAATGTAATACTTGGGCTCACATTTCTTCGTATTATTTTTAAAAAATCGCGAAAAATCGCTGTCCCTCCGCCTTATCTCGAAAAGTACTGATTAAAAAATTTTGAAAAAATTCTGGAATATTCTCCAGGGGGAGTAGATTGAACGAAAATTATCACAAGTGCATTACATTTAATAATTTATCTGGTATATAAAAAAACAAAAATTTCAAGGTCATCAATTTTCAGTAAAGATTGGAAACAAACTTTGTTGAAAACTCATTTGGGGTGTGTTTTGTGAAGTCATTGATCATTTTATACCACCGTAACAACATTTTTTATTTTAAAAGCAATCAACGTACGGAACACTGATTGTGCAAGTTCAACTTGCACTTGACCGGTTATTTAATTTGGCGCTTTTGAAAAATGTCGACATCGGCATTCGTTCTCATATAGTTACTAATAAATGTTTGTAGTGTATTTTATATTTTACCTGTTATAGGTTTAAATATTATTATTTTACTGTTATATGTAGCATTTTCTAAATGCAAAAGTCAAATCTTTGAAAATTCTTGACAATAAAGCGATTCCAATCATAGATAAATTGAAGGATTAATTTACCCAAAATAATTCGTAACTAAATGTTGATTAGACAGAGGAAATTTTCTTTTCTTCTAAGCTGTCTTCTGCTATTTTTCTATTAAGAAAATTGAGAAATCTTGTTAGTAAACTTCCCATTTTGCGTATTTCCTATTTTTTCCCCCTGTGGTAATTCAATAGATAGTTTATCTATATTTTAATTACAGAGGAAGATTGTTCGAATAATTGCGAGTATTGGCTTTCAAGAACACTGTAAGCCCTGTTTCATAAATCTTAAAATTATGACTTCATTCCATATTTTTATCAATTTGCTGAAATTCTTCATATTACAATTATGCAACTCGAATTACTAATTTACTTAGGCCACTAAGGCACAATATATATATATATATATATATATATATATATATATATATATATATATATATATATATATATATATATTAAAACAAAGAATAGAACAATTAGTTTACTTATTTTATGTATATGCACGGAAAATCGAAAATAAAACAGTTTCATTCTTAACTTTAATGTTTTAAAAAACCGGTCAAGTGCAAGTTGAACTTGCACAATTAGTGTTCCGTACGTGGATTGTTTTTAAAATAAAAATTTTGTTAGGGTGGTATAAAATGATCAGTCACTTCACAAAACACACCCCAAATGAGTTTTCAACAAAGTTTGTTTCCAATTTTTACTGAAAACTGGTGACCTTGAAATTTTGTTTTTTTTTTCTGTACCAGATAAATTATTAAAGATAATGATAATTTTCGTTCAATCTACATCCTGTGGAGAATATTCCAGGGTTTTTTCAAAATTTTTTGGTCAGTATTTTTCGAGATAAGATAGGGGACAGCGATTTTTTACGATTTTTTAAAAGTAATACGAAGAAAAGTGTGCGCAAGTATTACATTATATATATATATATATATATATATATATATATATATATATATATATATATATATATATATATATATTATTTTTTTACTCGTGTTTTCACAAGCTTTCATTTGACACTACACTCGATGACCCAGTAAAAAAATTTTTTTTTCACTTCCGATTTCACCCCTCAAAACGAATCCCTTAAGTCAAAATTTATGTTACAGTAATATAAAATGATCAGTGACTTCACAAAACACACCCCAAATAAGTTTTCAACAAAGTTTATTTCCAATCTTTACTGAAAACTGGTGACCTTGAAATTTTGGTTTTTTTCTATACCAGATAAATTATTAAAGGTAATGATAATTTTCGTTCAATCTATACCCCGTGGAAAATATTCCACAATTTTTTCAAAATTTTTTGATCAGTACTTTTCGAGATAAGGTAGGGGACAGCGATTTTTCACGATTTTTTAAAAGTAATACGAAGAAAAGTGTGCGCAAGTATTACATTATATATATATTTTTTTACTCGTGTTTTCACAAGCTTTCATTTGACACCACACTCGATGATCTAGTAAAAAATTTTTTTTCACTTCCGATTTTACCCCTCAAAACGAATCCCTTAAGTCAAAATTTATGTTACGGTGATATAAAATGATCAGTGACTTCACAAAATACACCCCAAATAAGTTTCAACAAAGTTTATTTCCAATCTTTACCGAAAATTGATGACCTTGAAATTTTTGTTTTTTTTATATACCAGATAAATTATTACAGGTAATACACTCGTGATAATTTTCGTTCAATCTACACCCCGTGGAGAATATTCCAGAATTTTTTCAAAATTTTTTTGATAAGTACTTTCCCAGATAAGCCGGGTGGACAGCGATTTTTCGCGATTTTTTAAAAATAATACAAAGAAAAGTGCGCGCAAGTATTACATTATATATATATTTTTTACTCGTGTTTTCACAAGCTTTCATTTGGCACCACACTCGATTCCCTAGTAAAAAATTTTTTTTTTAGCTTCCGATTTCACCCCCCAAAACTAACCCCTTAAGTCAAAATTTAACTTTCAAAACTACATGGCTCTGATGAGGCCATCAATTCCTATATTACTACCAAATTTCAACTTTCTATGACAAATAGTTTCGGAGAAAATCGGGTGTGACAGACGGACAGACGGACAGACGGACAGACGGACAGACAGACGGACAGACACCGAAGTGATCTTATAAGTGTTCCGTACGGAACACTAAAAATGAGGTAATTTTTAACTGCACTCGCAAAACGTCCACCGCGGTTGCATTTCTTGTTGTTCTACCTAAGTTAACGCTTTTTTTTTAGGACCTCTAGTCCTTCTGAATGTGACATTTTTACTGGAATATTGTCAGTGGCTTCTGCTTCGTTGTCATCATCGTCATCACTGTCTATTTTATTAGCATTTTTGCATACACTTTTAATTAATGCTTAGTCAGTCATTTCATCTTGCACACTATCACTGTTTAACCATTCACAAACATCGGTTTCCGTAACACTTTCACATCCGGATATACTTGTAATAATTTGATGTAAACTTTCATTATCGTCTGTTTCTGCCTTTGAGTAATGTCTCTCCTCTTGTGGAATCAATTTTGACCAAGTACTACTTTTTACTTCATTCCAGACTGAAGCTATCCAATATATAATATTTTTCAAATTTATCCTTTTTAGACAAACAGTAAGATTGCCATCTTAATCTACTTCTTCTAAAATATGCTCCAATAACAAACGCCTGTAATTGTGTTTTAAATTTTCCAGTACACCCTGATCCATAGACTAAATGAGAGAAGTTACAGAAGGAGGCAAAAACATTGCTTTTATTTCCCCACTTTCAAGTTGCTCCGCACTTGGGTGAGTGGGGGCGTTATCTAATAACATAATACATTTTCTAGGATATCCATGTTCTTTTAAAAAAAGTCCCACTTTGGGAACAAAATTTCCAAAAAACCAGTCTTTAAATAGAGTTGCGTCTATCCAGGCATTCTTTTGATTTTTATACAAAACAGGAAAACGAATATTCTTAAAGGTTCGTGGATTTGCTGACTTACCAATACATAATAATGTGTGTGTGTCTTCCAGAAGCATTACTGCATGCAAGAACAGTAATACGTTCTTTGCTACGTTTGTAACCAGGTGCTTCAGCTTACGTTTTTGAAGCTAAGGTATTTGACAGCAATATTTTGTAGCTCAAGCCTGTTTAATCACAATTATAGATTTGGCCTGGTTGTAAACCATGTTCTTTTATAAGCTGCTCAAAATTCTCTGCAAATTTTTTTGCATCATCATCAGCTGATAATCTTTCTCCACAAACTTTCAGTTGACGTACACCATATTTTTTTTTCCACCTGTCTAGCCATCCACCACTTGCAGAAAAATTTACAGGCGCTTCAGTAACGGGCAACTCTTCGCTTAAACTCACTGCCTTATGTTTTAAAATTGTTCCTGAAATTGGTATTCCACGTTCTCGATTCTGTGTAAACCATAAAAATAAAGAATCATCCACTTTTTGGTATTCACCGCTTTTCATACTTTTTCGTGCCTGTGTGGGCGATGACAAAACACTACACCATTTTTCAAGTTTTTCGCGATTTTTTTCTCCACTCTGAAACAGTACTCACGGCTACACCTAAATCTTTCGCTATATTTTTAAGAAGTTCACCATTATCTAAACGTTGAATTGCTTCAAGTTTCTCTTTTAAGGTAATAACAACAGGTTTACGCTTATTATTATGACGCTCAATTTTGTAAAATATTTATTAAAACGAAACTATTACCTCTGCGATAATAATAGACGTAATGGGTAACTTATAACACTCGTCGACTAACCAAAACATAGACAGCGGTGAAATTCTAGACGTCGGGGAGTCCCCGACGCGTTAAGGAAACCACTCATTGTCTGTTTTGAATAATGGCGATTTTTTCGTTTAATGGGAATAAAATTTGCTTTTTAACGGTTTGTTTCGGATAAGCCGGATTTCAGATAATCGCGATTCGGATAATCAGGATTGTACTGTATATATATATATATATATATATATATATATATATATATATATATATATATATATATATATATATATATATATATATATATATATATATATATATATATATATATATAAATATATATGTACAGTTCTCTTTCTTTCAAAAGAGAAGGCAGGTTTCCGCACAGGATATGGAACAAACAATCATCTGCTTACAGTTAAAGTTCTCATCGAAAAATGTATAGGATATAATAATCCGCTGATGCTCATATTCCTGGACTTTGGAAAGGCTTTTAATTCTGTAAATCAGCAGAGATTCTTGGAGGCGCTTGTTAAATGTCGTATTGATCATCGATACTCCAGTTTAATTAACTACATATATGAAAATACCATCGCAAATGTCAGAATCGAAAGAGGAGTGCGCCAGGGTGATACGCTCTCTCCCAAGCTTTTCGTAGCACTTCTAGAAAGTATGCTACAATCAATAAATTGGGAAAAAATGGTGCTTAACGTTGACGGTGAAAAGTTGAATTAGCATTGTTCTGCCGACGACACTGTCTTAATAACAGACAATATACAAGAAACAAAAACTCTGCTACACATGCTTCATGAAGCTTCAGGAAGGTTTGGTTTAAAAATCAATCTATTCAAGACTTAGTTTATGACAAATCTTATATTAAACGACACTATAAAACTGAATAACGTGGAGATCGAGCAAGTACACCGATATAAATACCTAGGATATGAATTCAGCTGAGAATAGGTCTCTCCTAGACGGCATATGACAAACTGGGCTATATATTTAAATCTAATCCTCTGATGTGTTTAAAAAGAAAAGTTTTTTGACATATGCGTACTACCCGTTCTTACGTATGAAGCCAATACTCTCACATAGAAGAAAAATAGCAACAAAACATGTGTTACTCTTAGAAATCACTTTCCAAATCACACTATCAGGAAAAGAACGAGGGTACAAGATGTAGTCAAATTTATTCTACATCTTAAATTGAACTGGGCTGGACATGTTGCTGGGTTTAAGGATGGACGATGGACAAAAAAAATTATAGAGTGGTGGCCAAGATCCGAAGTCTATCGAAGTAGAGGCAGACCACCAAGTCGGCGGATTGATGATTTGAAAAGAGTGGCTGGAAATTGGGTACAAGTGGCTCAGAACAGAAAAAAGTGGCAAGATTTGAGGGAGGCTTTCGTCTAACAGTGGACGGTATAAGCTGATGGTGATGATGATATGTACAGTGACAGGCAGAAAGTGGGCGATATTTTTCTTTATTAATAAATTTAGATGCAGATTCTCATTTGTCGTTTAGCAAGTCCAAAAGCAACCAACTCTGTGAAAATATCGAAAACATCGATTAGGAAAAGTGTTTAAAATTGCATTTTATGTGGTGTGGTAGTACGTAAAATTTTAGATCGATTGGACAAAAATCGTACTTTGTCAGTTTTTGACCAGTAAAAATATGATTGCAAGGACATTTTTGTTTCTTGAATTTGAAGTACATTAGTTTGATTGGTAGAAGAATTTTAAAATTTTTTTCTTGATTCCAAGCCCTGTTTTACTTCTTTTACAACCAATAATTAAAAATCGGTCAAGTACAAATTGGACTTGACAAAATTAATGTTCCATACTGTGATTGCCTTTCAAATAAAATTTTTTGTTACGGAGCACAGTGCTAAATTTAGGAAGTTTAGCGGAACTTTATTCAATTTTTGAAATACGTAAAATGCATAAGATTATTCATTATTTTGGTAGGTTAATATCCCACCTCTAAAACCTCATACTCAGTTTGGGGATTAACCCTGCGAAACAACTGCAAAATGCACCTGAAAGTTGCATTACTTATTCAATCATACTTTTTGCCTACAGAAAGCTATTCGATTTGTTTAAGTTAATAGAGTGGTATATACAAACGGCAAGTCAGTAGGCCATGATTTTTTCTTCATTTATTTTATAAGAAAATTGTCAATTATTGGCATTTAAATAATTGCAAAATCTTTTCTTACTCGTGTGTGATTTGTTCGTGAAAAAAGTGATTTTTAAGAAGTAAGTAAAATTTACATTTTTAACTTCAGTGGAGACTTTAAAAAGTGATACTACATAATACCAGCTTGAAACGCACAAAATTTGAAAGGTTTTTTTTTCTCTGTTGGAAACACAAAAGATCTTCTGCGATATTTTGCGATCTTCTTTTAAATTAAACATTTTCCAGAATGACTTTGCAAATTTCATATAACTTCATATTCCAAAAGGGGAAGGAAGAACCGACATCGGACGCCATCATTGGTTTTGTTTTGGAAAAAATAGGCTCACCAATGCTAACATCTGACGCTCTTTGCAGTTTAAAGGCAACTCTTCGTGCGCTGGTTTGTAAAATACAAAAAAGGTGGAGGGAATCCAGTCGAAATTTAGCATAATTTCTGAATAAAAATGCTAGCTGGCTTGAAAATAATGTAAAATTTTCAAATGCTGTAAGGGATGCATTGCCTAGTGGATCGAGGACCAATGCAGGCAGACCTAAAAAAGAATTTAGGGATTGTCATCCTAAGGTGCAAAACAGAAAAGTGCATCATCTTTTGAAGTCCGATAGTCAAGACGAGTTAGCTAAAGCAACTGCAATAAAGCTATACCAATCTGGAAAACGAAACTCTGCAGTGATTGTCAAAGAACTGGCATCTGGTTCTCCAGAAAGGGGTAGCAAAATCAAGAAGGCTCGCATGTCTACTTTAAACAGCCCAGGAAAATTAACTCCAGACCAGGCTCTGACGTTACTTAACATTGTTCGAGATCAAGCAAAAAATCACCGTTGCACTTTGTATCCACCTTATTATGTTGTAAAAGAGGCAAAGAGGTTGTGCTATCCAAAGGACATAATAATAACTGAAGTTTCAGCTGAAGTATCAGTTCAGTCGCTTATAAATCATACCGTAGCAAGACTTTGTACAGGGCTAGAAGGGATTCTTAGAACTTTATCAAACGTTAAAGCACTAACCATTATCGTAAAGTGGGGTTGTGATGGGGCGGAAGAAGTTAATTATCGACAAAAGTATATGGACAAACATAGCTCTGATGATAGTATGTTTAGTGTATCAATGGTACCAATCCAAATGTGCTTCGTAAATGATAATGGTGATAATCAGTCAGTAATTTGGAAAAAACCCTGCTTCTTCGTCCACACGGTACTGTCGCCCCATTAAGTTCGTTTTTTGCCAAAGAAATAGTCAGTGTAATTATCTCAGAACTAAACAAAGTGAAAGAACAAATATCTCAACTTACTCCAACCACTATACTTGTAGATGGCAAGCAATTTCAGGTTACAGCAAATATGATCTTTTGTATGATTGACGGTAAAGTATGCAATGCTATATCATCCTGTGCATCATCACAAACATGCTACTTATGTGGGGCTAAACCTAGTGAAATGAACAACATCTGCGATATACCTCAAAAAAATATAAATGAATCCTTTTTATCCCTTGGACTATCACCCCTCCATGCATGGATAAGGTTTTTGGAATGTATTTTACATATATATCGTACAAACTGGATATTAAGGCATGGCAAGCTCGTGGAGCAGAAAATAAAAAAAAAGTTGCAGAGAAGAAAAAAATACATTCAACAAAAATTCAAAGAGGAGCTTGGCTTGCTTATAGATATGCCAAAACAGCAGACCGGAAATACAAACGATGGTAATACTGCGAGGAAATTCTTTAGAAATGCCGAAAAGTCTTCCGAAATAACTGGCGTTAATTTAGATTTGATCAAGCGTTTTCATGTGCTGTTAGAGTGCCTAAATTGTGGTCTTAAAATTGATTCAGAAAAGTTCGGCGAATATGCAAGAGAAACTTTGGAATTGTATTTGAAAGAATATTTCTGGTACTCAATGCCCGTAAGTGTGCATAAAGTCCTTTGTCATGGAAAGGATATTATAGCTTCTTGCATTCTTCCGATCGGACAATTTTCTGAAGAAGCTCAGGAGGCAAGAAACAAAGACTGCAGAAAAACATCCCGAATTGACACAAATACGGATTTATTTAATCGACTGCTTATTTCATCGGATCCGTACATCGCTAGTCTTCGTAAAGCACCCAAAACCAAGCATAGTGAAGTTACGCCAGAAGTTTTAGAGTTGTTAGCAAGATTTGCAGACCCATGTAATGATTGCGAGTCTTCAGACGATTGCAATGAGTCTCGTTCTGAATAGATGTTCAAAATGTTGTTACAAAATGTATGTTTTTTTTAATTGTTCTATAATAAAAAACACAAATAAACTGAAAAACTTTAAATAAAACACATTAATTTTTATTAAAAATTTAAAAAAAAACCAACAAATAGAACTGTTTTACTGGTTTAAATAATTAAGTTCCGGTAAACTCAAGAAATTTCGCACTGTGCGGAGGTATAAAAATGATCAGTGACTTCACAAAACAAACCCCACATGGATTTTCAATAAAATAAATAAGAGCCCTGATTATAAACATGGCTAGCCAGACTAATCAGAATAAGACAAATAGTTCTTGATATGTTTATATCTTAAGAACTAATATGTATTTTCACGTTTTTTTTTTCTTAGTCAATAATATATAATAGTTATAGTCAGGGTTGTATTTTGTCATCCCTATTAACCCCTATTATTCAATGTCTATTCGGAGGCAATCCTCAATAAAGCATTTTCTGATAAAAAAGATGGAATTATAATTAATGGTGTTTGTGTAAATAGCCTCCGCTACGCTGATGATATTGTCATTCTAGTGAACACTGAAGAAGGCCTATAAAGACTCATGAATATGGAATAAAACTGAAAACGAACAAAACAAAAACAATGGTGGCCAATAAGAATCCTAATACATACATATTAAATTATATCAACAAACACTTGAAACGGTAACAAAAATAACGTACTTAGGAAGCGTAATTTGTGAAGATTGGGAGCACTCTATTGACATTCGCTTAAAAATTGAAAAAAAACGAAGCTCCTTTAATAAAATGCGCAGCATACTCTGTAACTGCTAAGAGTGCTAAGATGCTAGGTGTTCTCGGTCATGTTATACGGTATAGAAGCTGCAACAATCACAGAGACAATACAACAAAGAATGGAGTCATTCGAGATGTGGTGCTACCGCCAAATGCTGCGTGTTCCTTGGACAGCGCATACCACAAACGTGGAAATACTTGATCGGATGGGAAAAGAACGAGACTTGATTCCAGCTGTTAAAGAAAGAAAAAGCACGTACTTTGGCCATATTATGAGAAGCCAAAATTATGAACTCCTGCACCTTATAACTGAAGGAAAAATAATCGGTAGGCAAGGACCAGGAATGCGCCGGAACTCCTGGTTAAAAAACTTGCGACAATGGATACACATGACATCTACTGAGCTGTTTAGAGCGACAATGATAAAATCAGTTGGGCAAATGTGATCGCCAACATTCTTAGAAGATAGGGCACACTAAGAAGAAGATAGTATCTTAGCTCATATCAATTAAGACTCTAATAATAAAGGTGTAAAACAAATATTTACTACCTAAATATTCGTTTAATTATAAACAAATTAAATAAAATTATTTTGTCTCTTGAGGCGCTAAGCACGGTACTGAAAATATATTTATCTCCACCATACTGTGCAGAAACCTCCTCGATATTATCAAGGCACATATTTTTTTTATACCAGGTATATACCATTAACGTAATTTTCGCTCACTCTACACTTTATGAACAATATTCCCGAATTTTTTCAAAATATTTTAATTAGTACTTTTCGAGATAGGTTGGGGGACAGAGATTTCTTAAAAATAATTCAAAGAAAAGTGCGCGCAAGTATTACATCAGATATATTTTTGAACTCGTATTTTCACAAAATTTGGCACTACAAATCTGCTAAATGGGAAGATCTCATGGAATATTTTTGAACTTTCCCTTGGTTAGACGTTTGTTTTCGATCCGATGACCCATCTGACTGCGCCAAGGAGGTTTCCGATGTTATTTTGGCCGGTATGGAGGCTTACATCCCTTTTTCGAAGAAATGCCCTTCCAAAGGCAAGCCTTGGTTTGACCGAAAATGCAAAGAAGCTGTTGCTTCTAAACATCTTGCATACCGACATTGGCGTGAAAATCCTAACACCATAAATCGTAACACCTTTGTTCGTGCCAGGAACAGATGCAAAGAAATTATCGACGAAACCAAGGAGGCACACAATCAACGGATTAGAAACAAACTTCTCGCTTGTCCCAACAATTCCAAGTCCTTTTGGTCAGTCGCTAAGGCAGTTAGTCAAAATTTCACCAAATCCACCACTCCCACGGCTAGATAATTCTATTGCAAAGGGACTGTAGCGACTTTTGATGCTTAAGTTTTGGATTTATTGGACTCCAATAAAGGAAATTCTGTTCATTGACGTGACTGTTAAAGTGAAAATGTGCTTTGTCCGATTTTGAAATATTAGTAAATGTCGAAAAACATGATAATATTATTTTAACTATGTTGAACCTCTAAATAATATCTAAACATTAGCAAAATACGTAAACCTAGTAACCTTTTGGTCAGTCGTTAAGGCATTTAGCCAAAATTTCACCAAATCACTATACCACCACTCACACGGCTAGATAATTCTACTGCAACGACACCTGTTGAGAAAGCGAACTTATTGGCTGAACTCTTTGCTTCACATTCTACTGTCGATTTCCAAGGAAAAACACCACCTAATATTCCCATAGTGCAGAAAAGGATGCCCGATATTGTCTTCAGGCAGTGTATCATAAAACGTATTTTGATGAAGCTAGACACCAAAAAGGCTTCTGGCGCTGACGGAATACCTGCCATAGTTCTCAAAAACTGTGCGAGGGAACTAACACCAGTTTTCTGTAGACTTTTCAACCTATCTTACAGAAAGGTAATATTTCCTTCCTGCTGGAAATGTGCCACAGTCCAGCCAATACCTAAAAGAGGCAAGAAGACCTTGCCAAATAACTACCGACCAATCGCACTGCTTTCAATAATATCGAAAGTCATGGAAAAGGCTATCGATCAGCATCTTCTAAAATAATTGAAGGATTCAACATTATTAGCGATCACCAATATGGCTTTCGTAAAAATAGATCAACAGGGGATCTCCTGACGTATGTAACACATGTTTGGAACAACGCAATTGAACACTTTGGAGAATCTCGAGCGGTTGCTCTTGACATATCCAAGGCATTCGACCGTGTCTGGCACGATTGGCTGTTGGCTAAGCTACGTTCTTATGGTATGTCTAAAAAGTTCTGTTTGTGGCTCTCATGTTTCCTCAGAGAGCGTTCTTTGCGAGTGGCAGTCGACGGATTTCTTTCTAACACCTTCACTATCAATGCCGGTGTACCCCAAGGCTCCATACTGTCTCCTACTCTCTTTCTCATTTATATTAACGATCTGCTGGAAAAGACCAAGAATCCAATCTACAGCTTTGCAGATGACAGTACACTTATCTCTTCATTCACTTTGAACGCTCGGACATCGGCTACTCAGACGAATATCCGCAGACAGCAGGAGGTCATTCAACTTAACAAAGACCTGGAAGAAATTCTATCTTGGGGTGACAGTAACCAAGTGGAATTTAACGCTACAAAAACCCCGGCAGCAGTTTTTTCTAAGAAAGTTAACGTTGCTGAACCCGACATAGTTATGTCGGGGCACTCCATTCCCCTAACATCGTCACTCAAATTGTTGGGCGTAAATTTGGGAGCAAATATGTCCTGGCATGAACATGTTGCAGGCATAGCAAGGAGAGCTTCTTAGAAGTTGGGAATATTATTTCGAACCAGAAAGCTTTACACTTCACAACAACTGTTAATTCTTTACAAAGCTCAAATTCGACCAACTATGGAATACTGCTCCCATGTTTGGGGCTCCGCTCCCAAACATACACTGCATTTGTTGGATTCTATTCAGAGAAGAGCTGTTCGTCTGATTGGAGACCCGGAACTGACAGGTGGCCTTGATTCGCTGGAACATCGAAGAACGGTTGGCGACTTGAGCCTATTCTACAAGTATTTTCATGGAAAGTGTTCGAAGGATGTGGCCCGCTTAATTCCTCCCAGAGCGGTGCATGTTAGAAGTACACGTCACATCCGTATGAGGTTTAGCTTGTTACTCCTCGTACAACGCTTTTCAAGCAGTCATTTATATGGAGAACATCATCCCTTTCGAATAATTTGCCCAGGACTGTGTTTCCCACCGAGTACAATTTACAGCGATTTAAGAACAACGTGAATCTCTTTCTCTCCGCACACGTGTCGCTCCTGTAGCGCTTTAGGGACTTCCCTGTAGCACGTGTGCTAGATCCATAAAAAAAAAAAATTTCACAAGTTCTTATTTGACACCCCACTCGATGACCTTGGAAATTTTCTTTTTCACTTCTCCCTACAAGCGAACCCCTAAGTCAAAATTTAATTTTCAAAACTACACACCTCTGATTGGGCCACCATTTCCTATAGTTGTACCAAATTTCAACTTTCTATATCAAATAGTTCCGGAGAAAATCGGGCTTGACAGAGGGACACCGAAGTGATTCCATAAGCGTCCCGTACGGAACAGTAAAAATTATGTGCAAGCTGTACCACAAAAATTATTTTTCCCTGAACATATTTAAAAATTTCAGTAGCAATGTAATGTCTAGAATTATTTTTATAGTCTTGAGTTCATATTCATGTATTAGCAGCTAAAAGAGTCCGTGGTTGTTACCTGCGTGTTCTGCTTGGATCTAAAAACTGCATTGATTAGGGTTAAAATATTTTCAGCCAAAGGCACTAATAACCCTGTCGTCAGAGACAAATTTTGACGAAAAGCTCCCATTAAATGTTAATACGCTGCATTTTAGCACATAGGTAGTTTTTTGGACGTAGAATGCGATGAAAAGTTTGCTACTCTAAAGTGTACGCTAAGCTTACAAAATTGAAAATTAAATGCAAAAATTCGGTTTTTTTGCAAATATCTCTAAAAATAAAAAAAATCAATAACACCTCGTGAAAGAACGGGAAATTTTACAAAAAATAGTATATTAATTATATCCTGATAATATGCTTAAAACATATAAAAAATGTCAATTAAGATTTCCTTTATCTATGCGCACCATTCTGCATATCAGCATTTAAAGTTTATAAATATTAGTACCAAACAAAAGCAGAGTGAGTGTGTCTGATGTATCAAGTGTCTTAAAAAGTTTTCCACAGAACCAAAAAAATAAAAGTTTTTAGAATTCAATCAAAAGTTGTTTTTTAAAAACGTTATAGTCGCTCCCACGATTATAACTTATTGTTTATTTTTTTAGTTTTAACGTAATTTAAAAAAGATATTTAAAAGAAAATGGCTGGTTTAACCCCTTCAGTTGTAGTGGTAATCATGCTTCCAAACTTTTTTTTTTAAACATACATATGTTCTCTGGCCAGGTTATAGGCTATATTTTATTACGATAGGTAGCATAAGGAATGAGCAGTGACGTAAAATAGTGAATGATGTCGGAAATAAGTTTGCCGCTAGCGCGTGCCTTTGCAATACACAGCCTAAACCATTAAATATGGAACAATATTATGTAGCAAAGAATATCTGTAATGTATAATCTATAATATATATAAAATGCAATGTCTCTCTGTCTGTCTGTCTGTCCATTAGTGCGTTTATCACGCGGGAATCACTTATCCGATTTACCTGTCTTTTTTTAAATTCATGCATATATTCTTTGGCCAGGTTATATAATAATAATAATAATCTATATCTATAATATATATAAAATGCAATGTTTGTCTGTCTGTCTGTCTGTCCGTTAATGAGCTTATCCCTCAAAAACCACTTATCCGATTTACGTGATTTTTTAAATTCATACATATGTTCTCCGACCAGGTTATAGGTATATATTTTATTACATCTATAATATATATAAAATGCAACTTATTCTGTCTGTCTGTCTGTCCGTTAGTGCGCTTATCACTGAGAACCACTTATCCGATTTTCGTACTTTTTTTTTTAAAACATACATATGTTCTCCTCCGGCCAGATTATAGGCTATATCTTATTACTATAGTTAGCATAAGGAATGAGCAGTGACAATAATAGTAAATGAAGTCGGACAAACTTTGCCGCTAGCGCGTTCTCTTGCAATACACAGTCCAAACCATTAAATATGGAACAATGTTATGTAGCAGAGAATATCTAAAATATATATAAAATGCAATGTCTCTCTGTCCGTCTGTCTGTCTGTCTGTCTGTCCGTCCGTTAGTGTGCTTATCACTGGAGAACTACTCATCCGATTTACGTGCTTTTTTTTTTAAACATACGTATGTTCTCTGGCCAGGTTATAGGATATATTTTATTAGGTGACATAAGGAATAAGCAGTGACGATAATAGTGAATTAAGTCGGAGAAAAGTTTGCCGCTAGCGCGTTCTCTTGCAATACACTCCCTAAAGCATTAAATATGGAACAATATCATGTAGTAAAGAATACAATATATATAAAATGCAACGTCTCTCTGTCTGTCTGTCTGTCTGTCCGTTAGTGCGCTTATCACTCGAGAACCACTTATCCGATTTACGTGTTTTTATAAATTTATACATATGTTCTATATAATTCGGTATAAGCCTAGATAATGGGAGATAAGGTGAGATAATGGGAGATAAGGAGAAATAATGGGAGATAAGTCGAGATAAGCCTCGATAATGGGAGATAAGGGGAGATAATGGGAGATAAGTATAAATAATGGGAGATAAGGAGAGATAATGGGAGATAAGCAGAGATAAGTCTAGATAATGGGAGTTATGGTGAAATAATGGGAGATAAGGATAAATAATGGGAGATAAGGAGAAATAATGGGAGATAAGTCGAGATAAGCCTAGATAATGGGAAATAAGGTGAGATAATGGGATATAAGGAGAAATAATGGAAGATAAGGAGAAATAATGGGAAATAAGGAGAAATAATGGGAGATAGGGAGAAATAATTGGAGATGAGCAGAGATAAGCCTAGATAATGGAAATTATGTAGAGATAATGGGAAATAAGGAGAAATATTTGGAGATAAGGAGAAATAATGGGAGATATTTTATTACGTTGGGTAACATAAGAAATAAGCAGTGACGATAGTAGTGAATCAAGTCCACGCGAGCGGAGCCGCGGGCCCGGCTAGTTTATGATAAAATTAACGTTTCTGAATACTGTTAAATATTTTCAAATGGGCTATTAAGGGGTTCTTTGGGGTGCTGATTAAGAACCTGATGACAGATTTGAAAAATTCAATATGGCAGATCCAATTTGACGGCCAGAGAGTACGTAATTCATTTAATTTCTTCGAATAATTTGAAATTTTTGTGTTTTCAATAACTGTTTTCTTTGTATCTGGTTGTTTAAATGAAATATAAATACTTTATACTTAAAGTTTAGACTTTTATCTTTCATTTCCCACCTTTAAATATTGTTTTTATTTTAAGTTTAAGTTGTATGATTAATAATAAGCAAAAAATACGTTTATCATGAACACTTTTTTTAAGAGCAAAATTACAAAAAAGAAAAAGTTTTTAATAATTTTTTTTTTTTTTGGTTTTGTTTGTTTGGCTCGGTTCTCTGTGGACCATTAGCCAGTTACTTTCTGCCAGGTCGACGTCCATCTGAATCTAGGTCATGTGTCTACCCGGGCTTTATTATAAACTTTTATAGTGGTGGGGAGTTATGACATTTAGGGGAATACATGTAAATAACAAGGTGATAGTATTGAAGGATAACTTCTAAAATTTTCTGGATGTGAGAGATTTTGATATTTTATAACTTAATATTATTTGCATCAATGAGTTTATTTATTAAATTCATGGTGTTTTGTTTGATGTCTGCCGCGATGTTTTGTATATTAATCGGAGACTTGGCTCCTAGTTTTAGTGGTTCGGAGTATATGTCAAAGCCATGGAGTTTATTCATGGGGCATTCGAGAAATAGGAGAGAATTCCAGTTGTTATTCATATCATATCCTTTATATACACATATATACTTATATACACATATACATATATACACGTGCCCACCAAGTTGATTAAGTTCCCATTATTGGAGTAAGAATTTCTTAAATTCCATTGTAATAGTGTGATGTTATAATTGAAATTATCATTTTTCAGGCTGAATTTTGAAGAGAATTGTTATTTTTTCTGGTTTGTAGAGCTTTTGCTTAATGATTTGTAAATTATATTCTTTATGGCGCATTGGTATAACAATTAAAAATAAACGAAAAAATCGTAATTCTTAGAAGTTACCAAAGTGTTGTGTTCTTCGCATTTGCTGAACCATCCCAGGATGCGTTTCGTCGTATCACGGCTCATCAGCTGGGCTAGGTTCAGCAAATACGAGAACACACTTTTAGTCCTCATTGAATGACTTAGTAAGTCGCCGGTAGAGTGCAGTAAAAGCATCTATTTGTTATAGTTTCCCGTTAGTTACTTGGATAAAGGACTAAAAGTGTGTTCTCGTATTTGCTGAACCTAGCCCAGCTGATGAGCCGCGATACGGCGAAACGCGTCCTGGAATGGTTCAGCAAATGCGAAAAACACAACACTTTGGTAACTTCTAAGAATTACGATTTTTTTCGTTTATTTTTAATTGTTATAACCAATGCGCCATCTATGCCTTCGAGCAGTACGCTTGAGAAAGGTGCGCTTCTGCAAATAAATTGCCAGCCGTGTTGGCAGCTCTGCTTGAATAACTTAGTAAGTCGCCGGTAGAGTGCAGTAAAAGCATCTATTTGTTATAGTTTCCCGTTAGTTACTTGGATAAAGGACTAAAAGTGTGTTCTCGTATTTGCTGAACCTAGCCCAGCTGATGAGCCGTGATACGGCGAAACGCGTCCTGGGATGGTTCAGCAAATGCGAAGAACACAACACTTTGGTAACTTCTAAGAATTACGATTTTTTCGTTTATTTTTAATTGTTATACCAATGCGCCATCTATGCCTTCGAGCAGTAAGCTTGAGAAAGGTGAACTTCTGCAAATAAATTGCCAGCCGTGTTGGCAGCTCTGCTTGAATGACTTAGTAAGTCGCCGGTAGAGTGCAGTAAAAGCATCTATTTGTTATAGTTTCCCGTATATTCTTTATTTTTATTTGCTGAAATGACGATAGTGATTCGAAGATATTTTGGAATTTGTCTACTAGTTCTGATTGATTGGCACAATAAGGCGGTTTGTAGTTAAAGTTGAAATTGTTATTTTCCATAGTTTCTGTGTTATCTCTAGGGTTCTGCTTGCTAATACTGGGTTCATCCCTTGTTGGAATGTTTATGTAATCTCTTCCGTATGGTTTATTTAAACAGGCCGCGTGTTCTTGTTTATTGTATCCTGTATCTAACACTCGTATTTTGGGGGAGTCATTGAGTGCTTGTTTATAAGTTCTTTTGGCGTTTAGATTAAATTCCGCTTTTCTTCTTTGTGTGATGTTAATCTTGTCATTGTCTTCCTCTTTTTTCTCTATGTATCTCTGTTGTGTCTTTAATATCGGGAAGTCTGTAGGATGTAGTATTTTGTTATTATCATTTTTGGGACTGTTTTTGGGGAGTTTGGCATTAGCATCAAAGTAGGTAAGGTTGTTAAAGGCCATTATTTTTTTTAATTTCTTTTTGTCTCTCGTACTCCTTGCAACTTTTGTCGTTGGATCTATGTTCCGTGCTCTTTTGGCGTTTAGATTAAATTCCGCTTTTCTTCTTTGTGTGATGTTAATCTTGTCATTGTCTTCCTCTTTTTCCTCTATGTATCTCTGTTGTGTCTTTAATATCGGGAAGTCTATAGGATGTAGTATTTTGTTATTATCATTTTTGGGACTGTTTTTGGGAGTTTGGCATTAGCATCAAAGTAGGTAAGGTTGTTAAAGGCCATTATTTTTTTAATTTCTTTTTGTCTCTCGTACTCCTTGCAACTTTTGTCGTTGGATCTATGTTCCGTGCTCTTTTGGCGTTTAGATTAAATTCCGCTTTTCTTCTTTGTGTGATTTTAATCTTGTCATTGTCTTCCTCTTTTTCCTCTATGTATCTCTGTTGTGTCTTTAATATCGGGAAGTCTGTAGGATGTAGTATTTTGTTATTATCATTTTTGGGACTGTTTTTGGGGAGTTTGGCATTAGCATCAAAGTAGGTAAGGTTGTTAAAGGCCATTATTTTTTTAATTTCTTTTTGTCTCTCGTACTCCTTGCAACTTTTGTCGTTGGATCTATGTTCCGTGCTCTTTTGGCGTTTAGATTAAATTCCGCTTTTCTTCTTTGTGTGATGTTAATCTTGTCATTGTCTTCCTCTTTTTCCTCTATGTATCTCTGTTGTGTCTTTAATATCGGGAAGTCTGTAGGATGTAGTATTTTGTTATTATCATTTTTGGGACTGTTTTTGGGGAGTTTGGCATTAGCATCAAAGTAGGTAAGGTTGTTAAAGGCCATTATTTTTTTAATTTCTTTTTGTCTCTCGTACTCCTTGCAACTTTTGTCGTTGGATCTATGTTCCGTGCTCTTTTGGCGTTTAGATTAAATTCCGCTTTTCTTCTTTGTGTGATGTTAATCTTGTCATTGTCTTCCTCTTTTTCCTCTATGTATCTCTGTTGTGTCTTTAATATCGGGAAGTCTGTAGGATGTAGTATTTTGTTATTATCATTTTTGGGACTGTTTTTGGGGAGTTTGGCATTAGCATCAAAGTAGGTAAGGTTGTTAAAGGCCATTATTTTTTTAATTTCTTTTTGTCTCTCGTACTCCTTGCAACTTTTGTCGTTGGATCTATGTTCCGTGCTCTTTTGGCGTTTAGATTAAATTCCGCTTTTCTTCTTTGTGTGATGTTAATCTTGTCATTGTCTTCCTCTTTTACCTCTATGTATCTCTGTTGTGTCTTTAATATCGGGAAGTCTGTAGGATGTAGTATTTTGTTTATTATCATTTTTGGGACTGTTTTTGGGGAGTTTGGCATTAGCATCAAAGTAGGTAAGGTTGTTAAAGGTCATTATTTTTTAAATTTCTTTTTGTCTCTCGTACTCCTTGCAACTTTTGTCATTGGATCTATGTTCCGTGCTCTGGCAATGGGGAACAGGAAAAGGTGTATTTATGGCTTTTTTCAATATAGCCTGTTATATGGTCTTCCAGTTTACCACAGTTAAAATATTTAGATTTTCCTTTACATACTTTTTTGTATGCCCATATAAGAGGCAATTGAAGCATTGGATGACTAGAGAAACGTAAGGTATGACCGTTTTTTCAATTTTGTAAATTCTGACGTATTTGGGTAGCTAAGTGCCTTCAAAAAACGTTACTACTATTGAATCTGTAGGTTCATATGATGTTTTTCCCTCTCTCCTTGTTAACTACTCTTCTGTTTAATCTGACTGTATCTATTATTTTGACTGATGCCTCGTAGGCTTTCGTTATTTCTTCCTCGCTTATGCTCTTATGTATCTCACGAATGATGCTTTTGCAAGTGACAAAATTAATAGGTATATAAATTTTGTATCCCTTGTTCCCTAGATTTACATTATTGACTATGTTGTTTGCTGCTAAATAGTTTTTAAATTCGATGGCCACCCTATTTTTACCTTTATTTTTTATTCCGACTAGATCTTTAATGTTTAGATTGCAGATATCTTTAGCTATTTTTAGGTCATTAAATTTGTTTCTTAGGTTCCCTTCCGCTTCGACATATACTATACGAGGCTGGTTTGAAAAGTCCGTGCAAAAATAAAAACTACTTATGTGTTTGAGGTAAACCTTTTTTTATTTTTCGACATAGTCTCCTTTTAGGCTTATACACTTCGTCCAACGATGTTCTAGTTTGTTGATCCCTTCCGAATAATAGGATTTGTTCAAGTCTGCAAAATATCCATTAGTGTCTGCAATCACCTCCTCGTTTGAATAAAATCTTTGTCCCGCCAGCCATTTCTTCAAATTGGGGAACAAATAGAAGTCCGAGGGAGCCTAGTTTGGAGAATAGGGGGATGTGAAACGAGTTGGAATCCTATTTCCATTAATTTTGCGACCACAACTGCTGAGGTGTGTGCTGGTGCGTTGTCGTGATGGAAAAGGACTTTCTTGTGGGCCAATCGCGGGCGTTTTTCTTTGCAGCTCGGTTTTCAAACGGTCCAATAACGATAAATAATATTCCCCTGTAATAGTTTTAACCCTTTTCCAGATAGTCGATGAGGATTATCCCTGGCGAATCCCAAAAGACAGTCGCCATAACCTTTCCGGCCGAAGGAGCGGTCTTCGCTTTTTTTGGTGCAGATTCCCCCTTGGTAACCCATTGTTTAGATTGTTGTTTGGTCTCAGGAGTATAGTAATGTATCCATGTTTCATCCACAGTGACGAAAGGACGCTTAAAGTCCTCCGGATTCTTTTGGAACAGCTGCAAACCATCCTTGCAACATTTCACACGATTCCGTTTTTGGTCAAGCGTGAGCAATCGCGGCACCCCCATCTTGCGGATAGCTTTCTCATGTCCAAATGTTTATGCAAAAATATTATGTACCCGTTCAGTCGAGATGCCCACAGCACTAGCAATCTCACGCACCTTAACTCTTCTGTCATCCATCACCATATCATGGATTTGATTAATGATTTCTGGAGTCGTAACCTCCACAGGCCGTCCAGAACGTTCAGCGTCACTTGTGCCAATATGGCCAGTCCGAAAATTTTGAAACCACTTATAAACTGTTCTAATCGAAGGTGCAGAGTCACCATAATGTTTATCAAGCTTCTCTTTAGTCTCCTGAGGCGTTTTGCCTTTCATAAAGTAATGTTTAATCACCAAACGAAATTCTTTTTCGTCCATTTCTTGAAAATCACTCGACTTCCTTGATTCACACGAATGCCAAACACAAAGAAATAGACCAATATGGCTGAAACTTGGTGTGCGTTCATTCAAGAGATGCTACTAACTAAACATGACCTCGATACGCGCCGGTGGTGCCATCTCTCGGACTTTGCACGGACTTTTCAAACCAGCCTCGTATGAGGGCCCAAGTCGTCATACTTATACAAGTTCGTTTTTTTTCTCTTGCATTTTGCTTTTTTGCTTTATATCGTTAACGTTCATTTTAGAATTATTTACTAAGCCCCCCCCCCCCCCTCGGGGGGGATATCCGTTTCTATAATAATTCAAGATATAATACGGAAAAATAAAATTAAAAGATTTGGATAAATCAGAAAAGGTTTCAAATCTCAAATCCAAAAAAAAAAATTAGTACTTACAAAAACTCTTATCAGGTTTGCACAAAAAAACAACAAAGGAGTCACAGGTTAGAAAACAGAGCCACTAACTGAAACCGATGCTGAAGCGCGAATGCTTTTAATAATTTTCTGATATCAAATATACTTTTAACTGTAACTAAAAAAAAATTGCCCGACTTTTTTTGACCATTTCGTACTGCTTTGAATGTAAAATTGCGGGCTGCGCACTACAGCAGGCAAATTTTCATATTCAAAAACTCAATTTTTAAATAACGCAGACAATGTGGGTATTTTAATTATTATTACAGTGAAACTTAGATATAACAATAATAATATATGCACAAGGATTTTTTTCGGTACGCGGGCTTTTCAGAAAAAGGAAGATTTTCTTTTTTGGAATAGGCCTAAAATGACCTAATTACGAGAAAAAATCTGGGGGAGGCCGTTTTTGCTAACCTGAACTAACCGGAACTAACCTGAATGAAATAATCAGTAAGTACAAAATACTTTGAATGATCAATAAATATCTCCTACCTTAATGTGAAAAAACCGGTCAAGTGCAAGTTGAACTTGCACAATTAGTGTTCCGTACGTTGATTGTTTTTAAAATAAAAATTTTTGTTAGGGTGGTATAAAATGATCAGTGACTTCACAAAACACACCCAAATGAGTTTTCAACAAAGTTTGTTTCCAATCTTTACTGAAAACTGGTGACCTTGAAATTTTTTTTTTATATACCAAATAAATTATTAAAGGTAATGCACTCGTCATAATTTTCGTTCAATCTATACCCCGTGGAAAATATTCCAGAATTTTTTCAAAATTTTTTGATCAGTACTTTTCGAGATAAGGTAGGGGACAGCGATTTTTTAAAAGTAATACGAAGAAAAATGTGTGCAAGTATTACATTATATATATATATTTTTTACTCGTTACTTTTATTTGACACCACACTCGATGACCTAGTAAAAAAATTTTTTTTTCACTTCCGATTTCACCCCACAAAACAAACCCCTTAAGTCAAAATTTATGTTACGGTGGTATAAAATGATCAGCGACTTCACAAAACACACCCCAAATGAGTTTTCAACAAAGTTTGTTTCCAATCTTTACTGAAATCTGATGACCTTGAAATTTTTTTTTTTTTTATATAACATATAAATTATTAAAGGTAATGCACTCGTGATAATTTTCGTTCAATCTACACCCCGTGGAGAATATTCCAGAATTTTTTTCGAAATTTTTTTGATAAGTACTTTTCGAGATAAGGCCCGGGACAGCGATTTTTCGCGAATTTTTAAAAATAATACAAAGAAAAGTGCGCGCAAGTATAATATTATATATATATTTTTTACTCGTGTTTTCACAAGCTTTCATTTAACACCACACTGGATGACCTAGTAAAAAAATTTTTTTTTCACTTCCGACTTCCCCCCCCAAAACTAACCCCTTAAGTCAAAATTTAATTCTCAAAACTACATGGCTCTGATGAGGCCATCAATTCCTATTCCAAATTTCACCTTTCTATGTCAAGTAGTTTCGGAGAAAATCGGGTGTGACAGACAGACAGACAGACAGACAGACACCGAAGTGATCTTATAAGTGTTCCGTACGGAACACTAAAAATGATGTACGTGCTACATTAGTGACTGGAAACTGAATTAGTTGAGGTTAGTTTAGGTTAGGTTTCTCAAAAATCTTTCAAAATTAGGCCATTTTAAGCCTATTCCAGAAAAAAATCTCCCTTTTTCTGAAAAGCCCGTGTACCGAAGTTTTTTACCTTTTTTTCAATACTATATTTTATTAAATATTTGTGATTTGCCGTATGCCCGTAAAATCATGCAAACAAAAAAGTTTTACAAATTATAAAGCAATAAAAATAAAAACTATTAGTATCATCCGAAAGCTAAAAGTCTTCTCTTCAAAAAGCCATCTTTTAATTTTCTTTTTATCCTCCGAAAACAAGTAATATCGATTACCCTCCGAGCGGTGCGCGTAGACTTTCAAATTAACCTGTTCGACGCACTATACTTTTTGGATCACCTATCCGAATTTTTAATAAATTCTCAAGCTAATAAAAAAATCTTGAAAAAATATATATACTATTTGTTTGTAAAATTTCCCGCTCTTTCACGTGGTGCTATTAATTTTTCGATATCTTTTTTATTTTTCGAAATATTACCGAAAAACCGAAGTTTTGATTTTACTGTGGATTTTCTGGGCTTAGCGTACATCCAACTTTAGCAAACTTTTTTTTATCGTATTTTACGTCCAAAAAACTACCTGTGTGCCAAAATGTAGCTTGTTAACATTTAATGAGAACTCAAAACCTCTGGTGACTGGGCTATAAAAAATTTAAAACTTTGGTTTTGATTGCCTTGGAATCAAGAACCTCTAATTGTCCAGTTGGCGTTTCTGTTTGGCGGCTATAATATATATTATATGTTACATATCCCCAATGTTTCTATTAGGAAATTTAACGTAAAAATCCAGAGTGAAAGCTTCGAAAACATAGAAAATAAATCAGTACCTAGAGTTTTAATACAGCATCTTAACTTTAGTAGGCTTTTTATTATCACATAGAATCTTTCTCTTAGGCATCTTTATACAGCAGAGGCTGCACACTATAACCGGAAATGGTACTGTAGAAACAAATCATTTTTTACCTATTTTACCATAATCCTATCAATAAAAATGGTATCATAATCCAAACACTATTTAATTATACAGGGTGTCCCAGTATTCCGTGTATGTAGAGTTACTGTGGATTTCTGGGATGAAAATAGATCATTTAACCCAACTTACTTTAGTCGAAAAATTCGTAAGTTTTGAGATACAGGGTGTCAAAGTTGTACCTTTATTTTAGATTTTCTTAAGTAGCTTTCTTAATAATTGTGCTATTTGTACAAGATTCGGTGCTAAGGGGTTTTCTGAGATGAGAAATCGAAATCAGCTCACGGTTTTGTTGTAAACTGTAGCGGGCATACTTTTAAATTGTCATAACTTTTTTATACCATTCTGTATGATATTTTTAATTAAATATTCATATTCTCCGCCTTTTGCTGTCTGGAAAAGCTCTCTTGGTAAATGTTGCTCCGAGCAACAGTTTCTGAGATAGTGGGATGTTTGTTTTCATTTTTTAATTCCATCGTCAAATTATCAAATGCCTTCCTTCTTATACATATCTTATTATTATTGTTAGCCTTTTATATATATATAATATATATATATATATATATATATATATACAGTAATACCCCGCTTTACGCGAGGGATACGTTCCGAAAAAAATCGCGTTAACTGAAATTCGCGTATATCGAGGTTTATGATTAAACATAGTCAAAATTTAATACAAAAAAATACAAATCATTTTAATCAATCACTTTAATTCTAAGAACACTTTATGCAATACATACTCTTATTTTTTACGGAAAAATACATCTATTGTCTTTTGGGTAACGTTTTGTTTACGTTCTTGTAAAATACGTTCATAACACCCAACACTGTTTTTAATTGTTTGACACACGGTCAAGACACGGTCATCATTATTGTCTATACTCTGCAATATGTCCAAACCTGAATAAATTTTTGAAAGTGCATTTTGTATTTCCCCTGAAGATAAAACTTTCTCTTCTACTTGTTCTTCCTCATCGTAGATAGGATTATTCTGTAACTCGATCAGATCTTCATTGCTAATAGGATCGTCGTGCGTTGCTACAAGTTCTACGAGATCTTCTACCGTGACATCTTCAAGTTCAGACCCCTCAATCATTGCAGCAATGTCTTCAAGCACTTGTCTCTGCATCTGGACAATTCTTCTAGGTGCTTCCACTACATCTGGCCAAAGATTACGCCACACCCCATTCATACAACTCATTTTAACTTCCTTCCAAGCCTCTTCTATGTTGTGAATAGACTTCATAATGTTGTATGACTTCCACCACTCTCTCGCATAGACTGTCTTCCTTCCCCGTCAGTTTCATGAATTAGTTGGCTAAAAGTGCGGCGATGGTAATAAGCTTTGAAGTTTGCTATTGCTCCCCTGGTCCATAGGTTGTAATATTGACGTAGTGTTTGGTGGAAGGAACTTTACGTACACTTTTAAGTCTCTGGGCGTATCAAGTGAGGTTGGATGTCCTGGGGTATTGTCTAAGAGTAATATAACTTTAGGTTCAAGCCCATTTCTGTCACAGTATGATTTGACTGATGGGCAAAAACTATTAGAATACCATTCTTGAAAAATTTCCCGTGTAACCCACGCCTTTCTGTTTGATCGCCACACAACTGGTAGACTTGTCTTGTCTGTGCCTCGCATTGCACGGGGTGTTTCTGAATGGTACACTAGTAAAGGTTTCAGTTTGAAATCACCAGTGGCATTACCACCCAGCAGAAGTGTTAGTCGATCTTTCGCAGCTTTGAAACCACTGGCTTGACGTTCTTCCTTAGAAATGAATGTTCGAGATGGCATTTTTTTCCAGTAAAGTGCGGTCTCATCAACATTGAAGATGAGACAAGCAGGAATTTTCTCTCGTCTAACGAAGTCTTGAAACTTGTCTGGAAACTCAGCTGCAGCTTGAATGTCCGCGCTGGCCGCCTCGCCTGTTATGTGGATATTGTGAAGATTAGAACGCTGCTTGAACCGATGGAACCAGCCTCTGCTGGCAGCAAAAGTCGGAGTGGCACTCCCTTCTCCTTCTTTTGTTTTCAGCATCTCATACAAAGATTTTGCTTTTGTGCATATGAGATCTTGACTTAGTGGTGTGTTCTTCTTATTCAAATCTTCGATCCAGACTGACAGTAATTTCTCCATTCTTTCTAAGATAGATGATCTCGAACGAGAAAGTTTTGTTGCACTTATAGGTGTTGAACCTTCGCTGGAGATTTTAATTTTTTCCCGATTTTTATAAATCGTTCTCACAGTCGATTCTGAGAGTCCAAAATCTCTCTCCCAACAATTGTTGCTTTGCCTCCATTTTCCATTCTTCTTAACACTTTCATCTTCAATTCCAAAGTGACGCTTTTACGCTCTTTTTCTTTACAGGCGGCATTTTTAACGTAGGGTTAAATTATGTATGTATGTATCTCCAATAAATATTAAAACAAAACTGCCAGCCGACCGAACTAACATTACGGAACAAATGAACACACGAAACGAACGAGGAAATCCCCATAGAACAAAGTCGAAGGACAGGGAATTCCCAATTCTTCAAAGAGAATATTCAGAGAAAGCGGGGATCCCCCCGCGACCATAGAGAAGTTAATGACTACATGAGCGCGAAATTTGAAATTCGCGTTATAGTGAAACCGCGCATAACGGGGTCGCGCTAAGCGGGGTATTACTGTATATATATATATAAATATATATATATATATATATATATATATATATATATATATATATATATATATATATATATATATATATATATATAGTAACAACAGCATTCTCACTCGCATGGACAAGGACTTGGAGGTGGTCACGACCATCAAGCGATGCAAATTAGAATATTTTAGCCACATTATGAGACTTCCAGAACAATATGAATTCCTTCATCTGATTATAGAGGGAAAGATTCCACACAGACATCGTGGTTGAAAAATTTCAAACAGTGGTACGAAGGGTCTACGGTTCCACTCTTTCATGCAGCTGTCAATAAAACGATCATCATCAACATGGTAGCCGACATGATAACCAACGAGCGTTGAACGGTCATATTACCCAAAGAAGAAGAAGAAGTATAAGAGTATAATTCGTATCTGTTCTGCTAGATTTACGCAGCTGTTCAAATAGATATATATATATATATATATATATAATATATATATATATATATATATATATATATATATATATATATATATATATATATATATATATACAGTCCCTGGCCAAATTATTAGACGCACTGCAAGATTTCATGTAAAATATTAATTACCGAGTGATATTGTACCGTTTTATTATTTTAAATTGATTTGTTTTTTATTTTTATATTATCCAATCAATTACCTATTTATTTGACATAAATAAAACAGCATTAATTTAGAAAAGCATAAGTTTATTAAGTTTTAAAGAAAAGTGAAATTAATGTTAGTAAAAGTCAATATTTAGTTGAGCCACCTTTAGCCGCTATCAAAACTTTTAATTCTGCGCGGCATGCTATCAATGCAAGATTGTACTGTCTCCTGCATTTGAGGATGATGATTCCACACATGAATAATCTTTTCTAGGAGCTGGGTTTTGTTGGTAATCACATCTTTAGCCACTTCTCTTTTCATCAGCTCCCACACATTTTCAATGGGGTTCATATCAGGGCCAATCCAACAGAGGAATATTTTTTTCTGCCAAAAAAGCTTTAACAGACCGAGCAGTGTGGCAGGGAGCTCCATCTTGCATGAAAGTGAATGGTTCCCCATTTGGAAACCATTCTCTGAGCTGCGGAATCAACCGATTTTGTAATACTTCTTTGTACTGATCTTGCCTCATTATTCCTTTGACGACGTACAGACGTCCAGTGCCCTTGCCGCTGATGACTGACCAAATCATCACTTTGGTGGGATGTTTAACCGTCGGGACGACACAATCAGGATGAAACTTTTCTCCATGACGACGACGCACATACTGAGCTTTATTCTGCAAAATTTCGAATGTGCTTTCGTCACTGAAGCAGATCTGTCAAAAATAGGAAAAATATATAAACTTCCATGTTTATTTGCTTTATTTAACTGAAAATGATAATAATGTATCAATTATTGATTAAATTGCTGTATCTTATCGATCTCCAGAAGTCCACATCTTTGTCTTGCCATTGTTTGGCCCACTTCAGACGCTTTGCTTTCATTGCAGCTGTTCACTTGGGCTTCCTGGCGGGGCGACAGGCCTTAAAATCTAATTCTTTCAATTTTCTTCAAACAGTGCGCTCAGAAGCATTTACGCTAGCATCCTGGAGTTGTGATTTTATTACCTTTGTGGTAGCAAATCTGTTTTCTACACAAATTTTCTTCAAACATCTCTCTGACCGTGGGGTGAAAATTGGTTTTCTACCGCATCTTTTCTTTCTTTTCGGGCTTAATTCCTTCCCTGACTCAATTCTCTTTTTTATGCGTCGTACACTAGCTTCAAAAACCTCCAATCTTCGTGATATTTCTCGGTTTGTAAATGTTTTCGCAATCACAAGGGCCTTCACTTCAGCTTTTTTTACGTGGTGAAAGATCGCCTTTTCTACCCATAATGAAAATAGTCCAATTACCTTTTTAAAACAGTGCATACAAAATAAACTAATAACTGAGTAGTATAAAACTGTTAAACAAACAATCACAGTCCATAAAGCCACAGAAACACGTCCGTACCTGACTCGATTCCGATCGCGACTGATACAGGTTTGTACTTATTTACGTTCATGTATCACTTTGTCAACGCAGTGTTGCCATATGTTAAAAATAAATACAAATATGTAGTCTACAACAATTCTTTTAAATTAAAATCAATAATATTGTAGTTTAAATATACCATTATTGCATAAAAACTCTTAAGAAACATAAAATTACTAAAAAAAAATACAGTGCGTCTAATAATTTGGCCAGGGACTGTATATATATATATATATATATATATATATATATATATATATATATATATATAATATATGTATATATATATATATATATATATATATATATATATATATATATATATATATATATATATATATATATATATATATATATATATAGTAACAACAGCATTCTCACTCGCATGGATAAGGACTTGGAGGTGGTCACGACCATCAAGCGATGCAAATTAGAATATTTTAGCCACATTATGAGACTTCCAGAACAATATGAATTCCTTCATCTGATTATAGAGGGGAAGATTCCACACAGTCATGGTCCCGGGAGAAAGAGAATATCGGGGTTGAAAAATTTCAAACAGTGGTACGAAAGGTCTACGGTTCCACTCTTTCATGCGGCTGTCAATAAACCGATCATCATCAACATGGTAGCCAACATGATAACCAACGAGCGTTGAACGGTCATGTTACCCAAAGAAGAAGAAGAAGTATAAGAGTATAATTCGTATCTGTTCTGCTAGATTTACGCAGCTGTTCAAAAAGATATATATATATATATATATATATATATATATATATATATATATATATATATATATATGTATATATATATATATGTATATCTTATTATTGTTGTTAGTCTGTTTGCCTTTAAGCATGCTCCAAATTTCAAAGACTATTCTTTGGACATGTTCTAAGCCTGAATGAAGTGTGAAGGAACGCATTTGCGAATTTGACAATAGAATTAAAAAATGGAAACACACATCCCATTGTCTTAGAAAGCTCAAAGTAACATTTACCAAGAGAGCTTTTTTAGATAGGAGAAGGTGGAGAATACGACTATTTAATTAAAAATATCATACAGAGTGGTATAAAAACGTTATAACAATTTAAAAGTATAGACAATGCAATAAGTGGCGCCCCCCCCTACAATTTACAACAAAATTGTGACCTGATTTCGATTTTTTATCTCAGAAAACCCCTTAGCACCGAATTTTGTACAATTAGTACAATTATTAAGAAAGCTACTTAAGAAAAATTAAAATAAAAGTATCTCAAAAGTTACGAATTCTTGGACTAAGGTAAGTTGAGTTAATGGTAATTCCAGAAATCAAAAGTAACTCTATATACACGGAATACTAGGACACTCTACATATGTTATTTCAGGACAAAGTTGTAGCAGAAATTCTAGATGTTGTTGGACCTGACAGAACAGTAGAATTATCAGATTTACCAGAACTTAAATATTTGGAACAAGTTATTAAGGAATCATTAAGGTTGTTTCCTGTTGCAGGTTTTATAATAAGATCAGTGGATGAAGATATAGATATTGGTAAGTACATCTAAGAAGCTACAAACATACCAATTACCAATAGCTAGCGATGTTGTCATGTACTGGCCTGAATTTTTCAATTTCAAAATCTCTTTATTTTTACAATTATTCTTGCAAGGTGCTCTTACAGCTTATACAAATACGATTTATTCTTTGTAAGTACATTCACTTGTAATTTTGCTCTAGGGCGGTCTGTTGTTCTATATGATAGGTGTTTTTGGAGATAGTATTGCTTATTTTTTTAAATTTTGTTTATTGGGAAAATTTTTTATAAAAAACCCAACTAGCTATTGATCTTCAGGTTCTTAGCAGCGTCAAAGTTTAGCTTTCTATAAGTTATTTATTTCTTCTTTCTTTCTCCCATCTCTCATTCTCTTCCGTTCACTTATACTTATTTTTACTCTTTCACTCTCTTACATATGCTTGCTTAATTACGTTAGTCTATACTTACAAGATCTATTTACATTATTGTTAATATAATATTTATATTTTTATTTTGCACTGTCACTTCACTGTCGGTTTTGCTGTACGTTTTTTTTTTATGGGTCTAGCACACGTGCTGGAGGGGTTCCTAAGCGCTACAGGAGCGACACGTGTGCGGAAAATGCAATTCACGTTGTTCTTGAATCGCTGTAAATTGTACTCGGTGGGCAACACAGTCCTGGGCAAATTATTCCAGAGGGATGATGTTCTCCATATAAAAGACTGCTTGAAAAGCGTTGTACGAGGAGTAACAAGCTGAACTTCATACGTATGTGAAGTATTAGCGCGATGTGTACTTCTAACATGCACCAGTCTGGGAGGAATTAAGCGGGCCACATCCTTCAATCACTTTCCATGAAAATACTTGTAGAATAGGCTCAAGTCGCAAACCGTTCTTCGATGTTCTAGCGAATCAAAGCCGCCGGTGAGTTCCGGGTCTCTAATCAGACGAACAGCTCTTCTCTGAATAGAATCCAACAAATGCAGTGTATGCTTGGGAGCGGAGCCCCAAACATGGGAGCAGTATTCCATAGTTGCTCGAATTTGAACTTTGTTGCTTGTTGCTTGTTGTGGAGTGTAAAGCTTTCTGGTTCGAAATAATATTCCCAACTTTTGAGAAGCTCTCCTTGCTATGCCTGCAACATGTTCATGCCAGGACATATTTGCTCCCAAATTAACGCCCAACAAATTGAGTGACGATGTTAGAGGAATGGAGTGCCCCGACATAACTCTGTCGCGTTCAGCACAGTTTTTATTTTAGAAAAAACTGCCGCCTGGGTTTTTGTAGCGTTAAATTCCACTTGGTTACTGTCACCCCCAAGATAAAATTTCTTCCAGGTCTTTGTTAAGTTGAATGACTTCCTGCTGTCTGCGGATATTTGTCTGAGTAGCCGATGTTCGAGCGTTCAAAGTGAATGAAGAGATAAGCGTACTGTTATCTGCAAAGCTGTAGATTGGATTCTCGGTCTTTTCCAGCAGATCGTTAATGTAAATGAGAAAAAGACTGGCAGACAGTATGGAGCCTTGAGGTACACCGGCGATGATAGTGAAGGTGTTAGAAAGAAATTCGTCGACTGCCACTCGTAAGAACGCTCTCTGAGGAAACATGAGAGCCACAAACAGAACTTTTCAGACATACCATAAGAGCGTAACTTAGCCAACAGCCCATCGTGCCAAACACGGTCGAATGCCTTGTATATGTCCAGAGCAACCGCTCGAGATTCTCCAAAGTGTTCAATTGCGTTGTTCCAAACGTGTGTTACATAAGTCAGAAGATCTCCTGTTGATCTATTTTTACGAAAGCCATATTGATGATCGCTAATAATGTTGAATCCTTCAAGATATTTTAGAAGATGCTGATTGATAGCCTTTTTCATGACTTTCGATATTATTGAAAGCAGTGTGATTGGTAGGTAGTTATTTGGCAAGGTTTAGTTTTTAGTTTTATTTACAATTATTTACAATTTTTATGGTCTAAGGTTATTTTTGTTTGTGTTTTGCATCTGATTGAGATTGTATTTATATTTGTATTTAGCCATATATTTTGATGGTTTGTTTATTTGTATATTTTGTGCAGGAATTTGACACGTCGCCTTCTAGGTCGTTGTACGATATGCTGTCAGTACTCGAGGCGTCGCATTCCGGCGCGAGAATTTTTTATTTGGCCGTTTCCGAGCTGGTCCATTTTGCATTTGTCGCGATGCACTTATGGAGCCTCGAAGTAAATTGGTAATTTGAGATATAATGGTTTATGATGTATTGGATTGTTTTGTTCATTTGTTTGCGTTAAGTTATGTGTTAATGTTGATACTTGCATTTTATGTTCGCAGAATTTGTCACCTATTTCCTCGATATGTTGTCTTATTGTTTGTATGCTTGTTATGTTGTATAATTCGTCAATTCTTGTGTATCTAGGTGCGAATACAGCGCAACATAATAGTTTGTTCCACATACTTTGTAGTCTTGCTCTCTGTGTGTCTGTCATACCACACCAGACTGGTGCAGCGTATGTATGTCAGGGTTGGTCTGATAATTAATTTGATTGTATATTATCAGTTTATTTCTGGGCTCCATTTGCGAGCCTGATGCAATTAGTGCATACTGGTTTTGCCGTGCAAGAAATGCCTTCTGTAGCACGTGACTTGTATTTGCATGGAATCGATTATAACACTCAGATATTTTAGTTTGTTCCTGATAGGTACCTGGATGTATCTGAATTTTCCAGAGCTCTAACCATGGGGCGATTCTACTAAGGTGATTGCAGAGAGGCGCTCTAGCTACGTAATACGAGTGTGCGTAGATGAGCGTATCATTTGCAAACAATCTCAGTTTGGTTGATGGATAAGTGAGAAAATCAGTCATGTATAAATTATATAGTTTAGGGGCTACTATTGAACTCTGTGGTACTCCTGATTTTATACTCCTGGGTATGAACAATGAATTTCCCACTTTCACCCTGAATTGTCGTCTCGTCATGTACGAGTGTAATAGATAACTATGTAGAGTGGTAAGTTGTGTACTGTTATTAATTTATACAATAGTCCGTTGATTCAGACGCTATCGAAAGCTTTTTGAATATCTAGTGCGATCGCAACAGTGTTCTGTCACAGTAAACATACTACAGTAGCGAAACTAAGCTCCAATTTGGTGACGAGATTTTGACGGCGCGTGCGTCGACGGGTCCTTTTTCAAAATGGCCGCTCAGTGTTTACATCCGATGACAGAATGTCTTTAGAAATGTATTGTCCATCGTTTCTTGATGTGACTGCAGTTTATATGAATATAAAGACAGAAGGAAAAGGGAGTTTGTAGAAAAAGATAATTAAAAACGTTTGTAAGTGAAGAGAATCGAAAATGTTGAGAAACAATTTGTATAATCACGGGGAAAGGAGGTTATTGTTGTGCCGTTGAGAATTGCAATATTCCATATAATTATTTTCGCAAATTATTTGCTCGAGTCACACTTTTTTAGGCTATAAAATTTGCAAATAAGAAATTTCTAACTCAATCAGGGCGCGCTAAGACTATTATTCTAAATCATAACTAAATTTAATTGTGCTTTATTTTGCATCACATGTAATCATCAACAGTATTATCCGTCAAAGTTTAAGTTGCCGCATTAATGATTTTTTTTTGCAGTTCCTCTGTTTTTAGTTGAAACAATGATTTCATAGAAATCATGGTATGCGATTAAAGTTGTTGGGGTTGTTTATTATTTTAATAAACCTCTATTGCTTGCTTTCACAAGACAACTTTTCACTATCTTAAATGCATTTTTAAAAAAAATAAACATACATGAAACAATATTATCATTACTAATGTAAATTTTGTTTAGGCGTATTTGCTCAAGAGACGGCCTTGCAGGGAACCTTGATTGATTTAATAAAACGTTCGTATTGGTAGAGTGATTTATTTCGAAACTTAGTTCGGCTGGTTATTTAAAAATCCTGACGTGATTGTTCAATTCTGACCTCGCATTCGGTTTCAGCGCCCAGAATACATATAGATATAGCGATCTGTTCGGTAGTGAAAAACTTTTTTCTGTGCCTGTGTAATTTTTTTTATGATTAATAAATAATCCTCCAAATTCTGGTTTTTAGAAAGATTTATTTTTGTATAAACTAGTATTCAGTTATTTAAAACTATTTATATTTGATAAATTATAAATAAAACATATTTTTTTCTAAAAGGCTCCAGAGGCTTCTAGTTTTCAATAACTTCATCTGAATTAATTGTTTGACACACCCTTTTCTAATAATAAACCTGATAAATTTAACACTGTTTAATTGCAAGTACAATTAATACTCTGAAAGTGACTTTTTTTTTCCTATTTTTCTCTATAAATTACATTGCTCCTTTGTCATGCCAGCCTTTCAAAAGTTTCTGTGAATATATTGTAAGGAATACAGAACCCATAACAACATATTTATTATTTTCAAATTTTAGACAGTATATTTTATTTTCTTATAAGCTGGGTTTGAAAGTTTAAATATTAAGTGTCGTGTTGAGATCACAAAACCACTGGGGAATGGGATTATTGAAATAACTGATATAAATGGATTATTGAATCAAGTATGCTATTAAAATAAGAAAAATTTTAATGTGATTCCAAAGAAATTTTTGTAATATGATTTTGTCAGACGATGTGTGCCAGAGGGTAAAATATTCTGAAAATAAGTTCGTTAAATGGACAGTACACATAATCAAAGTCCATTTTGATGGTAATTATGGTTACTATTAAAATTTTAAAGATTTAGTTACCTGTTATTAATATTCCTCCTATAAAGAACTTATTTCTATTGTTGTATACCTATACTATAAATTAAATATAGTTATTTTCCTTTTAAACTGTTATTGACAATACTCAGTATATATGAGTCAATCATTTCTCCTAATGAAGCTAATATGGTTAGCGAAACGCGCATCGAGTGCAAAAATAAAGTGTTTGGTGTAGTGGTGATATATACTGAGTAGTGTCATTCTGCCAAAGATTCCACATTCCCAACATAGTTGTAACTGACAAGTCAGCTTGGTCATAACTATGTATTGTATGTAAATATAATTAGGAAATTAGTGTATTGACTCTTTGATCTAAATATTAATTCATTGTAAAAAAAGCACACACAAAGGTATAGAACCTCTAAGAATCATTCACATAGAAAATAGAGGTCTATACATATACATTCATAATACATTAATAATATTATATTAACCTTTCTCGAAGTTACACAATATAGTTTTGTAGTTTAAGAAAAAATAAGTACCACAAAAGTAGATACAGTGTTTTTTAATTAACAAGAGATCTATCACACCAAACAACACCACACTGCTTAGAAAAAAATACTCTTATTTTAGAAGATGTTGACATCTTAGTAATGACAATATGTCTATTTCACGGTACAAGAAAAAATTGCATTAGGTATTACGTATGTTAAAATTAAATTAGTTTAGTCCTTAAAAACATCTTTAATCACAAACTTACTTGAAAAATGATGTAAATAAAACTTTAACCTCAAACAGTGACGTTTAACTTTGATAGACTTTTGAATTTTTGGATAAGATTATTAAAAACTGAAGTTGAATATGAAGAATTCCATCAAATACCTTCCTATCAAGTTTTTCACCTGTATTCATTTCCTTTCTAACAAAGTGCTCCATTCTTTTTGTTTTTTTTTATATTACTCATGCTACATTAACTTTTATATTACTCATGCTGTATTAAATAACATAAACATAAATTTTCAAACATTTCTATATCTATGATTTTGAAGGATAAAACTTTGCACATCTTTATTTGTATTTCAAATCTCGCGCTGGTCCACTTTTAACATGGCGGATTGCCACGTGACCTTCTGAAAACGAACCTGATTTTCCTGTGCGATTATTCTCGAGTTTCGCTACTGTATAGTGTGTTTACTGTGGTCCTGTTGTTTGTTTATGTGGTTAAGTGCGTCTTGTAGCAACCTCGCAATCAGCAGAACAATGCTATAACCCCTCCGAAATCCAAATTTCTAGGCCTGAAACTTGTTTTTTATGTCGTATATTATGTTTGTTAAGTAGGTTTCTTTCAACTACTTTTGATAAAGTAATAAGGAGTGCAATGGGTCTGTATGATTTCGTTCTGTCCCGGATTTAGACCGGTTTTAGGATTGGAACCACCACAGATCTCTTCCACTCCTCAGGGTAATATTGTAATTGTGTTGTAGCGTTAATAATGTACCTAAATTGTAATAGTGTTTTTGTTGGTATATTTTTCAAGAGCATAGTGGAGACTTTATATGTCCAGGGGCTTTATTTTCAGCAAGTTTTGTATTTCCAGGGCTCGAATACAATTTTTTTTTTACTCACTAGTGGTATAGGGTATTTTTTTATAGACTGACTTCCCCACTACATTAGTTATCCTATTTTGATGAGGCATAGAGTTCGGTTGTCCTCTATATATCTGTTTTATGTAGTCTGCTAATGTGATGGCTCTTTATTCGTCAATTTGTACTGTATTTGTTAAAGTTGGTATATGACTGAATTTTGTTTTAAGTCTTTCGGTCAGACGTCGTTTCAAGCTTCGTTTTTGTATGTGTTTATTTTTGTCCGTATGGTATTTTGTAGGTCAAGAACTCTGCGCCTATCGTTTGGATTCCTACTGGCCCTCCATGTTCTTCTCAGTCTATTTTTAAATTTTATTAGGTTTATTATTTCTACTGGGATCCTCTCTTCCTTATGTTTTAGGTGTAATTCTCTTCGCTATTTTATTACGCGCCATTTAAAGGTTGTCGGTAAGCTTTTTAACTTCTTTTTCCAATATATCTATTGTTGTTATTTTGTTATTTATTATTGTTTTGTCATTTAAAATTTGCGTGAACAACCTCCACCTCGTGCGACCATCTTCCCTTGTCACCGTGACCTGCCAGTCGAGTAGCAGTGGAAGATGGTCAGACGATAACTCGTCCAGGACGATAGAATCCGGTATATTTAAGATATTTTTATTTAATATCAAGTTTATGTATGTTGATGTCATATTGTTAACAGGGTAATGGGAAGGAGATGCCGAGGCCAGTATTTGTAACACGTAGGCTGAAAAGTTTTTGGTCTGACACATAGATGTCGCCCTTTTCAACAAAAACCATATGATTTTTAGAAGGTACCAACCTTCAAACGATACGTGTTAAAATTTCATGACAGTTCGACGATTAGTTTACAAGTTACAGTAATTTTAGTGCCGCTACTTTTAATATTTTCAAAACAATGGAAAAACTCGAATTTCGTGTGTTAATTAAACACTGTTTTTTGATGGAAAAAATACCGTTCAAGCAAAGCAATGGGTTGATAAGTGTTACAGGGATTCTGCTCCTCGAAAATCACTCATCATTTACTGGTATGTTGAATTTAAACGCGGTTGTACAGACACAAGTGACGCTGAACGTTCTGGACGCTTGAGGTGGTTACACAAAAAAATCCACAAAATTGTTTTGGATGGTCGTAAAGTGAAATTGCGTTAGAGAGCTGACACCCTAAAGGTATAAAAAGAACGTGTTGGTTATATTTCGCATGAACATTTGGACATGAGAAAGCTCTGTTCGAAAGGGGTACCGCGTTTGCTCGCAATGGACCAAAAACAACAACGTGTTGATGATTCTGAACGTTGTTTGGACCTGTTTTCAGTGCAATAAAAAGGATTTTTTCATGCGATATGTGACCCCTAGATGAAACATGGATCCACCACCACACACCGGAATCAAATCGGCAGTCAGCTGAGTGGATAGCAGCCGGTGAAAGCCGCCCGAAGCGAGCAAAGTCACAACAGTCGGCTGGGAAGGTTTCGGCCTTTGTATTTTGGGATGCGCATGGAATAATTTTCATCGATTATGCTGAGAAGGGAAAAACCATCAATAGCGAATATTATATAAAGTTATTGGTGCGTCCCCAAATGAACAAGAAAAAAATGCTCTTTTATCAAGACAATGCACCGTGCCACAAGTCAATGGTTACGATGGCAAAATTGCCTGAATTGAAGTTCGAATTGCTTCCTTATCCACCGTATTCGCCAGATTTGGCCCCCAGCTTCTATTATCTATTAACAGACCTCAAAAAAATGTCCGCGGGAAAGAGATTTGACTCATGAAGAAGTTATCGCCGAAACTGAGAGCTATTTTGAAGGCAAAGACAAATCCTTTTACAAGGAAGGTATAGAGCGGAGGTTCCCAAACTTTTTTTTCTCGTAGATCACTTTCAAAATTTTACTGGTTTCGGTGGACCCCCTGCTGCCACATTTCATCCATATTCCCAAAACTCGTCAAAAAATGTGAAGATTAGATCTAACGATGGAAATTTGCGTCGTGGCTGAGTTCCAACCCTAAATTCGGAGTGGTAAAAATAAAAAGAAAAATAATATATTTTCTTGTGTTCTATTTATTAAAATAATATGATTACAGACTTAATAGAATTAAAATTAAACATTAATAACGTGCCGTAACTTCAACAATGCAAATCAACAATTAAAAAAAAATAGTCATAATTTTAATGGAGGGATGTACTTGATGGTTGACAGCAAATTATCAATATTTGGCTCCAGTTTTGTAAGGAATAACCTCAAATCTCTCCATTCTGTGATGTTCAATCTTCTCCTTTTTTTTGTTAATAGGTTTGTAACGACACTAAAACTTTTTTCGACAAGGTATGACGAGGGAGCGTTTCAAAAGTTTTCTCGCAATTTCCCACAATCTAGGATATTTTTCGGGTATTTCTGCCTGCAGCCAAAATCTTTGATAGCCTTTTTTAAATTTCACCTTCAGCTCCTCATTGTAATACCACATTTGCCACTTCCGTTTCATCAAATGGATTTATGATCCATGGTGGTATTTCCATCGTCAGAATATCTTCAAATCTATTTTTGAAGTCATCATGCAGGGCATTTAAATATTGAACGTATGTCTAAATATCCTCATCAAGACATTCTGCCTGTGACAAGTTTGGAAACTGGGAAAATTCGCGCTGACTAATATTTTGCTTCATAAATTTCAATTTTCCAAGAAAAGCCGAAATTACACCCTTTGTTTTTATTAAATTTAGGCTGTCCCCTTGTAACTGCAAGTTAATGTCATTAAAGTTTTTGAACAAATCTCTCAAATACGCGATGTCTGCTTTCAATTTGATCAGGTTTTTTTTTTAAATCTGGATCTTTAGTTTCCAGAAACTCTAAAACTGATTCAAAAAGTGAGTAAAATCTTGTTAAATATGCACCTTTCGACAACCAGCCTACTTCAGTATGTAAGAGCAATCGTTGAAGTCTTCATCATTTTCGTCGCACAATTGTGCAAATAAGCGGGTATTCAATGCACTGCTTCTTATTTTGTTAACTACTTTAATCACAAATTGAAGCGATTGGTGCAATCTATCGCTCAAATTTTTCGCTACCAGGTGTTGTCGGTGGATGACACAGTGAAATGCAGTTATTCCTGGTATAATTCTTTTAAGATGGCTTATAAACCCACGATATCGCCCGAAGATGGCAGGAGCTCCATTTGCTGCCACCGAAATAATGTTTGTAAATGGGATCGATTTTTTCTTAAAAAAAATCACTCAGGACATTAAATATTGATTCACCTTTAGTGTCCGTCTCCAAAGTTTTTGCGAATAGCAACTCTTCATGGATTTCTTCGTCCATAACAATCGAACATATGCCAATAATAATGTTTCATTACCAGGAAAGTTGACTCGTCCAGTTGAATAGAAAAATGAGTTGTTTGCAGATAATTACACAAGAAGCTTTCAATATCAGAGCTCATTTCAGTCTTTGTACAGTGTTGTTACTCATTCTTTTGAGTACGTCAAATGGATGTTTGTGCAGAACAGTATTTAAACAACGGCGGGTCTTTGTACATGGTGTTGGTTTTCCAGATTTCGCTACTCCCAAAGGAATTTGAGACGTTTACTGAGTACCTTAAATGTTTGAAAATATTTTAAATCAAATGGATGTTTTAGTTGCATAAAATTGGTTGCATATATGGGCAATCGTTTGTCTGCCTTTGATGGAAGAAAACCAAATTTCAAATAATCAACACTGTACTGTCGACATTTCTTCTAAGATTCAGCCATGTTTCGTATCAGTTACCTACCTGTAAAGAAAAAAATGTTTGTTTTAGTAATCATAAGGCGACTTTAACAGGATATAGCTATTTTAACAGAATAAAATAGGATTAATTAATTATTGCAATGCAAAAACCAAAATGCCGGCGGCAAAACTGATTTTAATTATTAAAAGCAATAAACTGCTAAGACCCATATAGAGGTTTTCATAAAACGGCTGAACCTATTTTAATGTGATATAAAATATTTTTTGATTAATTATATTTTGATACATTTCTGTAAATTCGAAAGAAAATACTTTTAAATAATATTTTGAGATCAAAACTCTGCGATTTTAATGATTTATATATTACTTTGATGTACGTTACGAGTGGTACATAAAGACATGTACAATTTATGAAAATATTTTTAGTCATTTAGTATTAGCAACTACGAGGGCACTGAAATATGTACAAACATGCAGGTCAATCATATGTCTCTCTTTTAGTGAATCGCCACAGTCGGGTAAATAAATAATTTTATAATAAAAAGTACTAAAAGTTTAAACTTTCTCGGCTTTCTGTTCTTTTATAGAAGTATCGAATAATGGCCCTGTTCAGTATTTAATTTTTATTACGTACCTACTACATGCAAACATACAAATATAATATTATTACAATATAAAATAAAAGTATGAATAACAAATAGGCAGGTACTTACTTTTTCCGGCACTGGCAAACACTGACATCGAATCACTCACACTTTTCTTTTCAAAATTCCGGAAAGAAATGAGTAACGTTTGTCCTTGGTATTCGTATTTATATTGGTGAAGAATCAAACAAGTTCATGCAAGAATGCAAACACAGCACAAGTCGTATTTCGCCCCTTTGCACGTCTGAACGGGTTGCGTTGCGGGGCGGGCGGGCGGGCCGCTTTGCAAGTCTCGATGCGCGTTGTACTGAATATCGAATATGCAAGTTTTTACAAGTAACAGTCGCTGACCTCTTAAAATACACTACTCAAAAAAATTAAAGGAGGTTTTGAAACAAGGAAATTAATGCTGAATAAACAGGCTATCTGATCCATATGCCGGCCTAACTGAAAAAAATTTTTTCAAGCCCGTGGACCAAAAAAAAAGCAAAATATTTGCAATATTATTTTTTCGCGCTATCTATTAGGATTGCATGAGAACCGTAGCTCCTAAAAAACTTTAGCCAAAAAATCTGAAAATTAGAATCTTAAAGCTTCAAAATGCTTTTTTTAAAGTCTCAATACGACCATTTTTCACCGAAATACAGCCTGTTAAAAATCTGGAATTTGGAATTTTTTTTTGCTCCCTTAATTTTTTTGAGTAGTGTATTAGTATCTGCCTACATTGTTAGGTAAAGCCAAGCCAACATTTTTGTTCTTTACTATCGAAACCAGATAAATTTTCGTGGACCTCCACTTACAACTTGTGAACCCCCCTTTTTTTTTTCACGCCAACGTAGACCCCGTCGAGTCTCCCGTGGACCCCTGGGGGTCTACCTGAACCACTTTGGGAATCACTGGTATAGAGATATTAGAAAAGCGTTGGACAGATTGGACAGCTCTTTAAGGATACTATGTTCATGAATAAAGTCGAATTTTGCAAAAAAAAAATGTGTTTTAAGTAGCTAGACTAAAAACTTTTCATCCGACGTGTTTTGTTATTGGATATGACATAGTCAGGGGCTATGGTCCCATGGATATTGTTTCCATAATTACACCATGCTCTATGTCGGGCATTTAAATCCCTCATGTCCAAGACTCTGTTTTTTTGACTAAACATCTCAGTCAGATCGTTAGGTGTTATTCTTAAACAGGGGGGGCATAGTATCCACTAATTATTATGTCATTACTCACCTTAATTGTTACATTTTCTATGTTTGAGTTATTTGGATTGACAAGTTTGTGCGTTATAATATTTTTAATTAGTAATACTTGACAAATTTGTAATGTTTCCGTTAGATTTGTTCTCAATAAATACAAATCCGATTCCAATTTGATATTTTCCTTGAGCAGAGTAATATGTTTCGTATAATTTACCGACATTGTTAAATTCGCAGCCAGATTTGCATATTCTTGAATTTTTCCCATACAAATATCATTAACAGCTTGTTCATTATCGTATAAATCCATATAATTGTCCAGTGATTTAATACATTCCTGATACAAGTTTAAACTGGTATTATAAAGTGAATGATAATCTTCTAATAAATATTCATAATTTTGATTACAAGAATTATTGACGATGACATCATCATCGTAGTTGTTTGTACTTTGAACCAAAACAATAGCAGTTGTAAACAAATAGTTTAACAATAGATATGTAGAGAACATTTTTGGACAATGTTAGTTGAGTGAATGATGATGTTTCCTATTAAAATGAGCCAAAAATTTATTTAGCATCTGTTTTATAGAGATCGTTTTCCTTCCGAAAAGAATAATAAGAAGAACCTCTTGTTGCTTGAACCATATAAATAATAGTTTCAACAAAAATGGAAAAAGTAAATTTTAACTGTTTAAATGTGGATGTCAAGTTAAAAGAACTATAAATAGTTACTATCGAGATCGAGTCAGAATACGCAAATATTGTACATATTGCTTAATTAATTATGTATATGGGAAAAATAGTCTAATTTCCATGATTCTATCAATTACGATGACGACGACTAACGATTTTTTCTGTAATGCACTGACCTAAATCTTGCTTGATTGACAGGGATGAGAGGGAGCTGCTTGTTGAGATTGCTGATGTTTTTATTTCAATAATAATAAGACTTATGCTCACCCTTTTCCAGTATTGACTTATTGCAGAGTCATAATAGTTTACTGATTGATAAATCTTTTTCAATCACATTCACACATTATCATGATAAATATATAATGATGATGAGCAGATGAGTTTTAAGGAGAGAAAGTCAGGAGAGAGATCTTGGTATTCAAATAGATTAATGTAATTTTTTTTTCCAAAGGGATGATGTTCTCCATATAAAAGACTGTTTGAAAAGCGTTGTACGAGGAGTTACAGGCTAAACCTCATACGGATATGAAGTATCAGTGCGACGTGTATTTCTATCATGCACCGCTCTGGGAGCAATTAAACGGGCTACAACCTTCGAACACTTTCTAAGAAAATACTTGTAGAATAGGCTCAAGTCGCCAACAGGTTCTTTGATGTTCCAGCGAATCAAGGCCGCCGGTCAGTTCCGGGTCTCCAATCAGACGAACAGTTCTTCTCTGAATACAATCCAACAAATGCAGTGTATGTTTGGGAGCGGAGCTCCAAACATGGAGCAGTATTCTATAGTTGGTCTAATTTGAGCTTTTTAAAGAATTAACAGTTGTTGTGGAGTGTAAAGCTTTCTGGTTCAAAATAATATTTCCAACTTTTGAGAAGATCTCCTTGCTATGCCTGCAACACGCTCATGCCAGGACATATTTGCTCCCAAATTAACGCCCAACAAATTGAGTGACGATGTTAGAGGGATGGAGTGCCCCGCCATAACTATGTCGGGTTCAGAATGTTAACTTTTTTAGAAAAAACTGCCGCCTGGGTTTTTGTAGCGTTAAATTCCACTTGGTTACAGTCACCCCAACATCGAATTTCTTCTACATCTTTGTTAAGTTGAACAACTTCCCGCTGTCGGCGGACACTCGCCTGAGCTGCCGATGTCCGAGCGTTCAAAGTGAATGAAGATTCTCCAAAGTATTCAATTGCGTTGTTCCAAATATCTGTTACATAAGTCAGATGAACTTCTGTTGATCTATGTTTACGAAAGCCATATTGGTGATCGCTAATAATGTTGAATTCTTCAAGGTATTTTAGAAGATGTTGATTGTTAGCCTTTTCATGACTTTCGTTATTACTGAAAGCAGTGCGAGTGGTTGGTAGTTATTTGGCAAGGTCTTGCCTTTTTTAGGTATCGGCTGAACTGTGGCACGTTTCCAGCAGGAAGGAAAGATTCCCTTTCTGTAGAATAGGTTGAAAAGTCTACAGAAAACTGGTGTCAGTTCCCTTGCACAGTTTTTGAGAACTATGGCAGGTATTCCGTCAGCGCCAGAAGCTTTTTTGGGGTCTAGCTTCATTAAAATACGTTTTATGATACGCTGTCTGAACACAACATCGGACCTCCTTGACTGCACTATTGGAATAGTAGGTGGTGTTTTTCCTTGGAAATCGACAGTAGAATGTGAAGCAGAGTTCAGCTAACAAGTTCGCTTTTTCAACAGGTGTCGTTGCAGTAGAATTATCTGGCCGTGTGAGTGGTGGTATAGTGATTTGGTGAAATTTTGGCTAAATGCTTAACGACTGACCAAAAGGTTACTAGTTTATTTTGCTAGTGTTTAGATATTATTTAGAGGTTCAACATAGTTAAAATAATATTATCATGTTTTTCGACATTTACTAATATTTCAAAATCGGACAAAGCACATTTTCACTTCCTTTTTATTGGAGTCCAATAAATCCAAAACTTAAGCATCAGAAGTCGTTACAGTCCCTGAAGGTAGCAGCTTGGGCTACAATATAAGCACATAGCATATTCGGATAGTAATCCTTTGAAGATGACCAAGGCAGCATATTAATTTGGAGTAATATGTCAAGGCTATAAGACACTGCAACACTATATACGTCTAAACCATATTAAATTTAGAATGTGTAGGCGGGCCAGATTCAAATAAAAAAAATGTACTGAATTATTGTAACATTTTATTTATTTAATTATATAGTATATAATATACGGTTGTTAAAAATTATATCAAAGTTATAAAAGAGGGTAATTATTTTGAGCTCGAGGATCCAGATACCTGACTTCTCTTGTTTTTGACAAGCTCATTGATGTCAGGTATCATATTCGTTGTAGTTATTTTAAGAATTGATTGGAGATGTTCATTCGAAAGTCTTGTGCGATGTTTGTTCTTATTTATTTTCATGACGGAAAACATCTGCTCACATAAAATAGGTGCTACCAAACATGCAGAGAATGCGTGCTGCATGCTTTTTTAATTCCGGGTAGTTATCTAAACTCTTGAAATATTGTGTATAAAATGTAAGAGCGTTAATCTCTTTAAATTTTTCTTTCAAAATACTGTCCGATTGAAGATCTATCAACTCCATTTGCAAAAGAACTGGTGCCTGTGAAGCTTCAAAATTGAATGGATTGTTGAAAATTGGGAATTCCATTTCATTCATTTTGTGAAAGTCTTCAAAACGATTGTTGAATTCGGTGATCAAATTTTGCAGAAGTTGAGAATATTGATCCAATTTTTTTGGTTCACTGTGCCAAATGATTTTAAATGAGGGAAATGATCCAAAATTTGATTTTTTACCTGATTTTCCCACAGCCTCAACTTTGTTTCAAAGGCTTGAATACATGAATACATTTGAGTGACAATCAGATTTTTACCCTGTAACTTTACATTCAGATCAGTCAAGTGTTTATTCATATCTACCAAAAAGGCCCAGTCAACCCACCAGTCATTGTCATAATCAATTGGGTTGCCTTTTTCTAACATGAAAGCTTGAATAGGGTCACGTAATGCAAAAAATTTTTCTAAAACTACTCCTCGACTGAGCCAACGAACTTCGGTGAAGTAAGGAACATCAGAAAACTTGTCTTCCAAATCTTGTAAAAACTGCCTGAACTGTCGGTGATTTAGTCCTCTGCTCCTTATAAAATTTACTATTTTAATTATAGGTTGCATGACATGGTCCATTTTTAAATGTTTGGATGCCAATGATTCCTGATGAATTATACAGTGAAATCCCACAAAATTCCCTGGTGTTTTCTGTTTTAATTTAGTTACAACGCCCGAATGTTTGCCAGCCATAGCAGGAGCGCCATCCGTAGTTGTGCTGCTAAGTATATTCCAGTCGAGTTCATATTCTGCTATCAAATGCTCAATTGCAGAATAAATATCATTTGCTGTTGTAGTACCTGTCAATGGAACGCACTTTAATAGTTTTTCAGTTATTTCAAAGTTACTGTTAATACCTCGTATAAAAACAGCAAGTTGAGCTGTATCAACAGTATCAGTGCTCTCGTCAACAGCCAGTGAAAAGTTTGTAAATTCCTTAATTTTCTCCTTCAGTTGAAGAACCAAATTTTGAGATAAATCATTTATTCTTGAAGCAACAGTGTTTCTTGACAGCGAAATATTTTGAATTATTGACTTTTGAAATGGAAATGAAACATCGGCAACTTTCAACATACAGTCTTTAATAAAATCACCATCAGTGAAAGGTTTTGATCTCTTCGCGATTTCTAATGCAATAATAAAACTTGATTTCAGGGCATCTTCGCTCTCAGTATTAGCTTTAGTAAACATCGATTGTTGACCTTGAAGTTTAGATTTTAAAGATGACAATGTGTCCATTCTTATTTTTTCAGTGTAACAATCGATTTTTGATTTATGATTCGTATCATAGTGTCTCTTCAAGTTAAACTCCTTACAAACAGCAAACTGTTTGATTGCAAATCAAACACAGTGGTTTACCTTTCCATTCTATGAAAAAATATGCAATTTCCCATTTAGACTGAAAAACTGTGCACTCACTATCAACTTTACGTTTTTGTGACATTATGCCAAAATCGTAACAATTATGGAACTCGACACAACAATTATGGATATCGCACGCGCACGACACAAACAAATGCACAATACCTTCACAATCACTACTTCGCAGTACAACTAAAATCCTTCTCCGACCGTATCGCTTCGATTACTCGACTCACACTCAACTGACTCACGTCGCGCCGACGCACTCCTTTTATAATATCGATAAGGAAGGTTCTAGTCTAGACTCGCCCTTGGAAGATTCTATTGTTCTCAACAAAAATAATAGGGTATTTCCGCTTGTTGCTAAGAGATGGCGTTACTGTCTATCTCTATCGCTTGACAAGGCACGCGCTGCCCTTGAAATTACTTATAAATGTAGTGTGCGCATTTTAAAACTTCCGTAGAGGAATCGAGTGAAGTCTAAAAGCTCTCTAAAAAACATGATTCTTCTTTCTGTGACACATTGCGATCGCGGGCCTTATTGATACGTCCCGGGGGCCGGATGCGGTCCGCGGGCCGTATCTTTGACATCCCTGGTCTAAACCATCTTTGTCAGTTATTATAGGTTTTTTTCCCAAATAGTAGCGGATAAATGTTTTCTTAGGGGATATCTCGACACAAAATTTCTGAATATGCATTTTTACTACATCTAATTCATCACTAAATTTTTTTGAGGGACCAGTTATATTTTATTACATAATTGAATTTGTTTTAGGTGACCATGTTCTCCAAAAAGGAACTGGGATATTTTTTGGTATATTCTCAACCCATAGGAATGAAAAATATTGGCCTGATCCTTATAAATTCGAACCAGATCGATTTCTACCAGAGGAAGTAAACAAAAGAGTCTCTGGTTGTTACCTGCCTTTCTCTTTGGGACCCAGAAACTGTATTGGTTAGTGTAAAAAAATATTTTCAGCTAAATGCACAAAAAAAAAACAAGTTAGGCCTATTCTGGTTGCCGGAAAATCTAAACCCTCTAGTGGTTTAGTTGACTTTTGTGTTTGATCGATCAAACACAGTCTTCTCTTCTAGCCAACCTGAGAAAAATTACTGAAAAAATAATTTTATTGTATAATTATACTCGTACAATAAAAGAATTTATAAGGGACAGAAATATATTGCTTCACCAACAGTCTAATGTTTTTACACAAAAAGAATCACACCCACGATGTATTCTTTGATGTAAGTAAGGCCTTCGACAAAATCTGGAACAAAATTAATTTAAGTTTTTTCTTGAAAAACAGGGAATTTTTGGTCCTAATAGAAAATATAAATTTCAGTTACAAAAAGTACGAGCTGAAATACCTGTTATATGACCACACAAGGTTTTTTATAGAAGTTGATTTATATATAAAATCTTTTAGATTTTAATGCAACCTTGTGATGTACTTGACTTAGTACAACTAACAATAGGTGTTTAACCCTAGAAAGATAACCTACGTTGAATCGACGTAATCGATTTTGAAAAATCGATATATTTCACTCGTTTATGGCGCCAGTGCGTTTGCCGTTCCTGCCAACTCAGTCGACCCACAGAGCTTGCAAGGGATACCTGTGTCGCTCAGGTAAGTACGCTATTTTCGTAAATAAATACCTACCGTACGTCGAAGTGACGTATGGTTATCTTTTGCGTTAGTTTTTTTACGATTTGTCAGAAATATGCAACTAATGTTTTTTGTGACAGAAATTTATGTATTTTACAACATTATTATTTTTCTCTGTAGGCTTTATTTCTATAGCGAAAATGACGTCACAAGGCCGTTTAGAAGATGCACAAATTACACGGTTATTACAAGAATTGAGCGATGATGAGGTCGGGGGTTCGGACAGTGAAATTGAAGATAATTTGATCCAAGATGAAGTCCAAAGTGATGTCGAAGATTGTGAGGTGAGTCCACCAGTATCGGGAACTCCCGTTAGCACTGAAAATATGTCTCAAGTTGTGTCTGATAGCCTCCATAGCACTTCGCCTAATATGCCGAATTCTATTGTTATGCCACAACATCAATCACTTAGAGGCAAAAACGGTCATCGTTGGATGGCGTCTAAAGGCAGAACAAGTGGCAGGATATCAGCTTCTAACATTATACGAACCTCTAGGGGTCCCACCCGAATGAATAGAAGTCTTTATGATCCACTGGAATGCTTTAGTATATTTATAACTGACGACATTGTGGAGGAGATAACAAAATGGACTAACGCAGAAATCCAGCTGAAGATTCGAAGGCCTGATATAAAAGCAACTTTTAAACCTGCAACCTGTGATGAAATTCGTGCTTTTATAGGAATATTGACACTTACGGCGGCTATGAAAGACAACCACTTGACTACGGACGAACTATGATTGTTCATATTCAGGAAACAGATACACTGCTGCCATGAGCAGAGACAGATTTGATTTTCTGATAAGGTGTTTACGTATGGATGATAAAACTTTGCGACCAGTACTAAGAACTGCTGATCCATTTATACCAATCAAAAAAGTTTGGGAAATCTTCATAGGCCACTGTCGTTCTAACTACATCCCCGGACCGTATGTGACAATAGATGAACAGCTTCTAGGTTTCCGAGGACGATGTCCTTTTCGGATGTATATTCCGAACAAACCTAATAAATACGGGCTAAAAATAGTAATGATATGCGACAGCACCACACGGTATATGACTGATGCAATATCATATCTAGGAAAATGCACTCAAACCAACGGATTGCCTCTCGGCGAATACTATGTGAAGGAACTTACAAAAGCTATACATGGCAGTAATAGAAATGTGACCTGTGATAATTGGTTTACTTCAGTTTCTTTAGCAAAAAGCTTGCTAAAGCAGCCATATAATTTGACTTTAGTTGGCACTCTAAGGTCGCACAAACGGGAAATACCAGAAGAGCTGAAAAATATGCGATCTAGGCGTGTTGGAACATGTATGTTCTGTTACGATGGGCCATTGACTTTAGTGTCGTACAAACCGAAACCAAGCAAAATGGTCTTTGTTCTGTCATCGTGCGATGAAGAAGGCACCTTTCATCCCACGACATCAAAGCCAAATATGATCCATTTTTACAATGAAACTAAAAGGCGGAGTCGATACGTTCGACCAAATGTGTTCCATAATGTCCTGTAGTCGCAAAACGAACAGATGGCCCATGGCCATGTTTTATGGGATGTTGAATATGGCGTTTATAAACGCATACATTATTTACTGTGATAGTATCACAATTAAGCAAGAAAAACCGCTAAATCGTCATAATTTTATGAAAAAACTCAGCAATAGCTTGATGACTCCGTGGATGTTGACTAGGAAGGAAATGCCTACTTTGTTAAGGAATGTAAAAGACAAAATTAATGATATTATACCAAAACGTGACGTCGTACCTTCTACACAAAGCGAAAATGTACCTGAACCAAAGAAAAGGAAATATTGTGCCTTTTGTCCATCAAAAATTAGAAGGATGACAAAATCAATGTGTGACAAATGCAAAAATCCCATTTGTGGAGAGCACAAGTCAAGCGCTTGCCCTAAGTGCCTTTGAGGCTGTATTGAATAAAAAATGCTTTTTTTTTTATTGTTTCTCATATTAAATATATATAAAAAGTTTAGTAAAAATTATAAGTCTGAAAAAGTGACTTCAATATTACGTTAAGTTTTTTAAAGTAAGAATTATTTGTTTTTGTAATTTCAAGATTTTTCTTAATAAAAGTATAAATAAACCAAAATATTTTTTATTTATCTATAACACAATGACATGCATAGTGACAAATTACCACTAACATAAACATACTACAAAAGAAGTCTATAAATATATGCACTCAAACATACACACGTCGAATCAACGTATAGTTATCTTTTACGCACTATGAAATATGGTTATCTTTCTAGGGTTAAAAATGGTAGCTATACTGGGTTACCAATAAAAACATATGATATATTGCAGTCTTGTTTTAGGCTTAAAATACGGCATGATGGCTACGAAAACCCTTTTGGCAACAGTTCTGAGAAAATACAGGTTTTACACAGCTTATAAAGATGTGAAGGACGTTAAGGTAAAACAGGACGTAGTATTGCGTCCTGTATATGGATATAAAGTTTCCTTGGAATTGAGAACTTAGAATCTAAAACATTTTTGGTTAAAATCGTCAAATATTATCCATCAATACATTTATAGTTATGTACGTAGTACTAACAAACGGAAATAAAGATCCTCAACTCTGAAGAGAACATATTTCAAGTATTTTTACATTTAGAGGTTATGTCTGTACAAGGACAATGTAAAGGAACCCTCACATTTTAAATGTTAATCCGAATTCCGTTAATTTGCCCTTTTTTTATTTTATGGTACTCACCATGCCGGTCAAAAGTCACAGTGGTCGTGACCTTCAAATCCTTCATGATTATGAGATATCCGCAATTTTTACCTCATATTTTTGATCAAGGTGCAGGTAATGGCCAATAGTAAAGGGCACCTTATTATAAGTCGATTTTGCCGTTTGCGATTTGTTTGAAACTATTAAGTACGAGTAGTACTGGTCAACACTGAAATTTTTTCCTAAAATGTTATATGTATTATAGGGTATACCTGAGGCACTGATTACGGAAAAAAATACTTGTTTAATGCTATTAGTTCTACTTTTTTATTTATATAAAATTACAATTTTCTTCAAAAATGGAACGAAAATACATTTTTTTCGATGTGTGATGTAAATACACACTATGAAACGTTCTTTTATCCGATTTTCTTGAATGTACGGCTTGAGGATCATTTCTTTGCAAACTCCAACGGTAATTAGCCATTATATGGATGTCCCACCTTCCTTGATAACGTTCTTCAATTATGCGTATATCTTGGTGAAATCTTTCACCCTGCTCTTCACTGAAATCGCCAAGATTTTCTGGGAATCGATCTAAATGAGAATGAAAGTAATGAATCTTGGTACTCATGTTGCAGCCCAGATCTTTCAAATTGGATAACATGCACTTAACTAACTCAGACTAGTTGTCGGACTTATTGTTTCCGAGAAAATTTTTAATCACTACAACAAACAATTTCCAAGCTTTAGACTTGACATCATTCCTTGAATTCACAAAGTTTTGGTCTTTCACAAGTTGCGGCCTACTAAAAATATCCGGTATCAATTTTTCTGTGCTCAACCCTGGAATCTTGCGTGAGTTTCTCTCGTACTGGCCACTTTTTTTGAGACCAATGATGTTGTTTATCGCGGCTATCCCACAGACACATAAAGCATGGGTATTTTGTGTATCCACCCTGTTGTTCGAGAAGAAAGTCTACATAAATGAGCAGTTGTGGTTCCATTACTGAAGAAATAGTTGTATACTCTTCGTTCATAGTAGTAGAGTGTGCAATAAGTATAGAACCACACTTGTTTTTTTTTTTTTTGTTTTTTTTTTGTGGGTCTAGCACACGTGCTACAGGGAAGTCCCTAAAGCGCTACAGGAGCGACACGTGTGCGGAGAAAGCGATTCACGTTGTTCTTGAATCGCTGTAGATTGTACTCAGTGGGAAACACATTCCTGGGCAAATTATTTCAAAGGGATGATGTTCTCCATATAAAAGACTGCTTGAAAAGCGTTGTACGAGGAGTAACAAGCTGAACCTCATACGGATCTGAAGAATTAGCGCGACGTGTACTTCTAACATGCACCGGTCTGGGAGGGGCGGGCCACATCCTTCGAACACTTTCCATGAAAGTACTTGTAGACTAGGCTCAAGTCGCCAACCGTTCTTCGATGTTCCAGCGAATCAAGACCGACGGTCAGTTCCGGGTCTCCAATCAGACGAACAGCTCTTCTCTGAATAGAATCGCAACAAATGCCAGTGTATGTTTGGGAGCGGAGCTCCAAACATCGCAGCAATATTCAAAGTTGGTCGAATTAACAGTTGTTGTGGAGTGTAAAGCTTTCTGGTGCGAAATTATATTTCGAACTTTTGAGAAGCTCTCCTTCCTATGCCTGTAACATGTTCATGCCAGGACATATTTGCTCCCAAATTAACGCCCAATAAATTGAGTGACGATGTTAGAGGAATGGAGTGCCCCGACATAACTATGTCACTGATGGCTAAAAAGTGTTCATCTTTACAAGAATACAAGCGGTTATGTTCTTACTTGACAGATTGTACCTTTATGTCGGCCTAGTTGTTCACGAAAATAAGATTGTGCTTGCCAAGCTCTAATTTTCCATAGCTTATCCACCTATTTGATCAAAAAAAATCTGCAAGAAAGTTTTTAATAAGAACATAGTATACGGACGTGATAGTAATATTTCTCGTTAGTTTTATATCGCGTCAGGTTATACTAGGTACATAGCCCTGGGCAGTTCATTTCAACGAGACGAGATTTCTCATATAAAAAAGTTCTTACAAAGGGTTTAAGAAGGTGTGACTCGACTAGAGCTTCATGCAAAGATGACTTACTACTAGCGCAACGTGTAATCGTTTCCACAAAAGTATTTATAGGATTAAAACACAAATAATCAAAGTTTCTTCCTAGTTCTGATTTTACAATCAGACGAACAACCCTCTTTTTGATTAAATAAAACCATAGACTAATGTTATGTCATTTAGACTCAAAACTGAAATACGCACACACTTTAAGCTTCTTTTGTTACTGTCTATAAAAAGATGCCAATCATTTGGTTGGTATCGTTATGAACTCATCTTCTCCAAAATATCTCATCATTACAAAAAACTAAATCATTTTATTTAGAAAAATATTTTAATATTTCAGAAGCTTCTTTCGACAAATTTAGATCCCTTACTAAGTCATTCAATTTCTTTTGATTAAAAAGTTGAGGATCTGATGATTGACTACATGTAAAATCCGAATCAGTATTGCCCATTGTGTTGTCTTCAATTTCCATAAGATCTGGTTCTCCAGAGCATTTAGACGATGCTCCTTATATCTCACCAGAGTATAAAACAGGTCGTTGAGCGGAGGGTAAGTTAGGACATGACCATTTATTTCGTTTTCCAGAATTTATGCCGTTAATATTTATGACGCAAAAATAGCAGTCGTTATGGTGATTTTGAGGTTCCTGCCAAATCAACGGTGTTTTAAATTTGATAGCACTTCTTCTTCCATTTGACAATGGCCACTGACACAAAATATGAGGTGCCCATTGCTTATCTTGATTGCACAATGTTATTTGAAAGTGGTTAAAATACTAAGTTTTAACGAAGTCCGAGAGAGGTTTTCGATATTTTTCAAAGATGTATTCGTCACAAGTATAGCAAAAACAATCTGGATTCTGTAAACAACCTCCACGGTCGAAGCCATATCTGAAATTAAAAAAATTAATTATGATCTTAAGAAACTGCGGGTGTCGTCTAAGTTAGGGTAGACCGAAAATATTAAAAAACATGAGCTGTTAGAGAAAACTAACATCGGATTTGAAATCAGAATACTACAATAAGCCCAAAACTGAAAAAAAATTAGAAAAAAAAATCAAAAAAAAAATATATATTGACCAGTGTTATCGAATACTAACTACTGGAGCAACAGGTAACAACCGTCAAGCTGTCCACCCCCAGTGGCCATTATTAGGGAATGAAAAAGGGAAAAATCGGCTAATTACGATTTATGTGGTCTTTGGCGAATACAACTTTTTAAAAATTTTTATTAATCGAAGATAACATGAAACGCCAACAGAAAAAATAACCTCCAAACCACCCTACAACTCCATTAGGGATGAAAAAGGGAAAAATCGGCTTATTACTGTTTATAAAAGTAACTAGTGATAAAAGATACAAGTTACATTTCCCACCTTTTCAACCACTACACATGTCCAATTAGGGTGGGGGGGGGGTAGTTTGCCAGTTGTTATACAATTCAGAGTTAAATATCCAATATTTATTTCGCCTAAAAAAAGTGTTTAGTATGTTATACTAGCAAAGTCCAAGTATATCGAAATAAGCCTATTTTCCTCCTTTTTATCCCCTCATAACCAATGGCTCAAAAGTTAGAGTTTGATGTTCTTTACGATTAATACAAGTCTTTAGCGAGACGTACTAAGCAAAATCAACGTAAATCGTTTCCCCTTTTCAGCCTTTAATAATGACCACAGGGGGTGGAGGGTTTTGCCCATTGGCCCAGTAGTTAGTATTCGATAATCTATTCGAATTTAACAGTCTCACACAAATCGCAAGTGGCAGAATCGATTTATAATTGTACCCTTTACTTTTGGCCACTACCTGCATCTTCATCAAAAATATGAGGTAAAAACTAGAGATATCTCAGATAGATTTGGAGGTTGTGCCCATTGGGACTTTTGATCGGCATGGTGGGTACAGCAAATTGAAAAAAAAAAAAAAATAGCAGATTCAACGGAAGCCGGATTTATATTTAAAATGTGCAGGGTCCTTTATTTATGATTTATTCCATTCTATTACAAAGGTTTCGTGTGATATAAATTAAAAAAACCATTTTGTATGGGTGTCGGTCTGTCAAAATGTTAGATAGCTATATATCAACATGGAAACAGCTTTTCTTTTCAATATAATAATAAAAGTATGTATGAAACCCTCTGTGTAGAAGCTCAACTTGCGGTTTCCTTAATTTTGTATGTGGTGTTTCTAAAAGTGATCTACAGCTTATAATTAAGTTATATTGCTAATGGTAGGAAATTCGCCAAATTGAGTGACAACTATTTTTCACAATCTCGCAAAAATCATTATTATTACCAACCTCTAAAGGGCCCACGTAGTCGTTTTTTAAAATTCAAATTTTTTGTTATTGTCTTTAAAACTTAAAAATTTAGGAAATTATTTTTCCAAAATTAATTATGAGAAACATACTTTATCGAATTATTTGACATTTGCAGGGTTTACATAAAAGCCTATGGACTTTACAAAAATGAAATTTATGATGGAAAAAAAATCGTTATAGACTTTTTTTGTTAACAAATGCTTTTTTTTTAATGTTCTCAATCGTTTTAAAACGAAGAAAAGAAAACTGGGAGAGGATATCGATTGGGAGACAAAGAAATAAAAATAATATGCTACGCCGATGATGCAGTAATCATATCAGAAGACGAAGATAACTTACAGAGACTCCTACATAAGTTCCAACAAACAGCAAAAGTGTTTAATATGCAAATATCTGTAAAGAAAACAAAATCCCTTATAATATCTAAAGAATTGAAAAGATGCAAACTCGCGATTTATGATCAGAGTGTAGAACAAGTGATGTCCTTCTAGGGGCAAACATAACAAGTACCAGGAACCTTAAGGAGAAAGTAAAAACTCAAACAACAAAGGCATCATTAATATCAGGATACTTCAGATATATAATTTGGAGAAACAAATATATGAGCACCAGAAGCAAAGTAAGAATATACAAAACATGCGTAAAACCGATCATGACGTACTCGATAGAAACCAGAGCGGAGAACACAATAACAAAACGACTCCTAAGAACAACAGAAACGCGAACACTTAGATCGATAACAGGACATACCTTATTTGACCGGAAGAGATGTGAAGAAATAAGGGAAATGTGCGAAATACAGGATGTGGTGAGATGGGCAAGGGATAGGAGAAGAGAATGGATAGATCATGTGGACAGAATGCCAAATGACCGGTTGGCTAAGGTTGCAAAAGAGAAGCGACAAAACATACCTCGACCGCTTGGAAGACCATCAATAAGATGGTATGAGAGCTGGTCTTCATCATCGCAATTGTTTCTGGGAAACCTTTGAAGTGAACACAGGACATGGTCCTAACGTAAGAAGAAGAAGAAGAAGAAGAAGTTTTAAAACTTTGACTTTTTGATTTTTAATTTTCTGATATATAATTCTTACAAAATGTGAAAAAAAATCTTTGGGATCGGATTCGGGTTTTTGTCGCGCGGATCACGTGTCTCGACACGCTCGCTGCGGCGACCGATGCATCGGCGCGCGTGTGATTTTACGTTAAAACAAAGTTTTAAACATTTATTTTATTCCGATAGCTTGGTCGACACGGAAATATTGTTCTCCATACTGTTGAAGTTTTCGTGATGTAATGCCACCGTATTGGACAATTAAAAAAACGCGAGAAGAAATATCTCGTCGAATGACATTGCGCGTTAACAAAGTTAGAGCAAATTTTGGACGCGACCACCAAGAAAAATCGGTCGTAAGCTCCCATTTTTAACTATCAAAAAAGTAAAAAACTTTTATTTTTCCGGTGATGTTCGTTGAGTCATGCCTGGAATCAAAGATTATAAATCTATTCGTGAACGAATCAAAGTGCAAAAAAGATATTATTGTTATTCAATCTCTGTGATTTGCACAAAAAATTTAAAGCAGAATTTCCTGATACGCAAATTTGTCTCTCTAAATTTCGACCTAAAGAGTGTATTTTGCCAAACCGAAATGGCACACACAACGTGTGTGTCTGTAAAATTCATGAAAATATAATTTAAAAGTATAAGGAATCAAGCACACTTTGAAGAAAAAAAAGTTCATTTCATGTAATCTAGTCGTGATTTAATCATGAATTCCGTTTACGGAATTCCGACAGCCGAATGCTTTTTTTTGGGATGTAAAAATTGCCTTGGAATAGACGCTGTTATCGGGAAATTGAGAGTTTTTTTTTTTGAGGAACTTGATGTGAAAAATGTTTCAGCCAATGGGCCACTACCAAAAGGTTTGCATTTTCTAATGTATATATATCAAGGATTTTCTACAGTTGACGCTGTCTTCCTTTGCTCAGCCTTTGATTCCATCCGTTTCTATCTTCCCAGTCTCCATCTGTTAGACCCCTGTCCTCCATAGCCTCGTCCACATCGTCTCTCCACGATCTTCTGGATCTTCCTCTTTTTCTTCTCCCTATAGGGCTCCACTCCGTTATTTTCTTTATCCACCTATTATCTTCACCTTTTTAATCGTTTTTCTTCAATCGGGTTTATTGCGTTCTCTTTGATGTTCATTCTACTTCTTATTTCTTCATTTGTTATTCTCTCCATACGTGTCACTCTACAATATCATCTCCAATACTCCATCTCTACCGCGTTAATTTTAGATTTATTTCCTTTGTTGATCGTCCATGTTTCTGACCGTATGTCATTATGCTTTGTATTATTGATTTGTATATGCGTGTTTTGTTTCTCTTTGTAATGTGCTTGTCCCATAGGATCGAATTTAATTGTCTTATGCATGTCCGCGTTTGTCCTAATCTAGCTTTAATCTCTTCTTCTGATGTTGCGTTTTTTGAAATGATGGTTCCTAAATATTTAAATCTATCGGTTCCTTTGATTATTGTTTCGTTATCTACTTCTAGATTCTCCACGTTTCCCTCCTTTGTTGTTAGATATTCCGTTTTTATTAAAGTTTATTGCTAATCCTGCTTTAGTGTATTCTTCTTTCAGTTTTTTTTACCATATAACTGAGGTCTTCCTCATCTTGCGCTATGATTACTTGGTCGTCTGCGAAACTTAGAGCATATAAGTAATCTTCTCATATTGGGACTCCCATTTCACTACATTTTTGCTTCAATTTTTTTAATGTTTGTTCGAGGTATATTTCGAATAGTGTTGGGGATGTAGAGCATCCTTGTAATAGGCCTTTTGATGTTTGGAGTCTCTTCCCTATTTTATGTCCTATTTTTATGTTCACTGTGTTGTTTTTTACGTGGACTGTACTATTGACACAAAGTAACAAATTTCATGTGAAAGATCGAAATCATAAATTATCGAGGTAATCTTTTTTTTACAGAAGCGACATTATTGAAATAACAAACTCCATAGAGGAATTTCTCCAAACATTGACAGATGAATTGCTAATTTTAATAAAGCATGATTTTTTGACAAAATCACAAGCTGAGTATTTCAGCAAAATGAAAAAATACAGTTGATGAGAAAGAATTTGTGGTGCGTTTGGATTTTGCTGACAACTTATATGTTTCGCATTCAAAATTCAATACAATCTCATCACTGGGCAAGCAAACAAGCAACTTTTCATCCGTATGTTGCGAATCACCACAAAAATGAAAAAAACAAAACATTCATGTTTTGTTGTCATATCAGGAAAGATAACGCATGACTCTGAGTCAGTACATTTGTTTAATTCTAAACTCATGAAACATTTGAAATCGAAATTCGGCGCGGAAAATATTAAAAAATCTTTTTTTTCTCGGATAGGTGTGGGTCCCACTATAAGAATAAATTTAACTTCATTAACCTTATTAAATCATCAGAAAGATTTTGGTGTAGACACTGAGTGGAATTTTTTTGCCATTGCTCATGGTAAAAGGGCATGCGATGGGACTGGGGGAGCTGTAAAAAGACGCGCAAAAGATATAATCATGCAGCGTATGGATGGGGATCACATTACGCCTCCATTGAAACTCTTTGAGTGAGCGAAAAGTTATTTCAAAAACATAAGTTTTGATTTCTGTACCGAAAAAGAACACGATTTGCACGCGAAAAGAATTAATTCTCGTTTTGCCAATAATAAAATGATTATTGGCAAAACTTTTCGGAAGATGATGTAAGTACGGTACATAAAGTTTTCTAAAATGAAATTGCCGCCCTGAATTAACAACGTGACAATGGATATGAATTAATTATTGATTCTTTTTACACGCGTTGTGATCAACAATTATAAATGCAATTTTGAATCCTAAAATACCTGTAAGAATGTAATTATTATTAGATACAATAAAACTTATATTATTTAACCATCTTTTTAGTGTTTCGTATGGAACACTTATAAGATCACTTCGGTGTCTGTCACACCCGATTTTCTCTGAAACTATTTGTCATAGAAAGTTGATATTTGGGAATATTATAGGAATTGATCGCCTCATCAGAGCCATATAGTTTTGAAAGTTAAATTTTGACTTAAGGGGTTAGTTTTGGGGGGTGAAATCAGAAGTGAAAAAAAATTTTTTCTACTAGGATGGAGTGTGGTGTCAAATGAAAGCTTGTGAAAACACGAGTAAAATATATATATAAATATATATATATATATATATATTATATATATATATATATATATATATTATATATATATATATATATTTATATATATATATAACACATGGGCTGAAAAGTCCCGGGCCTAACACATAGATGGCGCTAGTTTTATTGCAGTCACCTTTTTTTCAGTTAATACTAACCTTCAAAAGACAGCTATTAAAATTTCATGATATTCTATTCATTAGTTTGTGAGTTATTGTGCTAAGAGTGACGCTACTTTTGTTATTTTCAAAACAATGGATCAAAAACAATTTCGTGTTTTAATTTTACACTGCTTCTTGATGGGAAAAAATACCGTTCAAGCGAAGCAATGGCTTGAAAAGTGTTATGGGGACTCCGCTCCATCAGAAACAACAATAAAACGTTGGTTTGCTGACTTCAAACGTGGTCGTAGAGACACCGATGATGCAGAACGCAGTGGACGTCCAAATGAGGCGGTAACACCAGAAAACATAAAAAAAAATCCATAAAATCGTTTTTGAATGATCGAAAAGTGAAGTTGCGTGAGTTAGCTGACATCGTAAAGATATCAAAAGAACGTGTTGGCTTTATATTGCATGAGCATTTGACTATGAGAAAGCTCTGTTCAAAGTGGGTGCGCGTTTGCTCACTGTTTATCAAAAACAAGAACGTGTTGATGATTCTGAGCAGTGTTTGGCCATTGTTAGAGCGGCGCTGGAATGATTGCGTTGCTCTTGATGGAGATTAGGTTGATGAATAAAGCTAATTTTGAACCAAAAAAACCGTGTTTTCTTTGTTAGGCCCGGGACTTTTCAGCCCATGTGTTATATATATATGTATATAATGTAATACTTGCGCGCACTTTTCTTTGTATTATCTTTAAAAAATCGCGAAAAATCGCTGTCCACTCGCCTTATCTCGAAAAGCACTTATCAAAAAATTTTGAAAAAATTCTGGAATATTCTCCACGGGGTGTAGATTGAACGAAAATTATCACGAGTGCATTACCTGTAATAATTTATCTGGTATATAAAAAAAAACAGAAATTTCAAGGTCATCAATTTTCAGTAAAGATTGGAAATAAACTTTGTTGAAAACTCATTTGGGGTGTGTTTTGTGAAATCACTGATCATTTTATACTTCCGTCACAACATTTTTTATTTTTAAAAGCAATCAACGTACGGAACACTAATTGCGCAAGTTCAACTTGCACTTGACCGGTTATTTCATTAATACATTAATCGTTCTCATCATATACCAATGAAGTGTTAATGTGTAGTCAGCGCGAACAAGCGTACCGCAGAACCCAAATATTTACAAACTCAAATCCGATCCCAGAGATTTTTTTTCAAATTTTGTAAGGATTATATATCAGAAACATAAAAAGCAAAATAAAAGTTTTAAAACGATTGAGAACATTTGTTAACAAAAAAAGTCGATAACGAATTTTTTTTTCAATCGAATATTTTATTTTTGCAAAGTCCATAGGCTTTTACGTAAACCCTGCAAATTTCAAGTAATTCGATAAAGCATTTTTCTCATAATTAATTTTGGAAAAATAATTTCTTAAATTTTTATGTTGCAAAAATAATAACAAAAAAAAAATGAATTTTGATGAAAGGCGTGGGCCCTTTAGAGGTTAGTAAGAACTACTCATTTTTATAAACAGTAATGATTTTTGCGAGATTGAGAAAAATCGAGTGACCACTTGGCGAATTTCCGACCTAATGAAAGTTGATTTGAAAGTTATACGAGAAATGGCAACGTAGGCAACTATCAAGGTAATAGTGGAAGCCGTTATTTAAACTGACAAATTCTGTTAACAGATTCAGTTTGACATGACTCCATAACGTAACTATAGATCACTATTAGAAAAAGTATATGTATCTAGTGTCTATATTATTGTTAAATGATAAACATAATATTGTAATCAATAAAATAATTATAATTGCTTACGGTTTTTTTATTTAGTTGATAATGAGATCACTTAATTGAAAAACCACTGTAGTACTCTAACATTAAAAAGATCGACATCACTTGATTATTGCATCGAGTACTTGAATTATAAATTTAACTGAAAATTGTCACTCGAATATCCTTCTATGTAGTCATTACCATGACACTAATTATCTATTTATTAGGGAATTAGCCTAAATCCTAATACGGAAACTATTTCACCGACATTTTTTGGCCTTGAAAGCTTCATCTTTTTTTTAGCGATAGATGTACCAAATTTTATAAAAAAATTATAAATCTACCGTCTTGTCTAAAAGACGCACCGAAAAGCTTAGTTCCTATCTGTTACTCATCCATTTAAAACACATTTTTTTGTCTTTAAAAATGGGTTCAATAAGTTTTTATGATAATATAATATAGGGTGTTTTTTATAGAGGTATAGAACTTTGAAATGGAATAAAACAAAGATGAATTTTTTAAACTGACTTGAAATTTACTTTATTCGAAAGATAATCTTCTAGCATTATAATTTAAATATGACTTCTGGCATATGACCGCCACGGCTGGCTCGGACGTAGTCTAATCTGGAGGTCCAATTTTCGATGACTTTTTCCAACATTTGTGGCCGTATATCGGCAATAACGCGGCGAATGTTGTCCTCCAAGTGGTCAATCGTTTCAGGCTTATCGGCGTAGACTAGCGACTTCACACATCCCCACAGAAAATAGTCTAGCGGCGTTAAATCGCACGATCTTGGAGGCCAATTCACGGGTCCGAAACGTGAAACTATGCGGTTACCAAACGTTTCCTTCAATAAATCAATTGTGGCACGAGCTGTGTGACATGTTGCGCCGTCTTGTTGAAACCACAGCTCCTGCACATCATGGTTGTTCAATTGATGAACGAAAAAGTCAGTAATCATGGCTCTATAGCGGTCACCATTGACTGTAACGTTCTGACCAGGATCGTTTTTAAAGAAGTACGGACCAATGATTCCACCAGCCCATAAAGCACACCAAACAGTCAGTTTTTCTGGATGTAACGGTGTCTCAACATACACTTGAGGATTATCATCACTCCAAATACGGCAGTTTTGTTTATTGACGTATCCATTCAAACAAAAGTGAGCTTCATCGCTAAACAAAATTCGCTTATGAAAATCGGGATCAACGGCAATCTTGTTTTGGGCCCATTCACCGAATCGACGCCTTGCTAGGTGATCGTGTGGCTTCAGTTGTTGCACGAGTTGGATTTTGTAAGCACGCAAACCAAGATCTTTCCGCAAAATCTTCCATAAAGTGGATGGACACATATCCAATTCCTGTGCACGATGGCGGATAGACTGATTCGGGTCTTCCTCTACGCTACGCTCTACAGCAGCAATGACTTCTTCTGTACGCACTGTACGACGTCTCTGTGGATGCGTATTATCATTTAGAGTAAACGTGGTGCGAAAACGTTCCATAGTTAATCGGATTAATTGCTCTGATGGACGATTATGTTGACCGTAAAATGGACGTAGTGCGCGATACGTATTTCGAACAGAACCATGATTTTCAAAATAAATTTGCACAATTTGGAAGCGTTGTTCAGGCGTCAGTCTATTCATGTTGAAATGCCAAACCAAACTAAACATAAATCACTTGACAGCTGACAAAATGGCCGCCAATTAAAAAAGTGTTGCCAACTTAAAGTTTTATACCTCTATAAAAAACATCCTTTAGAAGTACTACAAATTCGCCACTGTTTGAGAGTGGACTGAAAAGTCTTATAGAAAATAAGGTAAACAAATTTTTACAAAAACAAAAATTTTTTTATCAACATAATCTCTTGAAGCTCAATATATTTGGTCCAGCGAGAGTCGAATTTTTTCATTCTCTCAGAAAAAAAAATTGGTTCGAACTGTCCATAATTTTCTTTTCCAGCACACATAATCTCTTCATTCGAAGAAAATTTCTCCCTCACAAGTTAATTTTTCTTCTTCTTCTTCCGACTATTGCCTGTTTTCTTTGTTCCATAACCTATATATCGTCGTCCATCTTTTTCTTGGACGTCCCATTGATCTTTTTCCATTCGACGACATGTCTCTTGCTATCCATATTATCCTATTTGCCATTTTTCCTATGTGTTCCATTCCATTTTTCTTCCTCTTATCCACTGGTTAATATTTTCTATGTCACATGTCTTATGTCTTCACTTCTTTCTCTATCTATCAGTGTCTTGTTTGTACAGGGTGAGTCAACGATAGAGTAAAGTTCATTATCTCATTTGTTTCGAGAATGACGAAAAAATGTTAAATAAAATAGTTTTAGGGAACATTAAGGTGCACAGTTTAAAATTATTTTTGAGTACACAGTGTACTTCAAAAAAGTGTAGCCTATATAACATATCTTTTTTAAATGGAACATCCTATTTTCTAATTTATTTTTAAATTCTGCGTAAAATTGTATAACTTTTTTATTGATAATGTTATATACCTAAACCTAGTAGTTTTTCTAATATTTCAATTAAAAAAAAAAAAAAATTCAGTTTTGAAAAAATTACCCGTAGCGCCATTGTTTCTGAAGGTGGAATACTCATAATTGGTACGAGCGTTCACGCCCTGTATATTATTATTTTTTCTGATAAATTTTACAAAACCCTCCAACTTTTATTAAGTATGTTATATACCTATTTCTAATAGTTTTCGATTTATTTTGAATTTTCCAATTTTTACCCTTATTTTTAATACATTTACGCTATTGTAAAAACATAAACAAATAATTAATAATATTTAATATCGTTCAACTTGATTGATGATTAATTATTATGACGTAATAAATATTCAAAAATATGCCCGTCTACTTGAATACACATGTTTAATCGTTTTATATTTTCCTTCACTTTCCTTAGCATAAAGGGCGTTATTGTCCTGCACGCATCCCGTATTCTATTTTCCATATCTACTTGTGTTGTAGGGGGATTCACATAAACACCCCCCATAAAAGGAAGTCTTAAGGTGTTAAGTTACATGATCGAGGGGACCACTGAATGAATCCATCCCTAACGATCCATTTTTGTGGGTAACGTTCGTTTAAAAATTCAAGAACGTCCCGGTGATAATGAGCAGGAGCTCCGTCCTATTGAATCCACATTTGTTCCCTTTCAAAGTTATCAGCTTCTTCAAAAAGTTGGGGTAATTCTTTTTCCAAAAAAAATAGATATCTAGGCCCGTTAAGCGGTTCGCGGAAAAAATATGAACCAATAATTCTAAAATTTAATATTCCACACCATACATTTAGCGACCGATGGTTTTGGTTTTGAACTTCCCGGACCCAAAATGGATTAATAATGCATGTTATGGCTGTTAACTGCTCCATTACTGCGAAAAGTAGCTTCAACAGAAAACATTATTTTGGATAAAAAATTTGGATCGGCTTCTATTGCTCCATTCATGGTGGTACAAAAGTTTACTTGTCGTTCAAAATCACGGTCTTGAAGTTCTTGGTGTAGTTCTATATGAAAGGGATAGTACTTGTATTTTCTCGTCGTACGATTAGCCGTAGATTGGGATGTCAGATAAATCAGCTACTTGACGGCTGCTGACCTGGGGATTATCTTCAACATGAAGTAAAATCTCCATTTCTTTTTACTGGTTTACTACTTTCCGTTTCGTATACTCAACGCTACCACTACCATCAAACCGTTCCATTAAGCACTGAAAAGATTTTCTAGGTGGTATACGTCTATTAGGGTACTTCGCTCCGTAAAGCCTTACTGCCAAAAGACAATTTTTTCCTGCCTCGTCCAGTATATAAATCATATCAATAAATTTTAGGAAAATCCACAACTATTACCTTTATACGTCACTTACTAAAACAAATTAAACTATTTTTACTTGCTTCATAGACATGTCAAAATTTGACAATGCATACATTTTTTTTGTCTTGGCAACTATGATGTTATACCGTAAATGTATTAAAAACAAGGGTAAAAATAGAAAAATTCAAAATAAATCGAAAACTATTAGAAATAGGTATATGACATACTTAATAAAAGTTGGAGGGTTTTGTAAAATCTATCAGAAAAAATAATAATATACAGTACACCCTGTAGCATCTAAGTCAAATTTCTTTACATATATCTTTATTTTCATCTCTACAGAACGCTCGTACCTTCAGAAACAATGGCGCTACTGGAAATTTTTTACAAAATCGAAAACTAGATTTTTTTTTTAAATTAAAATAATAGAAAAACTACTAGGTATAGGTATATAACATTATTAATAAAAAAGTTTAAGCAAAATTTAAAAATAAATTAGAAAATAGGATGTTCCATTTAAAAAAATATATGTTATATGGGTCGCATTTTTTTGAAGTACCCTGTATACTCAAAAATAATTTTAAATTGTGCACCTTAATATCCATAAAACTATTGTATTTAACATTTTTTTCATTCCCTAAACAAATCAGATAATGAACTTTACTCTATCATTGACTCACTCTGTATAAACTTTTGCGTTAGTGAAAGTTTCATTTTTATCATCATTAGACTAAAATGTATTCGGTGTCGTAAGAAATTGTATTGGTAATTTTCAATAAAAGATATCATTTGGAGAATTATATGGCATGTAAGTAATTGAAGGATTGAATTTGTGATGTTTTTTGGTACATTACTTGGCATAATTGGTACCCAGCTACTTAATTAAGTTATGTTAACCTATTAGTTTAGTTACAATATTATAGTTATAGAAACTCAATTATTGGACTCTTCGAGAGGACTAGTAGACTCAGAGATAACTTTTATGATTTCTACCAAGATCGATGAGAAGAGGATATAGGGCCAGAATACATTCCTTCTGGTTTGAAAATATCCAGAGCTATGAAACCTCTCTAACCAAAAGTTACGAGACAACGTTCTATGTCTTCGTAGATCCCGCTGCGTTCGAACACTTCGCAATGGCTCAGCAAATAAACCATCCTATGAGAGTCATTTCTCTAGGAAACGATGGTTTTTCACGTGGAGGAATCCGCCTCATGGATAATGAAGGGTGCCCCAGAATTCTCCAGTTATGTGGTGGTTTTCCAGCCAGAGTGGATGGCGTACTAAAATAAACCTCCCTGTGAGCTGAGCCTGCGACCCTTTAATCTTGTTGCAATGGGACGATTATTTTTTATACAGGAGGTGTGAGTTTCAAAAACTTATGGGTTAGGTTCTAATGTGTAAAAATAGGAAACAATTTTAGACTTCACACAGAAGATCAAAATACTTATAGGAGTATATATAAAGCCACAAGACCTGAAAAATTCTAATAAATGTCTTGAGAGTTACTATTTAGAAAATGTATCTGTCTGAAAACTAAACCACGATGACTATCCCTACATGAGGGTTCACAAATTGTAAGTGGGGGTCCACGAAAATTTATCTGGTTTCGATAGTAAAGAACAAAAATGTTGGCTTGGCTTTACCTATCAATGTAGGCAGATAATACACTACTCAAAAAAATTAAGGAAGCAAAAAAAAATTCCAAATTTTTCGGTGATTTTTGACAGGCTATATTTCGGTGAAAAATGGTCGTATTGAGACTTTAAAAAAAAGCATTTTGAAGCTTTAAGATTCTAATTTTCAGATTTTTTGGCTAAAGTTTTTTAGAGCTACGGTTCTCATGCAATCCTAACAGATAGCGCGAAAAAATATTATTGCAAATATCTTGTTACTCGTAAAAACTTGCGTATTCGATATTCAGTAAAACGCGCGTCGAGACTTGCAAAGCGCCGCCCGCCCGCCCGCAACGCAACCCGTTCAGACGTGCAAAGGGACGAAATACGACTTGTGTTGTGCTTGCAATCTTGCATGAACTTGTTTGATTCTTCACCAATATAAATACGAATGCCAAGGACAAACGTTACTCATTTGTTTCCGGAATTTTGAAAAGAAAAGTGTGAGTGAATCGATGTCAGTGTTTGCCAGTGCCGGAAAAAGTAAGTACCTGCCTATTTGTTATTCATACTTTTATTTTATATTGTAATAATATTATATTTGTTGTTTGCGTGTAGTACGTACGTAATAAAAATTAAATACTGAACATGGCCATTATTCGATATAAAAGAACAGAAAGCCGAGAAAGATTGAACTTTTAGTACTTTTTATTATAAAATTATTTATTTACCCGACTGTGGTGATTCACTAAAGGAGAGATATATGATTGACCTGCATGTTTGTACATATTTCAGTACCCTCGTAGTTGTTGATGCTAAATGACTAAAAATATTTTCATAAATTGTACGTGTCTTTATGTACCACTCGTAACGTACATCAAAGTAATAAATAAATCATTAAAATCGGGGAGTTTTGATATCAAAATATTCTTTAAAAGTATTTTCTCTCGAATTTACAGAAATGTATCAAAATATAATTAATCAAAAAATATTTTATATTACATTAAAATAGGTTCAGCCGTTTTGTGAAAACCTTTATATGGATCTTAGCAGTTTATTGCTTTTAATAATTAAAATCAGTTTTGTCGCCGGCATTTTGTTTTTTTCATTGCAATAAATAATTAATCCTATTTTATTCTGTTAAATAGCCATATCCTGTTAAAGTCGCCTTATGATTACTAAAATAAACATTTTTTTTTCTTTACAGGTAGGTAACTGATACGAAACATGGCTGAATCTAAGAGAAATGTCGACAGTACAGTGTTGATTATTTGAAATTTGGTTTTCTTCCATCAAAGGCAGACAAACGATTGCCCATATGCCTTTTATGCAACAAAGTTTTGAGCAATGACTCTATGAAACCATCGAAGCTCGAAGATCATCTAAGAAGGTGTCATCCTGATAAAATAGGTAAAGATTTAAAATATTTTCAAACATTGAAGGAAAAATATGAAAAGAGAGCCACCGTGCACAGTATGTTCGCTTCTGAGAATTAATCTACTCAGTATATTTCACCACTACACCAAACACTTTATTTTTGCACTCGACGCGCGTTTCGCAAACTATGTTAGCTTTATCCGGAGCGATGATTGGCTAAAGCTAAACTACAAATCTACCCTATTTTTAGTGTTCCGTATTGAACACTTATAAGATCCGTGACTGTCTGTCTGTCTCTGTCACACCCGATTTTTTTTTTTATATTTAGTCTAACACCTAAATTACCCAGGCGGAACTAATGGCATAGGGGAGGGGATCGTTTCCGGTCAAGTAACTAGTAAAGGAATAGTTACAATTGTTTCAGCCGATACTCGGTGGAAATCAATAATAATTATTATGTGAAAAAATAATAAAATAATTATTTACACAAACTTTCCACTATTTTTGTAATACACCGTAACATGTTTCGCTATCAGAGTGTTAAATTCTGAACATTAAAGAGTAAAGGTGTTAATATATAAGTAGAAGCAAGAAAAGAAAATTTTATTTTTACCATAAACTAATCAACTATTAATAGAAAATATTTAACAAAGGTAAATTATTAAGATCTACTTGATCTTTCAATAGACGGTTGGAATTTTTAAGTTTGTTTCTATCTAGAGACTCAATTAGGTTTAGTCTTTGGATTTTGTTCTCATTGTGTAGAATTTTGAAATGATTATTAAAGATGTGACCATTCTCGATTAGAAGTTTTGCATAATTGGATTTGGTTTTTCCTTTGATAAAACATTTATAGTGTTCATCTAATCTTTTAACCAAAATATCTACCAGTCTGGCCTATGTATGTTTTGTCACAATCTCCGCAATTTAGATGATAAACTCCTGATTTTTTAAGATTATCCGTTTTAGTTTTACTATTTTTATTAAATTTGTCTAAAGAATTGTTTATTTTGTAAGCTACTTTAATGTCTACACCAGAGGTCCCCAAACTTTTTTTCTCGTAGACCAATTTCAAAATTTTACTGGCTTCGGTGGACCCCCTGCTGCTACATTTCTACCATATTCCCAAAACTCATCAAAAAATGTGAAGATTAGATCCAACGATGGAAATTTGCGTCGTGGCTGCGTTCCAACCCTAAATTCGGAGTGGTAAAAATAAAAAGAAAAATAATATATTTTCTTGTGTTCTATTTATTAAAATAATATGATTACAGACTTAATAGAATTAAAATTAAACATTAATAACGTACCGTAACTTCAACAATGCAAATCAAAAATTAAAAAAAAATAGTCATAATTTTAATGGGAGGGATGTACTTGATGGATTGGCAGCAAATTATCAATATTTGGCTTCAGTTTTGTAAGGAATAACCGCAAATCTCCCCGTTCTGTGACCTTCAATCTGCTACTTTCTTTTGTTAATAGGTTTGTAACGACACTAAAACTTTTTTCGACAAGGTATGACGAGGGAAACGCTATAAAAAGTTTTCTCGCAATTTCCCACAGCCCAGGATATTTTTCGGGTATTTCTGCCTGCAGCCAAAATGTTTGATAGCCTTTTTTAAATTTCACCTTCAGCTCCTCATTGGTGCTAAGCTCGAGTAGCTCCTCTTGTAATACCACATTCGCCACTTCCCTTTCATCAAATGGATTTATGATCCATGGTGGTATTTCCATCGTCAGAATATCTTCAAATCTATTTTTGAAGTCATCACGCAGGGCATTTAAATGTTGAACGTATGTCTGAATATCCTCCTCAAGACATTCTGCCTGTGACAAGTTTGGAAACTGGGAGACTCCGCGCCGACTAATATTTTGCTTCATAAATTTCAATTTTCCTAGAAAAGCCGAAATTACACTCTTTGTTTTTATTAAATTTAGGCTATCCCCTTGTAACTACAAGTTAATGTCATTAAATTTTTTAACAAATCTGTCAAATACGCGATGTCTGCTTTCAATTTGATCAGGTTTTCTTTTAAATCTGGATCTTTACTTTCCAGAAACTCTAAAACTGATTCAAAAAGTGAGTAAAATCTTGTTAAACATGCACCTTTCGACAACCAGCGTACTTCAGTATGTAAGAGCAATCGTTGGAAGTCTTCATCATTTTCGTCGCACAATTGTGCAAATAAACGGGTATTCAACGCATTGCTTCTTATTTTGTTAATTGCTTTGATCACAAATTGAAGCCATTGGTGCAATCTATCACTCAAATTTTACGCTACCAGGTATTGTCGGTGGATGACACAGTGAATTGCAGTTACTCCTAGTATAATTCTTTTAAGATGGCTTATAAACCCACGATATCGCCCGAAGATGGCAGGAGCTCCATCTGCTGCCACCGAAATAATGTTTGTAAATGGAATCGATTTTTCCTTAAAAAAATCACTCAGGACATTAAATATTGATTCGCCTTTAGTGTTCGTCTCCAAAGTTTTCGCGAATAGCAGCTCTTCATGGATTTCTTCGTCCATAACAAATCGAACATATGCCAATAATATTGCTTCATTACCAGGTAAAGTTGACTCGTCCAGTTGAATAGAAAAATGAGTTGTTTGCAGATAATCACACAAGAAGCTTTCAATATCAGAGCTCACTTCATCAATACGTCTTTGTACAGTGTTGTTACTCAAAGGAATTCTTTTGAGTACGTCAAATGGAGGTTTGTGTAGAACACATGGTGTGCGGTTTTCCAGATTTCCCTATAAGCAATGAGATATTGTAAGATGCCCGCAAGCCATCATCGTTACTTTGAGACGTTGAAGCGAACATACTATGCACGGTGGGTCTCTTTTCATATTTTTCCTTCAATGTTAGAAAATATTTTAAATCTTTACCTATTTTATCAGGATGACACCTTCTTAGATGATCTTCGAGCTTCGATGGTTTCATAGAGTCATTGCTCAAAACTTTGTTGCATAAAAGGCATATGGGCACTCGTTTGTCTGCCTTTGATGGAAGAAAACCAAATTTCAAATAACCAACACTGTACTGTCGACATTTCTTCTTAGATTCAGCCATGTTTCGTATCAGTTACCTACCTGTAAAGAAAAAAAATGTTTGTTTTAGTAATCATAAGGCGACTTTTACAGGATATGGCTACTTTAACAGAATAAAATAGGATTTTTTGATTAATTATATTTTGATACATTGATACTGTAAATTCGAGAGAAAATACTTTTAAAGAATATTTTGACATCAAAACTCCGCGATTTTAATGATTTATTTATTACTTTGGTGTACGTTACGAGTGGTACATAAAGACACGTACAATTTATGAAAATATTTTTAGTCATTTAGCATTAGCAACTACGAGGGCACTGAAATATGTACAAACATGCAGGTCAGTCATATATCTCTCCTTTAGTGAATCACCACAGTCGGGCAAATAAATAATTTTATAATAAAAAGTACTAAAAGTTCAGTCTTTCTCGGCTTTCTATTTTTTTATAGAAGTATCGAATAATGGCCCTGTTCAGTATTTAATTTTTATTACGTACCTACTACACGCAAACATAACAAATATAATATTATTACAATATAAAATAAAAGTATGAATAACAAATAGGCTGGTACTTACTTTTTCCGGCACTGACAAAAACTGACATTGATTCATTCACACTTTTCTTTTCAAAATTCCGGAAACAAATGATTAACGTTTGTCCTTGGCATTCGTATTTATATTGGTGAAGAATCAAACAAGTTCATGCAAGACTGCAAGCACAGCACAAGTCGTATTTCGTCCCTTTGCACGTCTGAACGGGTTGCGTTGCGGGCGGGCGGCGCTTCGCAAGTCTCGACGCGCGTTGTACTGAATATCGAATATGCAAATTTTTACAAGTAACAGTCGCTGACCTTCTTAAAATACACTACTCAAAAAAATTAGGGGATGTTTTAAAACAAGGAAATTAATGCTAAATAAACAGGCTATCTGATCCATATGCCGGCCTAAGTGAAAAAATTTTTTTCAAGCCCGTGGACCAAAAAAAAGCAAAATATTTGCAATATTATTTTTTCGCGCTATCTGTTAGGATTGCCTGAGAACCGTAGCTCCTAAAAAATTTTAGCCAAAAAATCTGAAAATTAGAATCTTAAAGCTTCAAAATGCTTTTTTTTAAAGTCTCAATACGACCATTTTTCACCGAAATACAGCCTGTCAAAAATCACCGAAAAATTTAGAATTTTTTTTGCTCCCTTAATTTTTTTGAGTATTGTATTATCTGCCTTCATTGTTAGGTAAAGCCAAGCTAACATTTTTGTTCTTTACTATCGAAACCAGATAAATTTTCGTGGACCCCCACTTACAACTTGTGAACCCCCATTTTTTTTTCACGCCAACGTAGACCCCCGTCGAGTCTCCCGTGGACCCCTGGGGGTCCACCTGAACCACTTTGGGAATCACTGGTCTACACTGTTGAGGATTTTACCTATTTTTGAAGTCGAGTGAGCTATATATGATATAACTTTGTAATTGTTTGCTTTTACTTTGCTTTTAGGATAAATCATATCGATGGTTTTTTTATATAACTTTTTTTGTAGGATTTTATCGACTAAATTTAATAAATAACCATTATTAAGTGCGATTTGTTTGATGATGTTAAGTTCTATCTGAAAATTCTTTTTATTCAGGAGGAGAGATACTAGCCTATGAATCATATTGTGAAAGGCTGCCAATTTATGTTGAACTGGGTGACAGGAAGAATTGTTTATGGCTGTTGTTAGATTCTAGTTCAATTGTAGAATTTATATTAGCGTGAAGGTTATTAGTAAATTCAAGAACAATGTGTAATTGCTTTTCTGTACCCGTAAAACAAGTTAAAACATCATGAACATATCGGTGCCAATATACGAAATGTTTAAAAAAAGGGGTTTATTACTTTGGCTTTCTAACGAATCTAGAAAGATTTCAGCGAGTAACGAGCTTAAAGAGTTTCCCATAATTAAGCCTTCCGTGCCGTTGTTATTAAATTCGAAGTAATTTTGATCTAAACATTCGGTAAGTAAGTTTAATATTTTTTGTATCAATATATATATATATATATATATATATATATATATATATATATATATATATATATATATATATATATATATATATGAATGTATAATTGTATCAAAACACTTGAAATTTAATTTGTATTGTTTGCAATGCAATGAATCATTACGAATATATCTATCTGTTACTGTGTCTTTTCTATTGATATTAAATTCTAACCTGTTATTATTTTTAATAATTAAAATATCTAGTAATGGCAGTTGCCCTTGTTCTTGAATCATATCGGCTATTTCATTTGGAAATAAAATCATCTGTATTTGCTTCCTTTCTATCAAAAATGGCGAAAATGTGATCCACATGTCACAAACACAGACATGATACAAAGAAAGCAAATATAGATCGTGTTATTGGTTGGTACAGCTAAGATTAGATCGTCAACATATCGTTTAAGGAAAGGAATTCTGAAAGATAACTTGTCAACACATTGACGGACTAGTCTATCTAAAACATAACTGGAGGTAATAGGAGATATGTCAGATTATATTGGTAATACTTGTATTTGTTTGTAAAATTGATTATTGAAATTTTAAAAAGTTGAATCAAAAACAAAATTATGAATGTTCAGAAAATAATTCAAATCTAAAGAAGTGTGTTCAGAAATATCACTCCATTTTTCGGTTATACTTAGTCTAGCCAAGTCTAGTGGGAGGTTAGCAAATAATGTTACTACACCCAGACTGATCAATATATGGTCTGAAGAGTTGAAAATTATTTATGAAATTGCTAAAATTAAAGGAATCCCTGACATAAAATTCATTATTGATGTTATAAGAATTAGTAAGTATATCTGTCAAATATTTGCTTAATTTGCTATTTGGTGCGTTGATTGAGGATATGATAGGACGTACCGCCAACTGTGGCTTATGTACTTTAAGTAAAGCGTAAAACCTGCAATTGTATTGTAGGATGTCAAAGCTTTTGATGTAGCATTATCTAGTTATGCTATATATATATATATATATATATATATATATATATATATATATATATATATATATATATATACTAGCCGGGCCCGCGGCTCCGCTCGCGTGGACTTGATTCACCACTATCGTCACTGCTTATTCCTTATGTTACCCAACGTAATAAAATATCTCGCATTTTTTCCCCTTATCTCTCAATATTTCTCCTTATCTCCCATTATCTCTACATAATTTCCATTATCTAGGCTTATCTCTGCTCATCTCCGATTATTTCTCCTTATCTCCCATTATCTCACCTTATTTTCCATTATTTAGGCTTATCTCGACTTGTCTCTCAATATTTCTCCTTATCTCCCATTATCTCACCATAACTCCCATTATCTAGACTTATCTCTGCTTATCTCCCATTATTTTTCCTTATCCCTAATTATTTATATTTATCTCTGCTTATCTCCCATTATTTCTCCTTATCCCTAATTATTTATATTTATCTCCCATTATCTCACCTTATCTCCCATTACCGAGGCTTATCTCGACTTATCTCCATTATTTCTCCTTATCTTCCATTATCTCACCTTATCTCCCATTATCTAGGCTTTTATCGAATTATATAGAACATATGTATAAATTTATAAAAACACATAAATCGGATAAGTGATTCTCAAGTGATAAACACACTAACGGAGAGACAGACAGACAGAGAGACGTTGCATTTTATATATGTTCTAGATAGAAGATTATAGATAAGCTGGCCAGAGAACAAATGTATGAATTAAAAAAAAAAACACGTAAATCAGATAAGGGGTTCTCGAGTGATAAGCGCACTAACGGACAGACACACAGACAGAGAGACGTTGCATTTTATATATATTATATTCTTGGCTACATGATATTGTTCCATATTTAATGCTTTAGGCAGTGTATTGCAAGAGAACGCGTTAGCGGCAAACTTTTCTCCGACTTGATTCACTATTATCGTCACTGCTTATTCCTTATGTCACCTAACGTAATTAAATATATCCTATAACCTGGCCAGAAAACATATGTATGTTTAACCAAAAAGCACGTAAATAGGATAAGTGGTTCTCCAGTGATAAGTGCACTAACGGACAGACAGACAGACAGAGATACGTTGCATTTTATATATATTATACATATTCTTTGCTACATGATATTGTTCCATATTTAATGGTTTAGCATGTTTAAAAAAAAAACACGTAAATCGGATAAGTGGTTCTCCAGTGATAAGCGCACAAACGGACGAACAGACAGAAATACGTTGTTGTATTTTATATATATTTTAAATGTAATAAAATATATATCTATAACCTGGTAAGAGAACATATGTATGAATTTAAAAAATTACGTAAACCGGATAAGTAGATCTCGAGAGATAAGCGCACTAACGGACAGACAGACAGACAGAGAGACATTGCCTTTTATATATATTATAGATATAGATTATCATTATTATTATATAACCTGACCAAAGAATATGTGTATGAATTAAAAAAAAAACACATAAATCGGATATGTGGTTTTCGCGTGATAAACGCACAAATGGACAGACAAACAGACAGAGAGACATTGCATTTTATATATACTATAGATTATAGATATTCTCTGCTACATAATATTGTTCCATATTTAATGGTTTAGGCTGTGTATCGCAAGGGAACTCGCTAGCGGCAAACTTTTTTCCGACTTCATTCACTATTTTACGTCACTACTCATTCCTTATGCTACCTATCGTAATAAAATATAGCCTATAACCTGGCCAGAGAACATATGTATGTTTTAAAAAAAAAGTACGTGAATCGGATAAGTGGTTCTCCAGTGATAAGCGCACTAACGGATAGACAGACAGACAGGGAGACGTTGCATTTTATATGTATTATAGATGTAATAAAATATATATCTAAAACCTGGTCAGAGAACATATGTACGAATTTAAACAATCACGTAAATCGGATAAGTGGTTCTCGAGGGATAAACGCACTAACGGACAGACAGACAGACAGAGAGAAGTTGCAATTTGTTTATATTATAGGTATAGATTATTATTATTATTATATAACCTGGCCAACGAATATATGTATGAATTTAAAAAAAGACGTAAATCGGATAAGTGGTTCTCGCGTGATAAACGCACCAGTGGACAGACAGACAGACAGAGAGACATTGCATTTTATATATATTATAGATTCTAGATATTCTCTACTACATAATATTGTTCCATATTTAATGGTTTAGACTGTGTATTGCAAGGGAACGCGCTAGCGATAAACTTTTTTCCGACTTCATTCACTATTATCGTCACTGCTCATTCCTTTCGTACCTATCGTAATAAAATATAGCCTATAACCTGGCCAGAGAACATATGTATGTTTTAAAAAAAAAAGTACGTAAATCGGATAAGTGGTTCTCCAGTGATAAGGTCACTAACGGACAGACAGACAGACAGACAGACAGAGAGACGTTGCATTTTATATATATTATAGATTATAGATATATATATATATATATATATATATATATATATATATATATATATATATATATATATATATATATATATATATATATGTATATATATATATATATATATATATATATATATATATATATATATATATATATATATATATATATATATATATATATTTGCACCATATGGGAAAAAATTTTATTATAAGAATTTTTTAAAATTTAACTTCGAAATGTGTTAGTGCATGTTTTATGTTTAGGTTTACACCCAAATAAGGTCATGACGTCATAAGCCTTGCCTGTCAAATTTGACATTTAAAATTTAAAACTGAGAAAAACGGATTTTTAAAAAAAAAACATCGAAAAAAGTTACGAAGAAAAAAAGATTGTATTTCAGTTTTACGTCTATATGCCAATTTTCAAAAAAATTTGACAAAACTCCGTTTTTCAATTGTCCCCCGAAAATGATAATCGAAAGTTTTTTTCTTATAAATTGTGTTATATACTGCTAATGTTTTAGTAAATGATCTGAAAAAAAAAAATAATTAGGCCGTAAAATTAGGCTAAAAACTTTTTTTTTTTCAAAAACTTGTATTTTAACAATTGGTGTAAAGCTGCTTAATATTTAAGGATTACTATTATAAAAAAATAATAATATTTACTGAACAATAAAACGTTCTTGAGTTTCTATGCTTCTACCTTCCTTTTCAATGCACATAACAGTTCTGTTATAAATTTCATAACGAATATTCGCATAGAACTCCGGCTTGATTTCATTTACAGACTGGCGGATAGTTTCTTCTAAGAGTGCGATATTTTCCAAAGGTCTCTGAACATAAACTAAATTTTTTAGATACCTCCACAAAAAAAAGTCACAGGGCGTAAGATCGGGTGAACGCGGTGGACGAGGTACTTCATAGGAAAACCTACCAATCCACTTCCCAGAAAAGTTTTCGTTCAGCCAATTTCTAATTTCCAAGGTGCTGTGAGTAGGTGCTCCATCTTGTTGGAAGTACATTTTCATTTTTTCCTCTAAACTAAAATCTTCCACTTGATTGGAAAGTTCGTTGTTTAGAAACTGTAAGTACCTCGCGGCTGTAATATTTTCTCTAAAAAAAAAAACGGGCCAATAATTCTGTTATTAAAAATACCGCACCAAACGTTAGTTTTAAAGGAATATTGATCTCCTGTATCAATTGTAAAATTTGGATTGCTATCCGCCCACCATCAACAATTTTGCGACGAGACAAAACCATTAGAATTAAAAGTACATTCATCACTGAACAAAATATACTTTGTAAATGTCGGGTCTTTTTCAGTTTTACTTTGCAGCCAGAAAGAAAAATACATGCGCCTATCATAATCTTGTTCTTTGAGAGTGTGGACAAACTTTAGTTTATAAGGTTTAAACCTATTTTTCTTAAGCACTCTTTGAACTGAATTATAAGATAAACCTACATTGTGCGATATTTTGGCAATTGAAGTTCTAGGCATTTCAATCACACTCTGCATAACTGCAAACTCAGCATCCTCATTAGTAACCCAATGTTCATGTTGACGTTTAAAATTAATCTCCATACATCCAGTATTTTTAAAGTTGGTAAGAATTCTTCCTACTGTTGTATGTGTTATAACTTTTTCCGGATGTCGTTGGTTAAAAATGACGGCAGCTTCCCTTTGAGTTTTGTAGTTATCACTCACGATCAAAACTATTTCTATTTTATCTTGCTTAGTCAATTTAATTGGCATTTTTATTAAAGGAGAAAATTTAGAAAACTGTTATTATTGCAATAATAATAGTGAACAATCTAATGTCAGTTTAATGTTTTATGTAACAAAGAAACAAATCACGAAATCCATGGCAACTGCGACAAAGATACGTGAAAGCCTGTCATATTATAACTTTGTTTGACTTAATAGCAAAACATGAATGTATACTCTTTCCACCAATATTGCGTTGCAAAACGTTGTAACATTTTTTAAAAATCTTGTTTTTGACCTTTTGAAAATATGTTAAGAAACATTTAGAATGAACTATCCCCAAAACTTGTACATGAAACTAAGAAAGAGCTTCTCGCGAATGTTCGCCATATAATTTATAAAAGAACTATTTTGTCCATTGAAGAAGAAAATAAGAAACTTAAAAAACCACAAATTTGCTCAAATTTATTACATAACATTAATATTTATTATATGAGCCCTTAGAAGTTGACCTGTGATAAAAATTATGCAGCTTTGCACCAAGATTACATTGTTAAACTACGACTTTTTGACAGAACTCGTTTTTCAGCTTAATTTTAAGGCCTAATTATTTTTTTTTCTTAACATTTAGTGAAACATCAACTAATAAATAAGAGTGCATAAGATAACACAAGTCTGCAAAAAAAAAATTGAGAACTGTTTTGGTTTTTTTTTGCGTAATTCTTATGTTTTTGGGTGTACTGAATCCGAAAATGACTTTCATTTTGTCATAGAACGTCACGTTTTCTGACAATGTAGGTATCTATGTTAAACAAGTTATCATCTTAAAATAAAAGATAAAAGACTAAAAATTTTTTTTTTAATTTATAATTGCGTAACAAAACTTTTTTTTTTTTATCTAAAATACATTCATTAGTAAGCACTAAACACATTTCTTTTTCCCAGTGAGACTCCTTTTGGTACATTTTCGCTTGTAGGAAGCATCTGGAAGGTCTCTCTGAAGCTTCCAAGAGTAGTCTGCCATCATTGAGACGCTCCATCTTCCCTGGTGTCTTTTTTCCATCTCCTTAATATCTTGGTGAAATCGTTCACCTTGCTTTTCACTCAGATCTCCTAAATTTTCTGGAAAGTAGTCGAGGTGGGAATGAAGAAAATGTACTTTTAAACTCATTAGGCAACCTAAATCTTGAAAATGCTTTTAACATTCTTTTGGCAATTTGTTTGTAGTTAGGGTCTTTGTTATTGCCTAAAAAATCATTTCTCTATGACCTCTTTAAAGGCAATCCACCCTTCTTTTTGAGGATCCGTCATGGTTGTGATGAATTGTGGATCAGCCATAAGCCGTCTAATATCTGGTCCAACGAAAACACCTTCCTTTAACTTTGCCTCCGAGAGGCCTGGAAACTTTGATATTAAGTATTTGAAGCAATTTCCATCTCTTGGAAGTGACTTTACAAATTGCTTCATCAATCCCAGCTTTATGTGAAGCGGTGGTAGAAGAACTTTATGAGGAGGCACCAAAGTTTCATGCAGGACGTCCTTTTCGTCAACTTTAAGTTCCCTCGGAGGCCAACACTTTTTGGTCCAGTGATTTGCTCGGTCTCTACTATCCCATAGACACAAAAAGCAAGGGAATTTGGTAAACTCAGATTGTTGTCCGAGCAACATGCCCAAGATTTTTAAATTACCGCACACTTGCCAACCGTGGTCTTTATATTTTAATTTGCAAAGAACCAATTCCAAGTTCTTGTAGGTTTCCTTGAGGTGTACGGAATAACCGACAGGAATGGAAGCTTAGAAACCGCCATTGTGAAGCAGAACTGCTTTAAGACTTCTTTTTGAAGAATCTATGAAAATACGCCACTGTGCTGGATCGTATAAGATCTTAAATGTATCCATCAAACCTTCAATATAGGTACAATAAACCGTCTCGTCCTCTTGGGCAAAGTAGGAAGTAAACTGCTTCTCACGATATCTAAACCAGGAGGAAGACACTCCCGGCAAAAGTAAGTTCCTGCTTTTGAGCCTTGATCCAAGCAACTCAGCAGCGTTTTTCGGAAGATTCAAGTCTCTTACCAAATCATTTAGCTCGCCCTGGGAAAACAATTTCGGACTGCTGTCATCTTCAAATTGAAAACTTGACTTGTCATCGGGTTCAGGTACAGCACCATCTTCGTCAGAACTTGGAATCTCTTCCAAGGTAGCAGGGGCCTTGGGCACTGGTATTTCGGTCTCATGAGGGATAGGACGAATAGCTGATTGCAGGGGTATGAAATGGACTGCTTCCATTTTGAATTATACCTTTTCACATTACACGAACAAAAGTAACAATCATCACTATGGTTCTTTTGCTCGCGCCATACCATAGGAATCGCATATCGGAAAGCTTTTTTCTTGCCCTTAAACCAATTTCGAAGGTCTTCAACACATCGTTTATGAGGTGCCCAAACTTTATCCTGATCTCCAAGTTTTAAGCCAAAATACGTGAAGTATACTTTTTTTACAAAGTCCGTAATATTAAGTTGTTGCCTTAATACCATATATTCGTCACAAATATAACAGAAACTGTCAGACGAATTCACACACTTCCGCACAGATGACATTGCACTATATTGAACCAAGATCTATAAAACAATGACGAGTTAACACGTAATTGTACCGCGCCACTTTCTACACTATCGGAGCGCGCACGTTCTGGTTACAACGTTTATGTTTGTTAATTTAGCTCACACAGGGCGTTCTTTATTTAGAAAGTAATGATAGTTATGGCCTGTATACATTTAAAATTAGTAATCAAAATAAAATTGTACCTATTTATTTATGACTTCAAGTTAGCCCAAAAAAAAAACCCTTTTTATAATAAAATTTTGCGTTTTGCAAAATAACCTGACGTTCTGGAATTTTTTGAGTATTTTTTTAGTTTTCAGAACACCTAAATACACAGAAATCAGTTGAAAACATCCAGACAGCATTTTTGTTGCAGACCTGTGTAATTTATATGGAAAAACAATTGATTGTCATTTTAGGAGAAAATAATTGAAAAAAGTCAATTTCATCAAAAATCATTCATCGTAATACATTACTCTTGTTTTTTTTTTCTTTTTTGTTCATCCAATGATCTTTTCCATGTTTTTTCTTCCGACTTTATCCTTTTAAAACTCTATACCACACTGGTTTTATCTACCAACTTATAGTAGAGCAGATATGATATCTGTCGCAGGCAGTGCTCTTCTGGACTTACACGTTCATACGTGTATATACAAAAATCAAACCTATATCTGCTGCAAGCAATAATAATAATATATGTATGAGTTACCGCATGCGAGCAACGGTTGGTTTAGTTAGATAATTCATCACATCTTTTACTATCTTTACTATTTAATTCCCAATTTTCATGAGGTTTCTGTCTTAAAAGTGTAGGTCTTATTTTTGTTGTATTAGCAATTATTGATCCTTTGCAATGTGTCTATTTCTACTTTCAGTAATATTATTAGTTCTTCTCAACCTAATTTCTAACCACTATTTTCAATAGTTCATTTTTAGTTTCAAGAACTTCTATACAATGGATCCTGTATTTGGATTTGTATGATGATGGTCTCCGTTAGTAAATCCATGCGTAGCCGTACGTCACTGAGAAAGTTTACCATTTCCACTTGGTCAGACTACTCTGTAGCGGTAGCGGTGAGTAATGGATTCAGGTATCTAAGTCTCTAAACCAGAGGTTCCCAAACTTTTTTTTCTTGTAGACTACTTTTAAAATTTTACTGGTTTCGGTGGACCCCCTGCTGCTACATTTCTACCATATTCCCAAAACTCGTCAAAAAAAAACTGTGAAGATTAGATCTAACGATGGAAATTTGCGTCGTGGCTGAGTTCTAACCCTAAATTCGGAGTGGTTTTTTTTTTTTGGGGTATTTCTGCCTGCAGCCAAAATGTTTAATAGCCCTTTTTAAATTTCACCTTCAGCTCCTCATTGGTGCTAAGCTCGAGTAGCTCCTCTTGTAATACCACATTCGCCACTTCCGTTTCATCAAATGGATTTATGATCCATGGTGGTATTTCCATCGTCAGAATATCTTCAAATCTATTTTTGAAATCATCATGCAGGGCATTTAAATGTTGAACGTATGTCTGAATACCCTCATCAAGACATTCTGCCTGTGACAAGTTTGGAAACTGGGAGAATTCGCGCCCCGACTAATATTTTGCTTCATAAATTTCAATTTTCCAAGAAAAGCCCAAATTACACCCTTTGTTTTTATTAAATTTAGGCTGTCCCCTTGTAACTGCAAGTTAATGTCATTAAATTTTTTGAACAAATCTGTCAAATACGCGATGTCTGCTTTCAATTTGATCAGGTTTTCTTTTAAATCTGGATCTTTACTTTCCAGAAACTCTGAAACTGATTCAAAAAGTGAGTAAAATCTTGTTAAACATGCATCTTTCGACAACCAGCGTACTTCAGTATGTAAGAGCAATCGTTGGAAGTCTTCCTCATTTTCGTCGCACAATTGTGCAAATAAACGGGTATTCAACGCATTGCTTCTTATTTTGTTAACTGCTTTAATCACAAATTGAAGCGATTGGTGCAATCTATCACTCAAATTTTTCGCTACCAGGTGTTGTCAGTGAATTGAAGTTACTCCTGGTATAATTCTTTTAAGATGGCTTGTAAACCCACGATATCGCCCGAAGATGGCAGGAGCTCCATCTGCTGCCACCGAAATAATGTTTGTAAATGGAATCGATTTTTCCTTAAAAAAAACACTCAGGACATTAAATATTGATTCGCCTTTAGTGTCCGTCTCCAAAGTTTTCGCGAATAGCAGCTCTTCATGGATTTCTTCGTCCATAACAAATCGAACATATACCAATAATAATGCTTCATTACCAGGTAAAATTGACTCGTTCAGTTGAATAGAAAAATGAGTTGTTTGCAGATAATTACACAAGAAGCTTTCAATATCAGAGCTCATTTCATCAATACGTCTTTCTACAGTGTTGTTACTCAAAGGAATTCTTTTGAGTACGTCAAAAGGTGGTTTTTGCAGAAACAGTTTTTAAAACCTCTTCAACAGCAGGTAAAATTAACTGTTCTCCGATAGTGTGCGGTTTTCCAGATTTCGTTATAAGCAATGAGATATTGTAAGATGCCCGCAAGCCATCATCGTTACTTTGAGACGTTGAAGCGAACATACTGTGCACGGTGGGTCTCTTTTGATATTTTTCCTTCAATGTTTCAAAATATTTTAAATCTTTACCTATTTTAATTATTAAAAGCAATAAACTGCTAAGACCCATATAGAGGTTTTCACAAAACGGCTGAACCTATTTTAATGTAATATAAAATATTTTTTGTTTAATTATATTTTGATACGTTTCTGTAAATTCGATAGAAAATACTTTTAAAGAATATTTTGACATCAAAACTCCGCGATGATTTATTTATTACTTTGATGTACGTTACGAGTGGTACATAAAGACACGTACAATTTATGAAAATATTTTTAGTCATTTAGCATTAGCAACTACGAGGGCACTGAAATATGTACAAACATGCAGGTCAATCATATATCTCTCCTTTAGTGAATCACGACAGTAGGGTAAATAAATAATTTTATAATAAAAAGTACTAAAAGTTCAGTCTTTCTCGGCTTTCTGTTCTTTTATAGAAGTATCGAATAATGGCCCTGTTCAGTATTTAATTTTTATTACGTACCTACTACACGCAAACATAACAAATATAATATTATTACAATATAAAAATAAAAGTATGAATAACAAATAGGCAGGTAGTTACTTTTTCCGGCACTGGCAAACACTGACATCGAATCACTCACACTTTTCTTTTCAAAATTCCGGAAACAAATGAGTAACGTTTGTCCTTGGCATTCGTATTTATATTGGTGAAGAATCAAACAAGTTCATGCAAGATTGCAAGCACAACACAAGTCGTATTTCGTCCCTTTGCATGTCTGAACGGGTTGCGTTGCGGGCGGGCGGGCGGCGCTTTGCAAGTCTCGACGCGCGTTGTACTGAATATCGAATATGCAAGTTTTTACAACTAACAGTCGCTGACCTTCTTAAAATACATTAATCAAAAAAATTAAGGGAGGTTTTAAAACAAGGAAATTAATGCTAAGTAAACAGGCTATCTGATCCATATGCCGGCCTAACTGAACAAATTTTTTTCAAGCCCGTGGACCAAAAAAAAAGCAAAATATTTGCAATATTATTTTTTCGCGCTATCTGTTAGGATTCCATGAGAACCGTAGCTTCTAAAAAATTTTAGCCAAAAAATCTGAAAATTAAAATCTTAAAGCTTCAAAATATTCTTTTTAAAGTCTCAATACGGCCATTTTTCACCGAAATACAGCCTGTCAAAAATCACCGAAAAATTTTTTTTGCTCCCTTAATTTTTTTGAGTAGTGTATTATCTGCCTACATTGATAGGTAAAGCCAAGCCAACATTTTTGTTCTTTACTATCGAAACCAGATAAATTTTCGTGGACCCCACTTACAACTTGTGAACCCCCATTTTTTTTTCACGCCAACGTAGACCCCCGTCAAGTTTCCCGTGGACCCCTGGGGGTCCACCTGAACCACTTTGGGAATCACTGCTCTAAACTATATACCACGCTGGTTTTGATATTTGGATTTTTAAGGTCGTTATATATAGCCTGTCCCAAAATATAAGATCCTGATTTTTGCCGTTTTAAGGGGACAATATAAAAATTCTGACCTTTTATTTATGATAGCTTGCAGAGATGAACTTAAGAATTTTATTCATTAATGCAAATAAATAAAATTATAAGTGTTTTTGGAGACGTTTATTTATAGATGCATGTAAAAACAAATGGATAAGAAGTACAAATATACAGTTTGAATGAATGGGGTTTACAAGAGAGGACATATTATATAAATAAAAATATATTTTAACTTAAGCCTAATTCGGTTTCACTATCACTGTTATCAGCTGAGGTAATCATCAGTGGTTTTATATTATTTACATAAATATATGAATCTTCAACTTTAACAACGTGCTGAATGGAATTCTTCCAGCTTTCACAAGGTATATTATTTATAACTTTTTTTACTAATTCAACCACTGACACGCTTAAAGTAGGAGAAACATTTTGTGCCCTTATTTTTGATTTAATTTGATGCCAAATGTGTTCAATTGAATTAAACACACAATAATACGGAGGAAGCCGCAAAACAATGTGTCTCATTTTCTCAGCCATACTATCACAAACATATTTCTTTTTCAATTTATAGTCTTTCGAAACTTCTAAAAGATAACTTTTTTTATAACTAAAGTCAAAATAAATGTAATTTTCTAACATATATTCCTGTATTTCCGATTTGGTGTTGGCTCCATTAGGAACCTTATTTAGTAGGCGACTGTGGCAACTTGCATTGTCCATAACTATAACATTCTGTTCGGGAACATTTGGCAAAAGGGAATTTTGAAACCAATTTTCGAAAAGTTCTGCGATCGTGCCTTCGTGATAGTCCAAACTAGAATCTTTTATGTTTCTTGCAGATAATTGTAGACAATTTGAAATCCAGCCCTTTTCAGATCCAGCATGCAAATTGGTTATTCGTTTACCTTTATTTGAAGGTGCGTTAGTCTGACTGCTGTCAACCCACCCTTTTTGCACAGTGTCATGGGTATCGAACCATGTCTCGTCAAGGTAAATTATTCGCCAATTCTCTGATCGATACTTTTTAATTTCTTGTAAATAATTATGTCACAAGATTTGTAATCTTTGGGACTCCATCACTACTTGCCTTTTGTTGATTTCCCGGAACGTGTATCCCATTCTTAAGAGAATTCTGTGAAGGGTTGATTGGCTACAATGTATATTGGTCCCGCCCTGCACCAGTCTGAATTTTATTTTGTCTAGTGTCAGCACCAACTGCTCTTCATACATATAATATCTTTTTCTCCTGATGACGTCTTTTTCACAATCGTCTATATGGAGCATCTCAAAATCTTTTCGTTTTTTCCTGTTCCTGAGTGATGGTTTTCCTACAATACCATTAATCGTAGAAACTAAGGTTTTTTTTAGTTCACTGGTTTCTTGCAAAGCACTTTGTTTATTCAAATTTCTTTATACCAAACTGTCGTAAACCTTTTTCACTATTTGTTTAGCATCAAGTGATTAATGTTTTCTCTTTCTATTGCAATTTTCCCATGGACGCCACATAATTAAAATAAAACCATTACGTTGTAAATTGTACGTAAAACTAATAAAAAGTATCTTTCGAATCTTAATCGTCATTAGGCCTATATTATCAAATACTTAAAGGGCTCCAAACCGGGTTGCCAGGTAGTAAATATAGGTAAAAATAGGTCCAATATGATTGCAGGTGCACGTGAGGACGGTATGTAAAGCAGGTAAAATAAAAATACGTTTACACTTCCGTTCGACAGTTCGTAGCACGCGGACGCATTATCCGGTTGGGGCTTCTGAAGGCGAAGTTCGGGCGTTTTTGGGGCTTCGGAGTGTGGATCGGTGGTCAACACCGCTTGTTAGGGGTGCGAATCGCATTGGGTTGCTAAGCGCTGTGAGGAGTGATTCCTAAACCCTCGGTTTTAGGTTATGTGACTGGTGCAGTAGGTGAACACATGTGGCCGTGTTTTTTTTGTGCTAACTACGTAATCGGACGGGCCAGGCTGTCAGAAAAGGTTATATCCAAAACCAGTAGCAGTTTCCCGAGGAGTTCCTTTTTAACAATGCCTTTACAATAGATAAAATTTTTTTTTTGAACAATTAGGATTTTTTGAATAACTAGGAGATCTGGTAGAGCGCTGAAGCTCGTCAATACTGGATTTCCATCGGGTCCCGAAAAGGGGAGATCCAAACTCGAGAACGTGTAAAGCATAGCCGAGGGTCGCCGGCTCCCTGCCTAAGCGGGAGACGGATCTTGATTGGCTAATGGTCCACAGTGAACCGAGCCAAACAAACAAAACAAGACAAAATAAAAATACGTTTATCATAATACCTGGCAATGATGCACAAAACCTTAATAGGGTCGTTTATAGCCCCACGGAAAAAGCAAAAAGGCAGGATTTTATATCTTGGGATTTACTTTACCTTTGTTGAATCTTATTGTTGATCTTATATTTTAATTGAAATTGCACCGACTTATACTGCTCAGCTAAAAATTGTCATCCTACCGATGTTACTCATACTTTTGTATTTGTCCCTGTTCCGTTTCATGTTGTAACACGTAACATTTTGTAGGAGTTTATTATGATGCCATCCTTTCTATGTTACTCATACTCTTATATTTTTACTTGCTCCGTTTCATGTTCTTCCATGTATTGTTTTGTAGAACCTTATTAAGTCACCCGTCCGATGTTACTCATACTTTTATACTAATGTGACAACTTACCGAGCATTTTTTAACAAAGGCCTATCGAAAGAGGAATTAAAAGGCTCCAAGCAGTAGTTTAGTATGATTTAGGTATATTTACTGAGACTTCCACACTTCGATCGATGCGCTTATATGTGGAGAGACGGGTGCTCAGCAGATCTAGCCGGCATGAACGAGCAGCTAAAGTCTGATGTTTGTGTTCGTAATGAACCTCTTTTGAAACGTCTGACCAATTTTTCTGTGGTTTGATGGTGTGCTTAATTTAAATTAGTTCTTAAGCATCGCTATAATTTGAACGTCGCACATACAGGTATTTGAACGATCTACGCGGCCAAAAGTCAAAAAATCAAAACACAAAATATTGCTAGGTAACCGACTACCAGAGACAGAGGACCCTTCCGAGAACAAAAGACAACCGCTTCCAACCCCATCCGTGCAGTCTTATTTGTTTTATGTCAGTCGGAATTCGATCCTGTTACCTCGTGTACGTTATCAATTCTCGGCGCTCTTAAAAATCATAATTTTGAAAGTGGAATTTTATGTCTATAAGTAGTGGAAAAAGTGATAAATTCTTAAAGTACAGGTATGTAACTATGTTATTTCATAAAACTTCTATCATTTACTAATTTGTGAGTCAACGTAAGGGACGGTAAAGAAAGGTCTTTTCCACGAGTATTATTTTGTAAAACAAATATGTTTTACTGTCGTTTTCATACTTCCCTGTTAGATCCGGCTATAATTTTGATAATATTCTAAAGTTGGTAGTTTCAGTAAATAATAAATCAACTGGCCCCGGGTAAGTCTGGATAAGATATATTTTGGGACTTTGAAAATTATGGTCAAAATTGTGAGAAAAAATAGATTTTGATTTTATCAATTTTAACTTAACGATTCTTTGTTGTAGGTTCACTGGGTACATCGCTAATGAAGGTTGTGACCCGGAAATACTTGTTTGACTGCATGATGAAGGAAAATTGACCTTATTTGGAAGAAAAAACTAAATTGCTTGAAAGAACAACTTTTGTCAACTGAAGAGCAAATACAAACCTTAAAAAGGAATTTTTCTCATTTTAAATCTGAAGTTAAACGTAGATGGATCAAAGCCCATAATAAGGAAAACATATTTGTTCAATATAATAGTTCATGGCTAGAAGGAGCCTTTAAAATTCCAGTGGTTGACAGTCCGCAAAATCGATCTGGTTGACCAAGCAAACATTTTGAACAATTGAGCGAGAGAAGTAAAAGAAGAACCTTTGAAGAGGAGGTGATAGTGCATGCCGCGCAAGTTGAGTTGAGAAAAATGGGAAAGCGAGATGCTTCAAATGTACTCAAAGAAATCATCACTACACCAACTCGGGCAACGAAATATAAAAAGGTGTATTATCGCACAAAATCATCAAAAAATAAAAGTAGCCCTTCGATTGTCAAAGAAGCAATCCAAATGTACATAGACGCAGATCTAACAAGAGAATAGTATGAAATCATAAGAAGGACGAATGTTATAGCCTCCTACAAAAGGAAAAAAAAAGCGTTACCCGCCACCAGAAGCGTGCAAGATAACTAGCACTAGTGCGGAAGCTCAATTACAGCCCTTGGTGGATCTTACTGTTACACGGTTGTCCGACTACCTGGAAGAGGTATTGCAAACATTAAATGAACAAAAAGGGAATACCCTAACAATGATTCATAAATGGAGTTGAGACGGCTACGTGAATAAATCAGTTGATTCTCTCATTCCCATTGAGGTTAATTTGGATAAAGTTTATAGTCAAACACAAATTTAACATGACAATGGTGGATGGAAAAGTGTGTAATGCCGCCACTGGAACCACAGCAACAAGCCGGTGCTATATTTGTGGTGCAACCTCAAAGTATTTTAACCGATTAGATATAACAAAAGAAGTTAATCCCGAGGCAGCACAATTCAGTCTCTCAGCATTACATGCCAGGATAAGATTATTTGAGAGTGTCCTACATCTGGCTTATAAACTGCCAGTAAAAAAATATAGAGAAAGAAAAACAGAGGCTGAAAAGGAACTCGAGAAAGAGCGGAAACTTGAAATCCAGACCCGGTTTCGCAATGAAACCGTGTTATTGGTCGATTGCCAAAGGCAAATTTTGGAAACACCAATGATGGGAACACCAGTCGAGGATTTTTTGAAGACCCGAAATTGGCAGCAGAAATAACGGGCCTTAGCTATGACCTGTTATATAGGTTAAAAGTCATTTTGGAGACAATCTCAAGCGGACATAAAGTCGACCCAGAAAAATATGACAAGTATGCATCAGAAACTGCTCGTCTATACGTGGACCTTTACCCGTGGCATCCCATGACACCCACGATGCACAAGATACTTATTCATGGCGAAGATATAATAAAAAATGCTTTGTCACCAATTGGGCAGCTGTTTGAAGAAGCCGCAGAGGCAAGGAACAAGCACTTTCGGTCTTACCAACAAGATTTTGCCCGAAAGTTTTCACGAGAAAGCTACAACAGGGACATTTTTAATCGTTTACTTTTAAGTTCCGATCGTTTGTTGAGCAGTATGAGGCGAATAAAGAGGATAAAGTTACATTCATTCCTACCAGAGACGCTAGAAATGCTCCTGCCTGCAGAGCCGAACCCCCTGTGGTCTTCTGGAAGTGAAGATGAAAATACATTCGTGGACTACAAAATATGATTGTTTATAGTGAATTTTTAACTCTCGACGCAAAAGAGGGGTGTTATAAGTTTAAATTTGACATTTATTTTGTAAATAAATGTTTTCCTTTAAAATATTTTTTTTTTGTAAAATTAAGTTTCGTTTTTTTATTTTTTATTACAAACTAAGTAATTTTATGCAAAGTAATTGATTAATTTAACTTGATAATATAATTTAGCATACAATAGAACCGAAAAATAATTTTGGCCGCGTAGATCGTTCAAATACCCCTATGTGCGTCGTCTTAAGTTGTTGAACTCCAAGACATGGTCAATTTGTAGTACTTTTATTAGATTATCTTAAAAACATGTTTAAACATCATCAATTTAAAATCCATATTTAGAGACAAAAATGTGATTTAAATGGAAGAGTGATAGATACGAACTTACTAAATAAATAAATAAACAATTATAATTATTTTATTGATTATAATGTTTTGTTTACCATTTAATTATAATGTATACCATAGATTAGACAAAATATGATTCTATTAAGAAGTCTGAAGAATACAAGAGCTAGATACATACATATGCTTATTCTAATAGTGATCTATAAGGACACCCAAATATGCAAAGATCATATATTGCATATTATATGCATTTTTCCAAATATTTGCATAAATGCTTTAAAAATACCATATATGTGCATATTTGAAGGAATTTATAACAATGTAGGTCTTTGAGAGGGGTTTTCATTCATTTTTCGGAATAAGGGTCAATGTTTAGCCGCGCCGGCAGTTTTCCCCAAATAAATTTTATTATTTTATGGTCAGTAAAAACCAGTCAGTAAACCCCAGACGGCCATCAGAGCATACTTGTATTATTAATTTATTAGATTTCATTTTTGGTTGTGCTTTTAAAGTGGTTATGTCGATTTGTGCTTTTTATCTTGTGAGTCGTATTTTACTACACTGAACTGTCCAAAGCCAGTAGTGTGTCAGTGTGGATTAAACCATACAAAGAACTAAGAATAGATATGAGAAAAATCTACTGTCTGCATGTGTTAAAATTGTAAGTATAATTTTTGAATACCTATTGAATATACAGGGTATTTCATTTTCGTTTAATATTTAAATATAACGAAATTTTTGTCAGGATTTTGCCGTTAATGCTATTTCAAATGTTATTTAAGTTATTTTTGTTCCATTTAACGAACAGAATTTCTATTTAACGAAACCACGAAATAGAAATACATACGTAAACGTATGTATTTCTAGGTAATCTAATAAAAAAGGTACAAAGCAGAATTTTAATTTTTGCCTGCCCTAAGCACCTAGTTTTCCATTTAACGAATTTTTTCCTTGGGATTTTAATTAAATTTTCTTTTTTTTTATTGCAGATACCATGCGATAAAAAATTTCAAATAGAGCAACACGTGAAAACTGCTTGCCATATTGCCAAATTGAGTAAAAACGAAACCTGGAGATAGGCCACAATACACATTAATGCAATGTTTCCAACTAACGTATAAAAATAAAGAGCTAAATAAACAAGACATCTTTAACCGAGATCTATGCCGTGCAATGATGACATCAAACATTCCGTAATCGAAGCTACGTAATCAAAACTTTACTTCCTTCCTCCAGAAGTATTGCAAATTTAATATCCCAGGTGAAACAACAATGCGGAGAAACGACGTAAGCGCCTTGTATTCACAGGTAATTGAGGAAATTAAAGGTAAAATTCGCAACGAACATTTTTACATATGTATTGATGAAACCACCGATTCAAGAGGATGGTATATTGCGCATTTATTGATTGGAGTTCTTAGCGACGATGTTTTGCCAAAAATCTTATCTGATTGCTTCCGAACAGTTAGAAAAAACAAATGCATTGACAGTGACCAGATTTGTTCAAGAGGAACTATCGAAGTTTTTTCTTCCTACGCCTGTTCCAGGAGATAATTTTTTGCTTATTTTGTCAGATGCAGCACCGTACATGATAAAGGCCGGGCAAAATTTGAAAATTTTTTATCCAAACTTAATACATGTAACATGTCGCGCTCATGCTTTAAATAGAGTTGCTGAGAAAATTTGGAATTATTTTCCGCTTGTGAATAGCTTCATTTCTAACATGAAGAAAATCTTCCTTAAAGCGCCTTTAAGGATTCAGTTCTACAAAGAAAAACTACCAAACACTCCTCTTCCACCTCAGCCTGTTATTACAAGATGGGACACTTGGTTGGAAGCAATATTTTTTTAATGCGACAACTCTTGTCAACTAGATGGTCTAATTGCAGAATTATCAGACGAATCTTCCCATTCCCTCACAGAACGATTATTCAAAAACAAGGAGATAAAACAACAACTTTCCTTTCTTAAAACAAATTATAGCTTTGTTTCTAAAACCATAACTCAAACGGAGGAATCTAATTTGCCATTAACCCGAAGTGTTCAACTAATAAAACAATGTGAGGTCGCTTTTGAAAATGTCGCAGGTAAAATTGGGAGCAAAATTTTTCAAAAATTTCGAAATGTTATGGAAAAAAATAGTGGGTTTCAATTTGTCAGCCAAGTAGCTAATATTTTAAAGGGGGATTTTACTGATTCCATTGATTTAGATCCTATGCTATTAAATAATTATAAAAAACGCCCCTATTACATCAGTCGATGTGGAAAGGAGTTTCTCAATTTATAAATTTTTATACAATGATAGAAGACAAAACTTTTTAATGGAGAATTTTGAGAAACATTTAGTAGTTTATTGTTTTTATAACTAACGGCGACCCTGCCTTTTGCAATATTTCCATATTTCCGCTTACTTAGTTGCATCGCCCTGTATGTATCAAATTTAAAATGTATGTTTTATTATGCTGTTTACTACGTATATAAATTTTTATAATATGTACCTACATTATTATTATTATATGTTCATCTTTAAGTAAAGTAATAAAATACAGTAGATCACTGATCTACAAATACGTTCTGGAGTCATGTCGTAAACTGAATCTGCTAACAGGATATGTGAGTTTGAATAACCACTTCTGCTATTACCTTGATAATCCTCTACGTTGTCAATTGTCGCGTAACTTTTAATTCAACGTACATTAGCAATATAACCTTAATTTAAACTGCAAATCATTCTTAGTAAGACCACATACAAAATTAAGGTTAGTTAAGAGCCACTTGTACACTGAGGGTTTCATAGCTACTTTTAATATCATAATGAATAGGAAAGTTGTTTCCAAGGGGACATATAGGTATCTAAAATTTTGACAAGCAAACACCCAAACAATTTTTTTAAAAATTTATATCACCTGAAAGTTTTGTAATAAAATGAAATAGATCATAAATTAATTTAAATTACCCTGTTACACACATAACCTTTAATTATAAAAATACTTGAAATATATTATTTCCATAGTTGATGACCTTTATTTGTCTTTGTTAGTCCCACATGTATAACCGTAAGTGTAATGATAGATAATATTTGAGGGTTTTAATCAAAAATGTTTTAGAAACTAAGTTCTCAATTCCAGCGAAACTTTAAATCCATATATAGGACGTAATAGTACGTTCTGTTCTACCTTAATGTCCTTCACATCTTTATAGTCTGTGTGAAATCTGTATTTTCTCAGGACTGTTGCCAAAAGGGTTTTCATAGCTATCATAGCGTATCTTGAACCTAAAATAAGACTAGAATAAGACAAATTGTTTTTATTGGCAAACCTGTATAGTTGCCATTTTTAAAGACCCAATGTAACCCTTATTAAGTGAAGTAAATCACAATGAGTGTGCATAAAAACCTAAACGTTTTAGTGTGGTTATATGTCAGGCCGAATCCTGTTGCCGTACTCTTGCCCTTATTTTTTGTGATTAAATTTTGTGTTTTCAATTAAGACCAAAAATTTTCTATCTTTCAAAATATAAAAATTAAATCAATTTGATTAAACCGTTGACCTTGTCATTGCCTTTCTTGCATCAAGAAAAGTCGGTGTGATTCTATTTTTGTTCAAAATATTAGAGAGTTGGCAATATACTTCTGTACTTTATAAAATCGTTTATTGTATAATTACACAGCCCCTCAAAAAAAAGTGGGGTATACTTTTGATACGATATATCAGATCCGTAGTATTTTTGCCCGCTGATCACGAATCTGACGTCAGAATATCGCCATCACATCTCAATTTTTTTCTAACTTCAAAAAATAGGTAAAAATTAAGAAAAATATACTCCTAAAAAATTGATTCAAGCTTTTTCATGAATCCAAAGATGTATTAATATGTATTCGGACACGCTAAGCTAATATTCATCGGTTGGATTAAGCCATACAGTTCTGTTTTCTTTCTAACCTCAATAAATCAGACAGATATAGTGCTTCTCAAATGCAAAAACGAATTCAAATTAAAATTCAACCGATTCTTACCAAATTTGGTACACGGAGGTTTTTTGGGTTGCTGATCATGAATCTGAGGTCGGATTTGCAAAATTCAAAATGGCGGATCCAAGATGGTTGACAAAATTTTTGAAAACCAACCGATTCCTACCAAATTTGGTATACAGTTGGGGAATCCTCAAACCTGATACTCTTAAACCCTAAACCCTGAAACCTTAGACTCCCACACCCGGTAACCTCAAAAAATATACCTCAATAACCCTGTAACTTTAAAAATGAGACCCAATAAACTCAAAACCAGGACTTTTAAACCATATACTCTCAAATAGTAGACCCTTAAGCCCTAGAATTGCGAAGGTTAGACCCGCGCCTAACTTTCCTTTTTTTGGCTGTATCTTGTTCTTTTTTTTTTCCGCGAATGACCTATTCCAAGGCTTTCTGCCCAAACGCTTTTGAGGACTTGTTTCTCTTTTTAGCGACCAGCAATAGTCCGCTAGCATATGGTCATCCCATCGTCCTTGATACCGATTTTCTATGATTTTCAGATCTTGGTGAAAACGTTCCCCCTTGCTCCTCACTGTAGTCGCCAAGATTATCTGGGAAATCATCGATGTGGGAGTCCAGGAAATGTAATTTTAGATTCATTAAGCAACCTAATGTTTGAAATTTTTTTACCATTTTCTCGACTATTTCTTTGTACTTAGGACTTTTATTATTTCCTAAAAAGTTTGTTGCGACTTCTTTAAAACTAAGCCAAGCAGCTTTTTCAACTTTATTCATTTTAGTAACAAATAATGAATCTTGAAACAATTTTCTTATTTGTGGCCCGTCAAATACGCCTGCCTTAATTTTAGCTTCAGAAAATTTCGGAAATTTTTTATGCAAATATTTGAAACATGGGCCGTTTGTATCTAATGCTCTCGTGAATTGCTTCATAAGTCCAAGCTTAAAGTGAAGCGGGGGAATAAGAACTTTTCCTGGATCTACCAATGGTGGAAACAATACATTATTTTCACCAGGAGTGAACGATTCTCTTGTTGGCCAAATTTTTTTCTTATAATGACGTTCCCTGTCTCTGCTATTCCACAGACATTTATAACAGGGATAAAGTGTAAACCCCACAAATTTTCCAGTTATGATCAGCATATTTTATTTTTATCAAAAGCTGCTTCATTTTTTCATATTGCTCTTCCATAACTGTGGAATGAGCAATCGGAATGGGAGCGTAAACGTTGGTATTATGCAGCAAAACTGCCTTAATGCTCCGTTTAGAAGAATCAATGAACAGTCTCCATTCTTCAGGATCGTATGAGCTATTTTGAAATTCATCCATTAGACCTTTTACATCGGTACAATATGAAAGTGACAATTCCTCGTCCATTGTGAAATATTTTCGAAATTCTTCATCTCTGTTTCTATAATAAGAAATCGTAGCTTCTGGCTTAAGTAAATGTCTTTTCTGTCTGGTTCTGGTTTACGGTTGTATGGTAGAAATTCTTTATCTGTGTCACTAGTATATGATAGGTTGTCACTACAATATTCATTAGTAACAGTGTTTGAATCTTTTTCGACAGTCTCAATGTTTTCGGCATGAACTGATAAGGTGAAATCATTTGTTTCCATAACATCAGCATCAAGTGGTTCAGGAGGCGGAATTAGTTTAGTTGGTCTTGTTACTGTCGAAACATCGTTATAAGTAATAGTGCTTTTATTTTTTCGGTTATGTCTAGATACAACATTCATACAAAAGTAGCAATTATTTTCACTGTATGGTCTATTCCATATTGCTGGTCTGGAATATTTAATTGCCTTCTTATTGATGTACAACATTATTTTGCAAGAACTGCAAATGATGTGGGGAACCCAATCTGTATCTTGGTGCTGTATTTCAATGTTAAAACAATCCTTATATAAGGTTTTAATCTTATCCGTTATCGGTGACCCCAATTTACTCAGTACGTGTTGACAGCAAATATAACAAAATGAATCACTGTTTTTATCGCACTTATGAAAAGTCCTTGTACCGTGAGACCGTTTTCTTGTAGCATTATACCCTACATGAGCCAAGTCACCCACACATGAAGAGCTACGGTCGCTGGATGACGACGGCTGCGGGCCCGCTTTCCCACCCTGACCAACCGCCGATACTGGGTTTCCGAGTCCCTACATCGTAATTCTCTTTCTTCTACCTGCCATGACGGAATCTAAGCCGTTATCCAGGGACTCTGCCGGCTAGTGGAGTAACACCGTTGCCCACCGTCACCACGTGGAGGTGCCCTGGATGCAGGTAGAAGAATAAAAATCGACCGATGAATTTTCTCGGCGTTCAAAATGGCGCGAAAACATCTGCCATCTTGAATTTTGCAAATCCAACCTCAGATTCGTGATCAGCGACCCAAAAAATCTCCGTGTACCAAATTTGGTAAGGATCGGTTGAATTTTAATTTGAATTCGTTTTTGCATTCGAGAAACACTATATCTGTCTGATTTATTGAGGTTAGAAAGAAAACAGAACTGTATGGCTCAATCCAACCGATGAATATTAGCTTAGCGTGTCCGAATACATATTAATACATCTTTGGATTCATGAAAAAGCTTGAATCAATTTTTTAGGAGTATATTTTTCTTAATTTTTACTAATTTTTACCTATTTTTTGAGGTTAGAAAAAAATTGAGATGTGATGGCGATATTCTGATGTCAGATTCGTGATCAACGGGCAAAAATACTACAGATCTGATATATCGCATCAAAAGTATACCCCACTTTTTTTTTGTGGGGCTGTGTTATTATACAATCCCATCAAAAACATAAGATGTAAAGAGTCTCGCAAGGCACCACAAAAAGTTGTGAGATCGCATGTAAAACCAAGTCAGTTATTTTAGTTAGTATCTATGGAAGCACCTGTTCAACAACTTTGACATAAATTGTTATCTAATTAGTTACCTAACGACTTCTATAATAAATATAATGAATTGGCAATAGCACGGCAACATAATCAGATAAGAATAATCTACTATTTCGATTGCTAATTAAGTCTAAACAGTGCACTTAAGAATAAAGTATTTTAAATAGTAGATTATTTTTATGTGATTATGTTGCGGTGCGATTGCCAAGTCATTTTATTTATTATAGAAATAAAGAAGTCTAATATTGATACGGTCACTATAAATGTTGGTAGGTAACTAAATAGATAACAATTTATGACAAAGTTGTTGAATAGGTGCTTCCATAGATAGTAACTAAAATAACTGACTTGGTTTTACATGAGATCTCACAACTTTTTGTGGTGGAAGGACCGCATTGCGAGACTTGGCATTTTTTTACATTTTATGTTTTTGATGGGATCTCATTTCTTTTTGTAGGTAGTCCTCTTTTTTTTCTTTTCGGGTAATATTTCTTGTACGTCAGCTATGGATTTTTTTAAAGCCCACTCCCTGTCTCTATTGGTTTTTCTCAAAGGCTATGATGTAACAATTTTTGACAAGTCTGGACGATAAGTGCTTTTAAGTCGATTATATTCAACGTTTGCGGACTCCTGAGCTTTGATACTACCAAAGTCGACATTAATTAGATGTAATCCGCCCACACTTGTTACTCTCGAAAGTGCCATGCATGCTTGACCGCGTGTGAACACTGAAGAACCGATGTCCATCAGTGTACTGTTTAGACTTAGCCCCTGTCTTTTGTGTATGGTAATAGCATAGGTTATACATATCGGAAACTGTTCGCGATGAACATAAGCTCTATTAATAATTTCAAATTTAGTTTTGACTGGACCAATCTCGTAAAGATGTTCATTATTAAATGTAATACGGATTGTTTTAATTTTATTTGTATTTTCGGGATCAACCTTTACTCCTTGTACTATACCGATAGAACCGTTGACTAAGCCAAGACTCACGTCAATATTTCGTCTTAACATGACTTTTGCTCCTATTTTAATAACTATATTTTCTTCTAGCCTTGCTGTCATGGAAGCATCATCTTCATACTTTTTTATAATTAAAATATACTTAAAGTATTTCACTTAAGAATTTTCTAATTACACGAAGTAGGTAAGTATTAGTAAACGAATATCTTTGATCAATGAAAAATATTATTAAATATAATATACGTGGGTAAATCAAATATAAACGGTAATTTTTTTTTACACGTTTATCGAATAACCTTATACACAAATCATTGATTTAACATTTTTCAATATAGTCTTCTGCGTGATCTACACACTTTTGCCACCGATTTGGAAGTTTCCGTATTTCCTGGTCATAAAAGGTTTGAGGGCGGGTTGTAAGCCAATTGCGCACGTGTTCCTCGACTTCTTCTTTGCTTCCAAATCGCTGTCCTCCCAGTGATTCTTTCATAGGCGCAAACAAAAAATAGTCACAGGGGGATAAGTCAGGGCTACAAGGAGGGCGCTCGAGGGTTTCCCAGCCCATTTCTTCCAGTGTATCCCTTGTCAAAGCCGCAGTGTGAGGCCTGGAGTTGTCCTGGAGGAGAATGACATCTCTGATGGGCATGTCCCGTCTTTTCTTTTGATAGGCGGCTTTTGCCAACCGTAACAACTGGCAGTAGTAAGCTGCATTCATCGTACGTTGATCGTGCAGGAAATCGATCAGTAAAATTCCCTTAGAGTCAAAAAAAATCGTTGCAAGGACTTTTCCAGCAGAGAGACGAGTTTTGGCCTTCACTGAGGAACCTTCATTCTTTCTTCGCCACTCCTTACTTTCCATTTTGGACTCGGGAGTGTAGTGATGTACCCACGTCTCATCACATGTCACTATGCGCTTTAAAAATGCCTCCCCTTCTTGCTGAAATCGATTCAGAAGCCTTTCAGCGATCTCCGACCTGACCTGTTTTTGGTTTCCAGTCAACAACCTTGGAACCCATCGAGCAGTAATTTTTCTGAAACCGAGTCGATCAGTAATTATGGATTCAACACTTCCATAGCTGATACCCACTTCTGAGGAAATTTCTTGAACGGTTAATCGGCGATCACCTTCGATAAGGTGTCTAATGTCACGGATGTTGTCATCTGTAAGGCTTGACCTAGGGCGTCGATCATGACTTTCGTTTTCAACCCGTTCTCGTCCGCCCTTAAATTCTCTCGCCCACGTATACACACGATTCTGAGACAATGTACTGTCCCCAAACTGTGCCTTCAAATGGGTTAAAATTTCTGACGGTTTAACGCCTTCTTTGGTTAAAAACTTGATGATAATACGTTGCGCAACAGACGAAGGTACCTCTTGCTCGGTCATGGCTGTACTGACGACAAAGACGAGTTGGCGCGCGCACCTATCCGGTTCCCCCACTCCTCACAAACCAAACATCTACTCCACACAACATCATCTAGCTAAGAACTGCATTCTAAGAAGAATAGCAAAATTACCGTTTATATTTGATTTACCACGTATTAATTAATAAATAATACAAATTATTCATAATTATGGATTTTTTAGTGATTAATTAACTTTATACGACGTATTACTCGTATTTACCGGGACTCACGGTTGACCTTGCATTATGATTATAAAGGTTTATAAGTTTACAGCTTATTATCTCTCATTCCGAGGTTGATCGTCTTTTTTTGGCTTAAGTGGCTGCACAATTTAGAAAACGAGACTGAAATTTCGGGATGTTTCAGTTTTTCCTTCCTTTATAGGCTAAACACTAACTAAATTCAAAATTTGAAGTTTGTGTATCTGCTAGAAGTTCCTTAGAATTTTGATGATCGGTGAGTGTGTCAGTGACAAAATTAAAGAACTTCGACTGGCGATAGTTCGTAAACGATAAGGTATAAATAGTAGGTAATTTAGGAATATAGCTAGTATAGTATGTCCTCTTGGTCACTGAAAATTCAGGCTTCTAGCTTTATTCACAACGAAGTTACAGGGGGGTCGAAAGTGCCGTGAGTGGCTTCGAGAAAAGGGTGGTATGGCTGTGCTTTCTGCTCGACTTGGCGGGGACACTGCCGTGCCCCCAGACATATTTTTTCAGTAGTTTTTCCCAAGTTGGATAGAACAGAAGACTCCTCGACCTTCAGAAATCAAAATAGCTTGTGGGACAATAATAATTTTTAATGTTCTGTACTTCTGTACACTTATAAGATCACCTTGGTGTCTGTCTGTCCGTCTGTTACACCCGATTTTCTTCGAAACTATTTGACATAGATAGTTGAAATTTGGCACTAATATAGGAGTTGTTGACCTCATTAGAGTAGTGTAGCCTTGAAAGTTAAATTTTAATTTAAGGGGTGAAATCGGAAGTGAAAAAAAAAAAAAATTACCAGGTCATCGAGTGGGGTGTCAAATGAAAGCTTGTAAAAACACGAGTTCAAAAATATATATAATGCACTACTTGCGCACCCTTTTCTTTGCGTTATTTTTAAAAAATTGCAAAAAATCGCTGTCCCCCTCTTATGTCGAAAAGTACTGATCAAAAACTTTTGATAAATTCTAGAATATCCTCCACGGAGAGTGTAGATCAGCGGTGCTCAAACTTGAACTGCTGGCGATCTACCTCAATATTGTTAGACTACGATCGATCGACTCTGAGAGGCTGCAAGTAAGTGTGATGCAGGATTGTCGTATAGGTATCGTGGCATAGATATTAGTTTTCCGCACAATATGCATTTTTTTAGTCAAGGTAAGTGTAGGTCTGCTCTAAAATGTCAATGAAAAAACTCATAATTATTCAAAATTGCGAGTTTATTGGTTCTTACAAAACAAACGAGTTCTGGTGTCTAAACTTAACTAAAGAGTGACTTTGGATGTTGCATGTCCTCAGCATACTTTTCATAAGATGGTACGTAATTACCGAGTGCTAATCGCAAGCATGATGACATATGTTCGTCAGTTAGTCGATTGCGATATTTTGACTTAATTATCTTCATTTCAGAAAATGCAGACTCGCACAAGTAAGTTGACCCAAACATTGTCGTCAGTTGAACGGCGATTTGCCTTAGATTCGGATATTTATCTTCAGATATAAAATACCAGAATTTTGTATCAGATGCTGTGGCTTTGAGATGTATATCTGATATAATCTGCACTAACTCATTTTCAACAGAACATGAGTCCATGTTAAACTGACTGGCTATTTCAGTAGCTAATTCCTCAATGTTTTTACACGAAAAAGGATAACTCATAAATGATACGATATTTGCCAATTTACTGAAATCATAAAAACGTATTTCGAATTGGTCCAAAAATATTTGATAATTCTTCCTCTTAAATATCATAATTCAACTGAGGAATCCTTGCTTTCAAAGACGGAAAATTTTTCAGATCCTTTCTTTTCAGTTAATCTATCATAAGTTGCAATTTACTTTTGAATGCGTTTATTTCGCTAATCATCTCAATAATAGTTTTTCCTTTACCTTGAAGCTCCAAATTAATGGTGTTTAAATGCATTGTGATGTCTGTCAAAAATGCCAAGTCAGTCAGCCATTTTCCGTTTTTTCAGCATCTGAGTATCATCACCTCTTTAGTCCAGAAAAGCTTTTATTTCGGGCAATAATTCTTGAAACCTTTCTAGGAATTTTCAGCGACTCAACCACCTGACGTCCGTGTGAAGAACTAAATCAGTGTGTTCAGCTGACTCACTATCTTCCAACTGCAATTTAAAGAGCCGTCGTTACAAGCTACGTGCACGGATGGAATTCACAATTTTTATTGCAATGCCCATAATCTCCTCCATGTTTAGAACTTTGTTGTAGTTTGTTACAAAATTGAAGAAAACGTCATATATATCTTCGCCACGGGTCTTTCCTTTCAGAGGAATCATTGTCAAAAACTCTTCCTTAGCCGACATGTATTGAATACCATTCGAATAAAAATAATAATCTCTGTTTTATTTTTAAAATCTCCAAATAAAGTCTCACACCCCGCTTCAATAAATGCTTCCTTCACAACCAATCCACCATCAAATGGTTTCTTGTGTTTCGCCAATATATGAGATATTTTAAGTGACGCGATCGTTGCAGCTTTTGATTGTTTGGCTGGTCTTGTGAACATGGTTTGTTCTTTTTTCAAAGAAGTTATCAAATTAGATACTTTTCGTTTTCTTAATTCACTCTGTGACGGAAAATCCTTTTCATAGTTTTTATGAACCGTTTCATGATGCCTCTCTAAGTTCCCACGCTTAGGTATTGCAACTGACGCACGGCAAATGAGACAAATGCACTTATCCTTTACCATACAAAAGAAAAATTCTTCCTCCAATCGTTATTAAAATGCTGTTTTACTTTTCTTCGCCTCACTCATTTTGGACTATTTATTAATAAACTTTGTATCGATATATCGCCTTCAATTTACAACTCAGACTGACTCCTATTCCTGCAGGCACAACATTTATGTCGGCGCGAACGAAGTCTCGAATGTTCCCGTCAAACACGCCGCCCGAAGTTTCTAGAAAAATCGGCGGGAATTAAAAACGCGGCTTTTCTTTGACAAGTACCGCGCGTTCCTTTGATAAAGCCGCCTTTTGCCGCTAGCAGAGGGTTATTACGATAAAAGAAAGTGATGAGGGGGTTATTCTGGCCTAATTGTGGATCGAATAAATTTTAGTAGTTTATTCATTACATTTTGTTTTAATTACCTAAAACAAAATCTGTGAATAGTTCTATATCGGAATTTTTTTCTCGAGATCGACTCAAAAAGCACTCGCGATCGACTTGTCGATCGCGATCGACCGTTTGAGCACCCCTGGTGTAGATTAAACGAAAATTATCATGGGTGCATTACCTGTAATAATTTATCTGATATATTTAAAAAATAATTCATCAGGTCATCAGTTTTCAGTAAAGGTCGGAAAAAAAATTGTTGAAAACTCATTTGGGGTGTGTTTAGTGAAGTCATTGATCATTTTATACCTCCATAATAAAAATTTTTATTTCAAAAGCAATCAACGTACGGAACGCTAATTGCGCAAGTCCGACTTGCACTTGGCCGGTTATTAATAATAGCTTCAGTTACATTTACTACGTCTTTGAAGGTGTTTTCTGGTAAGCTTTTTATTGCCAAATATTTGAAGTTGTCAAATCCTGGCACTCAGTTATTATTTCTATTTTGATTTGTTTTTTATTTCATCGATATCTACGTTAACATTAATATAACATTAAAAGGTAGTCTATGATTCATAATTTTATGGACACTAATTAATATAGTTGTTCTTTACTCTTTTATGGGGGTTTTTGGTGATTTTCCGGAGACCTGTTCAAAAAACTGGTTGGCCAAAAATTCTACTTTGTTATTTTACCAAAACTACCATTTTTGACTTGTAGACTTTAGATTTTGCTCCTTCATCGTTCTCATTTCAGTATTTTAAATAAATCGGCGATGACCTACTTGTTTGTCTTTTTATGTGGAGCGTCTATTGTGTAGGTCATATTTTTTAATCCGTGCCTTATCCAGTCCTTTATTTCAAGAACTAAATTGTAAAATTTCTTTGTTTTTTAAATGCATAATTCTGATAAATGAACTGTACAAACCAAAAAGCCGATCTAGTATCTATATTATCCAGCAGGTCGTTGGTAATGACAAAATCCCAAATTCTAGAAATTTATTTTGCAAAATTTAACATTTTGAAAAAATCACTCTTTAATTACACAGCCCCACAAAAAAAAAGTGGGGTATACTTTTGATGCGATATATCAGATCCGTAGTATTTTTGCCCGCTGATCACGAATCTGACGTCAGAATATCGCCATCACATCTCAATTTTTTTCTAACCTCAAAAAATAGGTAAAAATTAGTAAAAATTAAGAAAAATATACTCCTAAAAAATTGATTCAAGCTTTTTCATGAATCCAAAGATGTATTAATATGTATTCGGACACGCTAAGCTAATATTCATCGGTTGGATTGAGCCATACAGTTCTGTTTTCTTTCTAACCTCAATAAATCAGACAGATATAGTGCTTCTCGAATGCAAAAACGAATTCAAATTAAAATTCAACCGATCCTTACCAAATTTGGTACACGGGGATTTTTTGGGTCGCTGATCACGAATCTGAGGTTGGATTTGCAAAATTCAAGATGGCAGATGTTTTCGCGCCATTTTGAACGCCGAGAAAATTCATCGGTCGATTTTTATTCTTCTACCTGCATCCAGGGCACCTCCACGTGGTGATGGTGGGCAACGGTGTTACTCCACTAGCCGGCAGAGTCCCTGGATAACGGCTTAGATGCCGTCATGGCAGGTAGAAGAAAGAGAATTACGATGCAGGGACTCGGAAACCCAGTATCGGCGGTTGGTCAGGGTGGGAAAGCGGGCCCGCAGCCGTCGTCATCCAGCGACCGTAGCTCTTCATGTGTGGGTGACTTGGCTCATGTAGAGTATAATGCTACAAGAAAACTGTCTCACGGTACAAACCCTTTTCGTAAGTGCGATAAAAACAGTGATTCATTTTGTTATATTTGCTGTCAACACGTATTGAGTAAAATGGGGTCACCGATAACGGATAAGATTAAAACCTTATATAAGGATTGTTTTAACATTGAAATACAGCACCAGGATACAGATTGGGTTCCCCACATCATGTGCAGTTCTTGCAAAATAATGTTGTACATCAATAAGAAGGCGATTAAATATTCCAGACCAGCAATATGGAATAGACCATATAGTGAAAATGATTGCTACTTTTGTATGAATGTTGTATCTAGGCATAACCGAAAAAATAAAAGCACTATTACTTATAACGATGTTTCGACAGTAACAAGACCAACTAAACTAATTCCGCCTCCTAAACCACTTGATGCTGATGTTATAGAAACAAATGATTTCACCTTATCAGTTCATGTCGAAAAAGATTCAAACACTGTTACTAATGAATGTTCTAGTGACACAGATAAAAAATTTCTACCATACAACCGTAAACCAGAACCAATACTCGTATCACAGTCAGAACTTAGTGATCTAGTTAGAGATTTAGGCTTATCCAAAGATGGTTCAGAGCATCTTGCTTCCTTTTGAAAGAAAATACATTTACTTAAGCCAGAAGCTACGATTTCTTATTATGGAAACAGAGATGAAGAATTTCGAAAATATTTCACAATGGACGAGGAATTGTCACTTTCATATTGTACCGATGTAAAAGGTCTAATGGATGAATTTCAAAATAACTCATACGATCCTGAAGAATGGAGACTGTTCATTGATTCTTCTAAACGGAGCATTAAGGCAGTTTTGCTGCATAATACCAACGTTTACGCTCCCATTCCGATTGCTCATTCCACAGTTATGGAAGAGCAATATGAAAAAATGAAGCAGCTTTTGATAAAAATAAAATATGCTGATCATAACTGGAAAATTTGTGGAGATCTGAAAATTGTAACAATATTGCTTGGCCAACAGTCAGGGTTTACACTTTATCCCTGTTATAAATGTCTGTGGAATAGCAGAGACAGGGAACGTCATTATAAGAAAAAAAATTGGCCAACAAGAGAATCGTTCACTCCTGGTGAAAATAATGTATTGTTTCCACCATTGGTAGATCCAGGAGAAGTTCTTATTCCCCCGCTTCACATTAAGCTTGGACTTATGAAGCAATTCACGAGAGCATTAGATACAAACGGCCCATGTTTCAAATATTTGCATAAAAAATTTCCGAAATTTTCTGAAGCTAAAATTAAGGCAGGCGTATTTGACGGGCCACAAATAAGAAAATTGTTTCAAGATTCATTATTTGTTACTAAAATGAATAAAGTTGAAAAAGCTGCTTGGCTTAGTTTTAAAGAAGTCGCAACAAACTTTTTGGGAAATAATAAAAGTCCTAAGTACAAAGAAATAGTCGAGAAAATGGTAAAAAAATTTCACACATTAGGTTGCTTAATGAATCTAAAATTACATTTCCTGGACTCCCACATCGATGATTTCCCAGATAATCTTGGTGACTACAGTGAGGAACAAGGGGAACGTTTTCACTAAGATCTGAAAATCATAGAAAATCGGTATCAAGGACGATGGGATGACCATATGCTAGCGGACTATTGCTGGTCGCTAAAAAGAGAAACAAGTCCTCAAAAGCGTTTGGGCAGAAAGCCTTTGAATAGGTCATTCGCGGAAAAAAAGAACAAGATACAGCCAAAAAAAGGAAAGTTAGGCGCGGGTCTAACCTTCGCAATTCTAGGGCTTAAGGGTCTACTATTTAAGAGTATATGGTTTAAAAGTCCTGGTTTTGAGTTTATTGGGTCTCATTTTTAAAATTACAGGGTTATTGAGGTCTATTTTTTGAGGTTACAGGGTGTGGGAGTCTAAGGTTTCAGGGTTTAGGGTTTAAGAGTATCAGGTTTGCGGATTCCCCAACTGTATACCAAATTTGGTAGGAATCGGTTGGTTTTCAAAAATTTTGTCCGCCATCTTGGATCCGCCATTTTGAATTTTGCAAATCTGACCTCAGATTCATGATCAGCAACCCAAAAAACCCCCGTGTACCAAATTTGGTAAGAATCGGTTGAATTTTAATTTAAATTCGGTTTGCATTCGAGAAGCACTATATCTGTCCGATTTATTGAGGTTAGAAAGAAAACAGAACTGTATGGCTTAATCCAACCGATGAATATTAGCTTAGCGTATCCGAATACATATTAATACATCTTTGGATTCATGAAAAAGCTTGAATCAATTTTTTAGGAGTATATTTTTCTTAATTTTTACTAATTTTTACCTATTTTTTGAGGTTAGAAAAAAATTGAGATGTGATGGCGATATTCTGACGTCAGATTCGTGATCAGCGGGCAAAAATACTACGGATCTGATATATCGCATCAAAAGTATACCCCACTTTTTTTTTTGTGGGGCTGTGTTATCAGACAAGTAAACGAACTCAACAGCCTGATTTAGTAGAATGGTTCAACTTTAAGACTGGTCTAATTGGGAGTTTAAATTGACAAGGACGTAAGAAAGTCAACTAAAATTATTATATTGTGCAATATCGGGCCAAAACATTCGTATTTATTTATAATTAAACTGATATAAATTGATTTATATTAAAATTTAAAGAACTGTTTTATCTGTTTGAGACTTTCACTCTGGATTTTTGCATTAAATTTCCTTAAATAAAAACGGTATTTGGTAATAGTTAACATACGAGATATTTTATAGTCCACCACAAAAGTGAATTGAAAAACTAGAGGTTCTAGATTCTACGGCAATCAGACCAGGCCAAGCTTTTTAATTCTTTTGTGAATTTAGAGGAAAATACACACTAACCAATACAGTTTCTGGGTCCAAACGAAAAAGGCAGATAACAACAAGGGTCTCTTTTAGTTACTTCCTCTGGTAGAAATCGATCTGGTTCGAATTTATAAGGATCAGGCCAATATTTTTCATTCGTATGAATTGCAATTATACCAAAAATTATCCCAGCTCCTTTTTGAAGGACGTGGTCACCTAGAACAAATTTAATCTATAATATATATAAAATGCAACGTCTCTCTGTCTGTCCGTTAGTGCGCTTATCACATAAGGAATGAGCAATGACGATAATAGTGAATGAAGTCGGAAAAAAGTTTGCCGCTAGCGGGTTCCCTTGCAATACACAGGCTAAACCATTAAATATGGAACAATATTATGTAGCAGAGAATATCTATAATCTATAATATATATAAAATCCGATTTACGTGTCTTTTTTTAAATTCATACATATATTCTTTGGTCAGGTTATAAAATAATAATAATAATAATCTATATCTATAATATATAAAAATGCAACGTCTCTCTGTCTGTCTGTCTGTTGGTGCACTTATCCCTCGAGAACCACTTATCCGATTTACGTGATTTTTTAAATTTATACATATATTCTCTGACTAGGTTATAGATATATATTTTATTACATCTATAATATATATAAAATGCAACGTCTCTTTGTCTGTCTGTCTGTCTGTCCATTAGTGAGCTTATTACTGGAGAACCACTTATCTGATTTACGTACTTTTTTTTTAAACATACATATGTTCTCTCGCCAGGTTATAGGCTATATTTTATTACGATAAGAGTTAATGAAGTCGGAAAAAAGTTTGCCACTAGCGCCTTCTCTTGCAGTATACAGCCTAAACCATTAAATATGGAACAATATCATGTAGCAAAGAATATAATATATATAATATGCTACGTCTCTCTGTCTGTCTATCTCTCCGTTAGTGCTCTTATGAATTGAGAACCACTTATCCGATTTACATGTTTTTTTTTTTAATTCATATAATATATAAAATACAACATCTGTCTGTTGGCCTGTCTGTCTGTATGTCTGTCCGTTATTGCGTCTATCACTCGAGAACCACTTATCTTATTTACGTGCTTTTTTTTTTAAACATACATATGTTTTCTGGGCAGGTTATCTTTAATATATATACGTTTCTCTGTCTGTCCGTTAGTGCGCTTATCACTCTAGAACCACTTATCCGATTTACGTGCTTTTTCTAAACATAAATATGTTTTCTGGCCAGGTTATAGGATATATTTTATTACATTAGGTAGCATAAGGAATAAGCAGTAGCGATAATAGTGAAGCAAGTCGGAAAGGAAGTTTGCCGCTAACGCGTTCTCTTGCAAGATACTGCCTAAACCATTAAATATGGAATAATATCGTGTAGTAAAGAATATAATGTATATAAAATGCAACATCTCTCTGTCTGTCCGTTAGTGCGTTTATGACAAGATTTCCATGTTTTTTTTTTTTTAATTCATACTTTTGTTCTCTGGCCAGGTTGTCTATAATGTACATAAAATGCAACGTCTCCCTGTCTATCTGTCTGTCCGTCCGTTAGTGTGCTTATCACTCGAGAACTGCTTATCCGATTTATGTGTTTTTTTTTTTAATTCATACATGCTCTCTTTCAGGTTACGTGAGTATAATAATAATAATCTATAATACACATAAAATGCAACGCCTCTCCATCTGTCTGTCTGTCTGTCCGTTAGTCCGCTTATCACTTGAGAACTACTTATCAGATTTACGTTTCTTTTTTTTTTAGATTCATACATATGTTCTTTGGACAGGTTATACGATATATTTTATTACGTTAGGTAATATAAGAAATAAGCAGTGACGATAATAGTGAATCAAGTTTGCCGCTAGCGCACTCTCTTGCAATACGCTGCCTAAACTGTTAAATATGGAACAATATCATGTAACCAAGAATACAATATATATAAAATGCAACGTCTCTCTGTCTGTCCGTTAGTGCGTTTATTACTCGAGAACCACTTATCCGATCTACGTGTTTTTTTTTTTTTAAATTCATACATACGAGGCTGGTTTGAAAAGTCCGTGCAAAATATAAAAACTACTTTTGTGTTTGGGGTAAACCTTTTTTATTTTTCGACATAGTCTCTTTTTAGGCTTATACACTTCGTCCAACGATGTTCTAGTTTGTTGATCCCTTCCGAAAAATAGGATTTGTCCAAGTCTGCAAAATATCCATTAGTGTCTGCAATCACCTCCTCGTTTGAATAAAATCTTTGTCCCGCCAGCCATTTCTTCAAATTGGGGAACAAATAGTAGTCCGAGGGAGCCAAGTCTGGAGAATAGGGGGGATGTGAAACGAGTTGGAATCCTATTTCTATTAATTTTGCGACCACAACTGCTGAGGTGTGTGCTGGTGCGTTGTCGTGATGAAAAAGGACTTTCTTGTGAGCCAATCGCGGGCGTTTTTCTTGGAGCTCGGTTTTCAAACGGTCCAATAACGATGAATAATATTCACCTGTAATAGTTTTACCCTTTTCCAGATAGTCGATGAGGATTATCCCTATCCCAAAAGACAGTCGCCATAACCTTTCCGGCCGAAGGAACGGTCTTCGCCTTTTTTGGTGCAGATTCCCCCTTGGTAACCCATTGTTTCGATTGTTGTTTGGTTTCAGGAGTATAGTAATGTATCCATTTTTCATCCACAGTGACGAAACGACGCTTAAAGTCCTCCGGATTCTTCTGGAACAGCTGCAAACCATCCTTGCAACACTTCACACGATTCCGTTTTTGGTCAAGCGTGAGCAATCGCGGCACCCATCTTGCGGATAGCTTTCTCATGTCCAAATGTTTATGTAAAATATTATGTACCCCTTCAGTCGAGATGCCCACAGCACTAGCAATCTCACGCACCTTAACTCTTCTGTCATCCATCACCATATCATGGATTTGATCAATGATTTCTGGAGTCGTAACCTCCACAGGCCGTCCAGAACGTTCAGCGTCACTTGCGCCCATATGGCCAGTCCGAAAATTTTGAAACCACTTATAAACTGTTCTAATCGAAGGTGCAGAGTCACCATAAGGTTTATCAAGCTTCTCTTTAGTCTCCTGAGGCGTTTTGCCTTTTATAAAGTAATGTTTAATCACCACACGAAATTCTTTTTCGTCCATTTCTTGAAAATCACTCGACTTCCTTGATTCACACGAATGCCAAACACAAAGAAATAGACCAATATGGCTGAAACTTGGTGTGCGTTCATTCAAGAGATGCTACTAACTAAACATGACCTCGATACGCGCCGGTGGTGCCATCTCTCGGACTTTGCACGGACTTTTCAAACCAGCCTCGTATGTTCTCTGGCCAGGTTATATAATATTAATAACAATCTATATAATAATATTTATATATAACGAAAGGTGTCTCTATCTGTCCGTTATTGTGCTTATGATTCGAGAATCACTTATCCGATTTACGTGTTTTTTCAATTCTTAACTTAACATTTATCAAAAAAAATCTATAATATATATAAAACGCAACTTCTGTCTGTTTGTCCGTTAGTGCGTTTAGCACTCAAGAACTACTTATCCAATTTACGTGTTTTTTTTTATAAAATACATATTATGGCCAAATTATAGGATGTATTTTATTACGTAAGGTAACATAAGAAATATGCAGTAACGATAATAGTGAATCAAGACCACGCGAGGGGAGCCGCGGGCACGGCTATTTATGTTATAAAATATAATTTGTCCCCATAAAATATTTAGTTTCGAACTAGATGTAGTAAAAATGCATACTAAGGAAACATCACTCCGCTTCAAATCAGCCTTACATCGAGGGTTACTAATGACGTCGATTTGAGAGAAAATCTATAACAATATAGATTAGTCTACTCAGTATATATCACCACTACACCAAACCTTTTACTTTTGCACTCGACGCGCGTTTCTCTATCCATGTTAGCTTCATCTGGATGACTAAAGCTAAGCCTGGTTTACACGGGGAGAGTAATGAGTAGAGTAGAGCGGCAAGTAGAGTTCACTCTACTTGCCGCTCTACCATTTTTTGATTTTTTGCGTTCACACGAAGCAAGTACTAAGTAGAGTATATAGCAGTCAAGAGTAAGTTGTCTAGGTGTTTGAATGGTATATCCTCGTAAATATGAATTTTAAAAAGAAATTAAAAAAATGTTTGGAACCAATTTTAAAAGAACTGGTTAGGGAAGTTGCTGAAGTAATTTATGAGGAGGCAAATAGAAAAAAAAGAGTGGATGAAAGAGTGGCTAAAAAGAAGATATTCACTTGGAGGAACATCGCTTCTACTAAAAGAGTTGGCTATTGAGGATCACTTGGAATACACGCGATGTCTTAGACTTACCCCAGAAAATTTTGAACATCTCTTGGGCATGTTGAAAAACAAAATTCAACGTGAAGATACGATGATAAGGGATGCTATAACAGCTGAAGTGAAACTACAAGTTACATTGAACTTTTTAGCTACAGGAAACTCCTACAGAAGCCTTTCACATTTTTTTAGGGTGTCAAGACCTGCTATTTCTAAATTTATTCCCGCAGTGTGTGATGCTATCTCTGAAGTTTTGGATACTGTCAAGGTAGGTAAAAATCAATCAATTGTGAATAAAGAAAAAATTTTAATATTATTATTGCTTAAATAATACTATGTAGCTTATTGAAACTTATTATTGTTCCAAATCTCCCGCTATTTTGAAGGCTTGTACAATTATATTTTCTGAATTTGCAATAGCAACATCAGTTAAACAAACTTGTGAATCAGTAACATCATATTGTTGTACTTGATTACTATCAACATATGCAGAGCAAGCGGTACTTGAGCAACTCGAGGAATAATTTGTGTAGGCAGATTGAAGGGAATTATTATCATGTGAATCACGTCCACTGCACTGTGGTGTTTGAGTTACTGAATTCTGGTTTTCATAAATAGAAATTTTGGGAGGCCCAACATCTCTCAGCCTGTACTTTAACAGAATTCCCTGAATTTCATTCTGGGCCATAAGTGCACTAGATTTCTGTAAATTATTCAGAGTTACAGCAACAAAATTTCCAAACGCATCATGCTCGTTACAATTACTGTCTTGAATACTTGCAATGACTTCCCGTAGCTGTTCAACTGCATTTGTTAGATTGTCAACTTTACTTCTTTTGGATGCTGGAGCCTTATATGATACAGGAGTTTTTGGTGCAACTTGGGTAGTTCCCTCTTCTTCTCCGTCTTCAAGTGAATTTATATTTTGAGAAATGGCAGTTTCCTAAAATAAAAAAAATTGTTTCAGATGCCTGAAGCAGACGAGTGGAATATTCTGGAAGCAGGATTTAATAAACGGTGGAACTTTCCGAATTGCTGTGGAGCGATTGATGGAAAGCATGTTTTAATAAAAGCTCCTCCAAATGCAGGGAGTGAATATTATAATTATAAAGGGCAACATAGTATCGTGCTTATGGCTCTTGTTGATGATAAATACTGCTTCTCGTACATTAATGTTGGCTTTAAAGGATCAAATGCAGATGGAGGCGTTTTTTCAAAACTGCGAACTATATGAACAGCTAGAAAATAATCTACTCCCTGCTGGGTTTGTTATTGTAGGAGATGACGCATTTCCCCTTAAAAAATATTTAATGAAGCCATACTACAAACCCAGACATACTTCTCTAAGTATACCTGAACAAGTATTTAACTATCGCCTGAGTAGGGCAAGAAGAATATCGGAAAATGCATTTGGCATATTAGTGAGTCGTTTTAGGGTTTTTGAAAGATGTTTGGCTGTAAAGTTATCAACAGTAAACAAAATCGTACATGCAGCCTGTTTACTGCACAATTGGTTGACAAAAACAAGTCAAAGCTCATATTTGCCCTATGGTAGTGTTGATAACGAAGATATAGAAACTGGGGAGATAATCCCGGGTCAGTGGCGCCATGAAATCTCCGATCTACGGAATATTGAACGTTATGGGGGAGAAGGTCAACCAACATGGCCAAAAAAATGAGGGAAAAGTTTAAAGATTACTTCAACCATGAAGGAGCTGTTCCATGGCAGTACAAAAATGTTTTTTAATTATCCTATGTTATAGGTATATAATAATATAAACACTTACCACAGAATCTTCAGTTTTTTTTCCTGATTTTGCAATCTTCATGATTCGGTCAAAGGCATCAAACCATTTTATATTTGGAACATATATATCTTCTGTCCCTGCACCTGATTTAATTGATTTTTTAATTTTAACACATTCTTGCCTGTAGGTACACTGCAAGTTTTTAATTTTTTGTTTAAGTTCACCCAACCCAAATCCACTTCCTCCAAGTTTCAGAATAATATTTTTTTCCGCGGCCATCCTCATGTTTTTATTTCTGTAATTTGGACTACTCAAATTCCACAGAACCTCTTCATCTACATATAAACCAACCATCATTTCCGTTTCTTCTTCAGTGAATTTAGACATTTTTAAAAATTAAACAAAACAAACTGATTGCAAAATTCACTGCAACTGGACACTACTGGCTACTTGCTTGAAAAACGAGTAGGGTGGGGTGTTTATACAGGTAGAGTAGGTAGTATAGTAGAGTGGGGCAGTGGTGGCGGTAAGTAGAGTAGAGTCTACTATACTGCGCGCAGTATAGTACTCTACTCTACCAGCTACTCGCTACTCTACTCTACTCGGACAGAGAGAGGGGGTTTCTACGGGTAGAGTTACTCTACTTGCCGCTCTATTCTACTCATTACTCTATCCATGTAAACCAGGCACTAAACTACAAATCTAGCCTATTTATATTTAGCCTAACCCTTGAATTACTCAGGCGGAATTAATGGCATGGGCGAGGCCATCAGTTCCGGTCAAGTAACCAGTAGAGGGGACTATAAGGAATAGGCCCTCTGTCTTTATCTTCTATCAGATACGTTTTTAATTAATCTTAGATTATCTAATGTTACAATATGATCAGCGTCAAGGCCATGTTCGGCAATGCTAGACTTTTCTGTTCTACTGTATTTTAAGTGTGCTAAATGTTCTTTAAATCGTGTTTTAATTGACCTTTTAGTTTGCCCAACATACTTTTTGTCACAAGCATTACAACTAATTTCATAAATTCCACTTTTCTCACAATTAGGAATCTTATCTTTTTGATTTCCTAAGATATTCCTCAGATTGTTTGATGACTTATAGACTAAGGTGAGGCCTACCTTATTAAATACCTTATTGAGTCCTCTGCTATATTTCGGATTATATGGTATGGAGACAAACTTGATGTTATTTTCTTCGCGTGGAAAAAAGGTTGGAGTTCTGAATATTTAACCTGAACTTATGTCTATTTATTAGATTGTTTACTAAGTCTTCGTCATAACCATTAACTCTAGTTATATTTCTAATACGACTCCTTTCATTATTGAAGTTTACTCTATTCAGAGGAAAAGTGACCAAACGATGAACTAAAAAATGTAATGCGGCTAATTTGTGTTGTTTGCAATGAAAAGAATCATTAAGAATATATCTGTCTGTTACTGTGTCTTTCCTATAGATATCAAATTCTAATCTATTATTATTTTTAATAATTAAAATAACTAAAACAGGCAGTTGTCCTTTGTTCTCAACTTCGTAGGTAAATTTAGTGGAATCATACTGGCTTTTTAATTTGGAAATAAAGTCATCAATATTTGCTTTCCTTGTATCAAAAATCGCGAAAACATCATCCACATACCTATAACATACCTTTGGGAAATATCCAAATTCTTGGCTGGCTTCGGTTTCAAACTTACTCATGAATAAATTGGCTATGAATGGTAATAAGCAATTACCCATAGCTGTTCCTTCTTTCTGAACATGAAATTGACTGTTATATTGGAAATAATTTTGTTCCATACAAAGTTTAGATAATGTTAAGTATTCAGTGATCAGACAATCTGAGGAATATCTTAGGAAATCCCAAAGATAAGATTCCTAACTGTGAGGAAAGTGGTATTTATGAAATTAGTTGTAATGATTATGACAAAAAGTATGTTGGGCAAGCTAAAAGGTCAATTAAAACACGATTTAAAGAACATTTAGCACATTTAAAATACAGTAGAACAGAAAAGTCTAGCATTGCCGAACATGCCCTTGAAGCTGATCATATTGTAACAGTATGGTAGATAATCTAAGATTAATTAAAAATGTATCTGATAGGAGATTGTTGAACGCATACGAAAGTATGGAAATTATAAAATGTAAATGTAGGTTAAATAAAGACAGAGGGCCTATTCCTTATAGTCCCCTCTACTGGTTACTTGACCGGAACTAATGGCCTCGCCCATGCCATTAGTTCCACCTGAGTAATTCAAGGGTTAGGCTAAGTATAAATAGGGTAGAATTGTAGTTTAGCTTTAGTCAGTAATCGCTCCTGATGAAGCTAACATGGTTAACGAGACGTGCGTCGAGTGCAAAAATGAAGTGTTTGGTATAGTTGTGATATATACTGAGTAGTGTCATTGTACTAAAGATTACACATTTCCAACTTAAAATAGATTAGAAGTGTAATTTGAAGTAATGTTGAAGTTCCTAATAATATTGACATAATATTCTAAATTAATTTGCTCTCTTAGTACTCTTCAAAGGATTACGAGTTAATAATTTTACGTGCTGACATTGCGGCCCAAGCTGCTACCTTGAAGGTACCTAGCTACTTTCGGATTTATTGAACTCAAATAAAGAAAATTGACGTGGTTGTCAAAATAAAAAATATGCTTGAAATATTAGTAATTGTGGAAAAAACATTAAAACATTATATCTCTTTTTATGGGTCCAGCACACGTGCTGCAGGGATGTCCCTAAAGCGCTACTGGAGCGACAGACACGTGTGCGGAAAAAGCGATTCACGTTGTTTTTGAATCGCTGTAAATTGTACTCCGTGGGAAACACAGTCCTGGGCAAATTATTCCAAAGGGATGATGTTCTCCATATAAAAGACTGCTTGAAAAGCGTTGTACTAGGAGATATTAACAAAGTTGATTTTTTAAATAGTATCTAAACAATAGGAAAATACGTAAGCATAGTAAAATGAAATTATCGTATTTGAGTGTCAAGGTGTCTCCCCTGACTTTCTCTCTTTAAATCATCTGCTTATATGATAATTATTTATTATGATGATGTATGAATATGATTGACAACATTTAAAAAAATGATTAAACTATTCGTTGATGTTGGAAAATGTTGAGGAGAAGTCTAATTATTATTTATATAAATAATAATTAACAGTGGTGCTAGATGAGTGACCTTGGATACATTCGATATTGAAATAAACACATCTAGTGCCAGCAATCCCTACAAGCAGCTCTCTGTCATCCCTGTCAATCACGTAAGATTTAAACCAGAGCATAACAACATTACGTACACCAAGAAGATAAAGTAATCCCGTTCTTTATCTGTATTTAATTCTTGAAGTAACATGATATACACAATTGTATTTTCCATGTGTTTTTTCTATTTATTTTTTTCGTTAACAAAATGTTTATAGTTTTGTTAAAAAATTAGTAGCTATTGGTAATTTGGTAAGTTAAGTACTTACCAATATCTATATCTTCATCAATTGCTCTCAATGTTATAGCTGCAACAGGAAACAACCTTAATGATTCCTTAATAGCTTGTTCCAAATATTTGAGTTTTGGTAAATCTGATAATTCTACTGCTCTGTCAGGTCCAACAACATCTAGAATTTCTGCCAAAACTTTGTCCTAAAATAAACAATAGTTAGCTCACATAATTGCAGACGGTGGGTAGGTGAAAATCAATATTTTATATCTTTGATTGTGTTAGTCGAGACTTGTTGGAAATTCATAATAAAATTATATAAAAACAACACTATGTTTTAATTTCCAATATATTTAAAGTAACTTGACAATTGTTTCACCATACAATGGCTTCTTCAGAAGTAAATAAGAAAGAAAAATATTTTCGGTTTTCTTTATTGAATTTAAGTTAGGCTATGCCTCTTACTTATATTTATGACAGATTATATTCCTATACTACTTAACCTAGGTTCTATACAGTAATCCTAATTAACTTAACCTAGGACATTGGAATTTAAAATACATTTGTTGACTAATCTAACTTAACTAGAGCTTAATTCTAAACTAATCTAGAACTTAATTCTAAACTTAATCTAGGTTACAATCTTCATGGGGGTGGGGGAGGGCCATCGTCTTCGTCGGATATGGGGTCAGAAGGTCTTGGATAGTGATGGCGGGCGTTGGCGGGCACGTGGAATGCGCTCCTTATGGTGGCGTTTGGGTGTTGTAGCGCCTTTGCGAAGAACTTGATGTTGGTGGACCTCATGTGTGCCTTGATTGTTGGCACACCGAGGTCTCTATGCAATTGACGGTTTCGGACGAACCATGGGGCTCCCGTGATCATCCTCAGGGGCCTTGTTCTGTACTGCCTGAAGTTGAGCTCTGCGTGTCTTGGTGAGTTTAGACCAAGTAGGGCAGGCGTGTGTGAGTCCTGCCCTCACGATGATTTTATAAATTAGCAGCTTGATTTTTGGTTGCAACTTACTGGACCGGCTGATGATTGGGTACAGCTTGCCCAGTAGTTGCTTGGCTTTCCTTGAGGCAGCACAGACCTGGTCTTTCCAGATGAGGTGTTTGTCATACTGGATTCCCAGGTACTTGATGGTGGTTGCCCATTGGATGCGGGATCCCTGGAGCTGGAGTTGTCCATAAGGAGTGCCGTTGCCTTTGGCGAAGACGATGGCCTGTGTCTTACATGGGTTTAGCTGGATCTTCCATCGGTCGAACCAGGGGGCGAGGACGTTCAGGTGGCGCTGCAATCTACTGGTGATGATTCTGTAGCTGCTGGATTCTGCTATAATGGCTGTGTCGTCAGCATACAGGAGTAGGGTAGTCTGATCCGTTTTTGGAATGTCGGCTGTGAAAATGTTAAAGAGGTGGGGGGAGAGGACGGAGCCTTGCGGGACTCCGGCTCTAATGGCCTTGACTTCGGAGGTGGCCTTATCGACTCTGACTTGGAATGTTCTGTCAGAGACGAAGGATTGAATGAGTTTGTTAATGAAAAGGGGGTAGCCGTGTCGGATCAGTTTCAGAATGAGGCCTTCGTGCCAGACTCGGTCGAAGGCCTTTGCTACATCGAGAAACACAGCTCCAACTTTGTGACGTTTGTTGAAGCTGTTGGAAATGGTTTGGGCGAGTTTCGTGGTGTGATGGATGGTGCCATGAAGGGGCTGGAAGCCATACTGTTCGTCAGGGACAACACGGAGCGCTGTGGACTTTGCTCTGACGATTTCGAGGATGACTTTTTCAGCTATCTTGCCAAGGCCTGGAAGTAGGCTGATTGGCCGATAGCTGCTTGCCTCGTGGGATGGAGAGCCTGGTTTTTTGATCATAATGACCTCAGCTTTTTTCCAGTAGAGTGGAAAATAGCTGAGTCTCAGTATGCTGTTAATGATATTGGTGGCTTCTGAGATCTGTTTCTTGGGGAGTTTTTTGAGGGCTTTATTTGAGATTTTATCATGACCTGGGGCTTTTCGGATTGAGGTAAAACGAATGATCTCATTAACAGCAGAGGGGGTTGTGAAATACGTATTGCGAGGGGGCTGGGCAAGATTTAGGGTCTGTATGGTTGTAGCGACCCTAAGATCACGGGCTGGGTCGGGATGGGCAGGAGTGTTAGGAGAAAACTGTTCCTCTAGCAGATCTGCCAGAAGGTCAGCCTTCTCCTGGGTTGTGGAGGCTGTGGTGCCGGCGTGGGTGAGGGCTGGAATGGACCTTGGCTCGTCATTGGAAAGGGCTTTTGCCATTTTCCAAAGAGAACAGTCCTGGGTAGTGAGGGATTCTACTTTGGACTCCCACCTGCTGCTGTGGAATTCAGCAAGTGAGTCTTTCACCTGCTGCGTTGCTTGATTTGCGAGCCTTTTGAGGCGGGGGTCTCCCGTCCTGAGGGCTCTTCTGAGCAGCCGGTTTTTATCCCTGATCTGCTCTTTGATAGCTGGGGGTAGTCTACCTTGAGAAGAGACTGGTTGGGTTCGTGACGTTGTGGCCTGGGCAAGGGCTGTCTGGATATCAGCAGTCAGTTTATTGACTGCCGAATCCAGATCCTGGGTTGTGGAAATTTTTGGGATGGGACCCGTGGTCGCCAGGAGGCGTTGGAAGTGGCCCAGTCTGTGCTGGAAGTGGTGACTGTGGCATTCATTTTGTCGGCCGGATTTCCCAGTGAAAAAATGACCGGTAGATGGTCAGACGAAAGGTCATGAATGACAGTAATGTTATGCCGGAGGTTGATATTTTTTAGAAGAAAAATATCTAGAAAGTCCGGTCTTCCGTGTCCAATGTGGGTGGGCTCGTCTGGAGCTATGAGATTGAATGGGATTTGGTTCTGGATGGCGTCGAGAGCAACGCCATTAGCGTTCGTAGCTAGGTTTCCCCAGAGAACGTTTTTGGCATTGAAGTCTCCGCCCAGAACGGTCTTTTGATTGACAGGGCCAAACAGCAGATGGAAGTCTGCAGGATAGATGGGATGTTGGTCACCGTTTTGTTGGTAGACCGAGAAGAGGTGGATGGTGGTGTTGCTTGCCATGGTTATGGCAATGGGCGTGGCTTCAGTTTGGACAAGAGGAAGGGGGGGAGGTTGGTAGGAAAAATATTTGGTAGTAATCCTGGCTATATAGTGCTTAAAACTATCCTTAATTACCTAAGATTATGCTAATCATTTTATTATATTATTTACAGACAGAATTATTTTAAGAATGCAAATCTGTGGTACTATTTCAGAAAACTAATAAAGATTAAGTAAGGGTGAATGGTTTAAGTCTACCTGTTCATTTAATGATAGATTGGAGTTTTTCCGTTTGTTAATTTCAAGACATTCAAGCAAATTTAATTTTTAGATTTATTTTCTACATGTAGGATTTTTAACGTATCATCAAAATTATGGAATTCGTTTATTATATGGGTTGCGTAATGTGAATTGTTCTTGTTTTTTAAATAACTATGTTTATGTTCTTTAATGTGAGTTTCAAAAGATCCACCTGTTTGTCCTACGTAGGTTTTAGTACAAGATCCACAATTTAATAAATAAACTCCTGATTTTAAGGATTTCTTAGTTTGGGTTTTGTTATTCAAAATTATATTCCCTAAGGAATTACTGGTTTCGAATGCTATTTTATTGTTCTTTTTTATTAAATGTTTGGAAATTGTTCTAGTTTTTTTCCCTGTGTATGTGAGTGTACTAAATTTTCCTTTTTTGTCATTAATTGTGGGATAAATTAGAGAGATTGCTTGTTTAAAGGATTTTTTATTCAAGATATTATCTATAATGTTGGGGTCATATCCATTATTAATTGCTATTTGTTTGATTATGTTGAATTCTTTGTTAAAATTAGTTTTAGTCATAGGGATATGTAACAATCTATGTGTGAAAGAGTTAAAAGCTGCCATTTTGTGAGTTTAAGAGTGGGATGAACTATTGTGTATGACTGTGTCAGTATGTGAAGGTTTGTGAAAAATCGAGAAATCGTGTTTATTGTTCAGTTTTGATATAGAGTTATTGGTTTCTAATTCTAAGGTGAATTTAGTATTAGGATGCAAATTATTTAGGAAGTTAAGGAGGATTGTTAGTTGTGTATCTGTTCCCGTGAAACAGGAAATGATATCGTCAACATATCTATACCAGTAAACAGTATTTTTCCCTCACCCTCAGAACAACCAACAAACTGAAAATCCCGACAATAGAACCAGAAACCAAACACTTCACTGACCATACATTTCACAAGAGATTTGTTAATCTTACTGACTCTACATTCACAGAAGAGGAATCAGGACTACTTGAAAAAGGCTTACAGTACAATTTAAAACCTAAGGATATCCAAAAATCAAGAGAAATCCTCGGAGTTGAATGTGAATTAGCTTTATCTAATGAAGACCCACATTTTAAATACATGATAGCCAATAAGATTAAAAAAGAGTTATTTGAACAACCACAACTAAGACAAGCTAGAGAACAGAAAACAGCAATATCGCTCAAAACCAAAGCCAAAGAAAACATAATATTCACTAGAGCTGATAAGGGTGAGTCTGTAGTAGCTATTTCTAGAGAACAATATATATTTAAAACTCTCTATTTTCTTAACACAGACAAATTTCAAGTACTAAATAATGACCCAACAAAAGCCTACCAAAAAACTAATAAAATCTACTTTAAAAGATCTCACAATTTTCAATGATTTTGAAAAAAGTTCTTTAACAATTATGAACCCACAGGCTCCAAAATTATATTACCTAATTAAATTACATAAAAAGGATTTCCCTATTAGACCAGTTGTATCGTTTGTTACAGCACCATCAATCAAATTATCACAAAAACTTATCCCTTTACTACGACAACATTGCAAATTTAAACCGAAATATAGTATATCCAACACTTATGAACTAATTGATAAAATTAAAAACATTAACTTACCGGAAAATTCTAGAATTATCTCATTTGATGTACAAAACTTATTTCCTATTATCCTACCATATGAAGTCATAGAATTAGTAGATAAGCTCTTAATCAAGAATAAAGTAAACGAAATTAATAAACGGGATATTTTAGATTTACTTACGACGTGCTTGGATCAAAACTATTTTGAATTCAATGATAACTTTTATACATCTAAAGAAGGTTTAATAATGGGTAATCCTTTAAGCCCTTTACTAGTGAAAATTTTCATGGATCATTTAGAACTAAAAATTCATCAAAACGCGGTAAGCGATAATATTGTTTACTGGTATAGATATGTTGACGATACCATTTCCTGTTTCACGGGAACGGATAGACAACTAACAAACCTCCTTAACTTTCTAAAAAATTTGCATCCTAATATTAAATTCACCTTAGAATTAGAAACCAATATCTATATAAATTTCTTAGACATATCTATATCAAAAGTGAACAATAAACACGATTTCTCGATTTTTCACAAACCTTCACATTTTGACACACTCATACACAATAGTTCATCTCACCCTTATACTCACAAAATGGCAGCTTTTAACTCTTTCATACATAGATTGTTACATATCCCTATGACTAAAACTAATTTTAACAAAGAATTCAACATAATCAAACAAATAGCAATTAATAATGGATATGACCCCAACATTACAGATAATACCTTGAATAAAAAATCCTTTAAACAAGCAATCTCTCTAATTTATCCTACAATTAATGACAAAAAAGGAAAATTTAGTACACTCACATACACAGGGAAAATAACTAGAACAATTTCCAAACATTTAATAAAAAAGAACAATAAAATAGCATTCAAAACCAGTCATTCCTTAGGGAATATAATTTTGAATAACAAAATCAAATCTAAGAAATCCTTAAAATCAGGAGTTTATTTATTAAATTGTGGATCTTGTACTAAAACCTACGTAGGACAAACTGGTAGATCTATTGAAACTCGCATTAAAGAACATAAACATAGTTATTTAAAAAATAAGAACAATTCACATTACGCAACCCATATAATAAACGAATCCCATAATTTTGATGATACGATAAAAATCCTACATTTAGAAAATAAATCTAAAAAATTAAGTTTGCTTGAAATTAATAAACGGAAAAACTTCAATCTATTATTAAACGAACAAGTAGACTTAAACCATTCACCCTTACTTAATCTTTATTAGTTCTCTGAAATAGTACCACAGATCTGCATTCTTAAAATAATTCTGTCTGTAAATAATATAATAAAACGTTTAGCATAATCTTAGGTAATTAAGGATAGTTTTAAGCACTATATAACCAGGATTACTACCAAATATTTTTCTTTCTTATTTACTTTTGAATAGGCCATTGTATGGTGAAACAATTGTCAAGTTACTTTAAATAGATTGGAAATTAAAACATAGTGTTGTTTTTATATAATAATATTTTATATTAAAAATTAGTACTACTTTAGAGTTAACATGTGATATGGGATATGGAACAACCATATTCTTGGTCCTTTCTTTTTCCGACAAAATGTAATTTTTTACCTGAACTTCTACTTCAGCAGCGCTAGTGTGAGAATGGCTGGATGTACGATTTGAAGGCCAGTAGATTGGACATTATTTTGCAAATCCCTGACCAGCGAGAACCTTCCATTTAACACCACTCGATTTTTTTAAGGCCAGCTCAAAAACGAAGTTTATGCTCAGACACCTTTCAGAAATATTGCACATTTGGAAAATAAAATAAGGCAGCTCGGAAACAGGGTTACTCTGCACATATTATAAAAAATGTTTTAAAAGAAATACAGCAATTCGGTGGGCACGTCAAATTGCAAACTAGATAATTTTTTTAAGTCTTTTTTTTTGTTGTTTATTTAATTTGTAAAGTGTCTGTAATTAATTTATTTCTTGTGTTCTGTACAGACAATGTCTTTGTTACCCTTAGTAAATATTCATTCACTAGTTTTTTTCTTTTTTTTTTTTACAATAAAATTGTGACGCTAGAGCGTCCTTAAAAAACCAAAAATCTAACTGCATGCTATAGGGTCAGAATATTTTCCGTGCGATAGTTTCAGTTTTACGAAAATTATCATTCTTTGATTATTGCTTGTGAATGAAGTGAATTTTGGAATTTAAATTTTAGAAAATTCAAATTTCCCAATAGAAGAAAAATGAAAATTAGCATTACATACTAATTTTTTCAGTTTTAAGTGATGCAAAATTCATTTATAACTTCACTTTTTTCTAAATTTAGTAATAAGAAAAAATCCCATATGTCGCACAGTTCCTGCTTGTCATTGTGCATATTTATATATATATATATATATATATATATATATATATATATATATATATATAGATATATATATATATATATATATATAGATATATATATATATATATATATATATATATATATATATATATATATATATATATATATATATATATATATATATATATATGTATATATATGTATATATATATATATATATATATATATATATATATATATATATACATATATATATATATATATATATATATATATATATATATATATCTACATATATATATATATATATATATATATATATATATATATATATATATATATCTACATATATATATATATATAATATATATATATATATATATATATATATATATATGTATATGTATATATATATGGTATATATATATATATATATATATATATATATATATATATATATATATATATATATATATATATATATATATATATATATATGTATATGTATATATATATATATGGTATATATATATATATATATATATATATATATATATATATATATATATATATATATATATATATATATATATATATATATATATATATATATATATATATATATATATATATATATATATATATATATATATATATATATATATATATATATATATATATATATATATATATATATATATATATATATATATATATATATATATATATATATATATATATATATATATATATATATATATATTGAGGCGCTATTTTTGTAGCCCCTCCTTTCTATACTTTTTTTTATAATTTCTGAGAATGGATTGAGTGGGTATTAATATTAAAAAAACTAAAGAAATTAAACATACACTAGCTCAGCTTTTCTTGGTAGAGTAATATGGGTAAGAGATCATTTTTGTACGTCTTTTGGAAACAGTCTCTATAGTTGTTTAAAATTTTTGGTTGTACAAATTTTGGGCACCATTCATTTTAAAATAAATAGGATCTAACTTCAGCTAAAAAACTGAAAAAAGCTCTGAAGGGTTATGTAGTTGTTAAGGAAAATTTTGATATGGTACAACCCTTTTGTCCTAAAAAGTAAAATAGGTGGTACAGTGAAACACTGGTTTATTAATGACTAAATTAAAAGTTCTAACTTTGCGGTTCTGTTATTATCCTGTATTACAAAAAACCTTTGCCTAATAGGTGGTATGGCTAGATAGAGTCCTTAAATCAGGATTTTTTAATTAAAACTTTGCTACACACAATGTGGAAGGTTCGCGAGGTTCACTTCACGAGTTATCAGTTCAATACGATGTGAAACGTACTTATCGGCGGGAAAATAGGTCTACGGATGGGTATTCTAATGACTTACGGTTTTCCTACGAGCTTTTAGGCCTGTCCTGGTGGGATGTTCAAAACACAGATGTCTCTCCCTTGGTTACTTTAGCTCCCTTTGCGCTAATAAACTTTCCTTTGGTCTGGGAATAAACAGGATATTTCAAAGAAAAAGGCCTTGAATTGAGCACTAAAGCCGTTTTCACCTACTCCATCACTACTGTATCAGTACGCCTATTTGATAGTGAAACCCTACTAGGCGGCTTTTTAAAAAAAGAAGTCCTGGGAAGAGCCTACGACGGCTACTTGTTGGAAAAAGCCAACTACGGCTACATGTTGAAAAAAGCCTTGAATCGTGTCATCCGGACCCTTAAATATTTTTCTCCCTTCCGTATAAATCACGTCTTCAAGATGGCTACTTCCCGGATACAAATGTCTAGCCAATCGACGCATTAGAAACGAATTAAATAAATCCGGTAGAAAACCCGCAATGCACACTGTAATATAAACGGCTCTTAAATTCGAGTGAACTACACTGCTTAAAAGTTAGTAAACACTGCAATAAATATAAAAATGGAAAAAAAAATGTCAATTATAAGGAGAAAAACAGTAACATAAGATCTTAAAATCTAAGAAAAAATGAATGTTGCATACTCATTTTTTTCAGTTTCAAGTAATGCAGAATCCATTTATAACTTCACTGTTTTCTAAGTTTAGTAGTAAAAAAAAATCCCGTATGTCCCAAAGTTTCTGTTTGTCACTGTACACCGACCAGTGATCAACGCTTTGACAAAGGTGGATGAGATTCCATCGAAACGTCAGCGAAACCGTCCATCAGGGGACTTCAAGCTAACACGGGATTCCCGAAAAACCACTACTACATATATATATATATATATATATATATATATATATATATATATATATATATATATATATATATATATATATACTCGTAATAGGGGATAAAAATAGAATAAATAAGATGGCGACTAGAAACGGAATTGATAGTTGTAAAATTCACTAAAAAGTTCTATGTAATTTGCCAATATGATGCGATTTTGTACAAGCGATTCGATCATAATATTGCTATGTATTTTTCGACGCTGAAACCGAATCTGAGGTTTATTATCCAATATCGTCAGGATTCGTCCCTAACCTCACAAAACTACGTAAATCTCCTTAAATTAGCAAATTAAAGATGGAAGCTTCATATACCCATTCTGACGAGATTAAGTAATGTTGATCTTAGGTTCGGTCATCGCATCATGTTTGCAAATTACATAGGATTTTTAAGTGAATTTTACAACTATCAATGCTGTTCCTCACCGCCATTTGAGAATTCGAAAGTAGATACATGAAGGTTTTATTTGAAACCATCCGGAACTTTAGATGTAATTTCTAATTTTGGAGAAGGTGGAGGATCCGGTTTTAGAAAGTATCACCTATATATATATATATATATATATATATATATATATATATATATATATATATATATATATATATATATATATATATATATATATATATATATATATATATATATATATATATATACATAAATATATATATATATATATATATATATATATATATATATATATATATATATATATATATATATATACACACATATATATATACACATATATATACATATATATATATATATATATATATATATATATATATATATATATAAATATATATATATATATATATATATATATATATATATATATATATATATATATATATATATATATATATATGTAATAGTTTTACCCTTTCCAGATAGTCGATGAGGATTATCCCTTGCGAATCCCAAAAGACAGTCGCCATAACCTTTCCGGCCGAAGGAACGGTCTTCGCCTTTTTTGGTGCAGATTCCCCCTTGGTAACCCATTGTTTAGATTGTTGTTTGGTCTCAGGAGTATAGTAATGTATCCATGTTTCATCCACAGTGACGAAACGACGCTTAAAGTCCTCCGGATTCTTCTGGAAGAGCTGCAAACCATCCTTGCAACACTTCACACGATTCCGTTTTTGGTCAAGCGTGAGCAATCGCGGCACCCATCTTGCGGATAGCTTTCTCATGTCAAAATGTTTATGCAAAATATTATGTACCCATTCAGTCGAGATGCCCACAGCACTAGCAATCTCACGCACCTTAACTCTTCTGTCATCCATCACCATATCATGGATTTGATCAATGATTTCTGGAGTCGTAACCTCCACAGGCCGTCCAGAACGTTCAGCGTCACTTGTGCCCATATGGCCAGTCCGAAAATTTTTGAAACCACTTATAAACTGTTCTAATCGAAGGTGCAGAGTCACCATAATGTTTATCAAGCTTCTCTTTAGTCTCCTGAGGCGTTTTGCCTTTCATAAAGTAATGTTTAATCACCACACGAAATTCTTTTTGGTCCATTTCTTGAAAATCACTCGACTTCCTTGATTCACACGAATGCCAAACACAAAGAAATAGGCCAATATGGCTGAAACTTGGTGTGCGTTCATTCAAGAGATGCTACTAACTAAACATGACCTCGATACGCGCCGGTGGTGCCATCTCTCGGACTTTGCACGGACTTTTCAAACCAGCTTCGTATATATATATATATATATATATATATATATATATATATATGTATATGTATATATATATATATATATATATATATATATATATATATATATAATTATAAATTCTAATTAAACTCTATCATCTATACTCAAATCCAATATCTCATGGAGAAGAGTCTTCTTTCAAGAAAAGACCATTTCCAGAGTGTTGATAACATTTAGCTTGAGATTATTTTGGATAAATTGATCCTTCACTTTATCCATGACTCGAGTCACTTTAATGGCAAGATATTTCAAAGATTTAACTTTGCATTTAGAAAATGCTGTTAAAGTATAATATCTAACTCTATAATTTACGAATGTAAAGTATAAAATACACTACAAAAATTTATTAATAGCCATATGCGAACAAATGCCGATGTCAACATTCTTCAAAATTGCGAAATTAAGCAGACTAAAAATTTCCATTTTAATTATCGCTGCAAGAAAAGTCCGGTAAATTAACTTTTTGCTAGTAACTATTTCGAATGGAGTGATTTTGATACTAAAAGATATTAATTCTAACTACTTGGGATACTTAGTTCAGTTGAAAATCTAAATTATTTTCGTACGTTTCGGTTTATTCTTAGATTAACCAGAGATAATACTTATATATTATTAGATTACATAGAAAAATCTTTTTGTTAATTTAGTTAAATAAACCACTTCATAATTACTATTGTTTTCGTTAAGAAAAAATGAAAAACTACGAAAGTACAGTTAACTGGGCCTAATCACTTCTAACATATGAAGAGATTTGGTTAGGTGTAAAAAAAATTATTATGCAAACGACTTTAACATAAATATGGGTCTAAGGAGCATGTCTTCAAATGGCATTACATTAGCTCTAAATTGTTAAAAACAATGGATGATCTTACCTGAATATCCTGATGCATTGCTAAGAGGGTTAAAGTAAAACAAGTTGAAGATGAAGTTGTATCAGAAGCCTGTAAAATAAGAGAATAATATTCATTTTTAACAAACATAATAAGAAAATATTACTATTGAAGATATACCGTTTGTTTACACATGTTATGCACCGTCATAGAATTGAAGTACGAAGGTGTACAGAGTCGAAATTTTAGGAATTTGGGAAATGTTCTGAAAAGTTATTTGTGATGGAGCCTACGTCTTTGTAATGTATTAAGCACTTAGCCAGTCTATGCTACTAACTAAAGGAAATGCTCGTACTTTATGCTGAGCCTCAAACGGTACACTATCGCTGGAATATTGTCATGTTCCGATGGCGAAAGATACAATTGTAAGGGTTTATTTAATTTATTAAAAGAAATATATTCTTAATAATTTATTACTTTGTATAATAAATTGGAGTCTAACACTTGTTAGAAAATATAAGGATGTATCGGGATCTGGGAAATATATGGTGCTAAGACCATATAATTTTATTTTTTTAAAAGATCTTGAAATTTGAGAAAAAATATACAACCGTTCAATATTTACCGGAAATTATAGTGGCATTTTTATGACAACAGACGATAACAAACCGTGAGATTAAACAAAATATGTTTTTAAATCATTTTCTCGTGTAGTATAGAAAAATTAGAGGAAGAGCAGAAAACTGTCCACACACAATCTGTCAAGTAAGAACGTGTCCGCGATAATTCATTTCTGGTAGATGCGAATCTAGCTAGTCAACAAAATATCGGTAGAGGGAACCTTTGCCTATGACGCATTTTAGTAAAAGTGTCAGTCGATTCCGATGTTTCGTCGAAATCACGTAAAATCCAAAATGAATCACTTGTTTGCACATCGGTTCTTGGTTCCCATCCAAAGAGGTCTAAAATGACACATTTCACGGATGTTAAACGTTTTAAAAAGTCGGTATCGTTTGTGAATAAATGGGCAAATTATTTTAAGGAGAGGAAAAATGTCGACGACTTGCCAAAATGTGTCTCGGTAGGCAAAGTCACTCCGAAAGTTGAATAACTAATCGTGTCTTTGTTTTCACGCAACCCGAAATTGACGCGGCGATAAAATTAAGAAAATCGAGTTTGAATGTGTCCCATGAGACCATTCGACAACATCTTCGTGCTCATGATGCCAAATTCACGTTGAGGAAACTTTTGCTGGGAAAAAATCACCTCGTAAAGAGGCTCGCTTGGACCTACGATCAGATAATAGAGTGGCCCTTACAATTGCCGTACATCAACCCCTCTGAAAATTTTGGTCCCTTGTCCCCCTGTTCTATATTAAACTTAACATTTTTTTAGGTTACTGTGTAATCAGATCTCAATCTCGCCTATACAGTATTTCTGTTAAAATTGGAAAAACAAGAATACTGAAATAAACGTATATTACAACATACATGCAATCACCATTCTAGCCCCTCTACCTCATCCCTTTGACCCGTATATTTTTTACTATGGAGAAATTATTTTATAGTAAGTATTCAATATCGCAATTAAAAACCAGGAAAAATTCACATAATACCAATGTCACAACTCTTTTCAGATTTCTTCCACATTAATATCACAAATAATGAAAAAAATGTAATGTTTCATTTCCTTGACTGAAGGAACTCTAAAAAAGATCTATAGCAAGACAAATATGATGAAGTCCTTATATGTTTTGTTACAAATGTTTATGCTTAAGAATTGCCCATTCTCTCGCCAAAAAATCCAGGAAAGTTTCACATAATACTGTTGAAACTATACAAGATCCTCCCATCTTTTTCACCCCCTTTCCCTATTAAAATCGATAGCAATAAAAAAATAATTAATTATCATATTCCCACAGTCTAAGAATCCTGAGAAGGGCGATTGTGAAGCGAGATATTCATAATTAAAGTGCACATAATTAACATGCAATAGGCCAATGAAGTATAAAAAAGCATAGTCTCGGGTATACAGTCCCTGGCCAAATTATTAGACGCACTGTATTTTTTTTAGTAATTTTATGTTTCTTAAGAGTTTTTATGCAATAATGGTATATTTAAACTACAATATTATTGATTTTTATTTAAAAGAATTGTTGTAGACTACATATTTGTATTTATTTTTAACATATGACAACACTGTGTTGACAAAGTGATACATGAACGTAAACAAGTACAAACCTGTATCAGTCGCGATCGGAATCGAGTCAGGTACGGACGTGTTTCTGTGGCTTTATGGACTGTGATTGTTTGTTTAACAGTTTTATACTACTCAGTTATTAGTTTATTTTGTATGCAGTGTTTTAAAAAAAGTAATTGGACTATTTTCATTATGGGTAGAAAAGGCGATCTTTCACCACGTAAAAAAGCTGAAGTGAAGGCCCTTGTGATTGCGAAAACATTTACAAACCGAGAAATATCACAAAGATTGGAGGTTTCTGAAGCTAGTGTACGACGCATAAAAAAGAAAATTGAGTCAGGGAAGGAATTAAGCCCGAAAAGAAAGAAAAGGTGCGGTAGAAAAACCAATTTTCACTCCACGGTCAGAGAGATGTTTGAAGAAAATTTGTGTAGAAAACCGATTTGCTACCACAAAGGTAATAAAATCACAACTCCCGGATGCTAGCGTAAATGCTTCTGAGCGCACTGTTCGAAGAAAATTGAAAGAATTAGATTTTAAGGCCTGTCGCCCCGCCAGGAAGCCCAAGTTAACAGCTGCAATGAAAGCAAAGCGCTTGAAGTGGGCCAAACAATGGCAAGACAAAGATGTGGACTTCTGGAAATCGGTAAGATACAGCAATTTAATCAATAATTGATACATTATTATCATTTTCAGTTAAATAAAGCAAATAAACATGGAAGTTTATATATTTTTCCTATTTTTGACAGGTCTGATTCAGTGACGAAAGCACATTCGAAATTTTGCAGAATAAAGCTCAGTATGTGCGTCGTCGTCATGGAGAAAAGTTTCATCCTGATTGTGTCGTCCCGACGGTTAAACATCCCACCAAAGTGATGATTTTGTCAGTCATCAGCGGCAAGGGCACTGGACGTCTGTACGTCGTCAAAGGAATAATGAGGCAAGATCAGTACAAAGAAGTATTACAAAATCAGTTGATTCCGCAGCTCAGAGAATGGTTTCCAAATGGGGAACCATTCACTTTCATGCAAGATGGACCTCCCTGCCACACTGCTCGGTCTGTTAAAGCTTTTTTGGCAGAAAAAAATATCCCTCTGTTGGATTGGCTAGGGCTAGCCCTGATATGAACCCCATTGAAAATGTGTGGGAGCTGATGAAAAGAGAAGTGGCTAAAGATGTGACTACCAACAAAACCCAGCTCCTAGAAAAGATTATTCATGTGTGGAATCATCATCCTCAAATGCAGGAGACAGTACAATCTTGCAGTGATAGCATGCCGCGCAGAATTAAAGCTTTGATAGCGGCTAAAGGGTGGCTCAACTAAATATTGACTTTTACTAACATTAATTTCACTTTTCTTTAAAACTTAATAAACTTATGCTTTTCTAAATTAATGCTGTTTTATTTATGTCAAATAAATAAGTAATTGATTGGATAATATAAAAATAAAAAACAAATCAATTTAAAATAATAAAACGGTACAATATCACTCGGTAATTAATATTTTACATGAAATCTTGCAGTGCGTCTAATAATTTGGTCAAGGACTGTATATTAAGAACTTTTCTTACGAATTTTTAAAAAAAATAATATTTAGTAAAAAAAAATTAGTGAGGGACAAATATTACAATTTGAAAACGCTTTATGTCATCATATTTTACGCGCCAACATTCAAACAGCATTTGAAATGGTTACCTTTTAAACAGAAATTCATTTGAAGGTTAAATAATTGAATGAACACAATATATTTATCAACTTTATCTACAATCAACAAATAAAAATATTAAATATATTAATTAAAAATTTGAATTTGTAACTTGTTATTTATTATTTTTTTCTTCAGTATTTAAAAGATCTATTTTTAACAAATATATGTTTGTAGGTTCAATAATTTTTCAATATTTTAAGTTAATATTATATTTATTTATCAACACTGTTACATATCAACTGATTACAGCAAAGGTGTCAAACTCAATTTTGCAGAGGGCCATATATTAAATTTAGAATGTGTAGGCGGGCCAGATTCAAATAAAAAAAATGTACTGAATTATTATAACATTTTATTTGTTTAATTATATAGTATATAATATACGGTTGTTAAAAATTATATCAAAGTTATAAAAGAGGGTAATTATTTTGAGCTCGAGGATCCAGATACCTGACTTCTCTTGTTTTTGACAAGCTCATTTATGTCAGGTATCATATGCGTTGTAGTTATTTTAAGAATTGATTGGAGATGTTCATTCGAAAGTCTTGTGCGATGTTTGTTCTTATTTATTTTCATGACGGAAAAACATCTGCTCACATAAATAGGTGCTACCAAACATGCAGAGAATGCGTGCTGCATGCTTTTTTAATTCCGGGTAGTTATCCAAACTCTTAAAATATTGTGTGTAAAATATAACAGCATTAATCCCTTTAAATTTTTGTTTCAAAAATACTGTCCGATTGAAGATCTATCAACTCCATTTTCAAATGAACTGGTGCCTGTGAAGCTTCAAAATTGAATGGATTGTTGAAAATTGGAAATTCCATTTCACTCATTTTGTGAAAGTCTTCAAAACGATTGTTGAATTCCGTGATCAAATTTTGCAGAAGTTGAGAATATTGATCCAATTTTTTTTGGTTCACTGTGCCAAATGATTTTAAATGAGGGAAATGATCCAAAGTTTGATTTTTTACCTGATTTTCCCACAGCCTCAACTTTGTTTCAAAGGCTTGAATACATGAATACATTTGAGTGACAATCAGATTTTTACCCTGTAACTTTACATTTAGATCAGTCAAGTGTTTATTTATATCTACCAAAAAGGCACAATCATCCCACCAGTCATTGTCATAATCAATTGGGTTGCCTTTTTCTAACATGAAAGCTTGAATAGGGTCACGTAATGCAAAAATTTTTTCTAAAACTACTCCTCGACTGAGCCAACGAACTTCGGTGAAGTAAGGAACATCAGAAAACTTTTCGTTCAAATCTTGTAAAAACTGCCTGCACTGTCGGTGATTTAGTCCTCTGCTCCTTATAAAATTTACTATTTTAATTATAGGTTGCATGACATGGTCCATTTTTAAATGTTTGGATGCCAATGATTCCTGATGAGTTATACAGTGAAATCCCGCAAAATTCTCTGATGTTTTCTGTTTTAATTTAGTTACAACGCCCGAATGTTTGCCAGCCATGGCAGGAGCGCCATCCGTAGTTGTGCTGCTAAGTATATTCCAGTCGAGTTCATATTCTGCTATCAAATGCTCAATTGCAGAATAAATATCATTTGCTGTTGTAGTACCTGTCAATGGAACGCACTTTAATAGTTCTTCAGTTATTTCAAAGTTACTGTTAATACCTCGTATAAAAACAGCAAGTTGAGCTGTATCAACAGTATCAGTGCTCTCGTCAACAGCCAGTGAAAAGTTTGTAAATTCCTTAATTTTCTCCTTCAGTTGAAGAACCAAATTTTGAGATAAATCATTTCTTCTTGAAGCAACAGTGTTTCTTGACAGCGAAATATTTGAATTATTGACTTTTGAAATGGAAATGAAACATCGGCAACTTTCAATATATAGTCTTTAATAAAATCACCATCAGTGAAAGGTTTTGATCTCTTCGCGATTTCTAATGCAATAATAAAACTTGATTTCAGGGCATCTTCGCTCTCAGTATTAGCTTCAGTAAACATCGATTGTTGACCTTGAAGTTTAGATTTTACAGATGACAATGTGTCCATTCTTATTTTTTCAGTATAACAATCGAATTTTGATTTATGATTTCGTATCATAGTGTCTCTTCAAGTTAAACTCCTTACAAACAGCAACCGTTTGATTGCAAATCAAACACAGTGGTTTACCTTTCCATTCTATGAAAAAATATGCAATTTCCCATTTAGACTGAAAAACTCTGCACTCACTATCAACTTTACGTTTTTGTGACATTATGCCAAAATCGTAACAATTATGGAACTCGACACAACAATTATGGATATCGCACTCGCACGACACAAACAAATGCACAATACCTTCACAATCACTACTTCGCAGTACAACTAAAATCCTTCTCCGACCGTATCGCTTCGATTACTCGACTCACACTCAACTGACTCACGTCCCGCCGACGCACTCCTTTTATAATATCGATAAGGAAGGTTCTAGTGTAGACTCGAAGCGCGTGGAAGATTCTATTGTTCTCAACAAAAATAATAGGGTATTTCCGCTTGTTGCTAAGATATGGCGTTACTGTCTATCTCTCTCTCGCTTGTCAAGGCACGCGCTGCCCTTGAAATTACTTATAAATGTAGTGTGCGCATTTTAAAACTTCCGTAGAGGAATCGAGTGAAGTCTAAAAGTTCTAAAAAACATGATTCTTCTTTCTGTGACACATTGCGATCGCGGGCCTTATTGATACGTCCCGGGAGCCGGATGCGGCCCGCTGGCCGTATCTTTGACATCCCTGGAATACTGTATTAAATATATATTAAAAAAACGGTTTTGTAAATTTTCTCTGTAAAATTAAATAAATAATTAATGATACTAGTGATAAATAAATAAAGTACTATAAACTATTTGTAAACTAATTAATTACTTTATCTACTACTCGCGTATCTTTAGTTACACGTGGCTCGCCATTGTTTTTTCGACTAGATAATAATTACACTATTCCTGTAGAATCCAATTTGTCCTAAGAACTTTTTAGATCTTTCAAAGTTATGCATTCAGATGCAATTCTTTTAATCATGAGATCTGAAATAACATTTTTTAAACGCACTAACGATGGTAATATTAGTTTTTCCATGACGCACTCTTTATACGATATGCAATTTGTAATTAAATCTTCTCTCTTCAAAACTCATTTGCCAAATTCTCCAGGATTTCAACGTCATATATCGCCTCATGGAATTTTTCGTTTCGTGCTATTTGCAATAAATCATGCGCTAACTTTCCGAGCTTAAATATTTCTAAGCCTGTGTCCGAAACACCAGCCATATTTTTAAAATCCTCGATCATTGCAAAATTAATTATACGAGGCTGGTTTGAAAAGTCCGTGCAAAAATAAAAACTACTTATGTGTTTGGGGTAAACCTTTTTTATTTTTCGACATAGTCTCCTTTTAGGCATATACACTTCGTCCAACGATGTTCTAGTTTGTTGATCCCTTCCGAATAATAGGATTTGTCCAAGTCTGCAAAATATCCATTAGTGTCTGCAATCACCTCCTCGTTTGAATAAAATCTTTGTCCCGCCAGCCATTTCTTCAAATTGGGAACAAATAGTAGTCCGAGGGAGCCAAGTCTGGAGAATAGGGGGGACGTGAAACGAGTTGGAATCCTATTTCCATTAATTTTGCGACCACAACTGCTGAGGTGTGTGCTGGTGCGTTGTCGTGATGGAAAAGGACTTTCTTGTGGGCCAATCGCGGGCGTTTTTTCTTGCAGCTCGGTTTTCAAACGGTCCAATAATGATGAATAATATTCACCTGTAATAGTTTTACCCTTTTCCAGATAGTCGATGAGGATTATCCCTTGCGAATCCCAAAAGGCAGTCGCCATAACCTTTCCGGCCGAAGGAACGGTCTTTCGCCTTTTTTGGTGCAGATTCCTCCTTGGTAACCCATTGTTTAGATTGTTGTTTGGTCTCAGGAGTATAGTAATGTATCCATGTTTCATCCACAGTTACGAAACGACGCTTAAAGTCCTCCGGATTCTTCTGGAACAGCTGCAAACCATCCTTGCAACACTTCACACGATTCCGTTTTTGGTCAAGCGTGAGCAATCGCGGCACCCATCTTGCGGATAGCTTTCTCATGTCCAAATCTTTATGCAAAATATTATGTACCCGTTAAGTCGAGATGCCCACAGCACTAGCAATCTCACGCACCTTAACTCTTCTGTCATCCATCACCATATCATGGATTTCATCAATGATTTCTGGAGTCGTAACCTCCACAGGCCGTCCAGAACGTTCAGCGTCACTTGTGCCCATATGGCCAGTCCGAAAATTTTGAAAACACTTATAAACTGTTCTAATCGAAGGTGCAGAGTCACCATAATGTTTATCAAGCTTCTCTTTAGTCTCCTGAGGCGTTTTGCCTTTCATAAAGTAATGTTTAATCACCACACGAAATTCTTTTTCGTCCATTTCTTGAAAATCACTCGACTTCCTTGATTCACACGAATGCCAAGCACAAATAAATAGACCAATATGGCTGTAACTTGGTGTGCGTTCATTCAAGAGATGCTACTAACTAAACATGACCTCGATACGCGCCGGTGGTGCCATCTCTCGGACTTTGCACGGACTTTTCAAACCAGTCTCGTACCTTGAATTAAATGGGACGAATTAAAACGTGCACTATGGGCAACAAGTACGCAAGGTTTTGGCGAAAAATTTAAAAACTGTTGGAATGAAATTAATGCGTTCTTTAGAGTGACTGTTTCGATAGGTTTACCATATAAATATAGGTCGCCATTAATATGTTCTAAGCCAATAACTTTGAAAGTGTGGTAATTAATCGGTTGCTTAGGCCTAATATAAGCATTGAATGTTTTATCCCGATATTTCTGTTTTTTTTTTTTTTTTTTTTTTTTTTTTTTGGGTCTAGCACACGCGCTACAGGAGCGACACGTGTGCGGAGAAAGCGATTCACGTTGTTTTTGAATCGCTGTAGATTGTACTCGGTGGGAAACACAGTCCTGGGCAAATTATTTCAAAGGGATGATGTCCTCCACATAAAAGACTGCTTGAAAAGCGTTGTACGAGGAGTAACAAGCTGAACCTCATTCGGATGTGAAGAATTAGCGCGACGTGTACTTCTAACATGCACCGCTCTGGGAGGAATTAAGCGGGCCACAGCCCTCGAACACTTTCCGTGAAAGTACTTGTAGAATAGGCTCAAGTCGCCAACCGTTCTTCGATGTTCCAGCGAATCAAGGCAGACGGTCAGTTCCGGGTCTCCAATCAGACGAACAGCTCTTCTCTGAATAGAATCCAACAAATGCAGTGTATGGTTGGGAGCGGAGCTCCAAACATGGGAGCAGTATTCCATAGTTGGTCGAATTTGAGCTTTGTAAAGAATTAACAGTTGTTATGGAGTGTAAAGCTTTCTGGTTCGAAATAATATTCCCAACTTTTGAGAAGCTCTTCTTGCTATGCCTGCAACATGCCGCCTGGGTTTTTGTAGCGTTAAATTCCACTTGGTTACTGTCACCCCAAGATAGAATTTCTTCCAGGTCTTTGTTAAGTTGAATGACTTCCTGCTGTCTGCGGATATTCGTCTGAGTAGCCGATGTCCGAGCGTTTAAAGTGAATGAAGAGAGAAGTGTACTGTCATCTGCAAAGCTGTAGATCGGATTCTCGGTCTTTTCCAGCAGATCGTTAATGTAAATGAGAAAGAGAGTAGGAGACAGTATGGAGCCTTGGGGAACACCGGCGTTGATAGTGAAGGTGTTAGAAAGAAATCCGTCGACTGCCACTCGTAGAGAATGCTCTCTGAGGAAACATGAGAGCCACAAACAGAACTTTTCCGACATACCATAAGAACGGAGCTTAGCCAACAGCCCATCGTGCCAAACACGGTCGAATGCCTTGGATATGTCAAGAGCAACCGCTCGAGATTCTCCAAAGTGTTCAATTGCATTGTTCCAAACATGTGTTACATAAGTCAGAAGATCTCCTGTTGATCTATTTTTACGAAAGCCATATTGGTGATCGCTAATAATGTTGAATCCTTCAAGATATTTTAGAAGATGCTGATTGATAGCCTTTTCCATGACTTTCGATATTATTGAAAGCAGTGCGATTGGTCGGTAGTTATTTGGCAAGGTCTTCTTGCCTTTTTTAGGTAACGGCTGAACTGTAGCACATTTCCAGCAGGAAGGAAATATTCCCTTTCTGTAGGATAGGTTGAAAAGTCTACAGAAAACTAGTGTTAGTTCCCTTACAGTTTTTAAGAACTATGGCAGGTATTCCGTCAGCGCCAGAAGCCTTTTTGGTGTCTAGCTTCATCAGAATACGCCTTATGATACGCTGTCTGAAGACAACATCGGGCATCCTTGACTGCACTATGGGAATAGTAGGTGGTGTTTTTTCCTTGGAAATCGACAGTAGAAAGTGAAGCAAAGAGTTCAGCCAACAAGTTCACTTTCTCAACAGGTGTCGTTGCAATAGAATTATCTGGCCGTGTGAGTGGTGGTATGGTGGATTTGGTGATATTTTGCAAAATATCAGCTGTACTTGAAAATTCTGATATTTCTAAATCGAAATACACTAAGTCACAGTCCTCAGATGTAATTGAAACATTATTCAATATATTAGTTAACGCTTGAGGATTAATAATGCCACCAGTATGATAAACGCCCATCTGCAGTCCATAATGTGATTCAGATTGTACCCCTTCATGTTTTTCTTTATTTTTTCTCGTGGCCTCTTTATTTGTAACCAATAAATTTCTAAGTTTTTTCGTTGCAGCCAAATTAGCTCTTGATGCTTTTCGTTTTCTTATTTCATCTTTTCTTGCCATATAAGATCTTGTGTTTCCCAGGGGGTTTATTGATGAGCTTTCTTTTGCAAATTTGCCTTTATGTCGCAGTTTTTTATTTAAATTGTACTTTTTTATTTTAAATAGAAATAATACGGTCTAAACATTTAGCATACACCAAGAATAATAACCTATACAAACGTCATTCAAGAGCATTTGCTATAAGCATTGGCAGCGTTGCCACATTAATTTTCATTAAAAATGTGTGTCTGCATATGCAAGTTTGCATGTATTCAATACAGTCTCCGATAAAAATGAAATACTCTGCCACTGAGTATTTTAAACTTTTTGTATTTATTATCGGACTATATTTTTGGCTCCGATTGTCACGAGTGAACTATCTTAACCAGGAATAATGTCGTATATTGGCCGAGAAAACTTTAGTATTCTTAGTGAGAGGACTTTAAGAGGAAGCAATGTGAGTTCTATATATTCAACGGTAATAGATGAAATAAAGCAAAACATTTTTATATATGCGTTGATTGAAAGTGATAAGAAGTTATATTCAACACATAATGATCGGAGCTCTAAATGTGTTTATTTTCCCCAAATCCTAACTTATTTCGTCTAAACAGATAAAAAAAACTAATGCCTTAACAATATCGAGGTTCGTACAAAAACCGCCAAAAGGCATTCTTTTGGTATTGCTATCGGACGCAGCACCTTACATGATGAGGGAAAGGCACAAGATGAAATTGGGGAACAAATTTTCCAACAAAGTTGGGAGTGTGGAATCTTTGGCACAATGATACTACTCAGTATATATCACCACTACACCAAACACTTTATTTTTGCACTCGCCGCGCGTTTCGCTAACCATGTTAGCTTCACCAGGAGCGATGATTGACTAAAGCTAAACTACAAATCTACCCTATTTATACTTAGCCTAACCCTTGAATTACTCAAGCGGAACTAATGACATAAGCCAGGCCATCAGTTCCGGTCAAGTAACCAGTAGAGAGGACTATAAGGAATAGGCCCTCTGTCTTTATTTAAACTACTTTTACATTTTATGATTTCCATAATTTCGTATGCGTTCAACAATCTCCTATCAGATACATTTTTTATTAATCTTAAATTATCTAATGTTACAGTATGATCAGCTTCAAGGGCATGTTCGGCAATGCTAGACTTTTCTGTTCTATTGTATTTTAAGTGTGCTAAGTGTTCTTTAAAATGTTGTTTTAATTGACCTTTTAGTTTGCCCAACATACTTTTTGTCACAATCATTACAACTAATTTCATAAATTCCACTTTTCTCACAATTAGGAATTTTATCTTTGGGATTTCCTAAGATATTCCTCAGATTGTCTGATGACTTATAGACTAAGGTGAGGCCTACCTTACTAAATACCTTATTGAGTCCCTTGCTATATTTCGGATTATATGGTATGGAGACATACTTGGTGTTATTTTCTTCGCGTGTAAAAAAGGTGGAATTCTGAATATTAAACCTAAACGTATGTCTATTTATTAGCTTATTTACCAAGTCATCGTCATAACCATTAACTCTAGTTATATTTCTAATACGATTCCTTTCTTTATTAAAGTTTACTTTATTCAGAGGGAAAGTGACCAAACGATGAACTAAAAAATGTAATGAGGCTAATTTATGTTGTTTGCAATGAAATGAATCATTAGGAATATATCTATCTGTTACTGTGTCCTTCCTATATATATCAAATTCTAATCTATTATTATTTTTAATAATTAAAATATCTAGAAAAGGCAATTGTCCTTTGTTCTCAACTTCATAAGTGAATTTAATGGAATTATACCGGCTATTTAATTTAGAAACAAAAATCATCAATATTTGCTTTCTTTGTATCAAAAATCGCGAAAATATCATCCACATACCTATACCATACCCTTGGGAAATATTCGAATTCTTGACTGGCTTCGATTTCAAACGTACTCATGAATAAATTGGCTATGAAAGGTGATAAGCAATTACCCATAGCTGTTCCTTCTTTCTGAACATAAAATTGATTGTTATATTGGAAATAATTTTGTTCCATACAAATTTTAGATAATGTTAAGTATTCACGAATAATTTCGTCTTCAAAGTCATTCATTCTAAGTAATTCTTCGAGATATTGTAAAGTTTGTGGAATTGGCAGACTTGGGAACAAAGAACTAACATCAAAAGAAATTAAGACTTCATCTTCATTAAGAACTAGATTTTTTGTTTCATTAATGAATTCTAACGAATTCTTCACTGCGAAAGTATTTAACGGTAACTTCTCAAGTTCTTTTGATAACCATTTGGATATTAAATATGTGGGTGATCCGACCGATGAAACAATGGGTCGCATTGCTTTTCCAGGTTTGTGAATTTTGGGTAAGCAATACAATTTTGGTATGGTCGGATTACTCACATTTAATTTAAATTTTAGCGAATCGGAGACAAGGTTCTTACATTTTTTTAAAGAATTTTTAACCTCTGATATGATTCTCGGTAATGGATTTCTTATTACCTTTTCATAAGGGCCAGATTCGATAAGATTATCTACGCGTTCAAAGTAATCTTTCTTATCCAATATAACAACCTTATTTCCTTTATCCGCTTTTAAATAGAAGACATCTTTCTTTTTCAATCCTTTAACTACTTTTATGTCTTTTCGTGAATTAGAATTTGTGTTGTTAACCATGTTTTTCGATATTTGATTACGACATGCTTCCCCAACAAATGATTTACTATTTTCTGGAAGTGTACTAATGGAACTTTCAATGTGAGCAACTATTTCTGATAAATTATCTCTAGGAGGGGGTACTGCAAAGTTAAGACCTTTGTTTAAGATGTGAATCCACACACACAAACTTTACAATATCTCGAAGAATTACTTAGAATGAACGACTTTGAAGACGAAATTATTCGTGAATACTTAACATTATCTAAAATTTGTATGGAACAAAATTATTTCCAATATAACAATCAATTTTATGTTCAGAAAGAAGGAACAGCTATGGGTAATTGCTTATCACCTTTCATAGCCAATTTATTCATGAGTAAGTTTGAAATCGAAGCCAGTCAAGAATTCGAATATTTCCCAAGGGTATGGTATAGGTATGTGGATGATATTTTCGCGATTTTTGATACAAAGAAAGCAAATATTGATGATTTTGTTTCTAAATTAAATAGCCGGTATAATTCCATTAAATTCACTTATGAAGTTGAGAACAAAGGACAATTGCCTTTTCTAGATATTTTAATTATTAAAAATAATAATAGATTAGAATTTGATATATATAGGAAGGACACAGTAACAGATAGATATATTCCTAATGATTCATTTCATTGCAAACAACATAAATTAGCCTCATTACATTTTTTAGTTCATCGTTTGGTCACTTTCTCTCTGAATAAAATAAACTTTAATAAAGAAAGGAATCGTATTAGAAATATAACTAGAGTTAATGGTTATGACGATGACTTGGTAAATAAGCTAATAAATAGACATACGTTTAGGATTAATATTCAGAATTCCACCTTTTTTACACGCGAAGAAAATAACACCAAGTATGTCTCCATACCATATAATCCGAAATATAGCAAGGGACTCAATAAGGTATTTAATAAGGTAGGCCTCACCTTAGTCTATAAGTCATCAGACAATCTGAGGAATATCTTAGGAAATCCCAAAGATAAAATTCCTAATTGTGAGAAAAGTGGAATTTATGAAATTAGTTGTAATGATTGTGACAAAAAGTATGTTGGGTAAACTAAAAGGTCAATGAAAACAAGATTTAAAGAACACTTAGCACACTTAAAATACAATAGAACAGAAAAGTCTAGCATTGCCGAACATGCCCTTGAAGCTGATCATACTGTAACATTAGATAATCTAAGATTAATAAAAAATGTATCTGATAGGAGATTGTTGAACGCATACGAAAGTATGGAAATCATAAAATGTAAAAGTAGTTTAAATAAAGACAGAGGGCCTTTTCCTTATAGTCCTCTCTACTGGTTACTTGACCGGAACTGATGGCCTGGCTTATGTCATTAGTTCCGCTTGAGTAATTCAAGGGTTAGGCTAAGTATAAATAGGGTAGATTTGTAGTTTAGCTTTAGTCAATCATCGCTCCTGATGAAGCTAACATGGTTAGCGAAACGCGCGTCGAGTGCAAAAATAAAATGTTTGGTGTAGTGGTGATATATACTGAGTAGTAAATTTTCCAACAATTTAAAATTGATGTAGAAAAGGAATAGTGGCATCAAATTTATCATTCATGTAGCTGATATTTTGCCGACAGTTTCAATAAATCTATTAATGTAAATCCTAGAATATTGGCTAGTTTAGGAAATGCCGCTATTACTCGATATGAGGAGGCCTTTATTCATAAATAAAATATCTATTCAGACAGAACGTAGAAATTATTATTGAAAAATTTTGAGTAAAGTATTTTTTCTTTATTCATATTTTTAAAAATATTTGATTATATTAGATTTAATGCATCCATATTTATGTGCATACTTTTATAATTTTATGTGCATATTTGCTGTTCTTTAATAGTAAATAACTTACGGCTATTATGAACGTTATCGTTTCATACAACAAGTCCTCATCTGTAAAATGACGATTTCCTTCTGTTTCATGGTTCACTTCTATTAGAAGGTCCAAAAATGCTTTTCTCTTAAGAGTTTCTAAAAAATATATATTTTTTTAATAAGCGGTAGTTAAGAATGTGTTTAAACGGACACATTTTTCTGTTAAGAATATTTTATATATTAATGAATTTGACGAAATATATTAACAACATAATTAAGAAAATCGAGAATATGAAATTATATATGTTCTTAAATTGTAAAAGTATTCTATTTAGTTAGTATTCTGTATGGCTTATTTTTCCTTGTATATTGTAATGATTTATTACCATCTTCGACGAATATATCCTTTTCTTTTTCTAATTTTTCCTCATATTCAATTTTCTTGTCGGTTATAATCTAAAAAAATCATTAATATTATCATTGCGTGCTTAGACAAATTTCAGTTTTCATTGTTACGTATTCTTGAATTTTATAACTTATTTTTCAAATTTCAATCAACAAAAATTATTTGCGAAAACAATCAATACATATATATATATATATATATATATATATATATATATATATATATATATATATATATATATATATATATCTATATATATATATATATATATATATATATATATATATATATATCTAGAATATATATAAAATGCAACGTCTATCTGTCTGTCTGTCTGTCTGTCCGTTAGTGCGCCTATCACTGAAGAACCACTTATCCGATTTACGTACTTTTTTTTTAAAACATACATATGTTCTCTGGCCAGGTTATAGGCTATATTTTATTACGATAGGTAGCATAAGGAATGAGCAGTGACGTAAAATAGTGAATGATGCCGGAAATAAGTTTGCCGCTAGCGCGTGCCTTTGCAATACACAGCCTAAACCATTAAATATGGAACAATATTATGTAGCAAAGAATATCTGTAATGTATAATCTATAATATATATAAAATTCAATGTCTCTCTGTCGGTGTGTCTGTCCATTAGTGCATTTATCACGCGGGAACCACTTATCCGATTTACCTGTCTTTTTTTAAATTCATATATATATTCTTTGGCCAGGTTATATAATAATAATAATAATCTATATCTATAATATATATAAAATGCATTGTTTGTCTGTCTGTCTGTCTGTCCGTTAATGCGCTTATCCCTCGAGAACCACTTATCCGATTTACGTGATTTTTTAAATTCATACATATGATCTCTCACCAGGTTATAGGTATATATTTTATTACATCTATAATATATATAAAATGCAACGTATCTCTGCCTGTCTGTCTGTCCGTTAGTGCGCTTATCACTGGAGAACCACTTATCCGATTTTCGTACTTTTTTTTTTAAAACATACATGTGTTCTCCGGCCAGGTTATAGGCTATATTTTATTACGATAGATAGCATAAGGAATGAGGAGTGACAATAATAGTAAATGAAGTCGGACAAAGTTTGCCGCTAGCGCTTTCTCTTGCAATACACAGTCCAAACCATTAAATATGGAACAATATTATGTAGCAGAGAATATCTATAATATATATAAAATGCAATGTCTCTCTGTCCGTCTGTTTGTCCGTCCGTTAGTGTGCTTATCACTGGAGAACCACTTATCCGATTTACGTGCTTTTTTTTAAAACACACGTATGTTCTCTGGCCAGGTTATAGGATATATTTTATTAGGTGACATAAGGAATAAGCAGTGACGATAATAGTGAATCAAGTCAGAGAAAAGTTTGCCGCTAGCGCGTTCTCTTGCAATACACTCCCTAAAGCATTAAATATGGAACAATATCATGTAGCAAAGAATACAATATATATAAAATGCAACGTCTCTCTGTCTGTCTGTCCGTTAGTGCGCTTATCACTCGAGAACCACTTATCCGATTTACGTGTTTTTTATAAATTTATACATATGTTCTATATAATTCGATATAAGCCTAGATAATGGAAGATAAGGTGAGATAATGGGAGATAAGGAGAAATAATGGGAGATAAGTCGAGATAAGCCTCGATAATGGGAGATAATAGGAGATAAGTATAAATAATGGGAGATAAGGAGAGATAATGGGATATAAGCAGAGATAAGTCTAGATAATGGGAGTTATGGTGAGATAATGGGAGATAAGGAGAAATAATGGGAGTTAAGAAGAAATAATGGGAGATAAGTCGAGATAAGCCTAGATAATGGAAAATAAGGTGAGATAATGGGAGGTAAGGAGAAATAATGGGAGATATAGAGAAATAATGGGAGATGAGCAGAGATAAGCCTAGATAATGGAAATTATGTAGAGATAATGGGAAATAAGGAGAAATATTGGGAGATAAGGAGAAATAATTGGAGATATTTTATTACGTTGGGTAACATAAGGAATAAGCAGTGACGATAGTAGTGAATACCAAGTCCACGCGAGAGGAGCCGCGGGCCCGGCTAGTATATATATATATATATATATATATATATATATATATATATATATATATATATATATATATATATAGAAGAGGAAGGTCAGTAAAAGGGCTTACTGGTAACAATCAAAAGGGGGGTTTAAATTAGGGATAGTCCTTAAGATTACAGAGTGAACAAAAAGGTCTTAAAATTCTATAATTTTATTCTAATATCGAGCTTTCGTTGTCAAATCGTACATCATCTTCAGGATCTGAAAGATACAGAAAAATACTCTCATCAGTCGGAGTACCCCCTGAAGGAATATGCAGTACTTTAAAAAGAAGTAAAGCAGGAGACCCTACCATAATTTTTTAAATTTTTTTAAGAAGAGTTATTGGAATAGAAGAGTACTTAATGAATATTTACAGTTGGTCCTCTGTTTTGTTTTCTTTCTATACCAGTCTAATTTTATTATGTTGTCACCAGATCGAAATACCCTTGTGTCAAGAAAAGGAACCGAGTTGTCAGATTCAGTCTTTACTGTGAATTGGAGTTTTTTATTGAAAGAGATAAATATGTTAAGACTATCATGAACTTTATTTTTGGGTAGAGCTACCAATAAATTATCTACATATTCCTATGTTAAACCCCCTTTGGTTTAATATATATATATATATATATATATATATATATATATATATATATATATATAAATATATATATATTGTAACATTCATTTTTTCCTAGATTTTAAGACCATGTAATGTTACTGATTTTTCACTTCAAATTGTACTTATTTTCATTTTTGTAACGAACGGTATATTAATTAGAGATTCCAAGCCGTTCGGTGTATTAGTGTGCTGTGCGGGTTTCTGACCAAATATATCGGCACGCCGATTGGTTGAAAATGTGTATCCGGATTTTTGGTTCCGGCGTCGCGAGATGACCGAGAGAAGGCGACGATTATTTAAGGGACCAAGGAACTACTGTGGTGGCTGAGTACCATCAAGCCGCAGCCAGGCGAGTTTTCATCGAAGCCGCCAAAGAGCTTCTTTCGAGTGAGCTGCAGTAAAGGCTCATTACCACAATCATGAGAGCTAAAATAATGCACAAGTCTTATAACGAAAAGCCGTAGTGGGCTCTCTAAGTGTTTACGAGAAAAGTGTGAAATCGGTCGTGTTCCATCGAGGCCGAAAATAAAAACAGTAAGTTACCAAAACATCCTCCCATAGACTTATCCATGAGTAGTGCCTTGACAGCAATATGAACTGACTAAAAAGTGAAGTGAAAAGCACTATTTTTTCGTCTTCGTGAGTAGTCAGAGTTTAGAACTTAAATGTCATAACTATCAATTAGGCTAAAATTTTTATTAATCCTGTAAAACTGCAAAGGTTAGAACTTTTTATCTTTAAAAACTTGAATAAATTTTCTTTTTGTTGATTAAAGCTAGTGTCTCACTGAATACCTATCTTACTTTTCAGGATAAGAACGGCTGTACCAAACTGATTTTTTTATTTACCAACAGTACACCCTTTCAGTATTTTTTCATTTTTTTAGCTGAAGTTAGATCCTTTCTATTTTAAAAATGAATGGTGCCCAAAAAGTCGTACAGCTGAGGTTTCCTTAAAAATAGAATATAATTCCAAAAAAGACGTACAAAAATTATCTCTTACCCATATCTCTCTACCAAAGAAAACTGAGCTAGTGTGTGTTTTTAATTTCTTTAGTTCTTTTAAAATCAGGATTCACTCGATTCATTATCAGAAATTAAAGCGGGGCTGCTAGAAAATTGTGATCAAGCGTGGGGCATCCAATATTCAAACGGTACAAAATTGCGCTCAAGCGTGGGACAAACAACTTCTCACAGGGTACAAAAAAAGATGCCTCAAACAGAGGACAATTTAGAAGGCCACAAAAAATAGCGCTGTCAACGAGGGGCTTTTGGAATTTTATTTTTTTAAAGGGTTCAGTGTACTAGCTTTCGAACAAAGTAAAAGCTCTAACTTTGCAGATATTTTTATTTCATAATATTTATTAAACGAAACTACATTAAAGCAGTAAGACAAAAGCAGGAAATTGGTAGAATTTTTTATTTCAATTTATCTGATGGTGGTATAGATATTTGAATTTTGTTAATAGACTCTAAGATAAGTGATCCCTGTTTTTTTTCTTAAAAGCTAGCTTTATAGTTCAGATTAGCAGATGTGCTGGTTTACTTTAATTTTTTGCAGTGTTAGATTTATTTTGCGGTTAACTGAACAAAAAACTGTTCTTTCTTCTCACCGATGTTTTGCATGAATATTAAAAATACTTAGCTGATACGAAACGATATCTGGAGATTTTTTTGTTGAAAATTCTTAACATATTTGGTAAAAGAATTTTAATACAAGGAGATACTTAGAAATTTTTTTGAAATTGTCGAAGATTTTTTTAAATGTTTGGTAAAGAAGTTTACATATTTTAAGTGCCTTTACATATTTTTTTATTTTTTTGACTATTGGGAGCACAGGAGAAATATTTTCAAGACTTTTTAAACAGTTCTTTTAAATTTTATTCATTTATCATGGAAGCCTTCAATTTTAAAGTCAATCACCTACTGGAATATGAGTTAGACTATGAACTGAAAATCCGTCGTACTTTCTCAGAACGTCCGGTCGCGGATAAAAGAAAGATTCTAACGAGGATCTTAAGTAAAGAAATTAATGAGCCCGGAAAAACGATAAAAATAGGGGATGACACTCTGTCTTTTAAAGAAGAAACGGCTGGCATCGAAAAGAGTTTAAACTCTATCCAAAACTTAATCGATAGTTATGACGGAGATCCAAATGATTCACTTGTACACCGGGTTAAGTCACGTTTATCGCATGTAGCGGGTCGCGTACAAAGAATTCCCATGCCGGATGACGAAGAGGAAGCGTCGAAGTTTTCCAGATATGTTCAAGAAACAATAGCTACGTGTGTACTCATGGAAGCAAATCTTGCAGAAAAGATAGCTCCTGGTCATGAGTTACCACAGTTGCCTATTACAACCCCAGTCATAAACGTACCAGCTCCAATCGTGAATTGCGCAGCCAGAAATATTCCTGTCAGCGAATGGCAATTGAAATTTAATGGAGACTCAAAGAGACTCTATCCTTTTTTGGAGAGGCTGACCGAAATAGCTCAAGCTAGGAAAGTATCGGAAGATGAACTTTTCAGCTCTGCTGTTGAATTTTTTACTGGCGATGCCTTCATTTGGTTTAGAAGCATAAAATCAAGTGTCAGCGACTGGCATTCCTTGGTAGATAGGCTAAAGAAGGACTTCTTGCACTGTGATGATGATGAAGAATTGTGGTCGGAAATAAAGAGGAGGCGACAAAAGAAGAATGAGTCCACTGTGATTTTTATTGCCCACATGGAATCTTTATTTGGTAGGTTATCCACCAAGCCTTTGGAAAGTACCAAAGTTAAATTTATACGTAGGAATATTCTGCCTAGCTTCGTCAATCGGTTAGCTCTACTGGATATTAATTCGGTAGCCGAACTCGCCGGGTTATGTAGAAAACTTGAAGAGTCCGATTATTTGTTGGAAAAGAGCAGACCAAAAGGCGAAACTAATATACATCAAGTAGAGTATAATCCAAATGGCCGAAGTGGAGTCTCGAGGTTGGGAATGTAAATCGGAACCCTAGGAGTAACCAGAAAACGGGTAAAAGAAAAGATAATGACTCTAAAATTGGCGACTCTGCAGCTAAAGTGAACGACAAGCCGGGTTCACCTAAGGCAATTTTCACGTGTTAGAATTGCACAGGTCCGAATCACACTTACCAAAATTGTACAGCACCGAAGAGGGTATTTTGTTTCAAATGTGGAACAACTGGTGTGAGACTAGCATCATGCCCCAAGTGTACAAAAAACGGGTAAGGACGGTATATTACCGAGGCGGATACACTAAGTCCAGAAAAAAAGCCTCTAAATATTCGGCTAAGCCACAAGCTCACGTTAGCAGTATAGCCCCTAATCCAAAACGTTCTAGAAACACGGATGGACAAAAATATTCCAGTAGATCAGATTGGACTAAATGGTTACAAAAAGTTTCTGATTTTTTTAAGCCTAATAAAAATTCTCCTTCTCAAATTAAAACCCCTGCTTCTCCAAATGGTCACATGTCTCCTTTATTCGTGCATAAATATTTAGATAACAGACCGCATATCAAGATAAATCTATTAGGTGTCCATTTCTCGGCTTTATTTGACTCTGGTGCAAATGCCTCCGTTGTAGGTCAGAATGGTATTAAAATTCGAATCGCATATTCGCTTACTTAAAGAAGTAAAAGATAAATTGAAAGAGGCCGGACTGACGATCAATTTGAGCAAATGTGATTTTTTCAAAACTTCTCTAAAGTTTTTAGGCTATATTGTAGGCTCAAATTCCTTGCGTACCGATCCGGATAAAGTAGCAAGCATGGTTAATTATGCGAGACCTACTAATACTACGGAAGTTAAGCGCTTCGTAGGAATGTGTTCATGGTACAGACGTTTTATCGAGAATTTTTCTACCCTGTTGTCGCCTATTAATGATCTTTTGAAAGGACGAAAAAAAGGACAATCGATAGATTGGACAAAGGCAGCCGAAGAATCTTTTATAAAGATTAAAGAGCTATTGGTTTCAGCTCCCATTTTATCCCAACCAGATTTTTCCCAACAGTTTTATATTTCTAGTGATGCTTCTAATACCGGTTTAGGGGGCGTCCTAACACAGAAAACCAATGGTGAGGAAAGAGTGATAGCGTATGCCAGTAGAACTTTATCAAAGGCTGAACGTAACTATTCGGTTGTTGAAAAAGAATGTTTAGCAGTACTCTTTAACATCGAAAAGTTTCGACCTTACATAGAAGGTGTTCCTTTCACGGTCATAACAGATCATTATAGTTTATTGTGGCTTAATTCTATTAAAAACCCTAGTGGCAAACTAGCGCGTTGGGCGATTAGGTTGAGACAACATACGTTTAATTTAATTCATAGAAAAGGAGTCCACAATGTTATTCCTGACGCTTTGTCAAGAATCCCAGATCATACAGTGGACGAAAACAGTCTTAATGCACAAATTGACGTAAGAATAGATACAGTTGATATAGATCGCATTGATCCATGGTACGATAATTTACGGCAGCAAATTAAGGAATTTCCTCAAAATTTTCCGCAGTGGAAGGTGGAAAATGATTTCGTGTACAAGTATATCCCAAACCAGTTGCCTTTAAAAGTTAATGTACCCGAGTGGAAAATACTAGTCCCTAAACCACAGAGAGAGGAAATTATAGACATGTGTCACACTCCTCCTACTTCTGGTCATTTTGGTTTTTATAAAACTCTTCACGGGGTTCAGGAACAGTATTATTGGCCAAAAATGCATTTTGATATCTTAAAGTTTGTGAGGGCTTGTGAAGTATGTGGAGCGCAGAAATCTCCAAATGCACTACCTATGGGACTGATGGGAAAAGAGAAAACGGTTAATTACCCTTTTCAAGTCATAGCAGCTGATCTAGTAGGCCCATTCCCACGTTCAACAAAGGGAAATAAATGGCTTCTCGTGGTTTCTTGCTGGTTTACAAAGTATACCATGCTATTTCCTTTGAAAAGCTCTAAAGCTGGACATATAGAGAGAATTTTGGAAAATAATGTCTTTCTAATCCACGGTGTTCCATCGCTCTTAATATGCGATAACGGTACTCAGTTTACCTCTAAGAGTTTTAAGAGCCTAAGTGAAACTTATAGTTTTAATATCCGTTTTAATCCCGTGTACTCTCCACAATGTAATTTTGTCGAACGTAATAACCGAACAATCGGGACCGCTTTAAGAAGTTACGTTGATTCACATGACACTTGGGATGGCAATATTTCCAAAATTCAACAAGCAATAAATACCGCAAGACACGAAGTAACAGGGTTCACACCGTCTTTCTTAGTTTACGGCAGACATATACCTCTATCTGGATCGTACTATAAAAAACTTAGATTTGGATGTCAATGTTGACAGCGAAATAATTCCGGGTGACAGGGGTGCGTACGCCGAAAATTTAAAGGGTTTTAAAAGATATTTTCACCGACGTGCGTAGTAGGATACATAAGGCTTATGAACGGAACAGTAAGTCTTACAACCTTAGAAAAAGGGATTTTGCCTTTAATATAGGTGATCACGTTTGGCGAAAAAATAAAATTCTTTCCAGTGCAGCAGATAAATTCACATCTAAGTTGGTACCTAAGTATGTGCATTGCGTGATAAGAGAAAAGATTTCAGACTTAGTTTATGGTTTAGTTAATTTAGATGGGACGATGGCATATTAAAGACTTAAAACCATTCAATGGACCTAACCGTAATGAAAGTTTGTCAGAAGAAGAATAATTTATATTTACATTATCTTAATTGCTTTGCGTTATAATTTTTTGATGTTGCTCTGTAGAGGTGACGACCTCGTTTCTTTGACTGTTATAAAAGTTGAGCAGAGGATAGCTTACTTTTATAGTTTTTGCTAAGGTTTTGGGTACTGATCATATCCAAACTTAGGTTGATGGTGGTTGATGTTTAGCATCGACTCAGCTGTTGCGAGCTTGCGAAAGAGTCACACTCAGGATATATCATATGACTGGTATGTCGGTGGTCGCGGGATTTGATTTGCTTAAGACCCCAAATAATATCCAGTTCTTGACACTTGGAAGCGAAATTTTGATTAGAGGCAATCCAAGGTGATCTTGAGTTAGGACAAGCGCAAGATGTAGCTCGCGTGGTATGATGTAGAGTCAAAATTTTTATGAGCAATTTCAAGGTTTGTTACCCGAGTGGGTGTATTTCTATTACCTTAGTGGTATATGCTGGGTGCAATTAAGAGTAAATTGAGTTTGGTTTATCCAATAAGTCTAAGACTTGGATTATTTTGATTTAGATCTTCTTCTGAATTGACAAACTGAGGGTATTTTCTATTTTTTTTCAGAGCCGTTTAAACGTTACCTTTGAGTCACTATTTTTTTTAAAATTTTTTTGCATGGACTCATAGGCGTATGTTGAGTTTTTTCGGTTTACTATCAGATTGATAGAAAATTGAAGTACTGCAGGAGAACTAAAGGCTGATCATTTACAGGAGATGAGAGCAGACTAAGACAGTCGTTTCACAAATAAATGATCAAAATCTGATACCGAGATGAGAACCTTGTCAAGAGAGGCTAAGCGCAGTGAAGGAAGATTCCTAACCGAATTTTTAGATTTCCAAGAGGTAATCTAGGAGTTTGGGCTGACAGAAAACGGTTATGCCTGATACCTGTAGCAGTTTCTTCTAGAGGCCATTGTCTAGGAAGACGATTAACACCATGATCGAATATTTTAGCTGTCAACGATGTTTTCTTCTTGTTTCTGATTAAGCTGGAAAAGCTCTTGTCGTCTTCAAAAGTTTTGATACGTTGCCACCGAAAAATAGAGAAATTCTTGCTTCATGTAGCTTTTTAAGCTCATTTTCGTTTTTTGGAAATTTCCGTTAGAAGCTTGGTTAAGTTAACCTTATAAACCTTTTGGTTGTATCCCATGAGTTATCTGTTTTTACAGGCTGTGATGCACCGGGTGCTAACAGATGCCGTTACGACGTTTGGCAGGAAGTTAGTCTTCCTGAGGAACAGACTGATTGGAAGGGTAGTCTATGGGGGGTGAACGTTTGACCTTTGGGACCTTTAGGGGTTTTGTTACCCAATGGTTATTTCTATTTGAACCAAAGGAGAGCCTAGCTACTGTAGTCGACCTCAGCTCCAATTAGCCTATTAGTGGTGACAGGCTGTTGGCAGTAGTGTGTTTTCGGAACACCCTATTGATTAAATTTTTTTGACTTATGGTGGTGTGGTAGACACCGTTTCAGTTTAGTGGATGCTATAATCTACTCCCTTTTGTTGGTGGACACCAGGGTCACCAATTCTGTATTTTATTGTCTCCACCATTCAGTATATCGTGGTGAGGTGTTTGTCTCCTGTTATGTGGGATGGATTGAATGTTTTTCGTTGTTGTTCTAGGGCGAGACCAGTACACGAGGGTTCTTCATGCAACTTGGAGAAGCGCAATGCTGGTTAAGTTTTATATCTCTGTGTAGCCACCCTGAAGAATGACGGAGGGCGTTTTTTCCCGACTCATGTTTCTAGGCAGATTTGTCACTTTGGTGCGATGTGCCGAAGATTGGATTAGCTTTTGCTAAGAGCTTTCACCAAGCTCAGTATGGAGTTATCATAACCAAGAGTTTGGGATTTGAACTCCTGTATGTATTTCTGTATATATTTCTGTACATATTTCTGTATATATTTCAGTGTATGTTGGTTGCCTGAGGACATGTGCTCAAAATGCGAGATTTTGAGTCGTTTTGCTTATGGACTCCTATATTTAGGATTATGACTTTAGGGAGGTCCTATTTCGAGACTTGCTGTCTCATATAGTTATGTTGGGAATGTTTCCTTGAATGTTAGTTGTGCGCAGACTAATCATTCTGTTCTTAATGAACATTGCTTTGTGAAGCAGGATCATTCAGTTTGGTGAAGAAGGCGACAATATATATATAAAACAAATAAAGAAAGAAAGCAGAAGTTGCCGTATCTAACAAAATTCTTAAATATTAAATTAGTTGGGAAACTCTGCAAAGGGCGCAACAAGTGTTCACACCGTGTTCATTTAGCCAATATTTCGGTCCTAGGTTGGGACCTTCATCAGGGCACAAATTCAAAAGAGAGAACGAAGCGACAATTGAAGTAGTACGGGTAAATAAACAAAAGTATAAGTTATTTTAATTTTATATATGTTGTTTTAGAATATATATATATATATATATATATATATATATATATATATATATATATATATATATATATATATATATATATATATTATATATAATATAAACAACCAAAACAAAGAACAGCTACAACATACATATCCATGCCATATATTCAAGGGCTTTCAGAAAAAATTAAATCAGTCCTCAAAAAACCAACTGTAAATATTCAGTAAGTGCCCTTATATTCCAATTACTCTTTTTAAAAAAATTATAGGCGGGGTCTCCTGCTTTATTTCTTTTTAATGTACGATATATTCCTTCAGGGGGTACTCTGACTGATGAGAGTACTTTTTGTATCTTCCAGGTCCTGAAGAGTATGTACGATTTGGCATCGAAATCTCGATATTCGAATGAAACTACAGAACTTTAAGACCTTTTTGTTTACTTTGTAATCCTAAGCGCTATCCCTAATTTAAACCCCCTTTTGATTGTCACCAGTAAGCCCTTTTAATGACCTTCCTATATATATATATATATATATATATATATATATATATATATATATATATATATATATATATGTATATATATGATCGTCCACGGGAAAAGGGCCCTTGTCTTCCCAGTAAAATTTTACAGGAGAGCTGAAAATAGGAGTTTGGGTCAATTTTATCTATTTTCTGGTTAAGGTTGTTCACACTGCTCAGGCAGCTGATTTTAAGTCGACTATAGGATCGAATACCAAAAAACTCCACTACCTCAAAGAAAGGGATCTTATCTTGCATCAAGCATTTTATATAGGGGAAGTTAAGGTCCCTTTTGATTTTCGATGGCCTTTAAATTTGGTTTTTAATAAAAAATTAACAATAATATTTAATTTGTTTAAAACTATTAAAACAGAACAATTTTTTATATAGTAATGATACGGTTGTTACCAAAAACAATGCCATAGAAAGTTTACAATGGACGAAATCATGAAAATGAAGATAAAGAGCAAATCTCTGGACTATTATTTAGAATGTAATGGAAATGGTAATTTTGGGCCAGGTGCGCGGGAGTTCTAGAAACCAAAACGAAGTAAAGACAGTTAGCGGAAGTAAAGAAAAAGATAGCGAAATATTTGACAGTCGTATAAACTGAGGGGAGAAAATGCTTGCAAAAAGCTAGCTAAAGAATAAATAAACCTTTTTACAAACGAGATCAAGGAAAAACGATTTAAGAGACTTTTAAAACACTAAAAAAGACTTGAGTTGATAATTCATAAAAATCAAAAACTGACCCCAACGAGGACAGTCAGGGTAGAGGACAAAGAAAAATGCAATAAGTTGGGCATGAAAGTCCTAAGGTGCCAAATTAGAAGAATAAGCCGTGTGGGGCAGCAATTCGAAACCACGATCACGAATTTTAGCCATAGACTCAACAGACGTGTGAACGCGAGCGTTGTCCTGATGGATCAAAACTTTCTTTATCAGTAATCCTGGGTGTTTCTCCTTAATTTCTTGACGTAAACGACGCAAAAGGGTGCAATAATAAGTCGAATTTATTGGTTCGCCTTTCGGAAGGTAGTCCATCATAATAATACCTTTAGCATCCTTCGCTTTCTTTGGGGTCGGTTCACCAGATTTTTTCTACTGCTTGGATTGTTGTTTTGACTATGGAGTATAGTGAATATGAATCCAAGTTTCGTCCATTGTTACAAATCTGCTACGAAAATCTTGCAGATCAGCCTCAAACATCTCCAAACAGTCGCGAGAAATCGTAAGTCGAATTCGTTTTTGTTCAACTGGAAGCAGTCTGGGGACCCACCTAGCGGAAATCTTAGAAAATTCGAGTTCGTTGGCAATAATGTTTTGCGTTCGTTTATACGAGACGCCTATTGTGTTTGTGATAGTTATTCTACGGTCTTTCAATATGAGATCACACACTTTGCCGGTGTTCTCTTCAATCGTAGACATCGTGGGCCGGCCGGAGCGAGGATCTTCTTCGATGCTCTGTCGTCCACGTTTAAATTCTGTACCTCATTTTTTCACAGAGGTATATGACGGAGCAGAGTCTCCTAGTGTTGTTTTCATATCAACGCGGATCTCCTTTGGTGTTAATCTTTTTTTAAACAGGTTCTTGATGACCGCATGTTGTTGAATTTTTTTCCATTTTTCCAAAAACGCTGCACTTGGTTTCACTAAACTTGTTCTAACCTAAAAACCACGAATTATACAGCAACAAAATTTACACTTACCAAAGAAAGTATGAATTTATTGAGGGTACTATAATAAAAATATTATAATTATTTTTTGGTGAAGCCGCCAACTTTTCAATCCATCCTCGTAGCTTTCTCATGCCCAAATGTACATGCAAAATATGACCAACATGTTCTTTTGATATCTTTAGGGTGTCAGCTATCTCACGCAATTTTACTTTACAGTCATCCAGAACAATTTTGTTGATTTTTTTATGCTCTCCTGTGTCTTCTTCTTCTTCCTACGTTAGGACCATGTCCTGTGTTCACTTCAAAGGTTTCCCAGAAACAATTGCGATGATGAAGACCAGCTCTCATACCATCTTATTGGTGGTCTTCCAAGTAGTCGAGGTGTGTTTGGTCTCTTCTCTTTTGCAATCATAGCCAACCGGTCATTTGGCATTCTGTCCACATGGTCTCTCCATTCTCTTCTCCTATTCCTTGCCCATCTCACCACATCCTGTATTTGGCACATTTCCCTTATTTCTTCACATCTCTTCCGGTCAAATAAGGTATGTCCTGTTATCGATCTAAGTGTTTTGTTATTGTGTTCTCCGCTCTGGTTTCTATCGCGTACGTCATGATCGGTCTTACGCATGTTTTGTATATTCTTACTTTGCTTCTGGTGCTCATATATTTGTTTCTCCAAATTATATCTCTTAAGTATCCTGATATTAATGATGCCATTGTTGTTTGAGTTTTTACTTCCTCCTTAAGGTTCCTGGTACTTGTTATGTTTGCCCCTAGATATTTGAAGGACATCACTTGTTTTACACTCTGATCATAAATCGCGAGTTTGTATCTTTTCGGTTCTTTAGATATTGTAAGGGATTTTGTTTTCTTTACAAATATTTGCATATTAAACACTTTTGCTGTTTGTTGGAACTTATGTAGGAGTCTCTGTAAGTTATCTTCGTCTTCTGATATGATTACTGCATCATCGGCGTAGCATATTATTTTTATTTCTTTGTCTCTCAATCGATATCCTCTCCCAGTTTTCTTTACTTCGTTTATAATTTCATCCATTATGATGTTAAATAAAATTGGGCTTAGGCTATCTCCTTGTCTGATTCCGGTTGTCATAGGTATTTTATTGCTTAATTTATTTGCCACTCTTACATATGTGTAGTTGTTGATGTTCAACTCTTCGATAGTTTTTTTTATATTCGGGTGAATTCCCCTTTTTTGTAGTAGGGTTATGACATCAGTTAACCGTACCCTATCGAATGCCTGGGTAAGATCAATGAAACACATAAAGGCTATCTTATTAAACTCTATGGCTTTTTCGGTAATTTGGCGGATTATAAATATGGCGTCTATAGTAGACCTGTTCTGTCTGAACCCATACTGTTCTTCACAGATTCCGGTTAAAATTATTTCTTCTGCTAAAAATTTAATGAATAATTTTAGTACCGCACTCATTAAGCTGATACCTCGATAGTTTTTTGGATCTGTCCTTTCTCCTTTTTTGAAAATTGGTATCAAGATGCTTTCTTTCCATTCGGATGGTATAATCTTGGCTGTGAGTATTTTGTTAAAGAAAATCTGTTTCATTCTTCTAGTAATTTATCACCTCCATATTTGATCATTTGGTTCTTAATTTCGTCCATGCCCGGGGCTTTTCTGTTTTTTAGTCTCGCTGCCATGTCCTGTATTTGATTCAAGGAAATGGTCCTATTTGGTTGGGCAACATTTTCATCTTCATGCTGTATGTCCTGTGTTAATGAATTGGTTTCTTATGGACTATAGAGTTTTTCGAAATATCTTTCCCATTCTACCACCGTAATTTATGTATTTTGTATATACTCATTTATTGGTTTTTTTCTATTTCTCAGTAGATTCCATATTTTTTTTTGTCCTCCGTACAAATCATGTTCCATATCGTTCGAGAATTTCTCCCAATGCTCTCTTTTGATTCTTTGGATATTCTCGTCGACCCTGTTTCTTACATTTTTATAATCATGTGTGTAACCACCTCATTTGGGCGTTCGGAGCGTTCATCATCATTTGTATCTGTACGATCGCGTTTAGATTCGACGTACCAGTAAATGGTGAGTAATTTTCCAGGGTCAGAGTCCCCATAATACTTATGAAGCCATTGCTTTGCTTGGACGATATTTTTTCCATTAAAAAATAGTGTTTATTCAACACACGAATTTGATTTCTTTCCATTGTTTTCAAAATATCAAAAGTAGCGTCATTAAAATCACTGTAACTTGTAACTAATCTTTGAATTGTCATGAAATTTTGACATGTATCGTTTGAAGGTTGGTACTTCCTAAAAATCATATGGATTTTTTGAAAAGGGTGACATCTATGTGACGGACCAAAAACTGTTCAGCCTACGTGTTACCATATGAGCGTAGCTCGGCCAATAATCCAGGCACGGCCGAATGCCTTAGATATATCAGGAATCTACTCATTCATTCCTCAAAATATTCAACTGCGTAGTTTAGGCTATGTGTGGCATAACTTAAAGTTCTCTTGTTGACCTTTGCATACCAAAGTCAAATTAATAGCGGCTAATAATATTAAATTTTTTCCAGATATTTTAAAAGATGTTATTGATAGCTTTGTCCATAACTTGCGATATTATTGAAGTAATAATTTGAAAACAATGCGACTAGTCGATAGTTTTTTGCGTTTTTCGGATATTGACTCAGCTCCAGCATATTCCCATCAGGAAGAAAATTTTCCTTTGTTGTAGGGCACATTGAAAAGTCTGCAGAAGAGACCGGTGGACTCGTCCATTTATTGAATACGATGACAGATATTGAATTAGCGCCTGGATCTTTTTTGTGGTTTAGCTTTATTAAAATACGTTTTATGACGCTATCTGATGCTAATATCAGACATCTTCGACCGCGTATTGAGTATAGTGGGTGGTGTTTATCTCTAGAAATCAATAGCAGAGCGTAAAGCAGAGCTCAGGCAATAAGATGGCTTTCTCAAAGGTGTTGTTGCAATGGTATTATCTGGCCGCCTAACAGCTGGTTTAGTAGATTTGGTGACTAATAACCTTAACAACTAACCAGAAAACCTAGAATAGTTGGAACAAGCAAAAAGTTTGTTTTTAAGTCTTTGATTGTGTGCTTCTGTGGTTTCGTTCACTATTTAATTGCATCTATTACTATTTATGACGTTTTTACGTCACTGTCGGTTGTTTAGAAACAACAGCTTCTTTGCATTTTCTATGAAATCAAGATTTGCCGTTAGAAAAATATTTCTTTAACTTTCTTCTCATTCTTTCTTAAATCAATGCATTATACCAGCTATATGGGCTGAAACGTGGTCAATCATAAAGAAAATAATAAGTAAGAGCCAAAATATCGAGCGAATGGATTAGAGAACATATCAAATTGAAAGAGATCAAAAATGAAATCATAAGGAAAAGATGAGCATAATATGCAGCATGAATCGAATGGACAAAACAAGGAAAGTGGCGAAATACAAATCATCTCTTCACTTTCAATATCACCATATTAAGATGGTATGGCGACTTTAGGCATATTCTCGGAAGGGATTGGACGAACATAACACACGACAGAGACAGACCGAGAAAAATGGACGTTGCAAATCTCCCCTCATGCACAACGCACGCTTGATAAAGAGGGAAAGCCAGAGAATACTAATTTTGTTAGTTCAGGTTAGAACACTTTGGAGAATCTCGAGCGGTTGCTCTTGACATATCCAAGGCATTCGACCGTGTTTGGCACGATGGACTGTTGGCTAAGTTACTCTCTTATGGTATGTCTGAAAGGTTCTGTTTGTGGCTCTCATGTTTCCTCAGAGAGCGTTCTTTACGAGTGGCCGTCGACGGATTTCTATCTAACACCTTCACTATCAACGCCGGTGTGCCCCAGGGCTCTACTGTTTCCTACTATCTTTCTCTTTTACATTAACGATCTGCTGGAAAATACCGGGAATCCAATCTACAGCTTTGCAGATGACAGTACGCTTGTCTCTTCATTCACCTTGAACGCTCGGACATCGGTTGCTCAGGCGAATATCCGCAGACAGCAGGAGGTCATTCAACTTAACAAAGATCTGGAAGAAATTCTATCTTGGGGTGACAGTAGCCAAGTGAAATTTAACGCCACAAAAACCCAGGCGGCAGTTTTTTCTAAAAAGGTTAACGTTGTTGAACCCGACATACTTATGTCGGGGCACTCCATTTCCCTGGCATCGTCGCTCAATTTGTTGGGCGTTAGTTTGGGAGCAAATATGTCCTGGCATGAACATGTTGCAGGCATAGCAAGGAGAGCTTCTCAAAAGTTGGGATTATTATTTCGAACCAGATAGCTTTACACTCCACAACAACTGTTAATTCTTTACAAAGCTCAAATTCGACCAACTAGGAAATACTGCTCCCACGTTTGGGGCTCTGCTCCCAAACATACACTGAATTTGTTGGATTCTGTTCAGAGAAGAGCGGTCCGTCTGATTGGAGAGCCGGAATTGATCGGCGGCCTTGATTCGCTGGAACATCGAAGAACGGTTGGCGACTTGAGTCTGTTCTACAACTATTTTCATGGAAAGTGTTCGAAGGATGTAGACCGCTTAATTCCTCCCAAAGCGGTGCATGTTAGAAATACACGTCGCGCTAGTGCTTCACATCCGTATGAGGTTCAGCTTGTTACTCCATGTACAACGGTTTTCAAGCAGTCTTTTATATGGAGGACGTCATCCCTTTGGAATAATTTGCCCAGCGCTGGGTTTCCCACCGAGTACAATTTACAGCGATTCAAGAACAACGTGAATCGCTTTTTTTTTTTCCGCACACATGCCGCTCCTGCAGCACGTGTACTAGACCCATAAAAAAAAGAAAAAAAAAGTAGGCACATTTTTGTCGTACAGCGAAGGAATTTGGATTAATTATCCACGACTTGATATAAACGAGTAATAAAGTGCATGTTTGGGAGTATCGCTAAGTCTGTTTATAACGTAAGATCGTTTGATTCAATTTTCATGCAAATATCTTTTGTATGTACGTAAACAATCTTGCTAGGATTACGCTATTGAAAATGACAAAAGCATCTCTTAAGTTTGATCTTCACCAACTTTAAATATAGATGACTCTGAAGCGGATATTTCCTTTGGAACAAAACTTTCGATTATTTTAAAATTTTACTACCCTCTGAAGGAAATGCTCAAGTAGGGGGACAGATTTAACAACAAAAACTCTCTCTTGTAAAGAAATTAATTAACTATTTTCCTTCTTTTGTTTAGCTCTGGAACTGATTTGGTGATTCCGAAAAAATAAAGATTTTTGTCTGCTTTGGTAACATCTAAAGAAGATGCCAGAAGCAAAGTAGTAGATGGGAGGGAGGGCGTTTTGGCATTTTTTCAATATTTGACTAACTTGTTTTTAAGAATATGTTCAGTTATGCTTAAAATTCATTTTTCCTCTTAACAGGTTGACTGCCGACCACTCCGATCGGAGTGCGTCGGGTCTCTTCGCCAACGCCGTCTACTCCGATCGGAGTTCGACATGCGTTCTTACGAAACGTTTTAGTATTCCATCGGTGTTGTATATGAAACGTGTTTCTAGTGGTGGCGTTGCTTAAAAACGCAAGTTCTAACAGGTGCTTAAGTGGTTCCGCGGATTTGCTTTTGGTTTGGTTGTAATCTGCCGTACAATATGGACAATCAACCTGGGCCTTCTGGTATTAAAAAAAGACATTGTAGTGATGAAAAAAAGGTATATGATAAGAAAAAGAAGCTAACTGACACTGAATTGTTGCAGCTATTGGAAGAAAGCGGAGGTAGTAGTGACGAACATTACGTACCAGACACAGACGATAGTGATGTAAATTCAAGCTCCGAGTCCGAAGAAGAGAATTTTATAGACCCTATTCGGCCACATCAAACACTTCCTAGCCTTGATGAGATAAAATGGAACGACAGAGGTGCGTTAAAACAAATTTTGTTCCAGAAAACCCAGGAATTATTGGTGCCCAGGACAGGGTGCACCTATCGATTTTTTCGAAATGATCATTGATGATGATTTTTTACAAACTATTGTAGAACGAACGAACTCTTACGCAGTCGAGGTTTTGCTGCGCCCAGAAACAAGTACAAAATCACGTATTATTAATTTTAAAGATCTTACTCTTGACGAACTAAAAATTTTTTTGGCCCTGTTACTTCACACTGGCACAATATCCTTGAGCCGTCTTAACGATTATTGGAAAACTGATCAGCTATTTAATCTACCTGTTTTTAGAAAATATATGTCAAGGAATAGATTTTTGCTTATCTTGAGGTGTTTGCATTTTACATCTCCAGATATGGATCCGGCAGATCGGCTAGGAAAGATTAGATTTGTGGCAGATTTTTTTAACAACAAGATGGGAGAAATTTACTATCCTGGAAGAGAGTTGTCTTTGGATGAAGCTATGGTACTTTATCGGGGTCGTCTCCAGTTTAAACAGTATATCAAGAATAAGTGTCATAAGTATGGTATGAAGTTATACATGCTGACAGAGCCTAATGGACTTATTTTGAAATTTCGTGTCTACGAAGGTGCGACAGATGTTTATGGTGGAAGCGGACATACTGAAAAGATTGTTTTACATTTATTGGAGGAAAAATTGGGTGTGGGACATGCTGTTTATCTAGACAATTTTTACAATAGTGTTAATTTAGCTAGGAAATTACTTCAACAAAATACATACTGCACTGGTACGCTGAGAGCTGAGAGGAAAGATAATCCGAAAGAGGTAATGAGTGCAAACTTAAAACGTGGTGAGAATAAATCTATGTTTTGCAATGGAGTGCATGTCGGAAAATGGCGCGATAAACGCAATGTTCAATACATTTCAACAGAATTTGGAAGCGAAATGGGCATTTTTAAAAACAAAAGAAATCAAGAATCTGAAAAACCTTCCGCAATCATTGGATATAATGCTTTTATGTCCGGTATAGATAGACAGGATCAAATGATGGCATATTATCCTTGCAGCCGTAAAACCATTCGGTGGTACAAAAAGTTATTCATGCATGTGCTGCAAATGAGCATGATAAACGCCTATTTTTTGTACAATAAATATTCGCGGTCTGACCAGTTACGATTATATGACTTCTGATTGGATGTCATAAGAAATTTACTAGCCAGACGACCAATTACTAATTTGCCGCAAATTCCTCCAGGTCAAATAAATGTCCACAGCATTAGCAAAGTAGAAAAAATTGTTAGCGAAAAAAAAAGGAACTAAAGAAACAAAACGGGTAAGCAGAAAGGAATGCAAAGAATGCAGGAAAAATAAAACAAGAAAGCAAACAGTGTATGAATGCAAAATGTGCCCTGGACAACCAGGTTTTTGCCTTAATTGCTTTGAGGATTACCATAAAAATGTACAAAAATGATTTAGAAATAAATGTTTTGAGTTCATGAGTTCGATTTATTATTTCTTTACTTATTTAATTGGACACTCCGATCGGAGTGTTCGGCATCTAGTAAAAATTTTCACTTGCAATGCCGATTACTCCGATCGGAGTGAAATTTTTTTTTTCTAATATTTTGAATGGCACATAAAAAAAAAAAACACATCCAAGACTCATTTTAATTCATATTTACCAGAATAAAATAAAAATATTTGGAAAAATCTTACCGGCGTCAACCACAAACTCAAAAATATAGATCGGCAGTCAACCTGTTAACCAGGAAAAGAGACCCTACAAGATTTACCGACTCCCATCCCTTGCTTCTTGTTCTATATCATATACGCTGAATGTAACAAATTTGAAATGAATATCTGCTTTTATTCGAAAGAAATTCTGGAAACAGGTCTATGGATTATATCGACGAATAATTTAAGGTTTTTTTTTGTGATGGACCCTGAAACTTGAAAATGATGATGACTGAGTAATTTTCTAGTAATACAATAATTAATGGGCAAGCTAATTTATTATCAAAATGAGATAGTTGTAAACTTTTTTTAATCTTACGTTACGTAGTTGACATCAAGGTTAATGCAGGAATAAAAAAGGACCTAAAATAAGAAATCGAAGAAGAAGTATATTAAAATTCGTTAGGTCGTTTTAGAACTGTAAATATTTTAAAATGGTACTATTTTCTTGACAAGTAGTTTGTAATAAAATAGTTTACCTTTTTGGTAAATGATTGCAGTTTACTATTCAAATTGTGAAATTCTTGGCCTAGTGGAGAATTATTGAATATAATATCAAAGAAGTAAATAATATTGAAACCTCTGATGAACAGAATTTCCAAAATTCTAAAAAATAAAATAATTACAGTATATAATACCTTATTAAATTAAATTTTGAAAAATGTATATATTACAGTCTGTCAAATAAGAACATGACCGCTCGTATTTTTAAAAAAATGTGTTTCGAGAACATTTTTTTGCCATCGAAGTATTCTTTGGTGTGCTAACAAGGACGCAATTACTTTAGTAAGTTGTCCAATCGTCTCCTGCATCCATAATCGCCTGGCATCTTCGAGGCAGGCTGTCGACGAGACTCTGCAAATTTTTCGAATCTCGCGAGACAACTGAGTCAAAGTCCTCTGAGCTTTCTCTTTGCAAGAGACCAAACATTTTCAATGAGGTTGGCGTCCGACGATTGTGAGGACCACTCTAGTATCTTATCGTGGACCTAAGCGCGCCGCTTTGAGATGCGATTTTCGCCCAGCAAAGGTTCCTTCAACGTGCTTCGGAATTTGACATCATGAGCACGAAGAACCCGATTTTCTTAATTTTACTGCTCCTTAACTCAACATCAATTTCTTCGTTCCGTTAAAATACTTAAAAATGGAATAGAAACGGAATACGCGGACGTAGAAGCTGAAGAACAGGCAGGCTTTAGAGCAGGAAGATCCACAAAAGACCATCTCTTCTCACTGACTCAAATCCTAGAAAAGAAAACCGCATTTGAGCAGGAAGTCCATGTCTTGTTTGTTTAATTTAAAAAAGGCCTATGACAGCGTGCCCCTAATGAGATTGTGGGAAACACTACAACAGAGTAATGTGAGCACCGAAATAATTAAAGCCGTAAAATCCTTATACCAAGACGCAAGAAGTAGTGTGAAAACCAAATATGGTATAACAATAGGGTTCCAGGTCACAAAGGGTCCCAAACAGGGCTGCAGTATATCCCCAACGCTATTTAAAATCTATTTGGAGAGTGCACTGAAGAACTGGAAAAGGAAATGCAGCAGTATGGGATTACCACTGGATGACGATACTACATTGTACACGCTATCATTTGCAGACGACCAGGTAGTAGTCGCTCAGGACATCGATGATATGGAATACATGACACGACAACTTATGGAGGAATATTAAAAATGGGGCTTCGAAGTCAATATTAAAAAGACCGAGTACATGTGCGTCGGAGGACAACAGCAGGACTTGAAACTGGCCACAGGACACACCATCAAACACTGTGCCAGTTATAAGTATTTGGGAACGAGAATATCTAGGGACGGAACACTGGAAGAAGCAATATTCGAGAGGAATATCCAAGGAAGAAAAGCGATTGCAATGCTTAACAGTATACTATGGTACAAAAACATAACCATTGAAAATAGGAAGAGAATTTACAACTCAATAGTGAAAAGTATAATAACTTACAGCTCCCAGGTGTGGCCATTGAAGGAAAGAACAGAAAAAATACTAAAAGATACAGAAATGGATTTCTGGAGACGAGCAGCCAGAAAATCCAGAAAAGACCGTATACCAAATGACACGATAAGACGAGCTTTAGAAATAAAGCACGATATAGTGGACGAAATCAGAACCCAACAGTTGGTATGGTACGGACATGTACAGAGAATGTCAGAAGACCGACTACCTAAAAAGATTTTAAATTGGAACCCTCATGGAAAAAGAAAGCGAGGAAGACCACGCCAAAGCTGGAAAGCAGGAATGAACAAGGAAGTACTAGAGAGAGATCTGGAGGAGGAGGGATGGAGACACCGGGAGGAGTGGAAATTAGGCATCGGAAGACGGAAGACGTTATAAAACCGATTAATATATATATATATATATATATATATATATATATATATATATATATATATATATAGAAATATATATATATATATATATATATATATATATATATATATATATATATATATATATATATGTATATATATATAAAATGATTTAACCACTTCTTCCCATACGACACGGACATTTAAATATATTTAGCGGCCGCAGAATGTGTCATTTTAGGCCCCTTTGGATGGGAACAAAGAAAGAGTGCCTCGAACCGACGCGCATTTTGTATTTTATGTGATTTCGACGAAAGTTCGGAATCGACTGATACTTTTACCAAAATGCGTCGTAGACAAAAGTTCCCTCTACGCATCTACCAAAAATTATTTATCGCGGACACGTTCTTACTTGACGGATTATAATATATATATATATATATATATATATATATATATATATATATATATATATATATATATATATATATATATATATATATATATATTACACATACCAGGTGTACAAGTACGAAATGCGGATTTCATACAACAGATGGTGCACCAATGCAGTTTGTGCTATAAAGATTTGACACTGCGCCATTTTGTTGTGTCATCAACAAGTGTCAGACGCGCACGAGTGATAAATTGGAAAAGTGTGTGCATAGTGTTGTGTCGTGTTGAAAAGAATTACTCGAACCTAATATTCTTACGAGGGTGGATCAAATATAAATGAGACTTTCTGTACTGAGCGCTTAGTATCATTCGGAGCGGGCCGCCGCCTCTAACAATGTGGGTTGGGTTTGTTAGGAATGGGGAGAACGATCGGTTGGCCTGCATTCATAGTTCAGCTCCCGGTGTCGAAACGAGACGTGCACCCTTCGATTGCACAACGCGTCATTATTAAATTTCTCACTCGTGAAGGCGTGAAACTGACCGAAATTCTGCGGAGATTGACGGCACCGTTCAGGGATCAAACACTGTCAAGCCATCGTGTGGTGTCCTGGCATAAGGAGTTCATGGGAAGCCGTAATATGTCGAAATCTATACCGAACAATAGCATTCGCGGACAGCATTAATTTTTTGTTTTCATTTGAAGAAAACTGCTGTTGAATCATACCAATTACTTCGAGAAGCTTATGGTGGACATGCTCCATCTCAAGATACGTGTGAACGATGGTTTTGGTGTTTCAAAAGTGGTGACTTCGATGTCGCAGACAAGGAACGTGGAAAACCGGCAAAAAAAATACGAGGATGTGGAATTGCAAGCATTATTGGACGAAGATGATTCGCAAACACAAAAACAACTCGGCGAGCAATTGGGCGTTAGTCAACAAGCTGTTTCCAATCGGCTATGAGAGATGGGAAAGATTCAGAAGACCGGTAGATGGGTACCACATGAGTTGAACGACAGGCAAATGAAAAAGTGCAAAAACCCGTGTGACATTTTGCTCGCTCGGTACAAAAGGAAGTCGTTTTTGCATCGTATAGTTACATTGGATGAAAGATGGATTTATTTTGAGAATCCCAAGAGCAAAAAATCATGGGTAAACCCAGGCGCACCATCCACATCGACCGCAAGATCGAATTGCTTTGGCAGAAAGACGATGCTCTGTATTTGGTGAGACCAGAGGGGCGTGGTCTATTATGAGCAGTTAAAACCTGGAGAAACGGTTAATATTAAACGTTACCAACAACAACAAAACCAGTTCGCAACACGTTGGAAGCACTCAGCTGGGAAGTTCTAGCCCATGCGGCTTACTCACCAGACTTGACTCCTTCCGATTACCACTTGTTTGCATCGATGGGTCACGCACTTGCTGAGCAGCGCTTTGGTTTGTACGAAGATGTGAAAAAAATGGCTCGATGAATGGTTCGCAGTAAAAGGGGAAGATTTTTCCTGGCGTGGTATTCACAAATTGCCCGAAAGAAGGGAAAAATGTATAACAAGCGATGGAGCATACTTTGAATAAAGCACTTTTTATCATTCTTCCAAATTTAATGTTTTTTTTTTAGAAAAAGAACCCGCATTTCATACTTGTACACCTGATATATATATATATATATATATATATATATATATATATATATATATATATATATATATATTTATTTATTTATTTATTATTTTTACCGACCTTTCAATGTAGTGCGGAATTTCAGAATTGGTGCTTTGTGCTTGTATCTGAACGCCCATTGCAGTCTCTACAAAACAAAAAATACCTAAAGTTCTAAATTATTGTTAAAACCCTCTACAATTTTTTTGCTGAGATAAAATTTATCGGCATATTTCGCAGCATTTCTAGACTTTCAATTCGCCTGGTATTTTTTTTTAAGATAAGTAACAACTACCCAAACTGTGGTGATAGGTGTACTATAAATATTTGGCTTACACGATCCAGTGATATAATTTATTGTATCTTACTCTTCATATTTTTTGTTGTATAGTCAGAAATGCCCCCATTGAATTCCTTTTAAAGAATGGGAATCTCAGAAGCTGATTTGAACATATTGAATTTTATGTTAATTTATTTATTTGCAAACATCTCGTAACTAGTTTATAGGCTTTTATCTTACCACATACAAAGTCCAAGGTACATCTACTAATAATGGTATTAAGATCTATTTCACCTTTTCCAACATGATTTTTCAAAACTTTTTTAAGAACTTCAGATTGTTCAATAAAAACTCCCACAAATTGATCCAAGTTTTTTTTTGGAGAAGGTCGGCATTATCATTTTTCTATTTTTCTTCCATTTGGCAACTTAAAATTTTAAAAAAGTAAAGTTAGTTTACCAGTACTACCTTTGCAAATACAAGTTATAAAGTAAATATGGAATCGGAGTTACTTGAAGGACTATGGAATCAAGAATATTCATTACTAGAGACCGGATTATATGCAACATAAAAATCTTGAAATATGCATGAAAAATGCTTAAAATATGCATGAAAAGGGTCAAAATATGCAATATTAAATAATAATAAAAGTAGTAGTTTTTAGTTTTTTATTTCAAAATCAGCATAAAATTAACAAGTTATCGACGATGTTTAAATTTAATTAACAATTATTTAACATTTTTTAAAATTGTTTAACATTTGTATTCTTGTACACGTAAACAATAACGTATTGTTCCAAATGTTGGGTAGTAAGATTGTGTCCTCGATCACTTAAAATATTTTTATAAGTGGAAAAAGACCGTTCCACATCCACTGAGGTAACTGGGCAGTATTTGAATTTGGTTCTATGTTAGCACTTATTGTTTCTGGCAAAAGTTCACCCGTCCCATTATAAAACTATCAATTTGACACAAAGGTTCAAAGCCTGGGTTATTGCACAAAATGTTTTCAAACTTTTCTTTAACTCTACGCAGAAATACATCTGGCAATGTGGAGTTTATTTGACGGATTTTATTCATTAACTGAATTGACTCGGTCAACGCCAAACCTCGAGTTTCAAGCTTTTTAATACCCGCAGATATGTGGGAAAAGTGAGTGCTAATCAAAGCTATGTTTTTTTTTTTAATATCAGAATCATTAAATGCTTCCTTAGATTGACGAACTGTCATAGCTTCTGCAATATCGAAGTCATTTACTACACCTTTGATGGCCTCGAAATGTTCATTGTAAAATAGTACAGCTTCAATCCATGTTCCCATCGAGTTACCACTGGTTCGGGAGGTATAGGCGTTATTGCGAGCAGGTGCCTTAAGAAACACTTTCTTTGCTGATGAAATCAGTTTATTTATATTTCCAAACGTGGATGGTACTTCTTCAGCGAGTCGATGGACTCCGTGGGTAAAGCAGGCCACATGAATTATATTTGGATAAAATACTTGGAGGACTTTGGCTCCCTTGATCATATAGCGAGCAGCATCTGAGAGAAATATAAACACTCTTTCATCTGCAGAAAATTCAGGAAATATTTTTTTAATACCCTGATTCACAAATTTGGCGATCGTAGAATGATTTGTCTTGTCAAGTTCTTTGCAGGCCACCAAATAGGAAGAAGAAGGCTCTAATCTTAATGCACCCACAATTAAATTCGCAATATAGCGACCAGAACTGTCGGTAGTTTCATTAGCTGAAAACCAAATAATGTCATCCTTAAGTTCATTACGTATTTCTTCCAGAACATGTTGGTAAATTGTTGGTATGTAATTTTTATGCAGTGTTGATTCGTCTGGTATTTTTTGATTCAAGCAATGTTTTCGCAGAAAATCTTTGAATGTAGGATTTGTAAGTTTCTGGAGAGGAATATTACTTGCAAGCAATGCTTCACATAAATCCATGCTAAAGTGGTTTTTTTTGTTTGCCTATGCAAATAGCAGTGGAATCACTGCTACTTGCTGCTGTTATAAGTTGTTGTCGTGGGCCTTTTTTGCAATCCTGCGATATGAAGACTTGTCTTGACATGCTGGTCAATTTGAAACTTTTTTGTGCACGAAACATTTTTCTCGCAAACTCGCCAATATAAAACATTTCCGTCATATGTAAATATTCCAGGATAATCAGCTACCCACGAAGAGACACTTTTTTGCGGGTGGCATGGTATACGTTAAACTTTAACACAACACGTTAAAAATTGCAAAAAGACTACATTGATGCAAGCGCGTCGACAATAATGCTAAAACTGATATCTTGTTTTAAAATAAAAATTCGTCTTCGAGAAAATTGTTTATTTGATCCACGGTCAAACAAATATTCTTAGAAACTAACTACTTATCACTTAATATCCCGACAATTTTGAAATTTCTTGACAATCCTAAAAAAGATATAAAACACACTATATACGAAGCATTCCTCTTTTTCCTCCCATTGCCCTTTTAACCCTTTATATGTGTGACCATACACAATAAAAATCTCTCTAAGAAAAACAAGAAAGATATATATACCATGATATATACCGAGCAATCCCACTGCAGGACGTAAGAACGTACAGAGGAGCTAATACAGACTCCGACCACTTCTTAGTCGTGGCAGAGATAAAACAAAAATTAAAAAAGAAAATACCAAGCAGGAACAAAGAAAACAAATGGGATGTACAAAAATTGAACGAAGAACAAAAAAAAAAGAGCCGAAAATGAAGAATCTCTAAGAAGAAAACTATTGACGCAAAAAACAGAAGAAAGCATTGAAAATAAATGGAGCGGACTGAAAACATGCGTGAGAGAAGCAACGCAAGAAAGCATAGGGATAGAAAGAAACTACAAATTGAAAGAGTGGTTTAATGAAACATGTAAAAGAATGGCAAACAAAAAAATAAATGCCAGGATGAAATGGTTGAAAACAAATAATATTGAGGACAGACGGAAATATGAAAGTATTAGGAGGGAATGTAATAAAGTAATTAGAAGAACAAAAAGAGAATGGATAGATAAACAAATTGGAGAAATAGAAACAGAAGGTCGGAATGTTAACACAAAACAGTTTTACAATAAGATCAAAATACAGAACAGAACTTATAAAGGAAAAGTCAGAGAGTCAGAGGAGTGAAAGACAGAGAGGGAAAAAAAATAATAGAAGAAGAAAAACAATATATTATGATATGGAAGGAACATTTCAAGCACTTCTGAAACGAACAAATACAGGAAGAATACATAACCGAAGAAAATGAGCAAGAAAAAAATGAAATGGAAATGATTCTAGAACCAACAAGAGAAGAAATAATACTAAGAAGCAAGAACGGAAAAAGGCCAGGCAAAGACGGGATTAACATGGAATTGTTCAAATACGGCGGAGAAGAACTCTGTGAAAGTATGTACGTACTAATTAAACAGATATGGAAAGAAGAACGCATGCCACATAATTGGAAAGGAGGTGAAATTGTAATAATACACAAGAAAGGCGACCAACGAGTATGCGAAAATTATCGAGGAATTACCCTGCCCAACACCGCCTAAAAGATTTTGACAACGATGATACACGAAAAACTAAAATATGTAATAAAAAATGTAATAGGACAATACCAATGCGGATTTACACAAGGAAAATCTAGGGTAGTTGCAATACATGTGATCAAACAAGTACTGGAAAGAGCACAACAACATGCACTAAACTTGGAATTGTTATTTATTGACTTCAAGCAAGCATTTGATTCGGTTAAGAGAACTGGATTAAATGCAGTACTAAAAGAACTGGGAGTACCGAGCAAGATAAGACGACTATGTATGATGACACTGAAAGAGACATTCGCCAATGTCAAAACACAGAAAGGAAGAACACAAGCTTTCGAAATTAACAAAGGAGTTAGACAGGGAGATGCATTATCGGCAACGTTATTCAACTTAACACTACAATATGTACTAAGGAATATAAATCAGGGTTCAATACGAACAAGAGGCAGCCTGGTAGTGGCGTATGCGGACGATGTAGTAATTATTGCAAAGAACCAGAAAATAATGAAGGAACTGGTGAGAGAAATAAGCGTAGAAGGGGCAAAAATGGGGTTGAAGATAAATGAAGAGAAAAGCAAAATAATGAAAAAAGGAAAAGAGATGGATCAGGAAATGGAGAGGATTAGAATAAACGAATATACCTTCGAAAGAGTAGAGAAGATTAAATATTTGGGAGTGACGCTGTATTGGGATGGGAACAAGGAAATGGAAGTAAAGGAAAGATTAATAATAGCAAACAAGTTGTTCCATAGCAATAAGAAATTGTTAAGTAATAAGATAATAGGAAGACATAGTAAGATGAGGATATACAAAACAATAATACTCCCAAAAGTAATGTATTCTACTGAAGGTATAAGCATAACAAAGAAACAAGAGGAAGACATGGGAAGAATTGAACGAAATATATTAAGAGCGATCCTAGGGCCAATAAGAATATCTGAAGGAGTCTACAGAAGGAGGACTAATTATGAAATTTTGGAAGAAGTGGAGGAGGACATAGTCAAAAAGATAAAACAGAAGAGATTTGATTGGCTAGGGCACGCATGGAGAGCAAGCCCAGGAGCACCAATATATGAAATACTTCAGTGGGAACCGGGACGTAGAAGGAGAGGTAGACCGAGAATAGGATGGCTGCAACAAGTCAAGGAAGACATGTAGGCGGCAGGGATTACCAACTGGAAGGAGAAGACGTCTAACAGAAAACTTTGGAAATATCTAAGCAGAGAAATATAACAACAAGGAAAGCGGGTCGGATCAACCCACAAACTAGATCTAGAGAACCCAAAGGGTGGCCCTACCCCAAGAGGGGTATTTCCAGACCATTTATTATTATTATTATTATTATTATTACAAAAAGTTCTTCTTTCTCACATTTGATCAATGTGGTTCCATGTTTGGCTGACGGGCCAAAACCAAGTCAGCACAAACGCTATTACCATTCCGTATTAAGGAATGACCTGACAATGTTACATGTTTTCAAAATCACTGACTTCTGAATGTTTCTGTGTATGTCTGTGTTGAGTCCTAATTGCACTAAATGTAGTGTGAATGTTATTGGTGTAAGGCCTGTGGCTGATATAATGAGGGGGACAATGATGACTTTTTCTTGTCTCCATAGCCTTTTTATTTCCGTTGCAAGGTCTGTGTATTTGGAAATTT
>CM032448.1:25185045-25200045 GCA_019049505.1 Pachyrhynchus sulphureomaculatus
TTTCTAATTTTGTCTAAGCGAGAGATTCGGGCCGATCTTCGCCAGAAGTCCATTTCTGTTGACAAGAGTTTCTTTTTTGCCTTTCACTCAGTTGCCACATCTCTGAACCGTATAGCATTATGCTTTTAAGGATGGTGTTATATAGTATCCTTTTCCTGTTATCCAGTATATCCTTAGACCAAAGCACAGAGTTTAATGTTCTAATTACTTTCCTTCCTTTGCTGATTCTGTCTTCAATTTCTTTTTCACATCTTCCTTCACTTGTTATTTTTGCCCCTAAGTACGTATATTCCTCACAGCCTTCAACTTTGATGTTATTTTCAACTTCCAACTCTTCCGGCTCTCCTCCCACGCACATGTATTTCGTTTTGGTTTTGTTTATCTCAAGTCCCCATTTTCCATATTCTTCGATTAACTTTCCGGTCATGTATTCTAGGTCTTCCTTGTCCTGAGCTATTACTATCTGGTCGTCTGCGAAGTGTAATGTGTATAGTGTAAGATTGTCATTGATAGACATTCCCATTTTTGAACAGTTTCTTCGCCAGTTTCTCAGTACATGTGCTAGATATATTTTAAAAAAGGTTGGAGACAAGTTACATCCTTGTTTGAGGCCTTTTGACACGTCAAATTATTCGGAGAGTGTCTGACCAACTTTAATTTTTGAGGAACATGCGTTGTACAATTGTCGTACGGCTTTTATCAAAGTTATATCTATTGGACTTTTCTCAAGCACTTCCCACATTTTTTTAATTGGTACTGTGTCACAGGCCCCCGTAAGGTCCACAAACAAAAGGTAAATCCGACTGTTGTGTGTCGCCGTCTTTTTCTCGATGATTTGAGATATTGGAAATATGTTATCGATGCATGAACGACCCGCTCTAAATCCGGCTTGTTCTTCAAGTTCATATGGGCCATATTCTTGTTCAATTTGAGACTTTAGGACTTTTCCATACAGTCTGCTGAGAGTATTCTTATGTATCGGGGTAATCCATGCATTTTCCATGAAGTGGGTGGGGGTTTTCTGTTTATATACAAGGTGAACAGGTATGCCAAGATCTCTTTTAATTTTGTTAGTCCATATTTTAGGAGTTCGACTGGTATTCCCTCGGGTCCACTAGCCTTCCATTCTTCATAGTTCTTAAGGCTTTTTCTACCATATCCACAGTCACTGTTATATATGTTCCCTGGGTTCTATAAGCGATTGGTGACATTATTTGATATTGTGGTCTGTTTCCCTTTAGTTCATGTAATGGTCTTGGAATTGTTTCACGTTAATTTAAGGTATATTTATTTTATCCACTTTGTCCGATCTAAGAGTGTTAATTAATTTCCAAGCTTCTGTTGATCTTGTACCTCCCAGGAAAGTGTTTATTTTTGCGCACTTCCTGTCCCACATATCATTTTTCTCTTTTCTTAATAGTCTTTTGAATATAGCCAGCTGTTTTCTATATTCTATTCCATCTTCTGTTGATTTCGTACAGATCAATTTTTCGTATGCTTTTTGTTTTACGTTTTTTTTGTGTCTCCAGTTCAGAACTCCATCCATCGTTGACATATGGTCTTCTTTTGTTTTCTTCACCCAAGGTTTCGTGTTTTTAAAGCCTTAACTGTGTGGGAGTATAGAACTTCTGAGGTCATTTCGGTGTAGTGGTCTTCTAATGCTGCCCCTAAGCGTGTTTGGTATAGAATTATTAGAATATATGACGATAAAAATGTCCAACTTCTTAAAAAGTTTTAGAACGTTCACATAGAGAGTAGCTTTTAAAGTTAAAGTACAAAGGATTTAACTTGAGCTTGAGCTTTTTTTTTGAATGTTATCTGAGTTCTGGGTAAAAATTATGTTTTTTTTTTAATTTTTATTAACACTGAATAGGGCAGGTTAATATTTTTCACCTCTAGTACGTAGTCTTCTATTAGGGTAAAGTATGTAAGTGTGTTTGGTTTCGTCGTTTGCTAAATTATTTTTAATATGTGAAAAAGTTTGAAGTCAGTCAGTAGTCAAAATAGAAATGAACTTTCCGTTAACCTAAATTAGGTTTGAGGATTTAGTTATTCTTTACAAGCCAATCTTCAGGTAGTTTATACTTGTCGTTACCGAGAGATTTTAAGTGAATTGTATGTGGATTGAAAAAAAGTTGGTTGTTAATTAATTGAACTTCTTAATGATCTTCTTCTTCTTCAGCTCGTCGCCGTCCACTCTTAAATGTAGGTCTTCTTCCCCCTTACATGCTCTGCGGTCCTGGGCGAGTTGCATCCACGTTGTCCGTACAGTTATTCTTGGATGCCAATATAGAAGCCGCTTTGTTCATTTGTCCTTAGGACCTCGAGCTATGTGTCCCTCCCACAGCCATTTTAGTCTTGCGGCTCTCTCGATCAGATCCGTGACCACAGTTTTGGCTATGATGTCCCCATTCCTTACTCGGTCCCTTAGGCTAATGCCGAGCATTTTTCTCCATCGATTTCTGCGTTGTTGTCAAGTTGGTAGCACTTTTCTGAAACAAAGTCACTGTTTCAATATTATAAGTCAGCACTGGCGTATGCACATATCAAATACTCCCCTTCTCAGGTTGATGGGCAGTCTGGTGTTCTTCAGAATATAATTCAACTTTTCGAATGCAGCTCAGGCTAAGCCTACACTTTGGCCAATCTCCGAAACCTGGTTCCGCCGTGCAAGTGCCATCCTATGTCCCAGATATACACATTCGTTTACCACCTCTATGTTTGCATTGTCAACATAAATTTGAACAGGAGTCGCTCCCATTAGTTTTCTCAATGTTCATGGACAAATCCACTCTGATGTATTAATCAAATGATTGAGCTTCATCGAAAATTCGTCGAGATCATTACTTATCAGCACTAAGTTATCGGCAAATGTAAGGTGATTAAGGAAAGTTTCGTCTATAGAGATTTCTTTTCTGTCCCAGTCGAGTTCCTTAAACGTATACTCCAGTGCCAGGTCAAAAAGTTTTGAAGAGATTCGATCTCCCTGCCGGACACCCTTATCTACAACTATTGGTTCAATTCGCCAGCCATTATTTATCGTGACATGCAAGGTGGCGTTTTCATAGATGCTCTGGATTAGTGTAGAGTATCTGGAATCAATCCTTGATTGGTTCATAGCTTCCATCACAGCCCATATTTCAAGAGAATCAAAGGCCTTCCAATAGTCTACATAAACCAAGTACAGCGATATGTTGTATTCAGTGCACTTTTCGATGAGCGTTCGAACTATATGAAAGTGATCTCTGGTGCTAAAACCTCTTTTGAATCTGGCCGTTTCGTTAGGCTGATAGAAATCAAATTTTAATCTTGGTAAATAGCTTGTATATCACACTGAGGAAGCTTATAGGGCGATAGTTCTCGGCACAAGCTGGGTCGCCTTTTTTGAACAATAAAATGATTAGAAATCCTGCAGAATCCTTATTATTTCCTCTCATCCTTTATGTGGTGTATTCTTGCCTTCCCTCTGCTCTACTTGAATCTTAAGGCTTTAAGGTTTATATTTACCTGTATAGCTTCATCTATGATCTTCGTGTTTCTATCTCTTGTTAATTTTCGGAAACCATTTTTTATGGATCTGCTTAATTTCCCGTATTCACGAGAGACCCTGGAAACAGCTCTCCTTTTATCTAAAGGAGTTTGGCTATGTATCTTCTGACCAGTGCGAGACTCTGGACTACATGTCCTACTCGCCTGAGGTATATCCAAAGAAGTTGTAAAACTGGACATGTTAGGTTAGAGGGATTTTGATATTAAAACGCCACGCTTGCCGGAGTTGTTGGCAAGTTTCGCAGTTTCTTTTTCGTTGACTCGACTCCTCCTGCACTTGTCCGGATAGTAATCCTTTCGGCGCACTTCATTCTTTTCGGCGGTACTGCTACTGCCCAGTGCCAAGATCAGAGGTTCTTCCGCCCGAAGTCGCTGGCCTCTTAGAGGGTGTCAGGTTATTTACCGCCACCTGACATGGACACTCGGCGTTGAGTCGCTGGTTGTACGGTCTACTTGGTTTCTATAACGAAGTTACTCGACCAGACACCTAAATGATGATCATCATCATTAGCTTATTCCATCCACAGTCGGATGTAAGCCTCCCTAAGTTGTCTTCAATGAGCTTTGTTGTTTGCTTCTTGCATCCAACCGAGTCCTGCTAATCTTTTTATGTCGTCCGTCCATCTTGTCTGTGATCTACCTCTGCATCTTTTATGTTCTCTAGGCCTCTATTCAACTATACGGCGTGTCCGCTTTGAAATATGCCGCCCAATTCCACCTTCATATACATATTCGTTGTATTACATCTGTCACTTTTGATCTTCTTCGTATCTCGATGTTAGGAATACGATCTTGGAGTCTAATATTTAGAATTCTCCTTTCCACCGCTCTTTGCGTTACCTCGAGTTTATTTATTTTACTTTTATTTAAAGTCCTCGTTTCAGTGCCATATTTTAATACCAGCAGTAAATATTGATTGAATACTCTGGCTTTTATTGCATTTGGAATGTCCAAGTTAAATATGGATTATAACCTTCCGAACGCAGACTAAGCTATTAGTGGGAGAGCTCATGACCCATTTTTCATGAAGTGTTTGATTCAGGTAGAAATTTTATACAGTGATATCGGTAGGTAGAATAGGGAATCGAATGTTTGTCTGACCTTCTTTGGTAGGGGAGGTACTGCGCATAAAGGAAATGTGCGAAAAAATTTGTGCCAAAAAAAGTTTTTGGTTCAGAAGCAAACAAAAACTATTCGAATGTTAAGTTAATTTAGAATACAAAAATAAACAAGGCAGACACTTTTGGAAGGGTTAACATTGAACCAAAGTACCCCAAAGTTGTATTTTTAAAAATAAAAAAAATGTGCTTGATTCACGCTGAAATTTTAATAGCGTTTTAATTGCATATATTTAAAAATACTTGCAAAAAGCCAGACACTTTTAGTCGTTTTAATTTATTTCTACTTTATGATTCTTAATAGATAGATAGACGGATAAAATAGGTATAGATTACACAGGGCAACAAAAAAATATTTTTGTTTTGGTGCCTGGGATTTTAGAGCTGATTTTAACTATATTTGGGACGCTAAATCTATACATGCAATCCGTTTTTCTCTATCAGCTCTATTTTTTTAGATACATCAACTTATCTACCAATGTGGTTTTTATTCAGTATATTCATTTATGAGAGTTCTAAAATTATTATATATTCATTAATGTAGGTACAATGGTTTTATTGTCAGTCTGTAATTGAGTAAATTCCAGGTAAATCTATAAATAGTGGAACCATTGCCTATCAGGTACCTGAACTGACCATTTTAATCACCTAACTCGGGTAAGTCTCGTCAGTTTGTGCGTTCTTACTAATGAGAGTAGATCGAATTCGGCGTGTTATTTTATGTTAAGAAAAGAGTGTTTTTGTGTTATTGAACAGAATTAAAATGAGTTCAGGTTCCAGTTCAAGAAGAAGTTGTGTAAATCAACCTGATGTGTTTTGCTATATATGCGGAGAATACATGTTTCAACAAAACAAACAAACTATTACTGACTTTGCAAAGCGAGCGTATCTTGGATACTTTGGAGTTAAGCTTGGTGATCAGGACAAAACGTGGGCCCCGCATCTCGTATGTAAAACTTGTACAGAGCATTTACGGCGGTGGACTACCGGGAAAAGAAAATGTATAAAATTCGACGTACCAATGGTTTGGAGAGAACCAAAAAACCACTTCAATGATTGTTATTTCTGTTTAGTAAATACTAATGGAATCAATCGAAATAACCGCAGTAAGTGGACTTATCCCAATTTAGACTCGGCAATACGCTCTATCCCGCACTCAGATGAAATACCGATTCCAACATTTCATCAGCTACCACATATCTCTGATGACGAATATTTTCCCTCTGATCGCTCTTCTGATGCTAATAAAAGTTCTGATGCTAATGAAACTAACAGTGACTATGAGGGGACGTCATCAGTTCCTCAACGCTTCAATCAAAATGAATTAAATGATCTCACCAGGGATCTCAATTTATCGAAAAAAGCTTCTGAAGTACTGGCTTCTAGGTTGAACGACAAAAATTTACTGGAACAAGGAACCAAAATTACCTTTTACCGTTTAAGAGAAAAAGATCTGCTACCATTCTTTTCTCAAGAAGACAATCTTGTATTTTGTCACGAAATTAGGGGACTCATGAAAGAAATGGGACTTTCTGAATATATTCCAGATGATTGGCGCCTATTTATTGACAGTTCAAAGCGAAGTTTAAAATGTGTCCTTCTACATAATGGGAATAAATATGGTTCAATACCACTAGCTCACTCAACGAAACTGAAAGAAGAATATAATACCATAGCTTTGGTCTTGCAGAAGATAAAGTATTACGAACATCAATGGATGATTTGTGTAGACTTAAAAATGGTAAACTTTCTTCTTGGGCAGCAAAGTGGTTACACGAAATATCCGTGTTTCTTGTGCCTCTGGGATAGTAGGGACAAAACACACCACTGGGTTAGAAAAGATTGGCCTCAGAGAGAAAACATGGACGTTGGAGAAAAGAATGTCATTAACGACGCTTTGGTTGAAAGAAAAAATCATACTTCCTCCGTTACATATAAAGTTGGGCTTAATGAAGCAATTTGTAAAGGCTCTTGATAAGAATGGGTCTTGTTTTGCATATATAGGGGTAAAAATGCATCAGTTGAGCACAGAAAAACTCAAAGCAGGGATATTTGACGGCCCACAAATAAGACAATTAATTAAGGATCCTGCCTTTATAAATTCAATGAATCAAGTTGAACCAGAAGCTTGGACATCATTTGTTGCAGTTGTAGAAAATTTTCTAGGCAAACATAAAGCTCAAAACTATGTTGAAATGGTTAACAAGATGCTTAATAGTTTCAAATCCTTAGGGTGCAATATGAGTATTAAAATACACTATTTACACAGCCACTTAGACCGTTTTCCAGAAAATTTAGGAGACATGAGTGAGGAACAATATTAAAGTTATGGAGGACCGCTACCAAGGAAGATGGGACATGCACATGATGGCAGATTACTGCTGGAGTTTAAAAAGGGACTGTTTAAAAAAAACATTCAAGAATGTCGCGGAAAAGAAGCTTTCCAAGTGTTGAGTGACTATTTCATTTCTTCAATGTTTTTTTTTTGTTTGTAAGTACGACATAATATTGTATTTTGTATAACTAAAATAAAAATTTCGTATCTACTTTTGTTTACTACACTTACGGATTTGAGTTACAATAATGTAACTTATATTTCTCTAAAATTGTATATCTTAAAAATTTGAGCTCCTAGGTACAAATGAATACGTTATTTGAATTCAGGACATCAAATTGATATAGAATCAGCTCAAAAAACCTCGACACCAAAACAGCTGTTCCCCTGTGTTATATGCCATAATATTTTAATATTTCGTATAATTAACTATTATGGAATAGTGGGCGTTGGAAGTTTTTTTTCGTGTAAAGGGGGCGGTGGTCCAGTAAAAGGTTGTGAACCTCTGGCCTAGTCGATAAGATGCCATTCTTAAACATATTTATGTGACGTAGCGTCTTCTACCTTTACCCTAGACAGGATCAGTTAAACTTGAAATCGATATTCTATTTTTTTTTTAGAAATTGATCCTGTCAATGGACAGATAAACTGGCGAACATTGAATACCATGTTTTTTTTTTTTTGATCTGGATTTCCTCAATAAGGCAAGGAATGCAATAATCTCAGAATTTGTCTTTTTCTTGCGAATACAATACTTTGTTAGCAGGGAAGTAAAGATGAATATAACTATATTAGGAACATTTTATTTGTAACAATGGTGAGTGTTTTCGCATACCTGGAGCCGAGAAAAGTCCGTGGCCACTGATGGGTTCTATCATGAAGTACATGATGTCTTTAGGCAGTGCATGTGAATTGGTCAATAAAATCTCCATATGTCGCGGTTTTGCTACACCATAATATAGTCTTGGACCAAACCATACTTTGAATAGTCCAGGGTAGTATCTGAAGTACCGCAGAATAAGCTCAAAATTATCTAAAATATTATTAAAATAAATTACTAATACAGTTTCTTTGCTGCTGGGGGTTACTTAATATAGAAAAATAACTAGAGACCTGCAGGATTATATGCAACATAAAAATCTTGAAATATACATGCAAAGATGCATGAAAAATGCTTAAAGTATGCATGAAAAGGGTCAAAATATGCAATATTAAATAATAATAAAAGTAGTAATTTTTAGTATTTTATTTCAAAATCAGCATAAAATTAACAAGTTATCGACGATGTTTAAATTTAATTAACAATTATTTAACATTTTTTAAAATTATTTAACATTTGTATTCTTGTACACGTAAACAATAAGGTATTGTTCCAAATGTTGGGTAGTAAGATTGTGTCCTCGATCACTTAAAATATTTTTATAAGTGGAAAAAGACCGTTCCACATCTACTGCGGTAACTGGGCAGTATTTGAATTTGGATGCTATGTTAGCACTTATTGTTTCTGGCAAAAGTTCACCCGTCCCATTAATAAAACTATCAATTTGACACAAAGGTTCAAAGCCTGGGTTATTGCACAAAATGTTTTCAAACTTTTCTTTAACTCTACGAGGAGAATCGTTAAATGCTTCCTTGGATTGACGAACTGCCATAGCCTCTGCACTATCGAAGTCATTTACTACACCTCTGATGGACTCGAAATATTCATTGTAAAATAGTACAGCTTCAATCCATATTCCCCATCGAGTTACCACTGGTTCGGGAGGTAAAGGCACATTTGGCAGTTTTTCTTTATAGGCGTTATTGCGAGCAGGCGCCTTAAGAAACACTTTCTTTGCTGATGAAATCAGTTTAATTACATTTCCAAACGTGGATCGTACTTCTTCAGCGAGTCTATGGACTCCGTGAGCAAAGCACGTCACATGAATTAAATTTGGATAAACTACTTGGAGGACTTTGGCTGCCTTGATCATATAGGTAGCAGTATCTGAGAGAAATATAAATTATCAGCAGAAGATTCAGGAAATATTTTTTTAATACCCTTATTCACAAATCTAGCGATCGTAGAGTGATTTGTCTTGCCAAGTTCTTTGCAGACCACCAAATAGGAAGAAGAAGGCTCTAATCTTAATGCACCCACAATTAAATTCGCAATATAGCGACCACAACTGTCGGTAGTTTCATCAGCTGAAATCTAAATAATGTCATCCTTAAGTTCATTATGTATTTCTTCCAGAAAATGTTGGTAAATTGTTGGTATGTAATTTTTACCCAGTGTTGATTCGTCTTTTATTTTTTGATTCAAGCAGTATTTTCGCGGAAATTCTTTGAATGTAGGATTCGTAAGTTTGTGGAGAGGAATATTACTTGCAAGCAATGCTTCACATAAATCCATGCTAAAGTGTTTTTTTTGTTTGCCTATAGAAGTGGAAACACTGCTACTTGCTGCTGTTATAAGTTGTTGTCGTGGGCCTTTTTTTGCAATCCTGCGATATGAAGACTTATCTTGACATGCTGGTCAATTTGAAACTTTTTTGTGAACGAAACATTTTTCTCGCAAACTCGACAATATAATACATTTCCGTCGTATGTAAATGTTCCAGGATAATCAGCTACCCACGAAGAGACACTTTTTTTTGCGGGTGGCATGGTACACGTTAAACTTTAACATAACACGTTAAAAATTGCAAAAAGACTACACTGATGCAAGCGCGTCGACAATAATGTTAAAACTGATATCTTGTTTTAAAATAAAAAATTGTCTTCGAGAAAATTGTTTATTTGATCCACGTTCAAGCATATATTCTTAGAAACTAACTACTTATTACTTAATATCCCGACCAAGAAAAAAAGAAATAAAATACCGCCGTAATTTTGGGTATTCCCTTGGCACTATAACCTAATCGATGCTTAGACTATTGCAGGTAATGTTCCGGGGATAAGATCGATTCCAGACGGCGACATTAACAATACCCTGAGCAATTCAATTGCCTAGTAATACCGAGAAATATTGTAAAAATAGGGAAAATATGCATCGTTACTAGATTTTGGGTAAAATATGCAATAATCGGTGAGAATGGTCTAAATATGCAAATGCATATGAAAATATGCAAATGCATATAAAAATATGCAAATGCATATAATCCGGTCTCTAATAATAACAAATGTTATGAAATACATATTTCCTTTGTCAAAATTTTATTTATTAAACATGACCGGTATTGCTAACAGAATAAAGGGGCAGAGAACTTAGCACCCCTTGCGCTTAGGATAATAGTCAGGAATAAAGGAAGCTTGTCTTTTCACTCGCGACTTTTAAAAACTTTAGCTTTTGAATTTGGGTTTTTTAAAGTTAGTAATCATTTTTAGTGTTCCATACAGAACATTTATAAGATCACTTCGGTGTCTGCCCGTCTACATGTCTTCTGTCTGGCTGTCCGTCGGTCACATTCGTTTTTTCTCCGAAACTATTTGATACAGAAAGTTGAAATTTGGCACTAATATAGGAATTGATGGTCCAATCAGAGCCATGTAGTTTTGAAAGTTAAACTTTTGACTTAAAGGATTAGTTTTGAGGGGTGAAATCAAAAGTAAAAAAAAAATACTAGGTTATCGAATGTGGTGTCAAATGAAAGCTTCTGAAAACACGAGTACAAAAATATATAAAATGTAATACTTCGCAAACTCTTCTTTGTATTATTTTTAGAAAATTGCCAAAAATCGCTGTCCATTTTCTCGAAAAGTACTGATCAAAAAATTTTGAAAAAATTCTGGAATATTCTCCACAGGGTGTAGATTGAACGGAAAGTACTTTCATAATTTATCTGGCATATAAAAAAACAAGAATTTCAAGATCATCAGTTTTCAACAAAGATTGGAAACACTGTTGAAAACTCATTTGAGGTATGTTTTGCGAAGTCACTGATATATATTTTGTCATAGTTTTTCATCAGTACCCGGATAAGGTGTGAAACGGTGTTTTGTGTGTTTGCTGAACCTAGCCCAGCTGATGAGCCGTGATACGACGAAACTCGTCTTGGGATTATCTAGCAAATACTTCTTGGAACTATGCGTATTTTTCTATCTGCCTTGGTTGCTTCACCGATGCTCCATATATATATATTTATATATATATATATATATATATATATATATATATATATATATATATATATATATATATACATATATATATATATATATATATATATATATATATACATATATATATATATATATATATATATATATATATATATATATATATATATATATATATATATATATATATATATATATATATATATATATGTATATATATTAGAGTGACCGGATTTCATAGAGGGGGAAAAAATGTCGGAATCTTGTTCCCACAAAACGATTCCCCTTTCCAGATATTGAGATAGCGGAAATTTGAGCTCGATTAAACGACGTTAACCCAAAGTTTGAAAAAATCCAAATTTTTGGCCAAAAAGCTGACATATGGAGCCATAACTCCAGAACGGTAAATAATAGAAACACGCTTAATATCTCAAAAGAAAGCTAATGTTGTTCTTCAAAATTTATATTCTATATATAATTGTTGTTATTTTAAGTCAAACCGAGTTACAACAGCCTTTAGCCTCAAAAACGTGACCTGGTACCACTAGGAGCATACTTCGTATATTTTGTTATTAAGTGATAAATTTTGCTTTTTTTGTATATTTTTGGGTTTAAAGTAGAAATATAATAAAAAAACAAGTAATACTGATAAGTCTAATGACATTTTTAGTGTTCCGTACGGAACACTTATAAGATCACTTCGGTGTCTGTCTGTCTGTCTGTCTGTCTGTCTGTCTGCCTGTCTGTCTGTCTGTCTGTCTGTCTGTCACACACCCGATTTTCTCCGAAACTATTTGACACAGAAAGGTGAAATTTGGTAATAATATAGGAATTGATGGCCTCATCAGCGCCATGTAGTTTTGAGAATTAAATTTTGACTTAAGGGGTTAGTTTTGGGGGGTGAAGTCGGAAGTGAAAAAAAAATTTTTTTACTAGGTCATCGAGTGTGATGTCAAATGAAAGCTTGTGAAAACACGAGTAAAAAATATATATATAATATTATACTTGCGCGCACTTTTCTTTGTATTATTTTTAAAAATTCGCGAAAAATCGCTGTCCCGGGCCTTATCTCGAAAAGTACTTATCAAAAAATTTCGAAAAAATTCTGGAATATTCTCCACGGGGTGTAGATTGAACGAAAATTATCACGAGTGCATTACCTTTAATAATTTATATGGTATATAAAAAAAAAAACCAAAATTTCAAGGTCATCAGATTTCAGTAAAGATTGGAAACAAACTTTGTTGAAAACTCATTTGGGGTGTGTTTTGTGAAGTCACTGATCATTTTATACCACCGTAACATAAATTTTTACTTAAGGGGTTCGTTTTGAGGGGTGAAATCGGAAGTGAAAAAAAATTTTTTTTACTAGGTCATCGAGTGTGGTGTCAAATGAAAGCTTGTGAAAACACGAGTAAAAAAATATATATATAATATAATACTTGCGCACACTTTTCTTCGTATTACTTTTAAAAAATCGCTGTCCCCTACCTTATCTCGAAAAGTACTGATCGAAAAATTTTGAAAAAATTCTGGAATATTCTCCACGGGGTATAGATTGAATGAAAATTATCACGAGCGCATTACCTTTAATAATTTATTTGGTATATAAAAAAAAAAAAAAAAATTTCAAGGTCACCAGTTTTCGGTAAAGATTGGAAACAAACTTTGTTGAAAACTCATTTGGGGTGTGTTTTGAGAAGTCACTGATCATTTTATACCACCCTGACAAAAAATTTTATTTTAAAAACAATCAACGTACGGAACACTAATTGTGCAAGTTCAATTTGCACTTGACCGGTTTTTTATTTTAAAATATAAAAATTAGGTATATAATACATACAAAACAGACACAGAAAAGATACAGACGTAGTACCTACATGAGTTGATAATTTTACATAGTTATCTAATCTATTCTAGAGCTTTTGTTAAAGTCGTTTTTGAAACGTCAGGATATAATGCTCGGCATTTACTTACAACTTGCAGGACATATTGCTTTTGGTCTTCATCTTTTGTCAGAAGGTCGTTAAAGTCGGTTATTAATTTAACACCACGCTCAGCCATATCATTAACTACTTTTAATGTTTTGACAATTTTCAATCCTTCTTGGAAGTCATTATTTTGAGGCCAGGTGTTTGGATGTTGTCTTAGGAAATCTGTTTTTATATTAAATTGGTCAAAGAATGTAAACGTTTCTTTGTTAAGTAAATTTACCAATCCTCCATCAACTACCTCTTTTAAGTTTTCTTTCCTAACTTTTGGATTTACAACCCTAGCGTGCTGTGATGGTTCATCTGTGCTACCGAGCAATTTATTAGTCATTAACAACTTTTCATCGTCTGTAATGGTGGGATCAAAAAACGATAATCCCACCAACTTTGCATTCAAATACCATAAATGGTTCGAAAATTTGGTCAGGGCTATTTCTGCAATGTCGTTGTCACATTCTTTATAGTCTAACAGACTATGCAAAATACCTAAATCTTGCTTTGGTGCAAGATGAGCTTTTGGAGCATTGAACCAACCTTTACAATAAATTTTTAACCAGGAATACAGAAATGGCACGCACAGAACTTTCTTCTTCTTTAGAAATCTTAAATTGACGACGAAAAATGAACATTTTTAAGCAGTAAATAGCCTTTGCCATCCACCTAGCGTGATGAATGGCTCCTGGAGTTCTAAAACCCACAACATTGCCGTCTAGTGATCCAACAAATACGAGAACCAACTGCAATAGCTCCTTGTAGTCATCTCTGGGGTGGCTCTCAGTTAATTTGGTCTCGAATTCAGCAGTAACATTTGCAATTACTTCTGGAGTTAGCTGCTTTTGTATTAGATTGTCACTGATACCTGTGTCGTATTTTCCTTTGTCTATCTTGGGCCACGCAGTGAGGAATCTCTTGAAAATGTCTGGATGAGGTCCAGTGGTTGATCCCATTTTTGTGTCGAATACGCCTCTTAACAGAATTTCTAAGATATGGTGACGGCAAGCTAGGTATAACAATTCTCTTCCTAACATTTGCTCCAATATGACGCATGCTCCTTTGAGTCTTCCCGTGTTGGATGCTGTAGTGTCGAAGCACATCGCCTTGACGGTGTTGAGAAGACCCAATTCATGTAGGCATTCATATACGGCTACGGCTTGCTCCTCTCCAGAGCTGTTTGCTGTTACAGGAACTCCCAGCAGCTGTTCCTTTTCGCCATATGAAATAGCTATAGCTATTCGCTCACATTGTTCATTTTTTTAAAACACCCGGTAAAAGTTTACCGTCCCAATGGACAACCACGGGCTCTTTTTCAGGAATGTTTACTTTATCAAAATTTTTTTTATTATATTGTTCTCTGAACATTTGCCTTCTATCATGTAATAAAGTTTTCGAGACTTCGTACTATGTTGATCGATGAACTGACCGTGGTTTCACAGAGAGCGAGCACATGAGGTTTATTTGATTGCAGGTGTTGGTGCCCTAAATTTATGTTCAAGTTTAACCTCGTATGTTGCAAACATCTATTTTAAAGTTGTTATTTCTGCATGTTGACTCCTGTGAATCAGCTTCCACCCGGAGATCCGAACGGGGGGGATATTTTACCTCCGAAATTTTTTGTATCCAGATGCTTTCACATGAGATTTGATTCCACAATCCGAAGACATCGGCACAGCAACTTTACGCAGCCTAATCCGATGCGATGGTATCACACCGGGCGATGCCTGATGGGGATCTGAGCATTTACCATCTAAGTTGCTCCTTTAGTCGCCTTCTACGACAGGCGGAATGTGTTAATATCAGATCTAAGATTTATTGGTTCGAGAACTCAACAAAGTAATTATTATCTCTACTCCTCGAGTTAATAATATCAGAGATATCTCTCTTTTTTCGATCGTTAAAAAATTTGGAT
>CM032448.1:25202545-25248049 GCA_019049505.1 Pachyrhynchus sulphureomaculatus
GATGTTTGCAACATACGAGGTTAAACTTGAACATAAATTTAGGGCACCAACACCTGCAATCAAATAAACCTCATGTGCTCGCTCTCTGTGAAACCAAGGTCAGTTCATCGATCAACATAGGTAACTCTCTCTATTCTGCGGAAGATTTCTGTTCTTGATTTAGGGATAACTTTGGAATCTATCTTTTTGTTAGAGGCGACCTCTCATGTCAACGAGAGCCCCAAACATGGGAGCAGTATTCCATCGTTGGTCGAATTTGAGCTTGGTACAGAAATAACAGTTGTTGTAGAGTGTAAAACATTTTTGTTCGAAATAATATTCCCAGCTCTTGAGAACCTCTCTTTGCTATGCTTGCAACATTTTCATGCCAAGGCATATTTGCCCGACATAACACTGCCTGGGTGTACACCGGCGTTGGTAGTGAGAATATTAGAAAGAAATCCGTGGACTGCCACTCGTAAAGAAAGCTCTCTGAGGAAACATGAAAGCCATAAACTTAACTTTTCACACATAATATAAAAGTCTAGCTTAGACAACAAATTATAGTGCTAAACATGATCGAATTCTTTGAATATATCAAATGCAATCGGTCGGGATTCTCCAAAGCGTTTAATTGCGTTGTTCCAAACATGTGATATATAAGTAAGAAGATCTCCTGTTGATCTTTGCTTATGAAAGTCATATTGACTGTGGCTAATAATATCCTTCAAGATATTTTAGAAGATGCTGATTAATAGCCTTTTCCATCACTTTCGATATTATTGAAAGCAGTGCGGTAGTTGTTTAGCAAGATCTTCTTAACTTTTTTAGGTATCGGCTCAACTGCAGAGCATTCTCAACAAGAAGGAAATATTCCCTCCCTGAAGGAAAGGCTAAAAAGTCTACAGAAAACTGGTGTTAGTTCTCTCGCCTATTTTTTGAGTACTATGGCAGGTATTTCCGTAGTGCCAGAAGCTTTTTTGGTAGATTCATTGAAATACGTTTCATCATACGCTGTCGGAAGACAATTTCGGGTATCCTTTACTGGAATGTGGGAGTAATAGGCAGTGGTTTTCCCCAGGAGAATGTGAGGCGAAAAGTTCAGCTATAAGTTAGCTTTTTCAACTGGCGATATAGTTGATTTAGTGAAATTTTGACTAATGGATTTAGCGACTGACCACTATGGATCTGGAATTATTGGGACAGCCAATCAGCACAATTTTTTAATATGCCACTCACAATTCAAAACTACATATCATAGCTTTATATCTATAACTATAACTTTATATATATCTATATACATATCTATATCTATATACATATCTATATATATATATATATATATATATATATATATATATATATATATATATATATATATATATATATATATATATATATATATATATATATTATATTACATTTGCAGATACATGAACTATTTTGGCAAATAAAAAAAGTGATAGAATTTAAAAATAAGTGATTTATGCCAAATTAAAAATCATTCGAAATTTCTTCATCTAATTATATTTCCTGTTATAAGAACGAAGGCACTAACTTTTCAAGAATAAGAGAGGATAATACTTCTTACTCTTACTATTAAGACTTACTATAATTTGACCCAATGAAAGAAAAAGCAGACCCAAAAATTGGTAAAGCAAAGGGTCCTGGTAATCTGCTAGCAGACCTATATAACCCCCTTCTTCTCCATAAATATCTCAAGTACCATATTAGAAAGATACAGGCCACCAATAATACTAAAGGTTCTATTAGAAAATTCTTTTTTATATTTAGTGGTGCTTGATTATCTATGGTTTGTTCCATTGACATCCTAAAAAAAGGTGGTATATTTTAATTTCATCAGCTTTTGCTCAAAAGTCAGAAAATGATGATGGGGAAAATTCGTGAAACGGAACACCTCTGACCCGACTTTTCGGAAATCCAAATCAATGATTTATTTTAATACTACATATAGGTAGTGAACAAGCTCTGAAATATTTTCAGTTGGTGTTTATTATAATTGTTAAAAAAACAATCAACAAATCTTATCGTAATGTTAATTTAACATTACGATAAGATTTCTCAATTACTCAATTTTTTTGTTTCCTAAAAAAGGTATTTTTCCATGAAAATTAAACGATATTTAATTAAAGAATTACTGTGTTTTTGTACAGTCACTTAAGCCAAAAAAGAGAGTCAACCTCGGAATGAGAGATAATAAACTGTAAACTTGTATAAACCTTTATTTTGGCATTCTAAAAGTTGTCTCAAAAGTCTCATAAAATCTCGCCTCCTCGTCTTAAGATATTCTAGGCCAAATGTCACAAAAATTGTTTTTCGCAAATATCTCGCTTCCTATGGTTTCAATGATATTTATATTTATTATGAAAATTTTAGAGCATAAAATTCTTTACAAGTTATGTTCTAAACATTTGTTTATACGCTTAACCGTTTTTGAAATAGAGCGCGGAGAGCGCGTAGCGCTCAGCCATACTTAGTATAATGCAAGGTTAGCCGTGAGTCTCGGTAAATGTCTCGTCGCATGAAGTTAATTAATCACTAAAAAATCCATAATTTTGAATAATTTGCATTATTTATTAATTAATACATTATATTTAATACTATTTTTCATTTATCAAATATATTCGTTTAATAATACTTACCTACTTCGTGTAAATAAAAAGTTGTTAAGTAGAATACTTTATGTATATCCCAATGTATATCTAAATTAGTTTTTAAGTAGAAAAGGAATAGAATAAATACATTTTAAATATATCTTTATTTAGCAATTATGCATCATACATTTACTACAATTAAAGTTCAAATGTGGGGAAGATTTATGTAAACTTTATTAATTAGAAGGAAATGACTCTCAATTTTCTTCTTCTTCATCATCGTCTTCCGATCGCTCGCCTAATAGTAGCTGTGATGAAAATGACCGTTCTCGTATCGAAGCCATTATTGCATGACTTATTGATGTACATTTCCTTTTTAAATGATCTGTTTTTCCTTTTCTATTTTTTACTATAACTTCTTGTAAAAAAATGTAATAAAGTTTTTGGTATTTCTTCGTTAATATCATCTAACATTTTACTCGGAGGTGGATAAGACTTGGTTTCAACTACAGATGATCGAATATCTTCCCTAACAATAGCTGCTGCAGCTTCTACAACCCGTGACCGTTCTTCTTCGGGAACCTTTTTTATTATCGTACCAAGCTTTTGATAATATATTAGCTTGTATATCACGAAAAGATATGACAGTGAATGATCCTACCTTTCTCGTAATTATTATGCCAGTTAAATATTTTTGTTAAAGTCTTGTAATGTCTTATCATCTGGTACATAATCCGTAAGGTCATCTTTAAGCTCCTTCAATGTAAATTGTGAATCACCATGATTTTCTATTTAACAAAAAATCTCTTTCAATGCTTGTGTGACTTGATTATCTTCGCGAGGCTTCTTATCAGTAGATGGTACTCGACTTAAGAAATTAGTATAGCACATGGTATGATATTTTGCTTTAGCAGCGATCAAGTCATACTCATAAAGTATACGATCTTTACTAATTCTCCTAAGAAATCGCTTCGTTCTTTTGCTTTTTTGATGACATTGTCTTTGAATTCAAGAGTACTTACTTTACTAATCGTGCGTCTGTACTTCTCCTTTTTTTTTTCGTCTCTGCCGCTTCAACAGCTGCTTGGCCACAAAATAAGCATAGTTTTTCGAAATCAAACACTTCATTTCTTTTTTTACGAGGTGCACTTGATGATGGTGAAGATTCACCTTCTTCTAGGCGTCGTTTCGATGCTGCAATAGAATTTTTACTGTTGCACACTTTTCGATACTCGACATGTACATTCACAGAGGTTAAGGTATTTAAGCAGTTTATGTGACCGTCATTTCTTTCAATACTTGCAGTTTTTAAAGTTTGTAAGCCGCCCACTACATTAACAGAATCACCTTCTGAAAGTGACTTATCACATATAAAATACAAATCAGCCATAATTCTTAAAAAAAGCGAACTTGTTGGCTGAACTCTTTGCTTCACATTCTACTGTCGATTTCCAAGGAAAAACACCACCTACTATTCCCATAGTGCAGTCAAGGATGCCCGATATTGTCTTCAGACAGCGTATCATAAAAACGTATTTTGATGAAGCTAGACACCAAAATGGTTTCTGGCGCTGACGGAATACCTGCCATAGTTCTCAAAAACTGTGCGAGGGAACTAACACCAGTTTTCTGTAGACTTTTCAACCTATCCTACAGAAAGGGAATATTTTCTTCAAGCTGGAAATGTGCCACAGTTCAGCCGATACCTAAAAAAGGCAAGAAGACCTTGCCAAATAACTACCGACCAATCGCACTGCTTTCAATAATAACGAAAGTCATGGAAAAGGCTATCAATCAGCATCTTCTAAAAATATCTTGAAGGATTCAACATTATTAGGGATCACCAATATGGCTTTCGTAAAAATAGGTCAACAGGAGATGTAACACATGTTTGGAACAACGCAATTGAAAGCGGTTGCTCCTGACATATCCAAATTCGACCGTGTTTCGCACGATGGGCTGTTGGCTAAGCCACGTTCTTGTTATGTCTGAAAAGTTCTGTTTGTGGCTCTCATGTTTCCTCAGAGAGCGTTCTTTGCGAGTGGCAGTCGATGGATTTCTTTCTAACACCTTCACTATCAACGCCGGTGTACCGCAAGGCTCCATAATGTCTCCTACTCTTTTTCTCATTTATATTAACGATCTGCTGGAAAAGATCGAGAATCCAATCTACAGCTTTGCAGATGACAGTACACTTATCTCTTCATTCACTTTGAACGCTCGGACATCGACTACTCATACCAATATCCGCAGACAGCAGGAAGTTATTCAACTTAGCAAAGACCTGGAAGAAATTCTATCTTGGGGTACAGTAACCAAGTGGAATTTAACGCTACAAAAACCCAGGCTGCAGTTTTTTTTCTAAAAAGTTAACGTTTCTGAACCCGACAGAGTTATGTCGGGGTACTCCATTTCTCTAACATCGTCACTCAATTTGTTAGGCGCTAATTTGGGAGCAAATATGGCCTGGCATGAACATGTTGCAGGCATAGCAACTAGAGCTTCTTAAAAGTTGGGAATATTATTTCGAACCGAAAAGCTTTACACTCCACAAGAAGTGTTAATTCTTTACAAAGCTCAAATTCGACCAACTATGGAATACCGCTATCATGTTTGGAGTTCTGCTCCCAAACATACACTGCATTTATTGAGCCTATTCTACAAGTATTTTCATGGAAAGTGTTCGAAGGATGTGGCCCGCTTAATTCCTCCCAGAGCGGTGCATGTTAGAAGTACACGTCACGCTAATACTTCACATCCGTATGAGGTTCAGCTTGTTACTCCTCGTACAACGCTTTTCAAGCAGTCTTTTATATGGAGAACATCATCCCTTTGGAATAAATTGCCCAGGACTGTGTTTCCCACCGAGTACAATTTCGCACACCTGTCGCTCCTGTAGCGCTTTAGGGACTTCCCGGAGACACGTGTGCTAGACCCATAAAAAAAAAAAATTGTACGTCCGTCGTTGCCAAGATACAATTTAAAACTAACGAATAAACTTGGTTAGTAGAAAGTGGCCCCTTGAAGAAGAAATCGGTCTTAGCTATACAATGGAACATCTGTCCCAACTGACCATAAATAGAAAAGGTCGTATTATAGGGGTCCGTATTCCCCGGGTATAATCTTAATAATAATATAACTATTTAAGAGTTTATGGTACACATTTTAAAGAAAAAGTACTTAATTCTTTTTCTACTTAAAATATAATTAAAATTTACTTAAAGTATTTCACTTAACAATAGGTAAGTATTATTGAACGAATATGTTTGACAAATGAAAAATATTATTAAATATAATATATTAATTAATAAAAATAATGCAAATTATTCATAATTCTGGATTTTTTAGTGATTAATTAACTTTATACGACGTATTATTTACCGGGACTCACGGGTGACCTTGCATTATGCCATGTATGGCTGAGCGCTGCGCGCTCTCCTCGCTCTATCTCAGAAACGGTAAGTGTATAAAAAAAGTTTAGAAAAAAATTTGTAGAGAATTTTATGTTCTACAATTTTTATAATAAATGCAAATATCATTGAAACCATAGGAAGCGAAATATTTGCGAAAAAACGATTTTTGTGACCTTTGACCTTGAATATCCTAAGACGCGGACACGAGATTTTATGAGACTTTTGAGACAACTTTTAGAATGCCCAAATAAAGGTTTATACAAGTTTACAGCTTATTATCTCTCATTCCGTGGTTGACCCTCTTTTTTGGCTTAAGTGACTGTACAAAGGATTATAAAAAAGAACATTCTTTACCGTGTGCAGTTATAGAGAATCGGATAGCATTGTTCGTTTTTGAATAACAGTGTTTCAATTTTCAAATTTTTTGATCAGCACTTTTCGACATAAGGTGCCCGAACAGCGATTTCTTGCAATTTTTTAAAAATAATACCAAGAAAAGTGTGCGCAAATATTACATTATACATATTTTTGAACTCGTGTTTTTACAAGCTTTTATTTGACACCCCACTCGATGATCTGGTCAGATTTTTTTTTCATTTCCGGTTTCACCCCCAGAACTAACCCCTTAAGTCAAAATTTAACTTTCAAAAACTTCACAGCTCTAATGAGGCCGTCAATTTCTACACTAGTGTCAAATTTTAACATTTTATGTCAAATAGTTTTCGAGAAAAATCGGGTGTGAGAGACAGACGGACAGACAGACGGACGACAGATACCGAAGTGATCTTATAAGTGTTATGTATGGAATACTAAAAATGATAGAGATTTATTTTTAGAAATATTCAAACCCATTTATGTTGAAAATAATTTAAATTTTAGATTATTGTCGAAAAAAATAGCATTTTATAATTTTTCCGCGAAAAACTATATGTTTTAAAATACAGTGCCACCTCGATAATCCGGATCGCCATTAAACCGGATTCTTTAATAATCCTGACAAACATTTCTATTGCATTGTGTACTTTATAATCCGGATTTGATAGTACTAGGTAATCCGGACCTGCGTTTTTAGCCATCTACTTAATTTAACCTATATGGGGAAAACTGAAATCGATAGTAAGGGGATTCCCCTAACTTCCAGTCTAATACATCTAGGATTCACACAAACTGTAGGTGCCTTTGATTTGCTTAAAACGCATCGCGTATCGCGTCTAAAGGTTAAGGACTTTGTAGTTCTTTGTTTATTGTCACAAGTGCAACATACCTACGTTCTATTTTACTTTATGTGGTTCATATAAGTATGTAAACGTTTTTTTTAGCTGTATGTACCTACATATTAAAATGCCTTCTAAAAGAAAACGTATTACACTAACAATAAAACAAAAGTCCGATATATTAGAAAGACTAGTTCTTGGTGAAAGCGGAAAAGTATTGGAAAATGAATACGGAGTAGGAACATCCACAATTTTGGATATAAAAAAGAAGGAAGGGAAAATCAAAAGGTATGTATATATGATTTATTTTAAAGATACTTTTGGACACTCACTATGGACGTGTAACTTCTTTTAGATTAATTTCCAAATGTGATTCCGGTCCTGGCGTCAGAAAAACCTTACGAAAAGCCGAATATCCAGAAATGGAAACTCGTTTGTATACATGATTTTGTACGCAACGATCAAGGCACGTCTCAATTTCCTACGAAATTTTATCAGGCAAAGCAAAACAGTTTTACACTGAAACCTACGGTGATAATTTTAGAACTAGCAGAGGATAGATTTCTAACTTCAGAAAAATACATGGTCTGCGTGCTTTAAAAGTTTGTGGCGAAAAACTAGCCAATGATGAAAGTGCCGTCGATCCTTTCCTAACTTTATTCGCAGATAAGATAAAAGAATTAAACCTTGGACCAACTCAAATATACAATGCAGATGAATCAGCTCTGTATTGGAAGATGTTGCCTGAAAAAACGCTGGTTCGTTCTCAGGAAAAGTCCGCACCAGGTGGAAAAATAAACAAAGAAGTCATTTAAGAAGTCTCAACTTGCCTGAAAGAGCCTTGCTAATCGTTGATAACGCTTTGAGCCATGGAACTATAGAAGAGCTGACTAGTGAGGATTTACAGTTTACAACATTATTTCTTCCACCAAATTGTACTGCACTTTTGCAGCCTATGGACCAGAATGCAATCAGACTGACAAAATTATTTTATCGGAAAAGTCTTTTAGCCCATATTTTATGAAATAATGAGGAGAACCTTGTTAGGTAATTAAAAAGCATTAACCTAAAAGATGCTGTATCTCTACTATGTAATTCATGGTAAAAAGTCTCCCCTGAAGTTTTGAAAAAGTGCTGGCACAAAATTCCACGAATGAAGAAATGAAAGGTAAAGCCTGAACTTTTTCTTTTAGTATTTTTTTGGTTAATTCGTAAATATTTAAGAGATGTTTCAGATATGATGAATGTTCTCACTGAGCAGAATCTCACGAACGTGGAAATATGTAATTGGCTTGAAAATGATGAAGATTTGTTACCACTGGAAGACATAGATGATACAGATGAACAACACGAGAGTGATAATGAAGGTTCAGTGTTAAATACTGATACAAACCAGACTGTTAAGAACACTGTGAAGAATGATGAGGCAGTTAAAAGTTTCAATGTGTGCATGAGATGGGCAGAAGAAAATGATATCCCTCTAAGTGATGTTCTTGTACTTCAAAGATTAAAAGAAATTGCTTTTATGACGAACCAGAGAAGGGTCAAGCAAACAAAAATTACAAATTTTTTTACAAAATAAGATAAAACTTGATAAGATATGCTTCTATTTTAAATATTATTCTATGTATGTACTATTTTTAGGTTGTTTCGTATTAAATGATTCGTTTTTTTTAATATAAATAATGTCCTGCTTCAGTAATTCGAATTATTTACTAATTCGGATCACCGCGGTTTTAATTAGTCCGGATTATCGAGGTCGCACTGTATTTAGTTTTTTTCGAAATCAATTTTAAAAATTTTCGCTAAATTTGAAGGAATATTAATTTCTTGTACAGAAAAAAAATAATGAAAAAATATGTTAGACATTTTGGAACGTTGGCTCCAAAAACATATGTTATATGAAGCGACTTTCCTAATAACATCCCTCATCCTTTTGGCTTGACTATAAATTCTCAACATCCAAGGTTCCCAATGACATCCATGTTTTAAATTTGGTTTTTATAATTTTGTCTACAGTGTTTTAGTGTGTATTTTATATATTTTATGGATTAACCAACTTTTTTATGTAACAACTTTTTTATGTATAAGTTACCTACGGCCATTCAGGCTAACGAAATCTTTGCACTTCTCATGTGAGTTTTTTTTTTTTGATTTACTATGACTAATATTTTATTCTTGTTCTACACTAATTTTATTTATTATAACAACCTAATGATAACATCATTAATTTAAATTTGTCCCAAACACGATCAGTGAATACGCTTTGTTCTTCTTCTCAGTTCTGCCCTGAAGAAGGTTCTAATCCAGGACCGAAATATTGGCTTTATGAAAATTGTGTGAACTCTTATCACGCCCTCTTTTTTGCCAAGTTCCCCAACTAAGATTGTATTTTTAAGAATTTTGGTAGATACGGCAATCTTTTGCTTTCTTTCTTTCTTTATATATATATATATATATATATATATATATATATATATATATATATATATATACATACATATATATATATATATATATATATATATATATATATATAATATATATATATATATATATATATATATATAGCCAAAGGGATAGCCCTTAGGATTTCAGAGTAAACAAAAAGGTCTTAAAATTCTTAGTAACTGTAGTTTTATTCTAATATCGAGCTTTCGATGCCAAATCGTACATCATTTTCAGGACCTGGAAGATACAGAAAGAACTCTCATTAGTCAGAGTACCCCCTGATGAAAAGGGTTAATTTCGAATTCTCCTTTCTTTTTCAATATGTAGATAATTTATTGGTAGGTCTACCCGAGAATAAAGTTCATGATACTCTTGATATATTTTACTCTTTCAATGACAAACTCCAATTCACAGTAGAAACTGAATCTGACAACTCGGTTCCTTTTCTTGACACAAGAGTATTGCGATCTGGTGATAACATAATAAAATTGGACTGGTATAGAAAAAAAAACAAAACAGAGGGCCAACGGTAAATATTCATTAAGTACTCTTTTATTCCAATAGCTCTTCTTAAAAAAAATTAAAAACTTATGGTAGGGCCTCCTGCTTTACTTCGTTTTAAAGTACGGCATATTCCTTCAGGGGGTACTCTGACTGATGACAGTACTTTCTGTATCTTCCAGGTCTTGAAGATGATGTACGATTTGATAACGAAAGCTGGATATTAGAATAAATTATAGAACTTTAAAACCTTTTTGTTCACTCTGTAGTCTTAAAGGCTATGCATCCACAACGTGCCACTGTTTGGTGCGGATTTTGGGCTGGGGGCATCATCGGACAATTCTTCTTCTAAAATGCGGTTGGCCAGGCAATAACAGTTAATGGTGATCGTTATGGCGATATGATAATCCAGTTTTTTGTGCCTAAATTGTAAGATATGGATGTGGACGACATGTGGTTTTAATAAGACGGTACCATATGCCAATTCAATTACTGCATGGGTGGTGGTGTAATAACCCGTTTTGGTGATCAGAATTGGCCGCCCAGATCATACGATTTAACGCCGTTGCACTTTTTTCTTTGGGGTTTTTTTAAAGTCTAAGGTTTTTGCCAACAAGCCCACGACCCCCCACGATTTGAAGGAGGAAATTAAGCCCTGTATCAACGAAATTCAGCTATATTTATGCAAAACTGTCATGGAAAATTTGGACAAAAGAGTACGTATGTGCCAGCAAAGCCGTGGAGGCCATTTACCCGATTTGTTATTCCATACATAACCCTATATTCTATACTTTATGAATCAATAAAAAAATTACAATTTTTAATTAAAAACCTGTGTTTTCTATCAAAATTATTTCTTGAGTGAATTTTGGGACACCCTATATATATATATATATATATTATATATATATATATATATATATATATATATTATTTACTAATTCGGATCACCGCGGTTTTAATTAGTCCGGATTATCGAGGTCGCACTGTATTTAGTTTTTTTCGAAATGAATTTTAAACCTTTTCGCTAAATTTGAAGGAATATTAATTTCTTATACAGAAAAAAAATAATGAAAAAATATGTTAGACATTTTGGAACGTTGACTCCAAAAACATATGTTATATGAAGCAACTTTCCTAATAACATCCCTCATCCTTTTGGCTTGACTATAAATAATAATGTTATTAATTATTAATTAGCGATTTCCCTGTGGCCCGTGTGCTATGTATTGCAGTAAAAGAAGGTCAACATAATGATGTGGTAGGCAGAGTTTAGAAACAATAATATTAGGATTTTATCCTCTTTGGGGTATGACCAGGAGTATTGTCCTGAGTTTTAGACCTCGAAAAACTTGTGCTCTTCTTTTTTATAAACCATTTAAAGTTTTAAAACTCCGGTTATATCAGTCGGATCAAGACAAAAAAAAAACAAACATTTCGTAATGAAATTTTCAACAAATCCTCGTTAGTTTTAAGTCGCTCAAGTGTGTACATAACCTACAAAATTGAAAAAAAACAGGCAAAAAAATGTTTTTTTTTTTTTCTCATTTTATTGTATAGGTCGACGAAGAGAACTAGTTGGCTTGAAACTTCCAGAAAATGTGCCTTTTGTTATAGCAAAAATACTTTGAAATTTTAGTACAAAAATACCAGGTGTACAAGTATATTTCCTAAAAAAACATGTTAAATTCGGAAGAATGATAAAGAGTGCTTCATTCAAAGTATGCTCCATCGCTTGTTATACATATTTCCCATCTTTCGAGCAATTTGTGAATACCACGCCAGTAAAATCTTCCCTTTTGTTACGAACCATTTATTGAGCCATTTTTTTACAACTTCGTACGAACCAAAGCGCTGCTCAGCAAGTGCGTGACCTATCGATGCAAACAAGTGGTAATCGGAAGGAGCAAAGTCCGGTGAGTAAGCCGCATGGGGTAGCACTTCCCAGCTGAGTGCTTCCAATGTGTCGCGAACTGGTTTTGATGGAGCATTGTCATAAAGAAATATAACTTTGTGTTGCCTCTTTCGGTATTCTGGCTTTTTTTCAAGCAGCTAACGGTTCAAATCGGTCAATTGTTGTTGATAACGTTTAGTATTAACCGTTTCCCCAGATTTTAACAACTCATAATAGACCACGCCCCTCTGGTCTCACCAAACACAGAGCATCGTCTTTCTGTCAAAGCGATTCGGTCTTGCGGTCGATGTGGAATCATCTTTTTTTTTTTTTCTTTTTTTTTTATGGGTCTAGCACACGTGCTACAGAGAAGTCCCTAAAAGCGCTACAGGAGCGACACGTGTGCGAAGAAAGCGATTCACGTTGTTCTTAAATCGCTGTAAATTGTACTCGGTGGGAGACACAGTCCTGGGCAAATTATTCCAAAGGGATGATGTTCTCCATATAAATGACTGCTTGAAAAGCGTTGTAAGAGGAGTAAAAAGCTGAACCTCATACGGATGTGAAGTATTAGCGTGACGTGTACTGCACCGTTCTGGGAGAAAATTAAACGGGCTACATCCTTCGAACACTTTCCATGAAAATACTTGTAGAATAGGCTCAAGTCGCCAACCGTTCTTCGATGTTCCAGCGAATCAAGGCCAGTTCCGGGTCTCCAATCAGATGAACAGCTCTTCTCTGAATAGAATCCAACAAATGCAGTGTATGTTTGGGAGCGGAGCCCCCAAACATGGGAGCAGTATTCCATAGTTGGTCGAATTTGAGCTTTGTAAAGAATTAACAGTTGTTGTGAAGTGTAAAGCTTTCTGGTTCGAAATAATATTCCCAACTTCTGAGAAGCTCTCCTTGCTATGCCTGCAACTTGTTCATGCCAGGACATATTTGCTCCCAAATTTACGCCCTACAATTTGAGTGACGATGTTAGGGGAATGGAGTGCCCCGACATAACTATGTCGGGTTTAGCAACGTTAACTTTTTTAGAAAAAACTGCCGCCTGGGTTTTTGTAACATTAAATTCCACTTGGTTACTGTCACCTCAAGATAGAATTTCTTCCAGGTCTTTGTTAAGTTTAATAACTTCCTGCTGTCTGCGGATATTCGTCTGATTGGCCGATGTCCGAGCGTTCAAAGTGAATGAAGAGATAAGTGTACTGTCATCTGCAAAGCAGTCTTTTCCAGCAGATCGTTAATATAAATGAGAAAGAGAATAGGAGACAGTATGGAGCCTTGGGGTACACCGGCGTTGATAGTGAAGGTGTTAGAAAGAAATCCGTCGACTGCCACTCGCAACGAACTCTCTCTGAGGAAACATGAGAGCCACAAACAGAACTTTTCAGACATACCATAAGAACGTAGCTTAGCCAACAGCCCATCGTGCCAAACACGGTCGAATGCCTTGGATATGTCAAGAGCAACCGCTCGAGATTCTCCAAAGTGTTCAACTGCGTTGTTCCAAACATGTGTTACATAAGTCAGGAGATCTCCTGTTGATCTATTTTTACGAAAGCCATATTGGTGATCGCTAATAATGTTGAATCCTTCAAGATATTTTAGAAGATGCTGATTGATAGCCCTTTCCATGACTTTCGATATTATTGAAAGCAGTGCGATTGGTCGGTAGTTATTTGGCAAGGTCTAGCTTCATCAAAATACGTTTTATGATACGCTGCCTGAAGACAATATCGGGCATCCATGACTGCACTATGGGAATATTAGGTGGTGTTTTTCCTTGGAAATCGACAGTAGAATGTGAAGCAAAGAGTTCAGCCAACAAGTTCGCTTTCTCAACAGTTGTCTTTGCAATAGAATTATCTGGCCGTGTGAGTGGTGGTATGGTGGATTTGGTGAAATTTTGACTAACTGCCTTAGCGACTGACCAAAAGGACTTGGAATTGTTGGGACAAGCGAGAAGTTTGTTTCTAATTCGTTGATTGCGTGCCTCCTTGGTTTCGTCGATAATCTCTTTGCATCTGTTCCTAGCACGAACAAAGGTGTTACCATTTATGGTGTTAGGATTTTCACGCCAATGTCGGTATGCAAGATGTTTAGAAGCAACAGCTTCTTTGCATTTTCGGTCAAACCAAGGCTTGCCGTTGGAAGGGCATTTCTTCGAAAAAGGGATGTAAGCCTCCATACCGGCCAAAATAACATTGGAAACCTCCTTGGCGCAGTCAGATGGGTCATCGGATCGAAAACAAACGTCTAACCAAGGGAAAGTTCGAAAATATTCCATGAGATCTTCCCATTTAGCAGATTTGTAGTGCCAAATCTTGCGCGGTTTAGGTGCGTCTCTGTCACTGATTGGTAGGATACTCGATGTCGATAATAGTTTATGGTCGGAAGAACCTGATGGCGGATTTACGCTGACCGTGTAAATCTCCGGATTGGTGGTTAAAAACAGATCAAGAAGACTGGCGAACTCTCCGTCTCGATCAGGGATCCGTGTTGGTTCGTCAATAAGCTGAGTTAAGCCACAACTGATTGAAAATGATTCGGCTTCACGACCTTGTTCATCGGTAGTATTGGAATATTTAAGCCATGTTGTGGACATTAAAGTCGCCCAGGATGGCAATTTCGGCATTTGGATAGTCAATTTGTAAATGATCGATGGTGTCTGCAAGAGAAGCGAAAAGTGCTCTAAAGTTAGTATCGCTGGGTGGTCGATACAGGATACAGATGAACCTTGTGGTTGGTTGAGTCGTTATTTTTAACCACATAACATCAAAGTTTGGGGGCTCCAGAACCTCTTCTCGTTGGCAAGAGAGGTCGCTTCTGACAAAAAGACAGATTCCAAAGTTACGCCTAAATCGGGAATAGAAGTCTTACCCAGGATAAAGATAGTTAACTGTGCTCGTTCACACGTATCTTGCGATGGAGCATGATTATCATAAGCTTCTCGAAGTAATCGGTATGATTCAACAGCAGTTTTCTTCAAATGAAAACAAAAAATTAATGCTGTCTGCGAATGCTCTTTGTTCGGCATAAATTTTGACATATTGAACAAAACATCACAACAGTATGCACACACTTTTCCAATTTATCACTCGTGCGCGTCTGACACTTGTTGATAACACAACAAAATGGCGCAGTGTCAAATCTTTATAGCACAAGCTGCATTGGTGCACCATCTGTTGTCTGAAATCCGCATTTCATACTTGTACACCTGGTATTGAACCTAGTGGGCACACTTGAATTTATTTAAAATTTGAATTGCACACCATTTTATGCCATTTGGTCCAAAATGGATCTTTTTTTTTAACAATTGAGGTGTCGACTCCAGCTTTCCGATGCCTCTAAAAAAAGTTGTTCTTGGAGTCATTTTAACTGTTTTTTTTACATTTATTTATTAATCAAATAACAAATTCGTTTTTTCGGTCATTGAAAAAAAATTGTTAATGAAAATTATTTTTTTTTAATAATAGTCACACGATTCTCTACCAGATGTGATAAAAAAAAACTTTTTTTTTAAATGACTGAAAAAAGGCATTTGTTGTTATTGGATTAATAAATAAATATACAAAAATAAGGTTATGACTAGAAAAAAAAAAATTAATGACATCGGAAAGCTGACGTCGAGACCTAAACTTCGAAAAAAATTCAATTTTATTACGAAGAGTCTGTTTTTTTGTCTCGATTCGACTTATATAACCAGAGTTATTCACATTTTAAGTTCAAAAAAACGCTTTTTGAAAACTTAAATTGTTTATAAACAAAAGCACAAGCTTTTCGAGGCCCAGTACTCATGAGAATACTCCTCGTAATACCCCAGAGAGGGTAGAATTATAATATTGCTGTATCTAGAGATTTTTTGAATTCAGAAAACCAAAGTAAAGGACTTTTAACACCATATGTACAGGGTGAGTTAACGATAGAGTAAAGTTCGTTATCTCATTTGTTTCGGGAATGACGAAAAAATGTTAAATATTATAGTTTTAGGGAATGTAAAGGTACACAGTTTAAAATTATTTTTGAGTATACATACGTTTTTTTAAATGGAACATCCTATTTTCTAATTTATTTTTAAATTCTGCGTAAAAATTTTATAAATCTTTTATTGATAATGTTATATACCTAAACCTAGTAGTTTTTCTAATACTTCATTTTTTTTATATGTAAGAAAATTTGAGTTAGATGCTACAGGGTGTTCAAAATAAATTTATGCATTTCGACTATTTTAAATTGAAAAATCTCACCCTGTATATTATTATTTTTTCTAATAAATTTTACAAAACCCTCAAACTTTTGTTAAGTATATAAGTATATACCTATTTCTAATAGTCTTCGATTTATTTTAAATTTTTTAATTTTTACCCTCGTTTTTAATACGCTTACACTCATAGTTGCCAAGGCAAAACAAAAATGTAGGCATTGTCAAATTTTGACATGTCTATTAAGCAAGTAAAAATAATTTAATTTGCTGTAGTAATTGATGTATAAAGGTAATAGTTATGGATTTTCCTAAAATGAATTAATTGATATGGTTTATATACTGGTCGAGGCGGGAAAAAATTGTCTTTTGACAGTAAGGCTTTGCGGAGCGAAGTACCCTAATAGACGTATACCATCTAGAAAATCTTTTCAGTGCCTAATGGAACGGTTTAATGGTAGTGGTAGCGTTGAGTATACGAAACGGAAAGTAGTAAACCAGCATGCTACGAATGAGGAAAAAGAAATTGAGAATTTACTTCATGTTGAAGATAATTCCCAGGTCAGCATCCGTCAACTAGCTGACTTATCTGACACATCTCAATCTACGGCTAATCGCACCACGAGAAAATACAAGTATCATCCCTTTCATATGGAACTAGTGGAAATTGACTAAAAAACAGACTTTTATTATATATTTAAATGTGGATTCAACAAGATGGAGCTCCTGCTCATTACCACCGGAAGTTCGGGAATTTTTAAAACGATCGTTACCCACAAAAATGGATCGGTAGGGATGGATTCATTCAGTGGCCTCCTCGATCATGTGACTTAACACCTTTAGACTTCTTTTTGTGAAGCTACATTGAAGATTGTGTTTATGTGAATCCCCCTACAAGACCAGTACTCGTAGATATGGAAAATAGGATAAGGGATGCGTGGAGGATAATAACGCCCTTTATGCTAAGGAAAGTGAAGGAAAATATAGTAAAACGACTTAGCATGTGTATTCAAGTAGACGGGCATATTTTTGAACATTTATTACGTCATAATAATTAATCATTAGATAAGTAAAACTATATTAAAATTATTATTAACTATTTGTTTATGTTTTGACAGTACCGTAAGTGTATTAAAAAACAAGGGTAAAAATTGAAAAATTCAAAATAAATTGAAAACTATCAGAAATAGGTATATGACATACTTAATAAAAGTCGAAGGATTTTGTAAAATCTATCAGAAAAAGTAATAATATACAGTGTGTGCCATTTAAAGAATTTAAATTGAAATATTAGAAAAAACTACTATGTTTAGGCATATAACGTTATTAATAAAAAAGTTATAAAATTTTACGCAGAACTTAAAAATAAATTAGAAAATAGGAGGTTCCATTTAAAAAAACATATGTTATATCAGCCACACTTTTTTGAAGTACCCTGTATACTCAAAAATTATTTTAAACTATGTACCTTAATATTCCCTAAAACTATTGTATTTAATATTTTTTCGTCATTCCCGAAACAAATGAGATAATGAACTTTACTCTATCGTTGACTCACCCTGTACTTAGCAATCCCTGTAACCCTCTTCCCTTTTCTTTCAGTCTTATATACATTCAGCTATAAATAAATAAAAAGAGCGACAAAATAAAAATTAAAAACATAATTTACTTTGAGCAAAATGGTTGGTTAAAAGAGACCTTCGTTGAAATATATTATGTCTATTATTTAAAAAAATACACGTACCTTTTGTTCTGCTCTTAAATTTTGAAATTTAGAGTTACTGGCAAAAATATATACTGCTGTCACTGATATTAAATTTTAACTATAAGAAATATAAGTAATAAATGTGGATAGCGGTTAGGTAATACAGCAAATAATTGTATTTGTAACGAATTTTAAACAAAATAAATGTAAATTTTAAAAACATGTTCTTCAAATAACAGGCATAATTAGTCTCGAGTGCAGAGGCTTGTACTCTAAAGGTCATATCGCGGTAAATGCTCACATAACAACCAAGCCATGTAAGCCTTTAATTTTTCTAATTCCAAATTACTAATATAGCAAAAGTCGCAACAATATTACAAATTTGTGATCGAAAATCATAATCGCCGTCATTGTGGACGTCTCCACACGGACCTCTTATGGTTTTGATTGTCAGTTTGTAGCATCAAATTGTACAGGATTAATGATTATAAATGAACCACCGCTCTAATTCCCTTATATAGGCTATGTTGGGAATGTGGAATCTTTGGCACAATAACACTACTCAGTATGTATCACGACTACACTAAACACTTTATTTTTGCATTCGATGCGCTATTCGCTAACTATCTTAGCTTCATCAGAACCGATGATTGACTAACGCTAAACACAAATCTACCTTATTTATACTTAGCCTTATATTTGAACTAGCCGGGCCCGCGGCTCCGCTCGCGTGGACTTGATTCACCACTATCGTCACTGCTTATTCCTTAATTTACCCAACGTAATAAAATATCTCCCATTATTTCCCCTTATCTCTCAATATTTCTCCTTATCGCCCATTATCTCTACATAATTTCGATTATCTAGCCTTAACTCTGCTCATCTCCCATTATTTCTCCTTATCTCCCATTATTGCTCCTTATCTCCCATTATTTCTCCTTATCTCCTATTATCTCACCTTATCTCCCATTATCTAGGCTTATCTCGACTTATCTCTCAATATTTCTCCCTATCTCCCATTATTTCTCTTTATCTCCCATTATCTCACCATAACTCCCATTATCTAGACTTATCTTTGCTTATCTCCCATTATTTCTCCTTATCTCCCATTATTTATATTTATATCCCATTAACTCACCTTATCTCCCATTAACTCACCTTATGCTCCCATTAACTCACCTTATCTCCCATTATCGAGCCTTATCTCGACTTATCTCCCATTATTTCTCCTTATCTCCCATTATCTAGGCATATATCGAATTATATAGAACATATGTTTAAATTTATAAAAACACGTAAATTGGATAAGTGGTTCTCAAGTAATAAGCGCACTAACGGACAGACAGACAGACAGAAAGACGTTGCATTTTATATATTCTAGATAGAGGATTATAGATAACCTGGCCAGAGAACAAATGTATGAATTAAAAAAAACACGTAAATCGGATAAAGGGTTCTCGAGTGATAAGCGCACTAACGGACAGACACACAGATAGAGAGACGTTGCATTTTATATATATTATATTCTTTGCTACATGATATTGTTCCATATTTAATGCTTTAGGCAGTGTATTGCAAGAGAACGCGCTAGCGGCAAACTTTTCTCCGACTTGATTCACTATTAACGTCACTGCTTATTCCTTATGTCACCTAACGTAATAAAATATATCCTATAACCTGGCCAGAGAACATATGTATGTTTAACAAAAAAGCACGTAAATCGGATAAGTGGTTCTCCAGTGATAAGCGCACTAACGGACAGACAGACAGACAGAGAGACGTTGCATTTTATATATATTATAGATATTCTTTGCTACATGATATTGTTCCATATTTAATGGTTTAGCATGTTTTAAAAAAAAAGCACGTAAATCGGATAAGTGGTTCTCCAGTGATAAGCGCACAAACGGACAAACAGATAGATATACGTAACATTTTATATTTATTATAGATGTAATAAAATATATATCTATAACCTGGTCAGAGAACATATGTATGAATTTTAAAAATCACGTAAATCGGATAAGTGGATCTCGAGGGATAAGCGCACTAATGGACAGACAGACAGTCAGAGAGACATTGCATTTTATATATATTATAGATATAGATTATTATTATTATTATGTAACCTGGCCAAAGAATATATGTATGAATTTAAAAAAAAAAAAGACACATAAATCGGATAAGTGGTTTTCGCTTGATAAACACACTAATGGACAGACAGACAGAGAGACATTGCATTTTATATATATTATAGATTATAGGTATTCTCTGCTACATAATATTGTTCCATATTTAATGGTTTAGGCGGTGTATTACAAGGCAACGCGCTAGCGGCAAACTTTTTTCCGACATCATTCACTATTTTACGTCATTACTCATTCCTTATGCTACCTATCGTAATAAAATATAGCCTATAAACTTGGCAGAGAACATATGTATGTTTTAAAAAAAAAAGTACGTAAATCGGATAAGTGGTTCTCCAGTGATAAGCGCACTAACGGACAGACAGACAGACAGACAGACAGACAGACAGACAGACAGACAGAGAGACGTTGCATTTTATATATATTATAGATTACTCAAGCGGAACTAATTACATGGGCGAGGGCATCAGTTCAGGTCAAGTAATCAGTAGAGGGGACTATAAGGAATAGGCCCTCTAGCCACTTTTACATTTTATAATTTCGTTCAACAATCTCCTATCAGATACATATTTAATTAATCTTAGATTATTAGATGTTATAGTATGATCAGCTTCAAGGGCATGTTCGGCAATGCTAGACTTTTCTATGCTACCTCATTTTAAATGGGCTAAATGTTCTTTAAATTGTGTTTTAATTAACCTTCTAGTTTGCCTAACATACTCTTTGTTGCAATCTACAACTAATTTCATAAATGCCAGTTTCCTCACAATTAGGAATCTTGTCTTTGGGATTTCCTACGATATTCCTCAAATTGTTTGATAACATAGATAGAATTTGAGTATTAACCTAATTAGAAATCATTAAAAAGCAGTGCGTCTTCGTAATATTTCTGCTTCAGAACTTTTAGAACACCAGCATGAAACAGGGGACGTTGGATTCTCTTTGATCAATCAAAGATCTTTTCAACAACTGTTTTTTCTGTTCTAGGCAAAGTCAAAATCCTTTTCTAAACAGCCCAAAAATCTTCATCATGATACTGGTCATTATCCCTCATCAATCTGGGAATAGATCACTCATGAAGCTCCTCCTCCATATACACTAATATGAAAGCTGCGTGCAAGCGAAATTAAAACGTAACAAGCTCTGAAGAAGCGAGCAGGCTGATCGGAAAACCCTCAACTCTTTTTGAAATGCCGCAGGAGAAGTTCAGAAGAATTATACCTAGAAGTATACAAATGATTTCTTTAAATATTGAAAATTGGGATATATAGAAAATATTTATTAAAAATGGTAAGCATAATGGGAATATACTATACTTTCTAGAAAGCAAGGAAGAATTCCTAGTGTAAGTGAATTTTCAAGATTATATAATCACATCATAACTGAAACAACGTTTAAGCGATAGAAGACTACTGCATAATTAGTTGAAAATTACGAAAATGAAAAATGAAAAATTATTTAAAATGCCTCACTATTATGGAAACTAAAGGAAAATAAGTATCTAGGCGCACGGCAGTGCCCCCGCCAAGTCGAGCAGAAAGCACAGCCGTACCATCCTTTTCTCGAAGCCAGTCACGGCACTTTCGACCCCCCTGTAACTTCGTTGTGGATAAAGCTAGAAGCACAGTAAACATACTACAGTAGCGAAACTGAGCTTCAATTTGGTGACCAGATTTTGACGGCGCGTGCGTCGACGGGTCCTTTTTCAAAATGGCCGCTCAGTGTTTACATCCGATCTCGGAATGTGTCTTTGGAAATGTATTGTCCATCGTTTCTTGATGTGACTGCAGTTTATATGAATATAAAGACAGAAGGAAAAGAGAGTTTGAAGAAAAAGAGAATTAAAAACGTTTGTAAGTGAAGAGAATCGAAAAAGGTTGAGAAACAATTTTTATAATCATGGGGAAAGGAGGTTATTGTTGTGCCATTGAGAATTGCAATATTCCATATAATTATTTTTGCAAATTATTTACTCAAGTCACACCTTTTCATGCTCTAAAATTTCTAACTCAATCAGGGCGCGCTAAGACTATTATTCTAAATCATAACTAAATTTAATTATGCCTTATTTACATCATATGTAATCATCAACAGTATTATCCGTCAAAGTTTAAGTGGCTTCATTAATGATTTTTTTTGCCGTTCCTCTGTTTTTAGTTGAAACAATGATTTCATAGAAATCTGGTATGCGATTAAAGTTGTTGGAGTTGTTGATTATTTTAATAAATCTCTATTGCTTGCTTTCACAAGACAACTTTTCACTATCTTAAATGCATTTTTGAAAAAATACAATATGCATGAAACAATATTATCATTACTAATGTACATTTTGTTTAGGCGTATTTGCTCAAGAGACGGCCTTCCAGGGAACCTTGATTGATTTAATAAAATGTTCGTATTGGTAGAGTGATTTGGTCATTAAAGCTTGAAATTTATTTCTAAACTTAGTTCGGCTGGTTATTTAAAAATCCTGACGTGATTGCTCAATTCTGACCTCGAATTCGGTTTCAGCGCCTAAAAATACATACAGGTATAGCGATCTGTTCGGTAGTGAAAAACTTTTTTTGTGTGCCTGTGTAATTCATTTATGACTAATAAATAATCCTCCAAATTCTGGTTTTTAGAAAGATTTATTTTTGTGTAAACTAGTATTCAGTTATTTAAAACTATTTATATTTGATAAATTATAAATAAAACATATTATTTTTTTCTAAAAGGTGTATTCTCAAGAGGCTTCTAGTTTTTAATAACTTCATCTGAATTAATTGTTTGACACACCTTTTCTAATAATAAATCTGATAAATTCAACACTGTTTAATTGCAAGTACAATTAATACTCTGAAAGTGACTTTTTTTTTCTATTTTTCTCTATAAATTACTATGCTCCTTTTTCATGCCAATCTTTCAAAAGTTTCTGTGAATATATTGTAAGGAATACAGAACCTATAACAACATATTTATTATTTTCAAATTTTAGACAGTATATTTTATTTTCTTATAAGCTGGGTTTGAAAGTTTAAATATTAAGTGTCGTGTTGAGATCACAAAACCAATGGGGAATGGGATTATTGAAATAACTGATATAAATGGATTATTGAAACAAATATGCTATTAAAATAAGAAAAATTTTAAAGTGATTCCAAAGAAATTTTTGTAATATGATTTTGTCAGATGATGTGTGCCAGAGGGTAAAATATTCTGAAAATAAGTTCGTTAAATGGACAGTACACCTAATCGAAGTCTATTTTGATGGTAATTATGGTTACTATTAAAATTTTGAAGATTTAGTTACCTGTTATTAATATTCCTCCTAAAAAGAACTTATTTCTATTGTTGTATACCTATATTATAAATTAAATATAGTTATTTTCCTTTTAAACTGTAATTGATAATACTCAGTATATATGAGTCAATCATTTCTCCTAATGAAGCTAATATGGTTAGCGAAACGCGCGTCGAGTGCAAAAATAAAGTGTTTGGTGTAGTGGTGATATATACTGAGTAGTGTCATTGTGCCAAAGATTCCACATTCCCAATATAGTTGTAATTGACAAGTCAGCTTGGTCATAACTAAGTATTGTATGTAACTATAATTACGAAATTACTGTATTGACTCTGATCTAAATATTAATTCATTGTAAATAAAAGTAAGCGTTAATTACATTATTAAAAAGCAATACAGATAACAGAACACAAAAATGGTATAGAACTTCAAGAATCATTCACATAGAAAATAGAGGTCTATACATATACGTTCATAATTCATTAATAATATTATATTAACCATTCTCGAAGTTACACATTATAGTTTTGTAGTTTAAGAAAAAATAAGTACCAAAAAAGTAGATACAGTGTTTTTTAATTAACGAGAGATCTATCACACCAAACCACACAACACTGCTTAGAAAAAAATGCTCTTATTTTAGAAGATGTTGACATCTTAGTAATGACAATTAAAATTAAATTAATTTAGTCCTTAAAAAAACATCTTTAATCACAAATTTACTTGAAAAATGATGTAAATAAAACTTTAACCTCAAACAGTGACGTTTAACTTTGATAGACTTTTGAATTTTTGGATAAGGTTATTAAAAACTGAAGTTGAATATGAAGAATCAAATCATCAAATATCTTCCTAAGTTTTTCATCTGTATTCATTTATTTTCTAACAAAGTGCTCCATTCTTTTTGTTTTTTTTTTATATTACTCATGCTGCATTAACTTTTATATTACTCATGCTATATTAAATATCAAATCAAAAGTTTTCAAACATTTCTATATCTATAATTTTGAATGATAAAGCTTTACACAACTTTATTTGTATTTCAAATCTCGCGCTGGTCCACTTTTAACATGGCGGATTGCCACGTGACCTTCTGAAAACGAACCTGATTTTCCTATGCGATTATCCTTGAGTTTCGCTACTGTATAGTGTGTTTACTGTGCTAGAAGCCTGAATTTTCAGTGACCAGGAGGACATACTATACTAGCTGTATTCCTAAATTACCTACTATTTATACCTTATGGTTTACGAACTAACGCCAGTCGAAGTTCTTTAATTTTGTCACTGACACACTCACCGATCATCAAAATTCTAAGGTAGTTTTAACAGACACACAATCTTCAAATTTTGAATCTAGTTAGTGTTTAGCCTATAAAGGAAGGAAAAACTGAAATATCCCGAAATTTCAGTCCCGTTATCTAAACTGAATTGTACAGTCACTTAAGCCAAAAAACGAGGGTCTACCTCGGAATGAGAGATAATAAGCTGTAAACTTGTATAAACCTTTATTTTGGCATTCTAAAAGTTGTCTCAAAAGTATCATAAAACCTCGTGTCCGCGTCTTAAGATATTCAAGGTCAAAAGTCACAAAAATTGTTTTTTCGCAAATATCTCGCTTCCTATGGTTTCAATAATATTTGCATCTATTATAAAAATTGTAGAGCATAAAATTCTTTATACGCTTAACCGTTTTTGAGATAGAGCGCGGAGAGCGCGCAGCGCTCAGCCATACATAGCATAATGCAAGGTCAATCGTGAGTCTGGTAAATAATACGTCGTATAAAGTTAATTAATCCTTAAAAAATCCACGATTATGAATAATTTGTATTATTTATTAATTAATATATTATATTTAATATTATTTTTCATTTATCAAATATATTCGTTTAATAATACTTACCTACTTCGTGTAATTAAAAAATTGTTAAGTGAAATACTTTGAGTATATTTTAATTATAAAAAAGTATGAAGATGATGCTTCCATGACAGTAGGGTAGAAGAGAATATAGTTATTAAAACAGGAGCAAAAGTCATGTTAAGACGAAAAATTGACGTGAGTCTTGGCTTAGTCAATGGTTCTATCGGTATAGTACAAGGAGTAAAGGTTGATCCTGAAAATACAAATAAAATTAAAAAAATTCATATTACATATAATAATGAACATCTTTACGAACTTGGTCCAGTCAAAACTAAATTTGAAATTATTAAAAGAGCTTATGTCCATCGCGAACAGTTTCCGATATGTATAGCCTATGCTACTACCATACACAAAAGTCAGGGGCTAAATCTAAACAGTGCACTGATGGCCATCGGTTCTTCAGTGTTCACATGCGGTCAAGCATATGTGGCACTTTTGAGAGTGACAAGTCTGGGCGGATTACATCTAATTAATGTCGATTTCGATAGTTTCAAAGCCCAGGAGTCCGCGATTGTTGAATATAATCGACTTAGAAGCACTTATTTTCCAGACTTGTCAAAAATTGTTACATCATATCCTTTGAGAAAAACCAATAGAGACAGGGAGTGGGCTTTAAGAAAATCCATAGCTGACGTACAAGAAATATTACCCGAGACGAAAAAAAAGAGGACTACCTACAAAAAGAAATGAGATCCCATCAAAAACATAAAATGTAAAAAAATACCAAGTCTCGCAACGCAGTCCTTCCACCACAAAAAATTGTGAGATCTCATGTAAAATCAGGTCAGTTATTTTAGTTAGTATCTATGGAAGCATCTATTCAACAACTTTGTCATAAATTGTTATCTATTTAGTTACCTACCAACATTTATAGTGACCGTACCAATATTAGACATCTTTATTTCTATAATAAATATAATGACTTGGCAATCGCACGGCAACATAATCACATAAAAATAATCTATTATTTCGATTGCTAAGTAAGTCTTCAAGCAGAGCTGCCAACACGGCTGGCAATTTATTTGCAGAAGCCCACCTTTTTCAAGCTTACTGCTCGAAGGCATAGATGACGCATTGGTATAACAATTAAAAATAAACGAAAAAATCGTAATTCTTAGAAGTTACCAAAGTGTTGTGTTCTTCGCATTCACTGAACCATCCCAGGACGCGAAACGCCCCCCATACGGCGAAACGCGTCCTGGGATGGTTCAGTAAATGCGAAGAACACAACACTTTGGTAACTTCTAAGAATTACGATTTTTTCGTTTATTTTTAATTGTTATACCAATGCGCCACAAGCCAGATAGTTTAAGCTGTGTGAAGTTCCTCTTACTAGTTAACATTTTGTAGCAGGATTGATGTCCTTGGACTTACGGTAAACGAATAGCATGATGACGGTTCAAGAATAGAAAAAACTCTGGATGTCAAATAGCTCCCTTTACGGATCTACAGGTGAGGGCTGGTTCGGCAGTGTTAGCTTGCTGAGATCGAAATTTTATAGAATTTTTTTGCAATAAGCGAGTTTTAAATTCAATGCACAGACACCTACAGTCAGATTAACCTCACATATTAGGTCTCTGCAAAACTAAGGTCGGACCTTCGACCAACACAACCATCTCTTTCTATCCTGGGTACGACTTCTATTCCCGGTAAATGCGTAACTTTGAAATCTGTTTTGTAATCGGGAATGATCTCTCTTGTCAACGAGGGGAGACTTAGAAAATCTGAAACTTCATTTTATGTCGCTAAAAATAACAACTCAATAAACCACAAGGCTTATAAAAATAAATAAATAAATATCGTCTTTATTAAGATGTTAATTACATGTGATGTGAGTACATATTACCCACACACATGGTGTAGTAGAGGAGGCGAAATTTTAACCATCGGTTACTCTTACATCTAACCTCTTCAACATACAACGCGCTTACAAACAAAAATAAAGCAACAATTACATACTAACATAGTAAAATCAATAATCGAGAAGATACATCAAAATATAAATAACCTACGTCTGAGAATTCTGCTTATTTAACAGCACTTCCCTATATAATCGACGAAGTCGGCCAATAGTGCACGTTTTCAGTTCTGGGTTCATGGTATTGTATATATTTACTGCATTATATGTAAAACTGCGCTGAAACAAGGCAGTGCGATGCTGAGGCATAGTCAAGCGATCTGGCCGTCTATACCTATCATGCACCAAATTTCGGGATACTAGCTTCTCCCTTAAATAAATCGGAACTGAAGTTCCTAAGAGCCTCATTAAGAATATTACGAAGTGCAGTTGCACAGTATTAGCAAAATTTAACCATTTTAACTCATTTATTTTTAAAGATATGTGATCATATTTTCTCAAATGAAATATAAACCTACTGCAGACGTTCTGTACATACTGCAATCGTCTCCTTGAAAGCGCATCCAAGCAAGGATGGTACACAATACTACAATAATGAAATGAAGACGAGACCAAAGACTCACACAATTTTTTCCTCATCTTAAAATTCAGAATAAAACGATTTGCATATAAAACTTTCATTTTCGCATAACTTTTTTGTAAGAGCACCCTAACATATTCCCTGAATCTGAGATTTGTATCAATGCAAAGACCCAAATTCTTAGCACAATCAGAAAACGGTAAATCCTGATCAGCCAGCCTCAGTCTTAAAGCCATGCTCAAGGTTGGTCGCCGATTTTCCTTGCAAAACAATAAAACCTGCGTCTTGTCTGGATTTAGCCTCAAATTATGTTCATCCGAGTAAACTGACAAAGCCATGAGATCCTGATTTAAATTTTCTGCTGCAGACTCAGGATCCGATGGTTCAAAGAAATGAAGCAACTGTGTGTCATCAGTATACGACTGAACCGATGAATATGCAGCAGTTTGGAATATATCAAAAGTATATATAAGAAACAGAAGAGGCCCCAGTATTGAATCCTGGGGCACTCTCGAGATAATTTTACCAGCAGTTGAACAAACATCATTCATTCGCACTCTCTGCCGTCTACCCGACAAATAGCTATAGAAAAATTGTACGGAGTGATCTGCGAAGCCCAGATAGTGCAGTTTAGCACAAAGTAGATTATGATCCAGCACATCAAAGGCTTTCCAATAATCCAGCGAGACTAATATAACAGCCATATTTTTATCAATAGCTCTGATTATGCTATCAGTTAAATTCGATAAAGCCGTTGATGTGCTATGACCCCTCCGGAAGCCACATTGATGCAAGGGGAGCAACCTATTAGTCAAGAGATATTCTGGAACCAGTGTATGTACTGTCCTTTCCAAGACTTTTGACATAACTGGTAACAAACTAATTGGACGCAAATCTCTGACGGTTAGAGGATTTTTAACTTTAGCAACAGGGCACACAATAGACTCTTTCCAGCTCTCTAGAAAATACCCACTCTCCAGGCAACAATTAACTATATGGGTTAGATGATATAAGATAACAGGTAAACTGAGTTTAAGCATAAAAAGTGTCAAACTATCATTTCCAGCAGCATTGGATTTTATACTATTAACACACCTGCAAATTGACTGACCCATTAGGAAATTAAAGTTCAGATCTAAATTCCTCTTATTGTTACTGTAATAATGTATTTTACCAGCACAGTTGTCAGACTTTCGGAAAACGCTCAAAAAGTATTCATTTATATCATTCACATTGGCCAAATGTGCAGGCAGACGAGGGTCTCTTTTGAACCCGTGTGAACATTACATTGCTGAAGTCCCCTCCATAATGATTTTTGCATTTTTTTGTGTCTCTAAATATGCAAGATATCCCAATTTTCACGACGCATACGGTAAAGTGTGAGATCTCGCATTTCTTTATAATATTGATGACTCTCCTGAGTTTTATTTCTCTTAAACTGAGCTAGTGCGCGGTCTCTTTCTATCATTAGCGCTTTTAAAGCAGGTGTTAGCCAGGGAGCTGGAGGCTTGTTTACTCTTACCGTTCTGAGAGGGCAATGGTCTCTAAACACGCCTGATAAGTGAAAATTAATAAATCTGACCTTGTCCTGAATATCCTCAATATAATAAATGTCATCCCACGATATGCGCTGTAGGTCAGTATAAAAATTATCCTCATTAAAGTGCTTAAAATCTCTGTAAGTTATGAATTTTTGTGGACATAATTTTGCGAAAATATTTAATTTACAATATGTTAATTAATATTTTCCGCGTCTAAAGTGCCCACAGAGACAACACACTCCTCATCCGTAACAAAAATAGGATCCGACAATGTTGATGTTCTTTGAGTAACTCTGGTTGGCTCATTGATGACTTGAGCAAAACCAAGGGTGTCAAACACTTCCGACATAGGATTGAGTAAACAATCTGGCATCATGTTAATATTTAAATCACCCAGAACCATAACACGTCCATACAATGCCAAAACCTCAGGGAGAACCTGGTCAAGAAAATTAACAGAATCTAGAATATTGTTTTTGGTGCGATATATTACACCTACCACACAAAATGATTTAAATTTAACTCTTATCCTTACCCAAAGGCTCTCAAGACCATGCACCCGCTGCGGCATCTTATCTGCTGCCTATTTCAACCACCAAGTGATACTAATTTTAGAACACTTTTCGATTCTCTTGTAGACATCATCGATTATTTAGAAAGTATTTATCCAAATGTCAAAATTGTCATTCTGAACGACTTTAATGTCCGCAATATTAACTGGCTTAAGTATTCAAATACCACCAACGCACAAGACGGTGAAATTGAATTATCCTTAATCAGTTGTGGCTTTACTCAGCTTATCGATGCACCAACAGCAGTTTCTACTCGTGAGGGAGGGTTCTTCAGTCTTTTTTACACTATCACTTTTAATCTGTCATAAGGTTCTTTCGACCATAAACTGATTGCGATATCGAGTATTTTAACAATCAATACTAAGTGGCACCTAAGCCGCATACGTTTTGGCACTACAGCTCTGATAAAACATGCATGGCGTTTAATGGATTGTATTCAGAAAAGAGATATTCACCTGATTGGAGATCCATAACTCACCAACAACCTTGATTCCTTGGAACATCGAAGAACGGTTTGTGAATTGAATATTTTCATGGACGTGGTTAGAGACTTCAATCTATTCTGCAAGTACTATCAAGGCAAGTATTCTATGGATGTAGCCCACTTTATTCCTGTCAGAGAGTCTCATTCTAGAAATACACGCCGAGCTAATATATCGCATCCGTATGGCATTCTAACTCCTTGTAGCACGACCCTCTACGAGATTCCTTTTATACAAAAAACCTCATCGCCATGAATGATTTACCCACAAATTGTGTTTCTCACCGAGTATAGTTCGCAGCGATTCAAGACCAACATGACTCGCTTTTTTTTTTATACATGTGTCGTTAGGAATAGGACTAATATAAAAATAATACAAATATAAATGGACTTGGAAACAATAATAAAAATTATTGAAAATCTAATAACGGTTTGCGCAAAAAATAGATCGACCATAGATGCCATATTTATAGTGGAGCAGATAATGGAAAAAGCTAAAGAATTTAACGAACCTGCGTATATGTGTTTCGTCGACATGATTCAAGCCTTCGATAGGTTGCAATTAACAGATATTAAAAAAAAAACTCCGCCTGCAGTGTTGATGGATGGATTGAGTAGTTCATCAACACTGTTGCCGGTCCCAAGCCCGGATAAAGGAGGAGGGTTGTGACGTTAGGAGTTAGCACCCCTAACACACACAAAACCTAAACTGGGAAATGCTAGTTGTTTTTGAAAAGTAGGATGAAAAATCACAAGATAAGCAAAAATCTCCGGGTGGCAATCCACATCTTCGAAGAAGGGAGCCCCATCGGATACGGGGAATTGCCCCCCCCCCCCAATTCTACTTCAAAGCGAATAGTTAACCCAAGCTTAAAACTTAGCCAACGAAGAAATCTCGAAACAGAATAGCTGCTTTCGGCACCTGGAATATACAGGAATGGAGGACAAAGAACATCGAAGTCATAAAAGTGTTTAAGAAAATGAACATAGACAATTTAGTAATAAGCGAGACGAAGAAAAAGGGAAGTGGAATAGAAGAAATAGATGAAGTGATGCATTGTAGTTGAGTGGAGTAAAGAAGGAAGAAAAGAGCAAAAGCTGGAGTTGGAATATTAGTAAAAAAGAAGTGGAAAAAAGAAAATAATATCTTGTGGACCCATCAATGAAAGAATCATAAAACTAAATATAACAATGCTAGGAAAAGACATGGTAATATTAGTAGTATACGGCCCAACAGAAGACAGCACTATAAGAGAAAAAGATAATTTCATGGAAACACTAGAAATAGAAATACAAAAAGTAAAGAAAAACCAAGAATTAATAATAATGGGAGATCTGAATGGGAGAACAGGAAGGAAAACAAAGAACAATACCGTAGGATCATTTGGAGAAGACATTACTAGCGACAACGGAGAGAGACTAATAGAGCTGTGTGAACTAAACGGCCTCAAAATAACAAACGGATTCTACAAACACAAAGACATCCACAAATATACTTGGATGCAAGAAACACGAAACTTAAAATCAATAATAGATTACATTATAATTAAAAACGATACCACTATCAAAATAAAAGACGTAAGAGTAAAAAGAGGGGCAGAATGTGGAACAGACCATAGACTATTAATAGCAAATATAAAAGTAGCGTGGTACAAGACAATAAAGCAAAAAGGAACAATAGAGAAAGAAAACAGAAATACTAATGAGATAACAGAAAAAGCAGACAAAGAAATAAAATACAAAATACACTTACTGCAAGACGAAACGATAAGAGACCTATATAGACGACGATCCAACAGATGTATGACAACATAAAAGAATGCATCAAACAGGCGGCCCTAGAAGCATTAGGTAAAGAATACAACGAGAATAAGAAACATAACATTAGAATCTCTGAAAAAACCAAAGAATCTATAAAGGAGAAAAAAAGACTATACGAAAAGTGGCTGAATACAAAATCAGAAGAAGATCTACAGAAATATAAAGAGAAAAATGCAGAAAAACGAGGAGGATGATAAACAAAGAAAAGAACGAGAGATGGGAAAAATCGTGCGAACATGTAGAACAGTATATAGGAGGAACTAGAAGCACAGAGTCATGGAGAATAATTAAAGCATTAAGGACTAACAATAGAGAGAAGACGTATATATAGTACATCCCAGAAAGCGAGTGGGAAGAATATTATAAGAAGCTGCTGGCAGAAGACAGACAAGAATTCCAAGAAGAGAACCCTGAAGAAGAACAGAATAAGTAAATAAAAGGGATAGAACTAAGCTATGAAGAAGTAAAGAAGACAATAAAAACACTCAAAAATGATAAATCTACAGGGCCTGGGGTGTGGTAAATGAAATGATTAAGTACGGGCCTAATAAATTACATCGAATGCTGAGAAACATGTTCCACAGAGCGATAAATGGAGAAAAAATACCAGAGGAATGGTCAAAAGCTTATATAGTATCTATATTTAAAAAGAGAGACCGCAGAAAATGCACAAACTATAGAGGCCTAAGCATAATATCGAGTATGGGACGTTTGTATGGAAAAATTATTAAAAATATCATGGAGGAAAATATAAAAGGAAAAATTGGAGAAGACCAAGCAGGCTTTACGGCCGGAAAATCATGTATAGACCACATATACACTATAAAACAAACAATGGAAAAAAAAACTGGTAAAGAATAGAGAAGTTCATCTAGCCTTCATAGACATAAGAAAGGCCTATGACTCGGTACCAAGACAAAGATTATGGAACGCAATGAAAGAAATAGGCATTGACAAAGAACTAATATACGCAGTAAAAGCTCTCTACGAAAACAACACAGTGAACATAAAAATAGGACATAAAATAGGGAAGATACTCCAAACATCAAAAGGTCTATTACAAGGATGCTCTACATCCCCAACACTATTCAAAATATACCTCGAACAAACATTAAAAAAATGGAAGAGTACTTATATACTCTAAGTTTCGTAGACGACCAAGTAACCACAGCGCAAGATGAGGAAGACCTCACTTATATGGTAAGAAAACTGAAAGAAGAATACACTAAAGCAGGATTAGCAATAAACTTTGATAAAACGGAATATCTAACAACAAAGGAGGGAGACGTGGAGAATCTAGAAGTCGATAACGAATCAATAATTAAAGGAACCGATAGATTTAAATATTTAGAAACCATCATTTCAAAAAAACGCAACATCAGAAGAGGAGATTAAAGCTAGATTAGGACAAACGCGAACATGCATAAGACAATTAATTTGTCCAGTTGTTGTGGAGTGTAAAGCTTTCTGGTTCGAAATAATATTCCCAACTTTTGAGAAGCTCTCCTTGCTATGCCTGCAACATGTTCATGCCAGGACATATTTGCTCCCAAATTAACTCCCAACAAATTGAGTGACGTTGTTAGAGGAATGGAGTGCCCCGACATTACTATGTCGGGTTCAGCAACGTTAACTTTTTTAGAAAAAACTGCCGCCTGGGTTTTTGTAGCGTTAAATTCCACTTGGTTACTGTCACCCCAAGATAAAATTTCTTCCAGGTCTTTGTTAAGTTGAATGACTTCCTGCTGTCTGCGGATATTCGAGCGCTCAAAGTGAAGGAAGAGATAAACGTACTGTCATCTGCAAAGCTGTAGGTTGGATTCTCGGTCTTTTCCAGCAGATCGTTAATGTAAATGAGAAAAAGAGTAGGAGACAGTATGGAGCCTTGAGGTACATCGGCGTTGATAGTGAAGGTGTTATATATATATATATATATATATATATATATATATATATATATATATATATATATATATATATATATATATATATATATGTATATATATATATATATATATATATATATATATATATATATATATATGTATATATATAAATATATATATATATATATATATATATATATATATATATATATATATATATATTTAATCCTTCAATTACTTCCATGTCCATTATTGAAAATTGGCACTACAATGTCTTATGATCCCGAATTAATGCAATAATGATAATAACTAAACGTTCATTAACCCAATAAAAAAAAGTTTACACAAATGAAAGTGCATTGTAATTACTAGGTTTAACTAAATTGAATTAATGGCCCATGTTTGGAATCCCAAACACGAGTATATCATGCAGGTATTTAAAAAACGATTCCTAAAGTTAATAATAACAATATAATCAAACAATTTAAGATAGTTGTTTATATAGGAGGATGGCTTGATAAGTCTGGCATATTTCTACGAAATAGCGAGCAATTTCCTAAAACGGCATGACTGTAAGTGGTCGCTGTTACACGTTTCAAGGATAAAGGATAAAAGATGATAAAGGATAAAGGATAAAGGATAAAGGATAAAGGATAAAGGATAAAGGATAAAGGATAAAGGATAAAGGATAAAGGATAAAGGATAAAGGATAAAGGATAAAGGATAAAGGATAAAGGATAAAGGATAAAGGATAAAGGATAAAGGATAAAGGATAAAGGATAAAGGATAAAGGATAAAGGATAAAGGATAAAGATAAAGGATAAAGGATAAAGGATAAAGGATAAAGGATAAAGGATAAAGGATAAAGGATAAAGGATAAAGGATAAAGGATAAAGGATAAAGGATAAAGGATAAAGGATAAAGGATAAAGGATAAAGGATAAAGGATAAAGGATAAAGGATAAAGGATAAAGGATAAAGGATAAAGGATAAAGGATAAAGGATAAAGGATAAAGGATAAAGGATAAAGGATAAAGGATAAAAGGATAAAGGATAAAGGATAAAGGATAAAGGATAAAGGATAAAGGATAAAGGATAAAGGATAAAGGATAAAGGATAAAGGATAAAGGATAAAGGATAAAGGATAAAGGATAAAGGATAAAGGATAAAGGATAAAGGATAAAGGATAAAGGATAAAGGATAAAGGATAAAGGATAAAGGATAAAGGATAAAGGATAAAGGATAAAGGATAAAGGATAAAGGATAAAGGATAAAGGATAAAGGATAAAGGATAAAGGATAAAGGATAAAGGATAAAGGATAAAGGATAAAGGATAAAGGATAAAGGATAAAGGATAAAGGATAAAGGATAAAGGATAAAGGATAAAGGATAAAGGATAAAGGATAAAGGATAAAGGATAAAGGATAAAGGATAAAGGATAAAGGATAAAGGATAAAGGATAAAGGATAAAGGATAAAGGATAAAGGATAAAAGGATAAAGGATAAAGGATAAAGGATAAAGGATAAAGGATAAAGGATAAAGGATAAAGGATAAAGGATAAAGGATAAAGGATAAAGGATAAAGGATAAAGGATAAAGGATAAAGGATAAAGGATAAAGGATAAAGGATAAAGGATAAAGGATAAAGGATAAAGGATAAAGGATAAAGGATAAAGGATAAAGGATAAAGGATAAAGGATAAAGGATAAAGGATAAAGGATAAAGGATAAAGGATAAGGATAAAGGATAAAGGATAAAGGATAAAGGATAAAGGATAAAGGATAAAGGATAAAGGATAAAGGATAAAGGATAAAGGATAAAGGATAAAGGATAAAGGATAAAGGATAAAGGATAAAGGATAAAGGATAAAGGATAAAGGATAAAGGATAAAGGATAAAGGATAAAGGATAAAGGATAAAGGATAAAGGATAAAGGATAAAGGATAAAGGATAAAGGATAAAGGATAAAGGATAAAGGATAAAGGATAAAGGATAAAGGATAAAGGATAAAGGATAAAGGATAAAGGATAAAGGATAAAGGATAAAGGATAAAGGATAAAGGATAAAGGATAAAGGATAAAGGATAAAGGATAAAGGATAAAGGATAAAGGATAAAGGATAAAGGATAAAGGATAAAGGATAAAGGATAAAGGATAAAGGATAAAGGATAAAGGATAAAGGATAAAGGATAAAGGATAAAGGATAAAGGATAAAGGATAAAGATAAAGAAATATTGTGCAGTGATAAAATATTTTTATTTGAAAACGTGGACTGCCGCCCACATAGAAACTGAACTGTAGGAAATTCATGGGTACTCTATACCAGCACTTAAAACTATTTATTACAGGACAAATGAATTTAAATGTGACCGTATGAGCACTGCAGTTACTGTACGTTTATGACGCATGATTTAGGTTTTTTCTGAAGAAATGGTCGATAAAATTCATGGTATCGTGATAGAAGATTGTCACGTCGACAGATCGCTGAGATGGTAAGCATCTCAAATGAATCACTAGCATTATAAGCCTAATTATATCCAATGCTGGATGTAGGTCTTTTCCCGAATTTCCATCTCAATCTATTTGCAGCTGTCGTAATCCATCCGATGCCCGCAACCCTCTGTATATCATCCCGCCATCTTGTTTTGGGACGTTTTACGCTCCTTTTCAGTTCTTGTGGTCCCCATTCTAATGTCCACTTGGTCCATCGATCACTGGTCGTGTTTGCTACATGTCCAGGCCATTGCCACTTTCTTTCTGCTACGTGCTCTATAATATCCTTCAATTTTGTTTGTTCACATATCCACTTTCTTCGTTTTCTATCTTTAAGTTTTATTCCAATCATCTCCGAGTGGTGTAAAATCCATCTATAAACTCACTTTTCTTCTAAATTGAAAAATAAACAAAAATTCCATATGTCGCACACTTTCTACCATGTCACAATATATATATATATATATATATATATATATATATATATATATATATATATATATATATATATTTATATAAATAATAAAGAAAGAAAGAAAAATTCTTAAATATAAAATTTGTTGGGGAACTCGGCAAAGGGCGCACAGTGTGTCGCGTAGAAACATGCTAGGTGGACAAAATTCATGTTATGATTTCCAGGAAATCTTATTTGCAAAACGTAAACAACACCACCAAACCCGAATTCCGAGAAAAGGTTGTTTATCAAATTTGCAAGTGGCGAGTCATAAGCGTCAGAAGTCAGGTAATGAGTTTAATGCAGCTCTTTCAATCAATCAGTTGCAATTTAGCGACACTTTCGTGCACATCTTATAGTGACATATTGTAATATTGTGAAAGTTTTTGTGATGAATATTAATACTGAGGGTAAGTACTATTTTTTAATGTATTTTTTTAATCAGAATCTATTAATTTGAATTTTTAGTATTTTTTTAAATAGCCTATATATTTTAGCGTGTTTTTTTTTTTAAAAAAAAATTGAAAGTTCAGAATATACAGACATTCACCTCTATCCGGGCTAGTTTTTAGATATTACACAGAAATAACTTTATTCTTCGTAAAAATACACATATTCTTTAGCACACTTCAGTACAACATGTTTTTTTCTTTTTTTCCAGAACACGTTTACTCTATTTCAAGGGTAGCCTTTTTTGAGGAGTGGTTCAAACACACGAAGAATGAAAAAAACTCGCGTGTATATGACTTTCTTTCTTCAAAATTTCACTTTGGTGACATTACTGAAAGCAGCCAAAAAGAAATAAAGTTGAAGATATCCAACTTGTCTAATAAGTTTGGTGCCAAATGGTTGGCTTCAGGAAAGTCGAAGGAGCGTTTTTTAATTAAAAATAAGAATTGGTTGGATGAAGCAGACATACAGTTTACTGCGAGTTCTTTTGCGCCACAACCTTCAACATCAAGTGAGAATGTGACTCCTGCAGGAAGACCTCGCAAAGATTTCGAGGAATCGTCGTTTAAGACGAAGAAACGTCGCGTCGTGGATCTCGTAGAATCCCGAAGTGTCAGTGAATTGGTGACTGCTGCCGAAATTGCTGTGCGTTCAGCAGGGCAAAGGAAAATTGCCAATGTGATTAGAGACATTAGTGAAAGCCCAGATAACATTAAGTCTAAAAATACCAGTTCCGTTAATCCTAGGCAATTAAGTAGTGACGAAGCCTTAGCTTACTATATAGATTCTAAGTCAACAACGCATTCTTACAAACAAACTAGGAAGTGGTCCATGAAGGCAGGCATAATGTGTTTCGTCATATTTTTAGTTTAAAAAAGTCCAAACAGGCCTGTTACCCTGCAGAGGAGCACATTGCTATAACAGAAACTCGTGCTGAAATAAATTTGCAAGCCTTATTAAATAAAACAGTGGAACGTCTAGTATTAGCACAGAATGAAGTTATCAGCAGTGTGCTCCCCAACAAGTTCATCGTTACACTTGTTAGTAAATGGGGATGTGATGGAAGTTCTGGGCACAGCACATACAAACAGAGATTTGAGAACACTGAATATACGGACGAGTTTCTTTTCGCATTTTCTTTAGTTCCCCTTAAGTTATATGATGGGTCCAAAATTATTTGGCAAAATCCTCGGCCTTCATCAACTTTGTATTGTCGCCCAATCAAATTTATATTTGCCAAAGAAACGAACGACTTCACGTTAGTGGAGACAAATAGATTGTGGGAAGAAGTTAATGCTCTTCTTCCAACACTTATCAACTTTGGTGATTCTCAAATCTCTGTAAAACACGAACTTTTGCTGACAATGACAGACGGAAAGGTGTGTAAAGCCTTAACGGAAATTAGTTCATCCCAAAAGTGTTTCATCTGTGGCGCCACCCCCAAGACGATGAACGATGACCCCGCGATGTTTAGCAGCAATCAAGAACATTTTGGCTTTGGTTTATCTACACTTCATGCTTGGATTCGTTGCTTCGAATGTCTTTTACATATCAGTTACAAGTTGAATATTAAGAAATGGCAGGCTAGAAGCAACGAAGACAAAGCAGATATCAAGGTTCGTTCCTTGGAAATCAAATTGAAATTTAAGAACGAAATGGGACTCATTGTAGATAAACTAAAGCCAGGATTTGGTCCTTCAAATGATGGAAATACAGCCCGTCGCTTTTTTAAGAATGCTGAGATGAGTGCTCAGATCACAGGGTTGGACGTTACAATTATAAAAAAGTTTGATGTTATTTTGAGAACATTGTCTTCTGGATTCGAGATAAACTTAGTTGACTTCAAAAAAGTTTGTCTTGAAACCAGAAAACATTATCTTAGTCTCTATTCGTGGTACTGTATGCCTGCTACTGTGCATAAAATATTAATTCACAGCACAGAAGTCATCAAAGCGGCATTGCTTCCAATTGGGCAGCTTTCCGAAGAGGCTCAAGAAGCACGGAACAAAGATTGCCGCAGATTTAGGGAGTACAACACCCGCAAGTGCTCGCGTGTTGCCACGAATAGAGACTTACTGTGCATGTTAATTATAACATCTGATCCTTTGATCAATAGCCTTCGAGAGATTCCCAAAAAAAAGCCGGAAAAAATATGTACAGATGTATTAAAGTTAATTGTAAGCCCTAGCATAGAAGAATCAAGATTGGAATCGTCATCATATTGTCGCACAATGCCACAAAATGATGACGATTATACAGTAAACGACTCATCAGAAGACTCTGATGATGATTATTAGGTTCAGCTACTATTTTTAGTTATGTAGTGCTTGTACTAAGCATGTAAACCTTGACTTGTAAATTTTTCTTTATCAGTAAATGAGTATTTTTATTTTACATATAATTACAGTCAGTGTCATTATGCTAAATTTATTTAATTATTTTAAAATTAAACAAAAACAATTTTTGACTGGAATTTTCAAAAACAACAGCAAGAAATATGTACCTTAAAAAAATCAAAAACATTTTAAAATACCAACTACTTATGTATGTATAATGCACAAGCTACCTACCTGAAAGGCAGGTATTATTTGAGTTTACCCGTTTTGTGTCAATAAAACTAAGTAATATGGATTAATTGTTTTATTTTTAATTGACAAATGCGATAAATGATTTTTTCATCTGGTTATTATTAAAAATAATAATACAGTGTCTTTCATTTAGTTGCACATTCAAGTTTGTAGAAAAATTCTTGCACATACGCAGAATATTTTGTTTTTGTTATACAATGTTTTGTGCAGCTGGACAAAAAATACAGGTAAGCGAAATGCAGCTAAATGAAAGACACTGTATTATAATTTTTAATTCTAATAACCATACAAAATACCCTTGCCCTTTAGTTCCGTTATCTACCTGCTAAGCTGATGCAATCCTACCGCGATATGCAAGAGTGGCCGTATTACACAAATTTTATCGATATTGAGTACCTGCGGTAAATTGTGAATAAAACCCACATTTATTAACTGATTTTCATGATTAATACCTTATTTTATTTTCCAGATACACAGCTGTCAGAAAAATGTATAATATTTGTTTTTCTTTTGTTATTGCGCTTTTTTAGCGAAAAAAATAATGAATTTTACACGAAAAAATTTTTTTTCTCTCCATTAATTTCTAAATAACTCCAAAACGATAAAAGATAGAATAAAATAATATTCAATCAACTTTAATAAAATTTTGTTACGCATTTTTTAATGTTTATTTATAAAAATCTGACAAGTTGTTCCCGAGTTATCGTTAAATATGTCTGCGTAGCTGACTAATTTAGGGGAAAAAATTAGCCACGCCCATAAAAAAAACCAACGCGATGAATTTTTTTCTTAAAATAACTTAATATGCCTAGAATATACATAAACAATTGAAATAAGTGAAAAAATAATTTTGTCCAGCTAACGTGTACTAGTCGACACACTGTGGGGCGTGATAAATGTTCACACAATGTACATTAGGCCAATTTTTCGGTCCTTGGTTGGGACCTTCTTCAGGGCAAAAACTAAAAAGGAGAATGAGTCTACTAACTGAGAAAACTTCGGCAAAAATTAAATTATTCAAATTATTATTATTATTGTTAATAAACTTATGTAGAAAATACAATAAAATATAATATAAGATGTAATATAAGACAAAAACACTCACAAGAATAGTGAGAAGTTGAGTTAACAAGAATGGTCATAATTAGCTTATAACATAGAAATGACTAATAATCCATTAAAGTAAAACACTATAAACTAATATATAAAGCTAAAAAAGATCGAATTTTTAACAGGGATGTGTTTGAAAACCCTGGATGCTGAAAACATTTTTAATTAATTCACCCGAAACAACCACCTGTGGTCGGAACCATGTACGAAATGATTGACATACAGATGACAGAAGACAGCTACCTGACAGAGATAAGAGATTTTTTTGAAAAGACCTAAAACCGAAAATTGTAAAGAACCGAAAGGAGAACTGGTCCACTGAAAAATGTATAAATGGTCAAATAAAGAAAAGAAGAAATTACCAATTGAACGACCTTAAAACCGATATGAAAATTCGGATCAAAAACAACCGTGAATTTTGGGTAAAAACGATGGGAAACGAGAGAGCTAGCAAAAAAAGAAAAAAAGAGGATAGTATGGATTATTAGTCGTTTCTATGTTATAAGCTAATTATGGCCATTCATGTTAACTCAACTTCTTACTATTCATGTCAGTGTTTTTGTCTTATATTTTATTGTATTTTCTACATAAGTTTATTAACAATAATAATAATAATAGTTTGAATAATTTAATTTTTTTTCTCAGTTAGTAGACTCATTCTCCTTTTCAATTTTTGCCCTGGCTTAATGAACATTGTGTGAACATTTATCACGCCCTTTGCCGAGTTTCCCATATATATACACCGAGCACAGTTTTCCAAATAGCCCTTATACGAAAAATACACAAGTTAAATAATTATATTACTTAAGTAAAGTAGCTATATTAGTGCAAGAACTCACACATTGAGAGTTCTATCTCCACCAATCGTATTATTTTGAGAAAGCAAACATACAAAATTTTCAAAAGAACACTAGTAAGACAGTGAGCATCTAAAATAGTCATTCCATAATATGAAAGCTTCGTTGTTGAAGAATTTTTTGATATAAATAAATCTAAATTATAAGAAAGTTATGTTTGACTTTGTTGAAAAATTACAGCCTATCATGTACAATCTGTACTCTCAAACAACTTTCCCCTGCAACACTAATAAAAAATTATCTGAAATATATTCGTAACATTTTTTATTATCTTCTTGTTAGTAACATATAAGTTACTATAAGTATTATAAAAGATAGTGTTTTAGTATTACAGTTAAAGTTGTTTTAAAAACTAAGTTCTTAGTTCCCAGGAAACTTTGTGTCCATATTTAGGACGTAACGCAACTTTAACTACTACCTCAATGTCCCTAATATTTTTATAGGCTGTATGAATTCTATATTTTCTCAGGACAGTTGCCAAAAGGGTTTTCATAGCCAAGAGGGCGTATCCAAAACCTAAAAAATATAAAAATAAGACAGATATTTTTCTATTGCAAAACACAGTTTAGCTCTCATTCTTTGGAAATTGGTGGTGATAAAACAAATAACCCTGTATAAGGAACTTTGGGATAGACGCATATATTTTCGAAATATGCAAGAAAAATCGTTCATATTTCTACACATCAGAACGTCAATCCTCTTTATTATGTCTCTGGGAATGAGACACTTCATGAATTTCAAAACTAAACTGCCATTTTAAGTACTAACCAATACAGTTTCTAGGTCCATATGAAAAAGGAATGTAGCAGCAAGGGTGTCTTTCAGCAATTTTCTCTGGTAGAAATCGATCCGGGTCAAATTTTATAAGGATCAGGCCAGTATTTTTCATTTCTATGAGTTTTTATGATAGGAAAGGCTATCGTGGTTCCTCCTAGAAGGACATGGTCACCTAAAACATATTAAATTATTTATTTTCTTTTATTTATTTGAAGTGACTGATAAAGCCAGCGTTATCAGATTTGACAAAATTAAAGGCCTTAAAACATAAAAATGTATTTTTATTTATTATAGAAAAAAATGTAGAATTGTCCGTAGGGTTATTGGTCATCAACATGAGTATCTTTAATAATACTTCCCATAAACCGTCTCATCTTATCGAGAACGGACGAGTTTAGCTTTATAACCACTTGAATAAGTGTGATAATTGGCACTAATAATAATAATAATTAACAAGAAACACAACGACAAAGAAACCCCAACAGCACAAAACCAAAATTCAAATGGCAAATAAGAATAGGAAACAAAATCAACAACATCAGGAGAGATCTAGGACACCTTATCCAGTTTATAAACGGGAACGCGTCCACACGTGTCACACAAGATGAAAACAAGATCAAGCACAAACAAAACGTGAATCTCTTTTTCCGCACACATGCCGCTCCTGGAGTGCTTTAGGGACTTCCCTGTAGCACGTGTGCTAGAACCATAAAAAAAAATATCCGTATATGCCGCAAGACTTCCGTAGATACAAAGAATCAAACGAGAGGAAAGACACCAACAACCTCTTCCGAAGAAACGGAAAACAGTTTTACCGAAAAACTATGTACAACAAACAGACAGCAGTGACTGAACCACCAAACAAACAAGAACTCACAGATTATTGGAAAAGTATCTGGTCAGAAACCCAAACTACACAATAATAACGCTCCCTGGATCAAAGCCGAAGAAGATAAATACAAACGTGTGACAGAACAAGAAAATTTTACATTAACTACACAAGAAATTACAGAAACAATCAAACACACATACAACTGGAAATGTCCTGGAATAGACAATATACATAACTTCTGGTACAAACAGTTTACCACCACACACGAAGCACTGACATACCAAATCAACAAAGCCATTGTACTACCAAACATATTCCCCACTTTTCTTACAAAAGGAATAACATACGTCAAACCCAAAAGCTCAGGCACCACCAACTCGTCAAACTACCGACCTCTTACCTGTCTTCCAACCCTATACAAGATCATCACAGCTACAATTTCCAAGAAAATAGAACAACACCTAACAGACAAAAATATTCTCACAGAAGAGCAGCAGGGGTGCAGGAAAAATAGACGAGGATGTAAAGAGCAGCTGATTATCGATAGCGTCAATATTGAACAAACCAGAAAAGAGCACAGAAACCTTCACATCGGTTACATAGACTATAAAAAAAGCCTTCGACTGCATACCCCACAGCTGGTTAATCAGAGTCCTAGAAATCTACAAATTCAACCAAAACCTCAGGCAATTCCTCACGCAAATTATGAAAAACATGGAAAACCAAAATACGCCTAGAAACACAAACCGAACGCATCCAAACAGAAGAGCTGTACATCAGACGGGGTATATTTCAGGAGACTCGCTCAGCGCTCTATGGTTTTGCCTCTGTCTCAATCCACTCTCAAATATACTAAACAGAACAGAGCATGGCTTCAACATCAGACACCAAAAAGTGAATTAACATAAAATAAACCATCTCCTATATATGGATGACATAAAACTCTACGCTGCCACAAAAACACAGCTGAAAGAACTCCTCAAAATCACAGAAATATTTACCTTAGATATCAATATGGAATTTGGTATAAATAAACGCAAAGTGCTCCATATCAACAAAGGACAATGGAAGGGCCACCATGATACAGAAACCATCAACAACGAAACACTCGATAACATGCTCGACAAAGAAACATACAAATATCTAGGCTTCCGGCAAAGCACCAAACTCAACCACACTCACATCAAAAAAGAGCTCAGAACCGAATTCAAAAACAGTATCACAAAACTTTTACAAACAAAACTCAACTCCAAATATCTCACTAAAGCCATCAACACCTTCGCTGTACCTATACTTACATATTCATTTGGTATCATCAAATGGTCACAAACAGACATAGAAAACATTCACATCCTCATACGTTCTCAATTCACCAAATACAGGAAATAACACTTTAACGCATGCAAAAAAGACTTATCATCGAGAGGAAGGCAGGAGGAAGAGGAATCATAGACATCAGATCACTACATACAAAACAAATACAGGCACTTAGTAAATTCTTTCACAGCAAGCAAACCCAGCCTCCACACAGTAACAGTGAAAGCAGACAAAAACTACACACCCTCTCGACTTATCCCGGGCGAACCACCCAGCAGACACACACAGTCACGCCAACTACAACAAGAAAAAAATGAAAACGTGGAGAAAGCACTCCATGGAAAACCAGATACCACATAGATGAAGATCACGTAAATAAAAAACAATCATACACCTGGTTACAGGATGGGCAGCTATTCCCTGAAACAGAAGGCTCTTACTTGCCATTCAGAATAAAGTCATATATTAACCAGAAACTACCAAAAGCATATCATCAAAGATCCAATTATTACAGAAGACATATGCAGGAAATGCCACCAGCAGAAAGAAACGATCGAAACACA
>CM032448.1:25248149-25493108 GCA_019049505.1 Pachyrhynchus sulphureomaculatus
TGCCTTCATAAATTCAATGAATCAAGTTGAACCAGAAGCTTGGACATCATTTGTTGCAGTTGTAGAAAATTTTCTAGGCAAACATAAAGCTCAAAACTATGTTGAAATGGTTAACAAGATGCTTAATAGTTTCAAATCCTTAGGGTGCAATATGAGTATTAAAAATACACTATTTACACAGCCACTTAGACCGTTTTCCAGAAAATTTAGGAGACATGAGTGAGGAACAAGGTGAAAGATTTCATCAAGATATTAAAGTTATGGAGGACCGCTACCAAGGAAGATGGGACATGCACATGATGGCAGATTACTGCTGGAGTTTAAAAAGGGACTGTTTAAAAAAAACATTCAAGAATGTCGCGGAAAAGAAGCTTTCCAAGTGTTGAGTGACTATTTCATTTCTTCAATGTTTTTTTTTTGTTTGTAAGTACGACATAATATTGTATTTTGTATAACTAAAATAAAAATTTCGTATCTACTTTTGTTTACTACACTTACGGATTTGAGTTACAATAATGTAACTTATATTTCTCTAAAAATTGTATATCTTAAAAATTTGAGCTCCTAGGTACAAATGAATACGTTATTTGAATTCAGGACATCAAATTGATATAGAATCAGCTCAAAAAACCTCGACACCAAAACAGCTGTTCCCCTGTGTTATATGCCATAATATTTTAATATTTCGTATAATTAACTATTATGGAATAGTGGGCGTTGGAAGTTTTTTTTCGTGTAAAGGGGGCGGTGGTCCAGTAAAAGGTTGTGAACCTCTGGCCTAGTCGATAAGATGCCATTCTTAAACATATTTATGTGACGTAGCGTCTTCTACCTTTACCCTAGACAGGATCAGTTAAACTTGAAATCGATATTCTATTTTTTTTTTAGAAATTGATCCTGTCAATGGACAGATAAACTGGCGAACATTGAATACCATGTTTTTTTTTTTTGATCTGGATTTCCTCAATAAGGCAAGGAATGCAATAATCTCAGAATTTGTCTTTTTCTTGCGAATACAATACTTTGTTAGCAGGGAAGTAAAGATGAATATAACTATATTAGGAACATTTTATTTGTAACAATGGTGAGTGTTTTCGCATACCTGGAGCCGAGAAAAGTCCGTGGCCACTGATGGGTTCTATCATGAAGTACATGATGTCTTTAGGCAGTGCATGTGAATTGGTCAATAAAATCTCCATATGTCGCGGTTTTGCTACACCATAATATAGTCTTGGACCAAACCATACTTTGAATAGTCCAGGGTAGTATCTGAAGTACCGCAGAATAAGCTCAAAATTATCTAAAATATTATTAAAATAAATTACTAATACAGTTTCTTTGCTGCTGGGGGTTACTTAATATAGAAAAATAACTAGAGACCTGCAGGATTATATGCAATATAAAAATCTTGAAATATACATGCAAAGATGCATGAAAAATGCTTAAAGTATGCATGAAAAGGGTCAAAATATGCAATATTAAATAATAATAAAAGTAGTAATTTTTAGTATTTTATTTCAAAATCAGCATAAAAATTAACAAGTTATCGACGATGTTTAAATTTAATTAACAATTATTTAACATTTTTTAAAATTATTTAACATTTGTATTCTTGTACACGTAAACAATAAGGTATTGTTCCAAATGTTGGGTAGTAAGATTGTGTCCTTGATCACTTAAAATATTTTTTATAAGTGGAAAAAGACCGTTCCACATCTACTGCGGTAACTGGGCAGTATTTGAATTTGGATGCTATGTTAGCACTTATTGTTTCTGGCAAAAGTTCACCCGTCCCATTAATAAAACTATCAATTTGACACAAAGGTTCAAAGCCTGGGTTATTGCACAAAATGTTTTCAAACTTTTCTTTAACTCTACGCGGAGAATCGCTAAATGCTTCCTTGGATTGACGAACTGCCATAGCCTCTGCACTATCGAAGTCATTTACTACACCTTTGATGGACTCGAAATGTTCATTGTAAAATAGTACAGCTTCAATCCATATTCCCCATCGAGTTACCACTGGTTCGGGAGGTAAAGGCACATTTGGCAGTTTTTCTTTATAGGCGTTATTGCGAGCAGGCGCCTTAAGAAACACTTTCTTTGCTGATGAAATCAGTTTAATTACGTTTCCAAACGTGGATCGTACTTCTTCAGCGAGTCGATGGACTCCGTGAGCAAAGCACGTCACATGAATTAAATTTGGATAAAATACTTGGAGGACTTTGGCTGCCTTGATCATATAGGTAGCAGCATCTGAGAGAAATATAAACACTCTTTTATCAGCAGAAGATTCAGGAAATATTTTGTTTAATACCCTCATTCACAAATCTAGCGATCGTAGAATGATTTGTCTTGCCAAGTTCTTTGCAGGCCACCAAATAGGAAGAAGAAGGCTCTAATCTTAATGCACCCACAATTAAATTCGCAATATAGCGACCACAACTGTCGGTAGTTTCATTAGCTGAAATCTAAATAATGTCATCCTTAAGTTCATTACGTATTTCTTCCAGAACATGTTGGTAAATTATTGGTATGTAATTTTTACCCAGTGTTGATTCGTCTGGTATTTTTTGATTCAAGCAATATTTTCGCAGAAAATCTTTGAATGTAGGATTCGTAAGTTTGTGGAGAGGAATATTACTTGCAAGCAATGCTTCACATAAATCCATGCTAAAGTTTGTTTGCCTATAGAAGTGGAAACACTGCTACTTGCTGCTGTTATAAGTTGTTGTCGTGGGCCTTTTTTTTGCAATCCTGCGATATGAAGACTTATCTTGACATGCTGGTCAATTTGAAACTTTTTTGTGAACGAAACATTTTTCTCGCAAACTCGACAATATAATACATTTCCGTCGTATGTAAATGTTCCAGGATAATCAGCTACCCACGAAGAGACACTTTTTTTTGCGGGTGGCATGGTACACGTTAAACTTTAACATAACACGTTAAAAATTGTAAAAAGACTACACTGATGCAAGCGCGTCGACAATAATGTTAAAACTGATATCTTGTTTTAAAATAAAAAAAAATCGTCTTCGAGAAAATTGTTTATTTGATCCACGTTCAAGCATATATTCTTAGAAACTAACTACTTATCACTTAATATCCCGACCAAGAAACAAAGGAATAAAATACCGCCGTAATTTTGGGTATTCCCTTGGCACTATAACCTAATCGATGTTTAGACTATTGCAGGTAATGTTCCGGGGATAAGATCGATTCCAGACGGCGACATAACAATACCCTGAGCAATTCAATTGCCTAGTAATACCGAGAAATATTGTAAAAATAGGGAAAATATGCATCGGTACTAAATTTTTGGTAAAATATGCAATAATCGGTGAGAATGGTCTAAATATGCAAATGCATATGAAAATATGCAAATGCATATGAAAATATGCAAATGCATATAATCCGGTCTCTAATAATAACAAATGTTATGAAATACATATTTCCTTTGTCAAAATTTTATTTATTAAACATGACCGGTATTGCTAACAGAATAAAGGGGCAGAGAACTTAGCTCCCCTTGCGCTTAGGATAATAGTCAGGAATAAAGGAAGCTTGTCTTTTCACTCGCGACTTTTAAAAACTTTAGCTTTTGAATTTGGGTTTTTTTAAGTTAGTAAATCATTTTTAGTGTTCCATACAGAACATTTATAAGATCACTTCGGTGTTTGCCCGTCTACATGTCTTCTGTCTGGCTGTCCGTCGGTCACATTCGTTTTTCTCCGAAAAACTATTTGATACAGAAAGTTGAAATTTGGCACTAATATAGGAATTGATGGTCCAATCAGAGCCATGTAGTTTTGAAAGTTAACTTTTGACTTAAAGGATTAGTTTTGAGGGGTGAAATCAAAAGTAAAAAAAAAATACTAGGTTATCGAATGTGGTGTCAAATGAAAGCTTCTGAAAACACGAGTACAAAAATATATAAAATGTAATACTTCGCAAACTCTTCTTTGTATTATTTTTAGAAAATTGCCAAAAATCGCTGTCCATTTTCTCGAAAAGTACTGATCAAAAAATTTTGAAAAAATTCTGGAATATTCTCCACAGGGTGTAGATTGAACGGAAAGTACTTTCATAATTTATCTGGCATATAAAAAAACAAGAATTTCAAGATCATCAGTTCTCAACAAAGATTGGAAACACTGTTGAAAACTCATTTGAGGTATGTTTTGCGAAGTCACTGATATATATTTTGTCATAGTTTTTTCATCAGTACCCGGATAAGGTGTGAAACGGTGTTTTTGTGTGTTTGCTGAACCTAGCCCAGCTGATGAGCCGTGATACGACGAAACTCGTCTTGGGATTATCTAGCAAATACTTCTTGGAACTATGCGTATTTTTCTATCTGCCTTGGTTGCTTCACCGATGCTCCATATATATATATATTTATATATATATATATATATATATATATATATATATATATATATATATATATATATACATATATATATATATATATATATATATATATATATATATATATATATATATATATATATATATATATATATATATATATATATATATATATATATATATATATATATATATATATATACATATATATATATATATATATATACATATATATATATATATATATATATATATATATATATATATATATATATATATATATTTATATATTTATATATGTATATATATTAGAGTGACCGGATTTCATAGAGGGGGAAAAAATGTCGGAATCTTGTTCCCACAAAACGATTCCCCTTTCCAGATATTGAGATAGCGGAAATTTGAGCTCGATTAAACGACGTTAACCCGTGCCGCTCGTCGCCCAAAGTTTGAAAAAATCCAAATTTTTGGCCAAAAAGCTGACATATGGAGCCATAACTCCAGAACGGTAAATAATAGAAACACGCTTAATATCTCAAAAGAAAGCTAATGTTGTTCTTCAAAATTTATATTCTATACATAATTGTTGTTATTTTAAGTCAAACCGAGTTACAACAGCCTTTAGCCCCAAAAACGTGACCTGGTACCACTAGGAGCATACTTCGTATATTTTGTTATTAAGTGATAAATTTTGCTTTTTTGGTATATTTTTGGGTTTAAAGTAGAAATATAATAAAAAAACAAGTAATACTGATAAGTCTAATGACATTTTTAGTGTTCCATGCGGAACACTTATAAGATCACTTCGGTGTCTGTCTGTCTGTCTGTCTGTCTGTCACACACCCGATTTTCTCCGAAACTATTTGACACAGAAAGGTGAAATTTGGTAATAATATAGGAATTGATGGCCTCATCAGCGCCATGTAGTTTTGAGAATTAAATTTTGACTTAAGGGGTTAGTTTTGGGGGGTGAAGTCGGAAGTGAAAAAAAAATTTTTTTACTAGGTCATCGAGTGTGATGTCAAATGAAAGCTTGTGAAAACACGAGTAAAAAATATATATATAATATTATACTTGCGCGCACTTTTCTTTGTATTATTTTTAAAAATTCGCGAAAAATCGCTGTCCCGGGCCTTATCTCGAAAAGTACTTATCAAAAAATTTCGAAAAAAATTCTGGAATATTCTCCACGGGGTGTAGATTGAACGAAAATTATCACGAGTGCATTACCTTTAATAATTTATATGGTATATAAAAAAAAAAACAAAAATTTCAAGGTCATCAGATTTCAGTAAAGATTGGAAACAAACTTTGTTGAAAACTCATTTGGGGTGTGTTTTGTGAAGTCACTGATCATTTTATACCACCGTAACATAAATTTTTACTTAAGGGGTTCGTTTTGAGGGGTGAAATCGGAAGTGAAAAAAAATTTTTTTTACTAGGTCATCGAGTGTGGTGTCAAATGAAAGCTTGTGAAAACACGAGTAAAAAATATATATATAATATAATACTTGCGCACACTTTTCTTCGTATTACTTTTAAAAAATCGCTGTCCCCTACCTTATCTCAAAAAGAACTGATCAAAAAATTTTGAAAAAATTCTGGAATATTCTCCACGGGGTATAGATTGAACGAAAATTATCACGAGCGCATTACCTTTAATAATTTATTTGGTATATATAAAAAAAAAAAAATTTCAAGGTCACCAGTTTTCAGTAAAGATTGGAAACAAACTTTGTTGAAAACTCATTTGGGTGTGTTTTGAGAAGTCACTGATCATTTTATACCACCCTGACAAAAAATTTTATTTTAAAAACAATCAACGTACGGAACACTAATTGTGCAAGTTCAATTTGCACTTGACCGGTTTTTTATTTTAAAATATAAAAATTAGGTATATAATATATACAAAACAGACACAGAAAAGATACAGACGTAGTACCTACATGAGTTGATAATTTTACATAGTTATCTAATCTATTCTAGAGCTTTTGTTAAAGTCGTTTTTGAAACGTCAGGATATAATGCTCGGCATTTACTTACAACTTGCAGGACATATTGCTTTTGGTCTTCATCTTTTGTCAGAAGGTCGTTAAAGTCGGTTATTAATTTAACACCACGCTCAGCCATATCATTAACTACTTTTAATGTTTTGACAATTTTCAATCCTTCTTGGAAGTCATTATTTTGAGGCCAGGTGTTTGGATGTTGTCTTAGGAAATCTGTTTTTATATTAAATTGGTCAAAGAATGTAAACGTTTCTTTGGTAAGTAAATTTACCAATCCTCCATCAACTACCTCTTTTAAGTTTTCTTTCCTAACTTTTGGATTTACAACCCTAGCGTGCTGTGATGGTTCATCTGTGCTACCGAGCAATTTATTAGCCATTAACAACTTTTCATCGTCTGTAATGGTGGCATCAAAAAACGATAATCCCACCAACTTTGCATTCAAATACCACAAATGGTTCGAAAATTTGGTCAGGGCTATTTCTGCAATGTCGTTGTCACATTCTTTATAGTCTAACAGACAATGCAAAATACCTAAATCTTGCTTTGGTGCAAGATGAGCTTTTGGAGCATTGAACCAACCTTTACAATAAATTTTAACCAGGAATACAGAAATGGCACGCACAGAACTTTCTTCTTCTTTAGACATCTTAAATTGACGACGAAAAATGAACATTTTTAAGCAGTAAATAGCCTTTGCCATCCACCTAGCGTGATGAATGGCTCCTGGAGTTCTAAAACCCACAACATTGCCGTCTAGTGATCCAACAAATACGAGAATCAACTGCAATAGCTCCTTGTAGTCATCTCTGGGGTGGCTCTCAGTTAATTTGGTCTCGAATTCAGCAGTAACATTTGCAATTACTTCTGGAGTTAGCTGCTTTTGTATTAGATTGTCACTGATACCTGTGTCGTATTTTCCTTTGTCTATCTTGGGCCACGCAGTGAGGAATCTCTTGAAAATGTCTGGATGAGGTCCAGTGGTTGATCCCATTTTTGTGTCGAATACGCTTCTTAACAGAATTTCCAAGATATGGTGACGGCAAGCTAGGTATAACAATTCTCTTCCTAACATTTGCTCCAATATGACGCATGCTCCTTTGAGTCTTCCCGTGTTGGATGCTGTAGTGTCGAAGCACATCGCCTTGACGGTGTTGAGAAGACCCAATTCATGTAGGCATTCATATACGGCTACGGCTTGCTCCTCTCCAGAGCTGTTTGCTGTTACAGGAACTCCCAGCAGCTGTTCCTTTTCGCCATATGAAATAGCTATAGCTATTCGCTCACATTGTTCATTTTTTAAAACACCCGGTAAAAGTTTACCGTCCCAATGGACAACCACGGGCTCTTTTTCAGGAATGTTTACTTTATCAAAATTTTTTTTTATTATATTGTTCTCTGAACATTTGCCTTCTATCATGTAATAAAGTTTTCGAGACTTCGTACTATGTTGATCGATGAACTGACCGTGGTTTCACAGAGAGCGAGCACATGAGGTTTATTTGATTGCGGGTATTGGTGCCCTAAATTTATGTTCAAGTTTAACCTCGTATGTTGCAAACATCTATTTTAAAGTTGTTATTTCTGCATGTTGACTCCTCTGAATCAGCTTCCACCCGGAGATCCGAACGGGGGGATATTTTACCTCCGAAATTTTTTGTATCCAGATGCTTTCACATGAGATTTGATTCCACAATCCGAAGACATCGGCACAGCAACTTTACGCAGCCTAATCCGATGCGATGGTATCACACCGGGCGATGCCTGATGGGATCTGAGCATTTACCATCTAAGTTGCTCTTTTAGTCGCCTTCTACGACAGGCGGAATGTGTTAATATCAGATCTAAGATTTATTGGTTCGAGAACTCAACAAAGTAATTATTATCTCTACTCCTCGAGTTAATAATATCAGAGATATCTCTCTTTTTTCGATCGTTAAAAAATTTGGATCACAAGAAAATTGTTTACCATTTCGGGATTACTTTTGGAATTGTTATTAGAACAACTTTTTCCAAATTCTGGTACCATCTTGCCCAAACATGTAAGGTGAACTGCAACGTCCACGTCTTTAAGGGGCAATAACCTGAAAAATGCACTTCTTGTCAAGCCTTATCAAAGGAGATCTTTTAACATAGTAGATAAAGAATTTTCTTTAGTATGATTTAATAATATTATTCTTAGCTATACGTATGATTTCTTATTATTTTACTTTATTATTAGAAGAAATGTTTCTCAAATTTGCAGTTATTGAATACAATCGTGTATTTGAAATCACTATGGAAACTCCATAAATCATTAGGCGTTTCCGTTTTCTTTGGTCCAATGACAGCTATTGCTCTGATGTCATGTGCGGGTTGGTTTGGTGGTAAAATCCAGTTTCACCTTTTTTTTTTATTTTTGGAAAATGTTTGAAGAAAGTATTACATATATTTCTATACGATCTTATGAGTCACCCATTTCAATATATTAAACGATTTTTTGTAACACACTATATAATATATATATATATATATATATATATATATATATATATATATATATATATATATATATATATGTATATATATATATATATATATATATATATATATATATATATATATATATATATATATATATATATATATATATATGTATATATATATATATATATATATATATATATATATATATATATATATATATATATATATATATATATATATATATGTTGTAACATTCATTTTTTCTTAGATTTTAAGACCATGTAATGTTACTGATTTTTCACTTTAAATTGTACTTCTTTTCATTTTTGTATCGAACGGTATATTAATCAGAAATTCCAAGCCGTTCGGTATATAGTGTGCTGTGCGGGTTGCGACCGAATCTCTCGATACGCCGGGATTGGTTAAATATTTGTATCCGGTTTTTTGGTTCCGGCGTAGCCAGATTACCGAGAGAGTGCCCACGGTTTATTTAAGAGTCCGGTGGACAGGAAGAGGGGCTTATTTCCACCGAGCCGCCAAGTAGGTTATTTCGACCGAGCTGCCAAGTAGGCTAATTTACATCGAGCCGCAGCCAGGCTTACTTCGACCGAGCCGCAGTAGAGGCTCATAGCAACAATTATGAGAGCCAAGTAAAGCACGAGTTTTTTTTTCTAACGTAAAGCCGTAGTGGGCTCTAAGTGTTTCCTACAAAGTGTAAAATCGGTTTTGTGTTCCATCGAAGGCCTAGAAGCCCAAATAAAAACCGTAAGTTACCAGAACATTCATCAATAGACCTTTTCCCGAAGTAAGTGTCTTAATAGCAATTTGAACTGACAAAAGGTGAAGTGAAAATCACGATTCTTCGCTTTCAGGGGTAGTCAGGTTTTAGAATTTAAATGTCTGATTTAGGGACTCTAATAATAATAACTACCTGTTAGGCTAGAATTTTTTTTGTGATCCTTAAAACCACAAAGGTTAGAACTGAATACCTATCTTTCTTTTCAGGATAAGGACGGCTGTACCAAACTGATTTTTTTATATAATAACTGTACACCCTTTCAGTATTTTTTTCATTTTTTTAGCTGAAGTTAGATCCTTTCTATTTTAAAATGAATGGTGCCCAAAATTCGTGCAGCTGAGGTTTTTTAAAAAATAGAAAATAATTCCAAAAAGACGTACAAAAATTATCTCTTACCCATATCTCTCTACCAAGGAAAACTGAGCTAGTGTTTGTTTAATTTCTTTAGTTCTTTTAAAATCATTATTCACTCAATTCATTCTCAGAAATTAAAAAGAGGTTGCAAGAAAATTGTGCCCAAGCGTGGGAAAAACAATTTTCACAGGGTACAAAATGACGCCGCAAAAAGCGACCAATTAATATACACGGTACAAAATAACGCCTCAAAAAGCGGGCAAGTAAAAAACACATTACAAAATAGCGCTGTCAACGCGGGGCTTTTGGAATTTTATTTTTTAAAGGGTTCAGTGTACTAGCTTTCGAACAAAGTAAAAGCTCTAACTTTTCAGATATTTTTATTTCATAACATTTATTAAACGAAACTACACTATAGCAATAAGACAAAAGCAGGAAATTTGTAGAATTATTTATTTCAATTTATCTGATGGTGGTATAGATATTTGAATTTTGTTAATCGACTCTAAGATAAGAGATTCCTACTTTTTTCTTAAAAGCTACTTTTATAGTTCAGATTAGCAGATGTGCTGGTTTACTTTAATTTTTGCAGTGTTAGATTTATTTCGCGGTAAACCGAAGAAAAAACTGTACTTTTTTCTCACCGATGTTTTGCATGAATATTAAAAATACTTTGCTGATACGAAACGATATTTGGAGATTTTTTTGTTGGAAATTCTTAACATATTTGGTAAAAGAATTTTAATAGAAGGAGATACTTAGAAATTTTTTTTTAAATTGTCGAAGATTTTTTTAAATGTTTGGTAAAGAAGTTTACATATTTTAGTTGCCTTTACATGATTTTATTTTGACTATTGGGAGCACAGGAAAAATATTTTTACGACTTTTTAAACAATTCTTTTAAATTTTATAATCTAAATACATTTATCATGGAAGCCTTCAATTTTAAAGTCAATCACCTACTGGAATATGAGTTAGACTATGAACTGAAAATCCGTCGTACTTTCTCAGAACGTCCGGTCGCGGATAAAAGAAAGCTTCTAACGAGGATCTTAAGTAAAGAAATATTCCAATAGATCAGATTGGACTAAATAGTTACAAAAAGTTTCAGATTTTTTTTTAAGTCTAATAAGAATTCTCCTTCTCAAGTTAAAACTCCTGCTTCTCCAAATGGTCACATGTCTCCTTTATTCGTGCATAAATATTTAGATAATAGACCGCATATAAAGATAGATCTATTAGGTGCCCATTTCTCGGCTTTATTTGACTCTGGTGCAAATGCCTCCGTGGTAGGTCAGAATGGTATTAAAATTTTAAGTCGTTTAAGTATAAAAATATGCCATGTCAAAAATAGAAGTGTTACCACTGCAGATGGCAGCCGTCTAAAAGTTTTAGGTACGGTTGAGTTGCCGCTAGTCTGCAATGGTCATTGTTTAGTAATCTCTGCTCTAGTAGTACCTTCTCTATCACATACTTTGGATTTAGGATGTGATTTTGCACAAAAATTCGGAATTTTAGTAAATTTTAAAGATAATTCGTGGTATCCACAGTCCCTAGAAGTCAATTCTCATACAAGTTTTAAAGATTGTTATTCAGAAAGTTCTTTAGAAAACCTTTTCTCGCGCCTATGTACCCTAGATGATCTCTCGCGGACGGAACGCTTAAAAGCAGAAGAAGTAATAAGCTCTTTCAATGAAATAAGTAGTAAAGATAGGCTAGGCCGAACGAATAAGATCACCATGTCTATAGATACGGCTGATGCCAGTCCTGTAAAGACAAGGCCCATCGCCATGTCTCCGAACATGTCAAAAGTATTAAATAAGGAGTTAGACGAAATGTTGAAACTCGGAGTGACATCGTCTATGCTTTGACGGAAGGAAGCTCAACGAGGTCAGCAAATTTGATAACTATCCATTACCGAACATCGATAGAATTTTGACATCACTCAGGAATGTTAAGTCTGTATCCTCGATAGACCTTAGAAAGGCTTTCTGGCAAATTCCTTTGGACAAATCCTCTAAGGAAAAGACCGCTTTTGCAGTAGTAGGCCGAGGTCTATTTCAGTTCGTCACTATGCCGTTTGGTCTAAAGAACGCTGCTCAAACTCAGCAACGTTTAGTGGATGCTATATTTGGTCCGAAATATGAGCCACATATTTTTACTTATCTCGGTGATATTTTAGTAACATCGGAAGACTTCGAATCGCATATTCGCTTACTTAAAGAGGTAAAAGATAAATTGAAAGAGGCCGGACTGACGATAAATTTGAGCAAATGTGATTTTTTCAAAACTTCTCTAAAGTTTTTAGGCTATATTGTAGGCTCAAATTCCTTGCGTACCGATCCGGATAAAGTAGCAAGCATGGTTAATTATGCGAGACCTACCAATACTACGGAAGTTAAGCGTTTCGTAGGAATGTGTTCATGGTATAGACGTTTTATTGAGAATTTTTCTACCTTGTTGTCACCTATTAATGATCTTTTGAAAGGACGAAAAAAAGGACCATCGATAGACTGGACAAAAGCAGCAGAAGAATCTTTTATCAAGATTAAAGAGCTATTGGTTTCAGCTCCAATTTTATCCCAACCAGATTTTTCCCAACAGTTTTATATTTTAGTGATGCTTCTAATACCGGTTTAGGGGGCGTCCTAACACAGAAAATCAATGGTGAGGAAAGAGTGATAGCGTATGCCAGTAGAACTTTAGCAAGGGCTGAACGTAACTATTCGGTTGTTGAAAAAGAATGTTTAGCAGTATTCTTTAACATCGAAAAGTTTCGACCTTACATAGAAGGTGTTCCTTTCACGGTCATAACAGATCATTATAGTCTATTGTGGCTTAATTCTATTAAAAACCCTAGTGGCAAACTAGCGCGTTGGGCGATTAGGTTGAGACAACATACGTTTAATTTAATTCATAGAAAAGGAGTCCACAATGTTATTCCTGACGCTTTGTCAAGAATCCCAGACCATACAGTGGACGAAAACAGTCTTAATGCACAAATTGACGTAAGAATAGATACAGTTGATATAGATCGCATTGATCCATGGTACGATAATTTACGGCAGCAAATTAAAGAATTTCCTCAAAATTTTCCGCAGTGGAAGGTGGAAAATGATTTCGTGTACAAATTTATCCCAAACCAGTTGCCTTTAAAAGTTAATGTACCCGAGTGGAAAATACTAGTTCCTAAACCACAGAGAGAGGAAATTATAGACAACTCTTCACAGGATTCAGGAACAGTATTATTGGCCAAAAATGCGTTTTGATATCTTAAAGTTTGTGAGGACTTGTGAAGTATGTGGAGCGCAGAAATCTCCAAATGCACTACCTATGGGACTGATGGGAAAAGAGAAAACGGTTAATTACCCTTTTCAAGTCATAGCAGCTGATCTAGTAGGCCCATTCCCACGTTCAAAAAGGGGAAATAAATGGCTTCTCGTGGTTTCTTGCTGGTTTACAAAGTATACCATGCTATTTCCTTTGAAAAGCTCTAAAGCTGGATATATAGAGAGAATTTTGGAAAATAATGTCTTTCTAATCCACGGTGTTCCATCGCTCTTAATATGCGATAACGGTACTCAGTTTACCTCTAAGAGTTTTAAGAGCCTAAGTGAAACTTATAGTTTTAATATACGTTTTAATCCCGTGTACTCTCCACAATGTAATTTTGTCGAACGTAATAACCGAACAATCGGGACCGCTTTAAGAAGTTACGTTGATTCACATGACACTTGGGATGGCAATATTTCCAAAATCCAACAAGCAATAAATACCGCAAGACACGAAGTAACAGGGTTCACACCGTCTTTCTTAGTCTACGGCAGACATATACCTCTATCTGGATCGTATTATAAAAATTTAGATTTGGATGTCAATGTTGACAGCGAAATAATTCCGGGTAACAGGGGTGCGTACGCCGAAAATTTGAAGGGTTTAAAAGATATTTTCACCGACGTGCGTAGTAGGATACATAAGGCTTATGAACGGAACAGTAAGTCTTACAACCTTAGAAAAAGGGATTTTTCCTTTAATATAGGTGATCACGTTTGGCGAAAAAATAAAATTCTTTCCAGTGCAGCTGATAAATTCACATCTAAGTTGGTACCTAATTATGTGCATTGCGTGATAAGAGAAAAGATTTCAGATTTAGTTTATGGTTTAGTTAATTTAGATGGGACTAAAGTAGGACAATGGCATATTAAAGACTTAAAACCATTCAATGAACCTAGCCCTAGTGAAAGTTTGTCAGAAGCAGAATAATTTATATTTACATTATCTTAATTGCTTTACTTTATTTTTTTTGATGTTGCTCTGTAGAGGTGACGACCTCGTTTTTTTGACTGTTATAAAAGTTGAGCAGAGAATAGCTTACTGTTGTTGTTTAATGCTAAGGTTTTGGGTACTGATCATATCCAAACTTAGGTTGATTGTAGTTGATGTTTAGCATCGACTCAGCTGTTGCGAGCTTGCGAAAGAGTCACACTCAGGATATATCATAAGACTGGTATGTCGGTGGTCGCGGGATTTGATTTGCTTATGACCCCAAATAATATCCAGTTCTTGACACTTGGAAGCGAAATTTTGATTAGAGGCAATCCAAGGTGATCTTGAGTTAGGACAAGCGCAAGATGTAGCTCGTGTAGTGTGATGTAGAGTCAAAATTTTTATGAGCAATTTCAAAGTTTGTTACCCGAGTGGGTGTATTTCTATTACCTTAGTGGTATATGTTGGGTGCAATTAAGAGTAAATTGATTTTGGTTTATCCAGTAAGTCTAAGACTTGGATTATTTTGATTTAGATCTTCTTCTGAATTGACAAACTGAGGGTATACTTTATTCTTTTCAGAGCCGTTTAAACGTTACCTTTGAGTCACTAATTTTTTTAAAATTTTTTTTGCATGGACTCATAGGCGTATGTTGAGTTTTTTTCGGTATACTATCAGATAGATAGGAAATTGAAGTCCTGCAGGAGAACTAAAGGCTGATCATTTACAGGAGATGAGAGCAGAGTAAGACAGTCGTTTCACAAAGAAATGATCAAAATCTGATACCGAGATGAGAACCTTGTCAAGAGTGGCTAAGCGCAGTGAAGGAAAATTCCTAACCGAATTTTTTAGATTTCCAAGAGGTAATCTAGAAGTTTGGGCTGACAGGAAACGGTTATGCCTGATACCTGTAGCAGTTTCTTCTAGAGGCTATTGTCTAGGGAGACGATTAACACCATGATCAAATATTTTAGCTGTCAACGATGTTTTCTTCTTGTTTCTGATTAAGCTGGAAAAGCTCTTGTCGTCTTCAAAAGTTTTGTTGCGTTGCCACCGAAATATTGAGAAATTTTTGCTTCATGTAGCTTTTTAAGCTCATTTTCGTTTTTTGAAAATTTCCGTTAGAAGCTTGGTTTAGTTAACCTTGTAAACCTTTTAGGTTGTATCCCATGAGTTATCTGTTTTTTACAGGCTGTGATGCACCGGGTGCTAACAGATGCCGTTACGACGTTTGGCAGGGAGTTAGTCTTCCTGAGGAACAGACTGATTGGAAGGGTAGTCTATGGGGGGTGAACGTTTGACCTTTGGGACCTTTAGAGGTTTTGTTACCCAATGGTTATTTCTATTTGAGCCAAAGGAGAGCCTAGCTACTGTAGTCGACCTCAGCTCCAATTAGCCTATTAGTGGTGACAGGCTGTTGGCAGTAGTGTGTTTCGGAACACCCTATTGATTAATTTTTTTTGACTTATGGTGGTGTGGTAGACACCGTTTTAGTTTAGTGGATGCTATAATCTACTCCCTTTTGTTGGTGGACACCAGGGTCACCATTTCCGTATTTTATTGTCTCCACCTTTCGGTATATCGTGGTGAGGTGTTCGTCTCCTGTTATGTGGGATGGATTGAATGTTTTTCGTTGTTGTTCCAGGGCGAGACCAGTACACGAGGGTTCTTCATGCAACTTGAAGAGGCGCAATGCTGGTTAAGTTTTATATCTCTGTATAGCCACCCTGAAGAATGACGGAGGGCGTTTGTTCTGGCTCATGTTTCTAGGCAGATTTGTCACTTTGGTGCGATGTGCCGAAAATTTGGTTAGCTTTTGCTAAGAGCTTTCACCAAGCTCAGTATGGAGTTATCATAACCAAGAGTTTGGGATTTGAACTCCTGTATATATTTCTGTATATATTTCTGTATATATTTCGGTGTATGTTGGTTGCCTGAGGGCATGTGCTCAAAATGCGTGATTTTGAGTCGTTTTGCTTATGGACTCCTATATATAGGATTATGACTTTAGGGAGGTCCTATTTCGAGACTTGCTGTCTCATACAGTTATATTGGGAATGTTTCCTAGAATGTTAGTTGTGCGCAGACTAATCATTCTGTTCTTAGAGAACATTGCTTTTTGAAGCAGTATCATTCAGTTTGGTGAATTTTAGCTTTTATAGCTATTCACTGTGTTTAGAGTGAATTCTAGCTTTTGTAGCTATTCACTGTGCCTATAGTGATATTGTTAGCTTTTATAGCTGCTCACTATGTTAATGGCGAGATTGTTCTTTAAGAACGCGGACTTTGTGTAGTCGAGGACTATTTACAGAGTGTTTTCTTGGCGAGGAGCCGAGGTTTTTTCTGGCGATATACCAGAGTGTTTTCTTGGCGAGGAGCCGAGGTTTTTTTTTCTGGCGATATACCAGAGTGTTTTTCTGGCGAGGAGCCGAGTTTTTTTTTCTGGCGATATACCAGAGTGTTTTGTTGGCGAGGAGCTGACGTGTTTTTCTGGCGATCAACCAGAGCGTTTTTCCCTGGCGATTTTTGCATGTCTGGATGTCTCAGGACGTCGACATTGCGCGATGTAGCGTTTTCCCTGGCGATTTTTGCATGTCTGGATGTCTTAGGACGTCGACATTGCGACGTAGAGTGCGATTATTTTCTGAGTGCGTCTAGTAGTGATACTAGATTTGGAATGTTCTCTTAGCGATGAGCTAGAGCATTGATAGCGATTTTTCCCGAGCGTTTGTCTGGATATTTATCCAGATATTTTTTTTTTTGGCCTTGTGCTAAATGGTCTGACAAGACTTTTTTCTTTTTAGTGTAAATGTTTGCACTAGAATCAGTTTTTTATTTTTTTTTTCTTTATTTAAGAATTTTTATAAATTTCTTTTGCTGAAATAGAAAATTTTCAGACAATCCTTAAAATATTTTAAGGGGGGTGTTCATACTTTGTTTCAGTTCATTTTTTTTGATTTAGACAAGAGTCTAGACAAAGTTATATTTTTTTTTGTTTTGGTAACAATAACAGAGCTGATTCTTTTATATAAGAAGACCGCGATTGTTACTTTGAACAGGTATTTCTTATGTTCATGCAAGGATTTTTATTTACTTTTTGATGTACTTAACCTTAGTGCTTAATTAAGTTAAGTCTAGTTATAAGATTCTTGTGTACTTGCAAAGATTTTCATTTGGTTTTCATTGTACTTAATATTAGTGCTTAATTAAATTAAGTCTAGTAGTAAGGTCCGAAGTTTGTAATTTTGTTTTAAGTTCTGACCTTAGTAGTAAGTGATAGTGTACCACTTTGTACCTTTTCATAAGTAGCCTTAGTTTAATAGACTAGTGTAGTCTATTTCCTTTTGGAAGGGGGTAAATGTAACATTCATTTTTTCTTAGATTTTAAGACCATGTAATATTACTGATTTTTCACTTTAAATTGTACTTCTTTTCATTTTTGTATCGAACGGTATATTAATCAGAAATTCCAAGCCGTTCGGTATATAGTGTGCTGTGCGGGTTGCGACCGAATCTCTCGATACGCCGGGATTGGTTAAATATTTGTATCCGGTTTTTTGGTTCCGGCGTAGCCAGATTACCGAGAGAGTGCCCACGGTTTATTTAAGAGTCCGGTGGACAGGAAGAGGGGCTTATTTCCACCGAGCCGCCAAGTAGGTTATTTCGACCGAGCTGCCAAGTAGGCTAATTTCCATCGAGCCGCAGCCAGGCTTACTTCGACCGAGCCGCAGTAGAGGCTCATAGCAACAATTATGAGAGCCAAGTAAAGCACGAGTTTTTTTTTCTAACGTAAAGCCGTAGTGGGCTCTAAGTGTTTCCTACAAAGTGTAAAATCGGTTTTGTGTTCCATCGAAGGCCTAGAAGCCCAAATAAAAACCGTAAGTTACCAGAACATTCATCAATAGACCTATTCCCGAAGTAAGTGTCTTAATAGCAATTTGAACTGACAAAAGGTGAAGTGAAAATCACGATTCTTCGCTTTCAGGGGTAGTCAGGTTTTAGAATTTAAATGTCTGATTTAGGGACTCTAATAATAATAACTACCTGTTAGGCTAGAATTTTTTTTGTGATCCTTAAAACCACAAAGGTTAGAACTTTTATTTTAAAATCATGAATAAATTTTCTTTTTGTTGATTAAAGCTAGTGTCTCACTGAATACCTATCTTTCTTTTCAGGATAAGGACGGCTGTACCAAACTGATTTTTTTATATAACAACTGTACACCCTTTCAGTATTTTTTCATTTTTTTAGCTGAAGTTAGATCCTTTCTATTTTAAAATGAATGGTGCCCAAAATTCGTGCAGCTGAGGTTTTTTAAAAAATAGAAAATAATTCCAAAAAGACGTACAAAAATTATCTCTTACCCATATCTCTCTACCAAGGAAAACTGAGCTAGTGTTTGTTTAATTTCTTTAGTTCTTTTAAAATCATTATTCACTCAATTCATTCTCAGAAATTAAAAAGAGGTTGCAAGAAAATTGTGCCCAAGCGTGGGAAAAACAATTTTCGCAGGGTACAAAATGACGCCGCAAAAAGCGACCAATTAATATACACGGTACAAAATAACGCCTCAAAAAGCGGGCAAGTAAAAAACACATTACAATGTATATATATATATATATATATATATATATATATATATATATATATATATAGTTGTTTTTTGCACGGACGTATGTATATACGAGGCTGGTTTGAAAAGTACGTGCAAAAATAAAAACTACTTATGTGTTTGGGGTAAAGCCATTTTGAATACCTGGGTATAACGATCACTAATAGAGCTGATGACGACATGGAGATCGAGAAACGAATATCGAAGGGTAGCAAAGCTATGGGTACCCTAAGTACAATGATAAAGTCCAAATTGATAAGTAGAAGAACTAAAGAAAGGATTTATAAGACAGTGATTCAGCCAGCAGGGGTGTACGGTAGCGAAACATGGATTCTGAGCCGAAGAAATACAGAAAAGCTGGAAAGATGGGAGAGGAGGATGCTCCGTAAGATGTATGGTGGTACAAAAAAGGAGGATGGTGGTTGGAGAAGAAGGACTAACCAGGAAGTGAGGGAGCTATATGGACAGATCAATATCATTCATAAAATTCGAGCTCGAAGGGCCAGTTGGTTGGGTCACGTATATAAAATGGGCGGCAGGCGCAGAAGAGGAAGACCCAAAAAGATGGCACTGAGGGTACTGGACTGGGAGCAGAAGACAAGGAATAGGAAGGAATGGAGAGAAATCATCAAAAAAATTGAAGCCATGGGCCCCACGGCCTGAAGAGCTGATGTATATATAAATATATATACATATATATATATATATATATATATATATATATATATATATATATATATATATATATAAATATATATATATATATATATATATATATATATATATATATATATATATATATATATATATATATATATATATATTATATAGTGTGTTACAAAAATCGTTTAATATATTGAAATGGGTGACTCATAAGATCGTATAGAAATATATGTAATACTTTCTTCAAACATTTTCCAAAAATTAAAAAAAAAAGGTGAAGCTGAATTTTACCACCAAATCAACTCGCACCTGACATCAGAGCAATAGCTGTCATTGGACCAAAGAAAACGGAAACGCCTAATGATTTATGGAGTTTCCATGTGATTTCAAATACACGATTGTATTCAATAACTGCAAATTTGAGAAACATTTCTTCTAATAATAAAATAAAATAATAAGAAATCATACGTATAGCTAAGAATAGTATTATTAAATCATAATAAAGAAGATTCCTTATCTACCATGTTAAAAGATCTCCTTTGATAAGGCTTGACAAGAAGTGCATTTTTCAGGTTATTGCCCCTTAAAGACGTGGACGTTGCAGTTCACCTTATATGTTTGGGCAAGATGGTACCAGAATTTGGAAAAAGTTGTTCTAATAACAATTCCAAAAGTAATCCCGAAATGTAAACAATTTTCTTGCGATCCATATTTTTTAACGATCGAAAAAAGAGAGATATCTCTGATATTATTAACTCGAGGGGTAGAGATAATAATTACTTTGTTTAGTTCTCGAACCAATAAATCTTAGATCTGGTATTAACACATTCCGCCTGCTCAGATCCCATCAGGCATCGCCCGGTGTGATACCATCGCATCGGATTAGGCTGCGTAAAGTTGCTGTGCCGATGTCTTCGGATTGTGGAATCAAATGTCATGATGAAGCATCTGGATACACAAAATTTCGGAGGTAAAATATCCCCCCGTTCGGATCTCCGGATGGAGGCTGATTCAGGGGAGTCAACATGCAGAAATAACAACTTTAAAATAAAATTATATAAAAACAACACTATGTTTTAATTTCCAATATATTTAAAGTCACTTGACAATTGTTTCACCATACAATGGCTTCTTCAGAAGTAAATAAGAAAGAAAAATATTTGGTGGTTAAATAAACTATCCTTAATTGCCTAAGATTATGCTAATCATTTTATTATATTATTTACAGACAGAATTATTTTAAGAATGCAAATCTATGGTACTATTTCCGAGAACTAATAAAGATTAAGTAAGGGTGAATGGTTTAAGTCTACCTGTTCGTTTAATAATTGATTGGAGTTTTTCCGTTTGTTAATTTCAAGACATTCAAGCAAATTTAATTTTTTAGATTTATTTTCTACATGTAGGATTTTTAAAGTATCATCAAAATTATGAGACTCGTTTATTATATGAGTTGCGTAATGTGAATTGTTCTTATTTTTTAAATAACTATGTTTATGTTCTTTAATGCGAGTTTCAAAAGATCTACCAGTTTGTCCTACGTAGGTTTTAGTACAAGATCCACAATTTAATAAGTAAACTCCTGATTTTAAGGAATTCTTAGATTTGGTTTTGTTATTCAAAATTATACTCCCTAAGGAATTACTGGTTTTGAATGCTATTTTATTGTTCTTTTTTATTAAATGTTTGGAAATTGTTCTAGTTATTTTCCCTGTGTATGTGAGTGTACTAAATTTTCCTTTTTTGTCATTCATTGTGGGATAAATTAGAGAGATTGCTTGTTTAAAGGATTTTTTATTCAAGATATTATCTATAATGTTGGGGTCATATCCATTATTAATTGCTATTTGTTTGATTATGTTGAATTCTTTGTTAAAATTAGTTTTAGTCATAGGGATATGTAACAATCTATGTATGAAAGAGTTAAAAGCTGCCATTTTGTGAGGATACGGGTGGGATGAGCTATTGTGTATGACTATATCCTCATAATTTTCATGATACTTTAAAAATCCTACATGTAGAAAATAAATCTAAAAAATTAAATTTGCTTGAATGTCTTGAAATTAACAAACGGAAAAACTCCAATCAATTATTAAACGAACAGGTAGACTTAAACCATTCACCCTTACTTAATCTTTATTAGTTCTCGGAAATAGTACCATAGATTTGCATTCTTAAAATAATTCTGTCTGTAAATAATATAATAAAATGATTAGCATAATCTTAGGCAATTAAGGATAGTTTATTTAACCACCAAATATTTTTCTTTCTTATTTACTTCTGAAGAAGCCATTGTATGGTGAAACAATTGTCAAGTGACTTTAAATATATTGGAAATTAAAACATAGTGTTGTTTTTATATAATTTTATCATGAATTTCCAACAAGTGTCGGCTAACACAATCAAAGAAACTTTAAAATAGATGTTTGCAACATACGAGGTTAAACTTGAACATAAATTTAGGGCACCAACACCTGCAATCAAATAAACCTCATGTGCTCGCTCTCTGTGAAACCAAGGCCAGTTCATCGATCAACATAGGTAACTAGAAGAACTATTCTGCGTAAGATTTCTGTTTTTTTGTTAGAGGCGACCTCTCATGTCAACGAGAGCCCCAAACATGGGAGCAGTATTCCATCGTTGGTCGAATTTGAGCTTGGTACAGAAATAACAGTTGTAGAGTGTAAAACATTTTTGTTCGAAATAATATTCCCAGCTCTTGAGAACCTCTCTTTGCTATGCTTGCAACATTTTCATGCCAAGGCATATTTGCCAGACATAACACTGCCTGGGTGTACACCGGCGTTGGTAGTGAGAATATTAGAAAGACATCCGTGGACTGCCAGTCGTAAAGAAAGCTCTCTGAGGAAACATGAAAGCCATAAACTTAACTTTTCACACATAATATAAAAGCCTAGCTTAGACAACAATTCATAGTGCTAAACACGATCGAACTCTTTGAATATGTCAAATGCAATCGGTCGGGATTCTCCAAAGCGTTTAATTGCGTTGTTCCAAACATGTGATATATAAGTAAGAAGATCTCCTGTTGATCTTTGCTTACGAAAGTCATATTGACTGTGGCTAATAATATCCTTCAAGATATTTTAGAAGATGCTGATTAATAGCCTTTTCCATCACTATCGATATTATTGAAAGCAGTGCGGTAGTTGTTTAGCAAGATCTTCTTAACTTTTTTAGGTATCGGCTCAACTGCAGCGCATTCTCAACAAGAAGGAAATATTCCCTCCCTGAAGGAAAGGTTAAAAAGTCTACAGAAAACTGGTGTTAGTTCTCTCGCCTATTTTTTGAGTACTATGGCAGGTATTTCCTTAGTGCCAGAAGCTTTTTTGGTAGATTCATTGAAATACGTTTCATCATACGCTGTCGGAAGACAATTTCGGGTATCCTTTACTGGAATGTGGGAGTAATAGGCAGTGGTTTTCCCCAGGAGAATGTGAGGCGAAAAGTTCAGCTAATAAGTTGGCTTTTTCAACTGGCGATATAGTTGATTTAGTGAAATTTTGACTAATGGATTTAGCGACTGACCACTATGGATCTGGAATTATTGGGACAGCCAATCAGCACAATTTTTTAATATGCCACTCACAATTCAAAACTACATATCATAGCTTTATATCTATAACTATAACTTTATATATATCTATATACATATCTATATCTATATACATATCTATATATATATATATATATATATATATATATATATATCTATATATATATATATATCTATATATATCTATATATATCTATATATATATATCTATATATATATATATATATATATATATATATATATATATATATATATATATATATCTATATATATATATATATATATATATATATATATATATATATATATATATATATATATATATCTATATATATATATATCTATATATATATATATATATATATATATATATATATATATATATATATAGATATATATATATATATATATATATATATATATATATATATATATATATATATATATTTTTTTTTTGACTAATGGATTTAGCGACTGACCACTATGGATCTGGAATTATTGGGACAGCCAATCAGCACAATTTTTTAATATGCCACTCACAATTCAAAACTACATGTCATAGCTTTATATATATCTATATACATATCTTTATCTATATACATATCTATATCTATATCTATATCTATATCTATATATATATATATATATATATATATATATATATATATATATATATATCTATATCTATATCTATATATATATATCTATATATATATCTATATATATAAATATATATATATATATATATATATATATATATATATATATATCTATATATATCTATATATATATATATATATATATATATATATATATATATATATATATATATATATATATATATATATATATATATATATATATATATCTATATATATATATATATATATATATATATATATATATATATATATATATATATATATATATATATATATATATATATATATATATATATATATATATATATATATATATATATATATATATATATATATATATATATCTATATATATATATATATATATATATATATATATATATATATATATATATATATATATATATCTATATATATCTATATATATATATATATATATATATATATATATATATATATATATATATATATATATATATATATTATAGTATATTTGCAGATACATGAACTATTTTGGCAAATAAAAAATAGAATTTAAAAATAAGTGATTTATGCCAAATTAAAAATCATTCGAAATTTCTTCATCTAATTATATTTCCTGTTATAAGAACGAAGGCACTAACTTTTCAAGAATAAGAGAGGATAATACTTCTTACTCTTACTATTAAGACTTACCATAATTTGACCCAATAAAAGAAAAAGCAGACCCAAAAATTGGTAAAGCAAAGGGTCCTGGTAATCTGCTAGCAGACCTATATAACCCCCTTCTTCTCCATAAATATCTCAAGTACCATATTAGAAAGATACAGGCCACCAATAATACTAAAGGTTCTATTAGAAAATTCTTTTTTATATTTAGTGGTGCTTGATTATCTGTGGTTTGTTCCATTGACATCCTAAAAAAAGGTGGTATATTTTAATTTCATCAGCTTTTGCTCAAAAGTCAGAAAATGATGATGGGGAAAATTCGTGAAACGGAACACCTCTGACCCGACTTTTCGGAAATCCAAATCAATGATTTATTTTATTACTACATATAGGTAGTGAACAAGCTCTGAAATATTTTCAGTTGGTGTTTATTATAATTGTTAAGAACAATCAACAAATCTTATCGTAATGTTAATTTAACATTACGATAAGATTTCTCAATTACTCAATTTTTTTGTTTCCTAAAAAAGGTATTTTCCATGAAAATTAAACGATATTTAATTAAAGAATTACTGTGTTTTTGTACAGTCACGTAAGCCAAAAAAGAGAGTCAACCTCGGAATGAGAGGTAATAAACTGTAAACTTGTATAAACCTTTATTTTGGCATTCTAAAAGTTGTCTCAAAAGTCTCATAAAATCTCGCCTCCGCGTCTTAAGATATTCTAGGCCAAATGTCACAAAAATTGTTTTTTTCGCAAATATCTCGCTTCCTATGGTTTCAATGATATTTATATTTATTATGAAAATTTTAGAGCATAAAATTCTCTACAAGTTATGTTCTAAACATTTGTTTATACGCTTAACCGTTTTTGAAATAGAGCGCGAAGAGCGCGTGGCGCTCAGCCATACTTAGTATAATGCAAGGTCAGCCGTGAGTCTCGGTAAATAATACGTCGCATGAAGTTAATTAATCACTAAAAAATCCATAATTATGAATAATTTTGCTTTATTTATTAATTAATACATTATATTTAATAATATTTTTCATTTATCAAATATATTCGTTTAATAATACTTACCTACTTCGTGTAAATAAAAAGTTGTTAAGTAGAATACTTTATGTATATCTCAATGTATATCTAAATTAGTTTTTAAGTAGAAAAGGAATAGAGTAAATACATTTTAATTATATCTTTATTTAGCAATTATGCATCATACATTTACTACAATTAAAGTTCAAATGTGGGGAGGATTTATGTAAACTTTAATAATTAGAAGGACATGACTCTCAATTTTCTTCTTCTTCATCATCGTCTTCCGATCGCTCGCCTAATAGTAGCTGTGATGAAAATGACCGTTCTCGTACCGAAGCCATTATTGCATGACTTATTGATGTACATTTCCTTTTTAAATGATCTGTTTTTTTTCCTTTTCTATTTTTTATTATAACTTCTTGTAAAAAATGTAATAAAGTTTTTGGTATTTCTTCGTTAATATCATCTAACATTTTACTCGGAGGTGGATAAGGCTTGGTTTCGACTACAGATGATCGAATATCTTCCCTAACAATAGCTGCTGCAGCTTCTACAACCCGTAACCGTTCTTCTTCGGGAACCTTTTTTTATTATCGTACTAAGCTTTTGATAATATATTAGCTTGTATATCACGAAAAGATATGATAGTGAATGATCCTACCTTTCTCGTAATTATTATGTCAGTTAAATATTTTTGTTAAAGTCTTGTAGTGATAGTCTTATCATCTGGTACATAATCCGTAGGGTCATCTTTAAGCTCTTTCAATGTAAATTGTGAATCTTCATGATTTTCTATATAACAAAAAATCTCTTTCATTGCATGTGTGATTTGATTATCTTCGCGAGGCTTCTTATCAGTAGATGGTACTCGACTTAAGAAATTAGTATAGCAAATGGTATGGTATTTTGCTTTAGCAGCGATCAAGTCATACTCATAAAGTATACGATCTTTTACTAATTCTCCTAAGAAATCGCTTCGTTCTTTTGCTTTTTTTGATGACATTGTCTTTGAATTCAAGAGTACTTACTTTACTAATAATCATGCGTCTGTACTTCTCTTTTTTTTTTTTTCGTCTCTGCCGCTTCAACAGCTGCTTGGCCACAAAATAAGCATAGTTTTTTGAAATCAAACACTTCATTTCTTTTTTTACGAGGTGCACTTGATGATGGTGAAGATTCACCTTCTTCTAGGCGTCGTTTCGATGTTGCAATAGAATTTTTACTGTTGCACACTTTTCGACACTCGACATGCACATTCACAGAGGTTAAGGTATTTAAACAGTTTATGTGACCGTCATTTCTTTCAATACTTGCAGTTTTTAAAGTTTGTAAGCCGCGCACTACATTAACAGAATCACCTTCTGAAAGTGACTTATCACATATAAAATACAAATCAGCCATAATTCTTAAAAAAAGCGAACTTGTTGGCTGAACTCTTTGCTTCACATTCTACTGTCGATTTCCAAGGAAAAAACACCACCTACTATTCCCATAGTGCAGTCAAGGATGCCCGATATTGTCTTCAGACAGCGTATCATAAAACGTATTTTGATGAAGCTAGACACCAAAAAGGTTTCTGGCGCTGACGGAATACCTGCCATAGTTCTCAAAAACTGTGCGAGGGAACTCACACCAGTTTTCTGTAGACTTTTCAACCTCTCGTACAGAAAGGGAATATTTTCTTCAAGCTGGAAAATGTGCTACAGTTCAGCCGATACCTAAAAAAGGCAAGAAGACCTTGCCAAATAACTACCGACCAATCGCACTGCTTTCAATAATATCGAAAGTCATGGAAAAGGCTATCAATCAGCATCTTCTAAAATATCTTGAAGGATTCAACATTATTAGGGATCACCAATATGGCTTTCGTAAAAATAGGTCAACAGGAGATCTTCTGACTTATGTAACACATGCTTGGAACAACGCAATTGAACCCTTTGGAGAATCTCGAGCGGTTGCTCTTGACATATCCAAATTCGACCGTGTTTCGCACGATGAGCTGTTGGCTAAGCTACGTTCTTGTTATGTCTGAAAAGTTCTGTTTGTGGCTCTCATGTTTCCTCAGAGAGCGTTCTTTGCGAGTGGCAGTCGACAGATTTCTTTCTAACACCTTCACTATCAACGCCGGTGTACCCCAAGGCTCCATACTGTCCCCTACCCTCTTTCTCATTTATATTAACGATCTGCTGGAAAAGATCGATAATCCAATCTACAGCTTTGCAGATGACAGTACACTTATCTCTTCATTCATTTTGAACGCTCGGACATCGGCTACTCAGACCAATATCCGCAGACAGCAGAAAGTTATTCAACTTAACAAAGACCTGGAAGAAATTCTATCTTGGGGTGACAGTAACCAAGTGGAATTTAACGCTACAAAAACCCAGGCTGCAGTTTTTTCTAAAAAGTTAACGTTTCTGAACCCGACATAGTTTTGTCGGGATACTCCATTTCTCTAACATCGTCACTCAATTTGTTAGGCGTTAATTTGGGAGCAAATATGACCTGGCATGAACATGTTGCAGGCATAGCAAGGAGAGCTTCTCAAAAGTTGGGAGTATTATTTCGAACCGAAAAGGTTTACACTCCACAAGAACTATTAATTCTTTACAAAGCTCAAATTCGACCAACTATGGAATACTGCTCTCATGTTTGGAGTTCCGCTCCCAAACATACACTGCATTTGTTGGATTCTATTCAGAGAAGAGCTGTTCGTCTGAATGGAGACCCGGAACTGACCGGCGGCCTTGATTCGCTGGTACATCGAAGAACGGTTGGCGACTTGAGCCTATTCTACAAGTATTTTCATGGAAAGTGTGCCCCCTTAATTCATCCCAGAGTGGTGCACATCTGTATGAGGTTCAGCTTGTTACTCCTCGTACAACACTTTTCAAGCAGTCTTTTATATGGAGAATATCATCCCTTTGGAATAATTTGCCCAGGACTGTGTTTCCCACCGAGTACAATTTCGCACACCTGTCGCTCCTGTAGCGCTTTAGGGACTTCCCTGAGGCACGTGTGCTAGACCCATAAAAAAAAAATTGTACGTCCGTCGTTGCCAAGATACAATTTAAAACTAACGAATAAACTTGGTTAGTAGAAAGTGGTCCCTTGAAGAAGAAATCGGTCTTAACTATACAATGGAACATCTGTCCCAACTGACTATAAATAGAAAAGGTCGTATTATAGGGGTCCGTATTCCCGGTATAATCTTAATAATAATATAACTATTTAAGAGTTTATGGTACACATTTTAAAGAAAAAGTACTTAATTCTTTTTCTACTTAAAATATAATTAAAATTTACTTAAAGTATTTCACTTAACAATAGGTAAGTATTATTGAACGAATATATTTGATAAATGAAAAATATTATCAAATATAATATATTAATTAATAAAAAATGCAAATTATTCATAATTCTGGATTTTTTAGTGATTAATTAACTTTATACGACGTATTATTTACCGGGACTCACGGGTGATCTTGCATTATGTTATGTATGGCTGAGCGCTGCGCGCTCTCCTCGCTCTATCTCAGAAACGGTAAGTGTATAAAAAAATGTTTAGAAAAAAATTTGTAGAGAATTTTATGTTCTACAATTTTTATAATAAATGCAAATATCATTGAAACCATAGAAGCGAAATATTTGCGAAAAACCGATTTTTGTGACCTTTGACCTTGAATATCTTAAGACGCGGACACGAGATTTTATGAGACTTTTGAGACAACTTTTAGAATGCCAAAATAAAGGTTTATACAAGTTTACAGCTTATTATCTCTCATTCCGAAGTTGACCCTCTTTTTTGGCTTAAGTGACTGTACAAAGGATTATAAAAAAGAACATTCTTTACCGTGTGCAGTTATAGAGAATCGGATAGCATTGTTCGTTCTTGAATAACAGGGTTTCAATTTTCAAAGTTTTTTGATCAGCACTTTTCGACATAAGGTGCCCGAACAGCGATTTCTTGCAATTTTTTAAAAATAATACCAAGAAAAGTGTGCGCAAATATTACATTATACATATTCTTGAACTCGTGTTTTTACAAGCTTTTATTTGACACCCCACTCGATGATCTGGTCAGATTTTTTTTTCATTTCCGGTTTCACCCCCAGAACTAACTCCTTAAGTCAAAATTTAACTTTCAAAACTTCACAGCTCTAATGAGGCCGTCAATTTCTACACTAGTGTCAAATTTTAACTTTTTATGTCAAATAGTTTCGAGAAAAATCGGGTGTGAGAGACAGACGGACAGACAGACGGACGGACAGATACCGAAGTGATCTTATAAGTGTTATGTATGGAATACTAAAAATGATAGAGATTTATTTTTAGAAATATTCAAAACCATTTATGTTGAAAATAATTTAAATTTTAGATTATTGTCGAAAAAAATAGCATTTTATAATTTTTCCGCGAAAAACTATATGTTTTAAAATACAGTGCCACCTCGATAATCCGGATCGCCATTAAACCGGATTCTTTAATAATCCTGACAAACATTTCTATTGCATTGTGTACTTTATAATCCGGATTTGATAGTACTAGGTAATCCGGACCTGCGTTTTTAGCCATCTACTTAATTTAACCTATATGGGAAAACTGAAATCGATAGTAAGGGGATTCCCCTAACTTCCAGTCTAATACATCTAGGATTCACACAAACTGTAGGTGCCTTTGATTTGCTTAAAACGCATCGCGTATCGCGTCTAAAGGTTAAGGACTTTGTAGTTCTTTGTTTATAAAACAAAACCCAAAAAAACACCCCCCCACCCTGTCACAAGTGCAACATACCTACGTTCTATTTTACTTTATGTGGTTCATATAAGTATGTAAACGTTTTTTTTAGCTGTATGTACCTACATATTAAAATGCCTTCTAAAAGAAAACGTATTACACTAACAATAAAACAAAAGTCCGATATATTAGAAAGACTAGTTCTTGGTGAAAGCGGAAAAGTATTGGAAAATGAATACGGAGTAGGAACATCCACAATTTTGGATATAAAAAAGAAGGAAGGGAAAATCAAAAGGTATGTATATATGATTTATTTTAAAGATACTTTTGGACACTCACTATGGACGTGTAACTTCTTTTAGATTAATTTCCAAATGTGATTCCGGTCTTGGCGTCAGAAAAACCTTACGAAAAGCCGAATATCCAGAAATGGAAACTCGTTTGTATACATGATTTTGTACGCAACGATCAAGGCACGTCTCAATTTCCTACGAAATTTTATCAGGCAAAGCAAAACAGTTTTTACACTGAAACCTACGGTGATAATTTTAGAACTAGCAGAGGATAGATTTCTAACTTCAGAAAAATACATGGTCTGCGTGCTTTAAAAGTTTGTGGCGAAAAAACTAGCCAATGATGAAAGTGCCGTCGATCCTTTCCTAACTTTATTCGCAGATAAGATAAAAGAATTAAACCTTGGACCAACTCAAATATACAATGCAGATGAATCAGCTCTGTATTGGAAGATGTTGCCTGAAAAAACGCTGGTTCGTTCTCAGGAAAAGTCCGCACCAGGTGGAAAAATAAACAAAGAAGTCATTTAAGAAGTCTCAACTTGCCTGAAAGAGCCTTGCTAATCGTTGATAACGCTTTGAGCCATGGAACTATAGAAGAGCTGACTAGTGAGGATTTACAGTTTACAACATTATTTCTTCCACCAAATTGTACTGCACTTTTGCAGCCTATGGACCAGAATGCAATCAGACTGACAAAATTATTTTATCGGAAAAGTCTTTTAGCCCATATTTTATGAAATAATGAGGAGAACCTTGTTAGGTAATTAAAAAGCATTAACCTAAAAGATGCTGTATCTCTACTATGTAATTCATGGTAAAAAGTCTCCCCTGAAGTTTTGAAAAAGTGCTGGCACAAAATTCCACGAATGAAGAAATGAAAGGTAAAGCCTGAACTTTTTCTTTTAGTATTTTTTTGGTTAATTCGTAAATATTTAAGAGATGTTTCAGATATGATGAATGTTCTCACTGAGCAGAATCTCACGAACGTGGAAATATGTAATTGGCTTGAAAATGATGAAGATTTGTTACCACTGGAAGACATAGATGATACAGATGAACAACACGAGAGTGATAATGAAGGTTCAGTGTTAAATACTGATACAAACCAGACTGTTAAGAACACTGTGAAGAATGATGAGGCAGTTAAAAGTTTCAATGTGTGCATGAGATGGGCAGAAGAAAATGATATCCCTCTAAGTGATGTTCTTGTACTTCAAAGATTAAAAGAAATTGCTTTTATGACGAACCAGAGAAGGGTCAAGCAAACAAAAATTACAAATTTTTTTACAAAATAAGATAAAACTTGATAAGATATGCTTCTATTTTAAATATTATTCTATGTATGTACTATTTTTAGGTTGTTTCGTATTAAATGATTCGTTTTTTAATATAAATAATGTCCTGCTTCAGTAATTCGAATTATTTACTAATTCGGATCACCGCGGTTTTAATTAGTCCGGATTATCGAGGTCGCACTGTATTTAGTTTTTTTCGAAATCAATTTTAAAAATTTTCGCTAAATTTGAAGGAATATTAATTTCTTGTACAGAAAAAAAATAATGAAAAAAATATGTTAGACATTTTGGAACGTTGGCTCCAAAAACATATGTTATATGAAGCGACTTTCCTAATAACATCCCTCATCCTTTTGGCTTGACTATAAATTCTCAACATCCAAGGTTCCCAATGACATCCATGTTTTAAATTTGGTTTTTATAATTTTGTCTACAGTGTTTTAGTGTGTATTTTATATATTTTATGGATTAACCAACTTTTTTATGTAACAACTTTTTTATGTATAAGTTACCTACGGCCATTCAGGCTAACGAAATCTTTGCACTTCTCATGTGAGTTTTTTTTTTGATTTACTATGACTAATATTTTATTCTTGTTCTACACTAATTTTATTTATTATAACAACCTAATGATAACATCATTAATTTAAATTTGTCCCAAACACGATCAGTGAATACGCTTTGTTCTTCTTTTCAGTTCTGCCCAGAAGAAGGTTCTAATCCAGGACCGAAATATTGGCTTTATGAAAATTGTGTGAACTCTTATCACGCCCTCTTTTTGCCAAGTTCCCCAACTAAGATTGTATTTTTAAGAATTTGGTAGATACGGCAATCTTTTGCTTTCTTTCTTTATATATATATATATATATATATATATATATATATATATATATATATATATATATATAGCCAAAGGGATAGCCCTTAGGATTTCAGAGTAAACAAAAAGGTCTTAAAATTCTTAGTAACTGTAGTTTTATTCTAATATCGAGCTTTCGATGCCAAATCGTACATCATTTTCAGGACCTGGAAGATACAGAAAGAACTCTCATTAGTCAGAGTACCCCCTGATGAAAAGGGTTAATTTCGAATTCTCCTTTCTTTTTCAATATGTAGATAATTTATTGGTAGGTCTACCCGAGAATAAAGTTCATGATACTCTTGATATATTTTACTCTTTCAATGACAAACTCCAATTCACAGTAGAAACTGAATCTGACAACTCGGTTCCTTTTCTTGACACAAGAGTATTGCGATCTGGTGACAACATAATAAAATTGGACTGGTATAGAAAAAAAAACAAAACAGAGGGCCAACGGTAAATATTCATTAAGTACTCTTTTATTCCAATAGCTCTTCTTAAAAAAAATTAAAAACTTATGGTAGGGCCTCCTGCTTTACTTCGTTTTAAAGTACGGCATATTCCTTCAGGGGGTACTCTGACTGATGACTGTACTTTCTGTATCTTCCAGGTCTTGAAGATGATGTACGATTTGATAACGAAAGCTGGATATTAGAATAAAATTATAGAACTTTAAAACCTTTTTGTTCACTCTGTAGTCTTAAAGGCTATGCATCCACAACGTGCCACTGTTTGGTGCGGATTTTGGGCTGGGGGCATCATCGGACAATTCTTCTTCTAAAATGCGGTTGGCCAGGCAATAACAGTTAATGGTGATCGTTATGGCGATATGATAATCCAGTTTTTTGTGCCTAAATTGTAAGATATGGATGTGGACGACATGTGGTTTTAATAAGACGGTACCATATGCCAATTCAATTACTGCATGGGTCATTTCCAGGTGGTGTAATAACCCGTTTTGGTGATCAGAATTGGCCGCCCAGATCATACGATTTAACGCCGTTGCACTTTTTTCTTTGGGGTTTTTTAAAGTCTAAGGTTTATGCCAACAAGCCCACGACCCCCCACGATTTGAAGGAGGAAATTAAGCCCTGTATCAACGAAATTCAGCTATATTTATGCAAAACTGTCATGGAAAATTTGGACAAAAGAGTACGTATGTGCCAGCAAAGCCGTGGAGGCCATTTACCCGATATGTTATTCCATACATAACCCTATATTCTATACTTTATGAATCAATAAAAAAATTACAATTTTTAATTAAAAACCTGTGTTTTCTATCAAAATTATTTCTTGAGTGAATTTTGGGACACCCTATATATATATATATATATATATATATATATATATAATATATATATATATATATATATATATATATATATATATATATATATATATATAATATAAATATATATATATATATATATATATATATATATATATATATATAATATATGATTATCGGGAATCGGTCTGGACTGTAAATAAAACTCTTTTCTTCTTTAAAACTCAATATTTCGTTATCGTTTGATAACTTCTTCAGGAGTAACTACAAAATTAATACACCTATATTAACACACTATTCTCTTTCGTCAAGGCATTAAAATATTGAAATATAAAACAAACAATTATGAAACAAACGAACAATCAATTAAAACACGTACGAAAATGCGAGTTTGTCCTGGAAACCAACATTCAACATCTCGATTTACTACAACAAACTGAGAGTAAATAGCCTCGGTACATATGCACTGCCGTGAATTCCGAACGAAACGGAAAAACAGCAACAGAAAAACGTCTTTAATTTACTTTATACTAAGAGGTGGCAAATATTTATTTGTTATTATTGCTGTAATTGTAAATGATTAAAACCTATTAATTATGTTGCTATATATAATACTAAGTTGATTAGTGTCTGATTTATAGTTAATTGACTTTGGATCCCTGTTGATATGGTACATTTCTTTAAAAAGTCTCCCTTTATAGTTGCTGTCATGAGCTAAGATTTTAACGTTGTTATAGTCAAAATTATGACCCGTTTTCAAATTATGTTGCACCACAGCACACGTATTCTTTCCCAATCGGGAGTCACTCCTGTGCTGTGTGAGTCTCTGTTTCAAACCACTGACCTGTCTGCCCAATATAACAGGCTTCACATTGTAAACAAGATATTCTATAAACTACAGAGTTATTATATAAAATAGGTGTTCTATCCTTTATTTTTGAAAACAGGTCAGAACCTCGTATGCTGTTATATTCTTTCCTTTTGAAAACAGGTTCTGACCTGTTTTCAAAAATAAAGGATAGAACACCTATTTTATATAATAACTCTGTAGTTTATAGAATATCTTGTTTACAATGTGAAGCCTGTTATATTGGGCAGACAGGTCAGTGGTTGAAACAGAGACTCACACAGCACAGGAGTGACTCCCGATTGGGAAAGAATACGTGTGCTGTGGTGCAACATAATTTGAAAACGGGTCATAATTTTGACTATAACAACGTTAAAATCTTAGCTCATGACAGCAACTATAAAGGGAGACTTTTTAAAGAAATGTACCATATCAACAGGGACCCAAAGTCAATTAACTATAAATCAGACACTAATCAACTTAGTATTATATATAGCAACATAATTAATAGGTTTTAATCATTTACAATTACAGCAATAATAACAAATAAATATTTGCCACCTCTTAGTATAAAGTAAATTAAAGACGTTTTTCTGTTGCTGTTTTTCCGTTTCGTTCGGAATTCACGGCAGTGCATATGTACCGAGGCTATTTACTCTCAGTTTGTTGTAGTAAATCGAGATGTTGAATGTTGGTTTCCAGGACAAACTCGCATTTTCGTACGTGTTTTAATTGATTGTTCGTTTGTTTCATAATTGTTTGTTTTATATTTCAATATTTTAATGCCTTGACGAAAGAGAATAGTGTGTTAATATAGGTGTATTAATTTTGTAGTTACTCCTGAAGAAGTTATCAAACGATAACGAAATATTGAGTTTTAAAGAAGAAAAGAGTTTTATTTACAGTCCAGACCGATTCCCGATAATCATATATATATATATATATATATATATATATATATATATATATATATATATCAGATTGATGCACGGTCGATAACATATCACCAAATCTTATATATATATATATATATATATATATATATATATATATATATATATATATATATATATATTATTTACTAATTCGGATCACCGCGGTTTTAATTAGTCCGGATAATCGAGGTCGCACTGTATTTAGTTTTTTTCGAAATGAATTTTAAACCTTTTCGCTAAATTTGAAGGAATATTAATTTCTTATACAGAAAAAAAATAATGAAAAAATATGTTAGACATTTTGGAACGTTGACTCCAAAAACATATGTTATATGAAGCAACTTTCCTAATAACATCCCTCATCCTTTTGGCTTGACTATAAATAATAATGTTATTAATTATTAATTAGCGATTTCCCTGTGGCCCGTGTGCTATGTATTGCAGTAAAAGAAGGTCAAAATAATGATGTGGTAGGCAGAGTTTAGAAACAGCAATATTAGGATTTTATCCTCTCTGGGGTATGACCAGGAGTATTGTCCTGAGTTTTAGACCTCGAAAAACTTGTGCTCTTCTTTTATAAACTATTTAAATTTTCAAAAATTCCGGTTATATCAGTCGGATCAAGACAAAAAAAAAACATTTCGTAATGAAATTTTCAACAAATCCTCGTTAGTTTTAAGTCGCTCAAGTGTGTACATAACCTACAAAATTGAAAAAAACAGGCAAAAAAATGTTTTTTTTTTTTCTCATTTTATTGTATACGTCGAAGAAGAGAACCAATTGGCTTAAAAACTTCCAGAAAATATGCCTTTTGTTATAGCAAAAATACTTTGAAATTTTAGTACAAAAATACCAGGGGTACAAGTATATTTTCTAAAAAACATATTAAATTCGGAAGAATGATAAAGAGTGCTTCATTCAAAGTATGCTCCATCGCTTGTTATAAAGGGTGATTCATTTAGAGGTACTTTTTGTAATGGGGATTTAATTGCAGATTGCGCATGCGTCATGTCAACTGAAGTGGCATTCCTGTTCAGTAGTGTTTGACAATTCATAATGGAAAGACTTAGCCCGGCACAGCGTCTACAAATTGTTCAACTTTATTACGTAAATGGGCGTTCTACGAGGAATGTGTATCGGGCGCTTAGAGCAACTTATGGTCCATATATCGGCCTACCGATCGCACAATTCGCTCTACCATCAATAAATTTGAGACCCAATTTTCATTATTGGATAATGCTCGACCGAATAGACCACATCCAGCACGTAGTGAAGAAAATATAGGGGCGGTAGCGGAGAGTGTACGCGAAGACCGTGAAGTGTCGATTCGTCGCCGTTCTCAACAGCTTGGCCTGTCATATTCAACAACTTGGCGTATTTTTCTTTAAAAGCATACAAAATTCAACTAGTGCAACAACTGAAGCCGACCGACCTTCCGAATCGTTTCCATTTTAGTCGTTGGGCTCTTGACAAGCTTGCAGAAGATTCACTGTTTTCGAGAAAAATTGACTTGACTTTTTCCTTTGGGGCTATGTAAAGTCCAAAGTCTACATGGATAAGCCAGCTACAATTGAGGCATTGGAGGCCAATATTACTCGAGTCATTGGCCAAATACCACTCGAAATACTCACACACGTCATTGAAAATTGGAACTTCAGAATGGACGTTGTTAACCGTAGTCGCGGACAACATTTGAAAGAAATTATCTTTAAGAAATAATTGTAAAGAATGGTTCTTTTATATGATAATAAAGATTATAAAATAAAATTGTTTTTATTCATTTTTTTTTTTTTTTAAAAAAGTACCTTTAAATGAATCACCCTTTACATATTTCCCATCTTTCGAGCAATTTGTGAATACCACGCCAGTAAAAATCTTCCCCTTTTGTTACGAACCATTTATTGAGCCATTTTTTTACAACTTCGTACGAACCAAAGCGCTGCTCAGCAAGTGGTGTGACCTATCGATGCAAACAAGTGGTAATCGGAAGGAGCCAAGTCCGGTGAGTAAGCCGCATGGGGTAGAACTTCCCAGCTGAGTGCTTCCAATGTGTCGCGAACTGGTTTTGCCGTATGTGATGGAGCATTGTCATAAAGAAATATAACTTTGTGTTGCCTCTTTCGGTATTCTGGCTTTTTTTCAAGCAGCTAACGGTTCAAATCGGTCAATTGTTGTTGATAACGTTTAGTATTAACCGTTTCCCCAGATTTTAACAACTCATAATAGACCACGCCCCTCTGGTCTCACCAAACACAGAGCATCGTCTTTCTGTCAAAGCGATTCGGTCTTGCGGTCGATGTGGAATCATCTTTTTTTTTTTTTTTTTTTTTTATGGGTCTAGCACACGTGCTACAGAGAAGTCCCTAAAGCGCTACAGGAGCGACACGTGTGCGGAGAAAGCGATTCACGTTGTTCTTAAATCGCTGTAAATTGTACTCGGTGGGAGACACAGTCCTGGGCAAATTATTCCAAAGGGATGATGTTCTCCATATAAATGACTGCTTGAAAAGCGTTGTACGAGGAGTAAAAAGCTGAACCTCATACGGATGTGAAGTATTAGCGTGACGTGTACTGCACCGTTCTGGGAGAAATTAAACGGGCTACATCCTTCGAACACTATCCATGAAAATACTTGTAGAATAGGCTCAAGTCGCCAACCTTTCTTCGATGTTCCAGCGAATCAAGGCCAGTTCCGGGTCTCCAATCAGATGAACAGCTCTTCTCTGAATAGAATCCAACAAATGCCGTGTATGTTTGGGAGCGGAGCCCCAAACATGGGAGCAGTATTCCATAGTTGGTCGAATTTGAGCTTTGTAAAGAATTAACAGTTGTTGTGAAGTGTAAAACTTTCTGGTTCGAAATAATATTCCCAACTTCTGAGAAGCTCTCCTTGCTATGCCTGTAACATGTTCATGCCAGGACATATTTGCTCCCAAATTTACGCCCTACAATTTGAGTGACGATGTTAGGGGAATGGAGTGCTCCGACATAACTATGTCGGGGTTAGCAACGTTAACTTTTTTAGAAAAAACTGCCGCCTGGGTTTTTGTAGCGTTAAATTCCACTTGGTTACTGTCACCCCAAGATAGAATTTCTTCCAGGTCTTTGTTAAGTTGAATAACTTCCTGCTGTCTGCGGATATTCGTCTGAGTGGCCGATGTCCGAGCGTTCAAAGTGAATGTAGAGATAAGTGTACTGTCATCTGCAAAGCAGTAGATTGGATTCTCGGTCTTTTCCAGCAGATCGTTAATATAAATGAAAAAGAGAATAGGAGACAGTATGGAGCCTTGGGGTACACCGGCGTTGATAGTGAAGGTGTTAGAAAGAAATCCGTCGACTGCCACACGCAAAGAACGCTCTCTGAGGAAACATGAGAGCCACAAACAGAACTTTTCAGACATATCATAAGAACGTAGCTTAGCCAACAGCCCATCGTGCCAAACACGGTCGAATGCCTTGGATATGTCAAGAGCAACCGCTCGAGATTCTCCAAAGTGTTCAACTGCGTTGTTCCAAACATGTGTTACATAAGTCAGGAGATCCCTGTTGATCTATTTTTACGAAAGCCATATTGGTGATCGCTAATAATGTTGAATCCTTCAAGATATTTTAGAAGATGCTGATTGATAGCCCTTTCCATGACTTTCGATATTATTGAAAGCAGTGCGATTGGTCGGTAGTTATTTGGCAAGGTCTTCTTGCCTTTTTTAGGTATTGGCTGAACTGTGGCACATTTCCAGCAGGAAGGAAATATTCCCTATCTGTAAGATAGGTTGAAAAGTCTACAGAAAACTGGTGTTAGTTCCCTCGCACAGTTTTTGAGAACTATGGCAGGTATTCCGTCAGCGCCAGAAGCATTTTTGGTGTCTAGCTTCATCAAAATACGTTTTATGATACGCTGCCTGAAGACAGTATCGGGCATTCTTGACTGCACTATGGGAATATTAGGTGGTGTTTTTCCTTGGAAATCGACAGTAGAATGTGAAGCAAAGAGTTCAGCCAACAAGTTCGCTTTCTCAACAGTTGTCTTTGCAATAGAATTATCTGGCCGTGTGAGTGGTGGTATGGTGGATTTGGTGAAATTTTGACTAACTGCCTTAGCGACTGACCAAAAGGACTTGGAATTGTTGGGACAAGCGAGAAGTTTGTTTCTAATTCGTTGATTGCGTGCCTCCTTGGTTTCGTCGATAATCTCTTTGCATCTGTTCCTAGCACGAACAAAGGTGTTACCATTTATGGTGTTAGGATTTTCACGCCAATGTCGGTATGCAAGATGTTTAGAAGCAACAGCTTCTTTGCATTTTCGGTCAAACCAAGGCTTGCCGTTGGAAGGGCATTTCTTCGAAAAAGGGATGTAAGCCTCCATACCGGCCAAAATAACATTGGAAACCTCCTTGGCGCAGTCAGATGGGTCATCGGATCGAAAACAAACGTCTAACCAAGGGAAAGTTCGAAAATATTCCATGAGATCTTCCCATTTAGCAGATTTGTAGTGCCAAATCTTGCGCGGTTTAGGTGCGTCTCTGTCACTAATTGGTAGGATACTCGATGTCGATAATAGTTTATGGTCGGAAGAACCTGTTGGCGGATTTACGCTGACCGTGTAAATCTCCGGATTGGTGGTTAAAAACAGATCAAGAAGACTGGCGAACTCTCCGTCTCGATCAGGGATCCGTGTTGGTTCGTCAATAAGCTGAGTTAAGCCACAACTGATTGAAAATGATTCGGCTTCACGACCTTGTTCATCGGTAGTATTGGAATATTTAAGCCATGTTGTGGACATTAAAGTCGCCCAGGATGGCAATTTCGGCATTTGGATAGTTAATTTGTAAATGATCGATGGTGTCTGCAAGAGAAGCGAAAAGTGCTCTAAAGTTAGTATCGCTGGGTGGTCGATACAGGATACAGATGAACCTTGTGGTTGGTTGAGTCGTTATTTTTAACCACATAACATCAAAGTTTGGGGGCTCCAGAGCCTCTTCTCGTTGGCAAGAGAGGTCGCTTCTGACAAAAAGACAGATTCCAAAGTTACGCCTAAATCGGGAATAGAAGTCTTACCCAGGATAAAGATAGTTAACTGTGCTCGTTCACACGTATCTTGCGATGGAGCATGATTATCATAAGCTTCTCGAAGTAATCGGTATGATTCAACAGCAGTTTTCTTCAAATGAAAACAAAAAATTAATGCTGTCTGCGAATGCTCTTTGTTCGGCATAAATTTTGACATATTGAACAAAACATCACAACAGTATGCACACACTTTTCCAATTTATCACTCGTGCGCGTCTGACACTTGTTGATAACACAACAAAATGGCGCAGTGTCAAATCTTTATAGCACAAGCTGCATTGGTGCACCATCTGTTGTCTGAAATCCGCATTTCATACTTGTACACCTGGTATTGAACCTAGTGGGCACACTTGAATTTGTTATTTAAAATTTGAATTGCACACCATTTTATGCCATTTGGTCCAAAATGGATCTTTTTTTTAACAATTGAGGTGTCGACTCCAGCTTTCCGATGCCTCTAAAAAAAGTTGTTTTTGGAGTCATTTTAACTGTTTTTTTTTTACATTTATTTATTAATCAAATAACAAATTCGTTTTTTCGGTCATTGAAAAAAAAATTGTTAATGAAAATTATTTTTTTTTAATAATAGTCACACGATTCTCTACCAGATGTGATAAAAAAAACTTTTTTTTAAATGACTGAAAAAAGGCATTTGTTGTTATTGGATTAATAAATAAATATACAAAAATAAGGTTGACTAGAAAAAAAAAAAATTAATGATATCGGAAAGCTGACGTCGAGACTTAAACTTCGAAAAAAATTCAATTTTATTACGAAGAGTCTGTTTTTTTTGTCTCGATTCGACTTATATAACCGGAGTTATTCACATTTTAAGTTCAAAAAACGCTTTTTGAAAACTTAAATTGTTTATAAACAAAAGCACAAGCTTTTCGAGGCCCAGTACTCATGAGAATACTCCTCGTAATACCCCAGAGAGGGTAGAATTATAATATTGCTGTATCTAGAGATTTTTTGAATTCAGAAAACCAAAGTAAAGGACTTTTAACACCATATGTACAGGGTGAGTTAACGATAGAGTAAAGTTCGTTATCTCATTTGTTTCGGGAATGACGAAAAAATGTTAAATATTATAGTTTTAGGGAATGTAAAGGTACACAGTTTAAAATTATTTTTGAGTATACATACGTTTTTTTTAAATGGAACATCCTATTTTCTAATTTATTTTTAAATTCTGCGTAAAATTTTATAAATCTTTTATTGATAATGTTATATACCTAAACCTAGTAGTTTTTCTAATACTTCATTTTTTTTATATGTAAGAAAATTTGAGTTAGATGCTACAGGGTGTTCAAAATAAATTTATGCATTTCGACTATTTTAAATTGAAAAATCTCACCCTGTATATTATTATTTTTTCTAATAAATTTTACAAAACCCTCAAACTTTTGTTAAGTATATAAGTATATACCTATTTCTAATAGTCTTCGATTTATTTTAATTTTTAATTTTTACCCTCGTTTTTAATACGCTTACACTATAACATCATAGTTGCCAAGGCAAAACAAAAATGTAGGCATTGTCAAATTTTGACATGTCTATTAAGCAAGTAAAAATAATTTAATTTGCTGTAGTAATTGATGTATAAAGGTAATAGTTATGGATTTTCCTAAAATGAATTAATTGATATGGTTTATATACTGGTCGAGGCGGGAAAAAATTGTCTTTTGACAGTAAGGCTTTGCGGAGCGAAGTACCCTAATAGACGTATACCATCTAGAAAATCTTTTCAGTGCCTAATGGAACGGTTTAATGGTAGTGGTAGCGTTGAGTATACGAAACGGAAAGTAGTAAACCAGCATGCTACGAATGAGGAAAAAGAAATTGAGAATTTACTTCATGTTGAAGATAATTCCCAGGTCAGCATCCGTCAACTAGCTGACTTATCTGACACATCTCAATCTACGGCTAATCGCACCACGAGAAAATACAAGTATCATCCCTTTCATATGGAACTAGTGGAAATTGACTAAAAACAGACTTTTATTATATATTTAAATGTGGATTCAACAAGATGGAGCTCCTGCTCATTACCACCGGGAAGTTCGGGAATTTTTAAACGATCGTTACCCACAAAAATGGATCGGTAGGGATGGATTCATTCAGTGGCCTCCTCGATCATGTGACTTAACACCTTTAGACTTCTTTTTGTGAAGCTACATTAAGATTGTGTTTATGTGAATCCCCCTACAAGACCAGTACTCGTAGATATGGAAAATAGGATAAGGGATGCGTGGAGGATAATAACGCCCTTTATGCTAAGGAAAGTGAAGGAAAATATAGTAAAACGACTTAGCATGTGTATTCAAGTAGACGGGCATATTTTTGAACATTTATTACGTCATAATAATTAATCATTAGATAAGTAAAACTATATTAAAATTATTATTAACTATTTGTTTATGTTTTGACAGTACCGTAAGTGTATTAAAAACAAGGGTAAAAATTGAAAAATTCAAAATAAATTGAAAACTATCAGAAATAGGTATATGACATACTTAATAAAAGTCGAAGGATTTTGTAAAATCTATCAGAAAAAGTAATAATATACAGCGTGTGCCATTTAAAGAATTTAAATTGAAATATTAGAAAAACTACTATGTTTAGGCATATAACGTTATTAATAAAAAAAGTTATAAAATTTTACGCAGAACTTAAAAATAAATTAGAAAATAGGAGGTTCCATTTAAAAAAACATATGTTATATCAGCCACACTTTTTTGAAGTACCCTGTATACTTAAAAATTATTTTAAACTATGTACCTTAATATTCCCTAAAACTATTGTATTTAATATTTTTTCGTCATTCCCGAAACAAATGAGATAATGAACTTTACTCTATCGTTGACTCACCCTGTACTTAGCAATCCCTGTAAACCTCTTCCCTTTTCTTTCAGTCTTATATACATTCAGCTATAAATAAATAAAAAGAGCGACAAAATAAAAATTAAATACATAATTTACTTTGAGCAAAATGGTTGGTTGAAGGAGAACTTCGTTGAAATATATTATGTCTATTATTTAAAAAAATACACGTACCTTTTGTTCTGCTCTTAAATTTTTGAAATTTAGAGTTACTGGCAAAAATATATACTGCTGTCACTGATATTAAATTTTAACTGTAAGAAATATAAGTAATAAATGTGGATAGCGGTTAGGTAATACAGCAAATAATTGTAGTTGTAACGAATTTTAAACAAAATAAATGTAAATTTTAAAAACATGTTCTTCAAATAACAGGCATAATTAGTCTCGAGTGCAGAGGCTTGTACTCTAAAGGTCATATCGCGGTAAATGCTCACATAACAACCAAGCCATGTAAGCCTTTAATTTTTCTAATTCCAAATTACTAATCTAACAAAAGTCGCAACAATATTACAAATTTGTGATCGAAAATCATAATCGCCGTCATTGTGGACGTCTCCACACGGACCTCTTATGGTTTTGATTGTCAGTTTGTAGCATCAAATTGTACAGGATTAATGATTATAAATGAACCACCGCTCTAATTCCCTTATATAGGCTATGTTGGGAATGTGGAATCTTTGGCACAATAACACTACTCAGTATGTATCACGACTACACTAAACACTTTATTTTTGCATTCGACGCGCTATTCGCTAACTATCTTAGCTTCATCAGAACCGATGATTGACTAACGCTAAACACAAATCTACCTTATTTATACTTAGCCTTATATTTGAACTAGCCGGGCCCGCGGCTCCGCTCGCGTGGACTTGATTCACCACTATCGTCACTGCTTATTCCTTAATTTACCCAACGTAATAAAATATCTCCCATTATTTCCCCTTATCTCTCAATATTTCTCCTTATCGCCCATTATCTCTACATAATTTCGATTATCTAGCCTTAACTCTGCTCATCTCCCATTATTTCTCCTTATCTCCCATTATTGCTCCTTATCTCCCATTATTTCTCCTTATCTCCTATTATCTCACCTTATCTCCCATTATCTAGGCTTATCTCGACTTATCTCTCAATATTTCTCCCTATCTCCCATTATTTCTCTTTATCTCCCATTATCTCACCATAACTCCCATTATCTAGACTTATCTTTGCTTATCTCCCATTATTTCTCCTTATCTCCCATTATTTATATTTATATCCCATTAACTCACCTTATCTCCCATTAACTCACCTTATCTCCCATTAACTCACCTTATTTCCCATTATCGAGCCTTATCTCGACTTATCTCCCATTATTTCTCCTTATCTCCCATTATCTAGGCATATATCGAATTATATAGAACATATGTTTAAATTTATAAAAACACGTAAATTGGATAAGTGGTTCTCAAGTAATAAGCGCACTAACGGACAGACAGACAGACAGAAAGACGTTGCATTTTATATATTCTAGATAGAAGATTATAGATAACCTGGCCAGAGAACAAATGTATGAATTAAAAAAAACACGTAAATCGGATAAAGGGTTCTCGAGTGATAAGCGCACTAACGGACAGACACACAGATAGAGAGACGTTGCATTTTATATATATTATATTCTTTGCTACATGATATTGTTCCATATTTAATGCTTTAGGCAGTGTATTGCAAGAGAACGCGCTAGCGGAAAACTTTTCTCCGACTTGATTCACTATTAACGTCACTGCTTATTCCTTATGTCACCTAACGTAATAAAATATATCCTATAACCTGGCCAGAGAACATATGTATGTTTAACAAAAAAGCACGTAAATCGATAAGTGGTTCTCCAGTGATAAGCGCACTAACGGACAGACAGACAGACAGAGAGACGTTGCATTTTATATATATTATAGATATTCTTTGCTACATGATATTGTTCCATATTTAATGGTTTAGCATGTTTTAAAAAAAAGCACGTAAATCGGATAAGTGGTTCTCCAGTGATAAGCGCACAAACGGACAAACAGATAGATATACGTAACATTTTATATTTATTATAGATGTAATAAAATATATATCTATAACCTGGTCAGAGAACATATGTATGAATTTAAAAAATCACGTAAATCGGATAAGTGGATCTCGAGGGATAAGCGCACTAATGGACAGACAGACAGTCAGAGAGACATTGCATTTTATATATATTATAGATATAGATTATTATTATTATTATGTAACCTGGCCAAAGAATATATGTATGAATTTAAAAAAAAAAGACACATAAATCGGATAAGTGGTTTTCGCTTGATAAACACACTAATGGACAGACAGACAGAGAGACATTGCATTTTATATATATTATAGATTATAGGTATTCTCTGCTACATAATATTGTTCCATATTTAATGGTTTAGGCGGTGTATTACAAGGCAACGCGCTAGCGGCAAACTTTTTTCCGACATCATTCACTATTTTACGTCATTACTCATTCCTTATGCTACCTATCGTAATAAAATATAGCCTATAAACTGGCCAGAGAACATATGTATGTTTTAAAAAAAAAAGTACGTAAATCGGATAAGTGGTTCTCCAGTGATAAGCGCACTAACGGACAGACAGACAGACAGACAGACAGAGAGACGTCGCATTTATATATATATTATAGATTACTCAAGCGGAACTAATTACATGGGCGAGGGCATCAGTTCAGGTCAAGTAATCAGTAGAGGGGACTATAAGGAATAGGCCCTCTAGCCACTTTTACATTTTATAATTTCGTTCAACAATCTCCTATCAGATACATATTTAATTAATCTTAGATTATTAGATGTTTATAGTATGATCAGCTTCAAGGGCATGTTCGGCAATGCTAGACTTTTCTATGCTACCTCATTTTAAAAGGGCTAAATGTTCTTTAAATTGTGTTTTAATTAACCTTCTAGTTTGCCTAACATACTCTTTGTTGCAATCTACAACTAATTTCATAAATGCCAGTTTCCTCACAATTAGGAATCTTGTCTTTGGGATTTCCTACGATATTCCTCAAATTGTTTGATAACATAGATAGAATTTGAGTATTAACCTAATTAGAAATCATTAAAAAGCAGTGCGTCTTCGTAATATTTCTGCTTCAGAACTTTTAGAACACCAGCATGAAACAGGACGTTGGATTCTCTTTGATCAATCAAAGATCTTTTCAACAACTGTTTTTTTTCTGTTCTAGGCAAAGTCAAAATCCTTTTCTAAACAGCCCAAAAATCTTCATCATGATACTGGTCATTGTCCCTCATCAATCTGGGAATAGATCACTCATGAAGCTCCTCCTCCATATACACTAATATGAAAGCTGCGTGCAAGCGAAATTAAAACGTAACAAGCTCTGAAGAAGCGAGCAGGCTGATCGGAAAACCCTCAACTCTTTTTGAAATGCCGCAGGAGAAGTTCAGAAGAATTATACCTAGAAGTATACAAATGATTTCTTTAAATATTGAAAATTGGGATATATAGAAAATATTTATTAAAAATGGTAAGCATAATGGGAATATACTATACTTTCTAGAAAGCAAGGAAGAATTCCTAGTGTAAGTGAATTTTCAAGATTATATAATCACATCATAACTGAAACAACGTTTAAGCGATAGAAGACTACTGCATAATTAGTTGAAAATTACGAAAATGAAAAATGAAAAATTATTTAAAATGCCTCACTATTATGGAAACTAAAGGAAAATAAGTATCTAGGGCACGGCAGTGCCCCCGCCAAGTCGAGCAGAAAGCACAGCCGTACCATCCTTTTCTCGAAGCCAGTCACGGCACTTTCGACCCCCCTGTAACTTCGTTGTGGATAAAGCTAGAAGCACAGTAAACATACTACAGTAGCGAAACTGAGCTCCAATTTGGTGACCAGATTTTGACGGCGCGTGCGTCGACGGGTCCTTTTTCAAAATGGCCGCTCAGTGTTTACATCCGATCTCGGAATGTGTCTTTGGAAATGTATTGTCCATCGTTTCTTGATGTGACTGCAGTTTATATGAATATAAAGACAGAAGGAAAAAGAGAGTTTGTAGAAAAAGAGAATTAAAAATGTTTGTAAGTGAAGAGAATCGAAAAGGTTGAGAAACAATTTTTATAATCATGGGGAAAGGAGGTTATTGTTGTGCCATTGAGAATTGCAATATTCCATATAATTATTTTTGCAAATTATTTACTCAAGTCACACCTTTTCATGCTCTAAAATTTCTAACTCAATCAGGGCGCGCTAAGACTATTATTCTAAATCATAACTAAATTTAATTATGCCTTATTTACATCACATGTAATCATCAACAGTATTATCCGTCAAAGTTTAAGTGGCTGCATTAATGATTTTTTTTGCCGTTCCTCTGTTTTTAGTTGAAACAATGATTTCATAGAAATCTGGTATGCGATTAAAGTTGTTGGAGTTGTTGATTATTTTAATAAATCTCTATTGCTTGCTTTCACAAGACAACTTTTTACTATCTTAAATGCATTTTTGAAAAAATACAATATGCATGAAACAATATTATCATTACTAATGTACATTTTGTTTAGGCGTATTTGCTCAAGAGACGGCCTTCCAGGGAACCTTGATTGATTTAATAAAATGTTCGTATTGGTAGAGTGATTTGGTCATTAAAGTTTGAAATTTATTTCTAAACTTAGTTCGGCTGGTTATTTAAAAATCCTGACGTGATTGCTCAATTCTGACCTCGAATTCGGTTTCAGCGCCTAAAAATACATACAGGTATAGCGATCTGTTCGGTAGTGAAAAACTTTTTTTGTGTGCCTGTGTAATTCATTTATGACTAATAAATAATCCTCCAAATTCTGGTTTTTAGAAAGATTTATTTTTGTGTATTCAGTTATTTAAAACTATTTATATTTGATAAATTATAAATAAAACATATTATTTTTTTCTAAAAGGTGTATTCTCAAGAGGCTTCTAGTTTTTTAATAACTTCATCTGAATTAATTGTTTGACACACCTTTTCTAATAATAAATCTGATAAATTCAACACTGTTTAATTGCAAGTACAATTAATACTCTGAAAGTGACTTTTTTTTTTCTATTTTTCTCTATAAATTACTATGCTCCTTTTTCATGCCAATCTTTCAAAAGTTTCTGTGAATATATTGTAAGGAATACAGAACCTATAACAACATATTTATTATTTTCAAATTTTAGACAGTATATTTTATTTTCTTATAAGCTGGGTTTGAAAGTTTAAATATTAAGTGTCGTGTTGAGATCACAAAACCACTGGGGAATGGGATTATTGAAATAACTGATATAAATGGATTATTGAAACAAATATGCTATTAAAATAAGAAAAATTTTAAAGTGACTCCAAAGAAATTTTTGTAATATGATTTTGTCAGATGATGTGTGCCAGAGGGTAAAATATTGTGAAAATAAGTTCGTTAAATGGACAGTACACCTAATCGAAGTCTATTTTGATGGTAATTATGGTTACTATTAAAATTTTGAAGATTTAGTTACCTGTTATTAATATTCCTCCTAAAAAGAACTTATTTCTATTGTTGTGTACCTATATTATAAATTAAATATAGTTATTTTCCTTTTAAAACTGTAATTGATAATACTCAGTATATATGAGTCAATCATTTCTCCTAAGCTAATATGGTTAGCGAAACGCGCGTCGAGTGCAAAAATACAGTGTTTGGTGTAGTGGTGATATATACTGAGTAGTGTCATTGTGCCAAAGATTCCACATTCCCAATATAGTTGTAATTGACAAGTCAGCTTGGTCATAACTAAGTATTGTATGTAACTATAATTACGAAATTACTGTATTGACTCTGATCTAAATATTAATTCATTGTAAATAAAAGTAAGCGTTAATTATATTATTAAAAAGCAATACAGATAACAGAACACAAAATGGTATAGAACTTCAAGAATCATTCACATAGAAAATAGAGGTCTATACATATACGTTCATAATTCATTAATAATATTATATTAACCTTTCTCGAAGTTACACAATATAGTTTTGTAGTTTAAGAAAAAATAAGTACCAAAAAAGTAGATACAGTGTTTTTTAATTAACGAGAGATCTATCACACCAAACCACACAACACTGCTTAGAAAAAAATGCTCTTATTTTAGAAGATGTTGACATCTTAGTAATGACAATTAAAATTAAATTAATTTAGTCCTTAAAAAACATCTTTAATCACAAATTTACTTGAAAAATGATGTAAATAACCTTTAAGGTTATTAAAAACTGAAGTTGAATATGAAGAATCAAATCATCAAATACCTTCCTAAGTTTTTCATCTGTATTCATTTATTTTCTAACAAAGTGCTCCATTCTTTTTGTTTTTTTTTTTATATTACTCATGCTGCATTAACTTTTATATTACTCATGCTATATTAAATATCAAATCAAAAGTTTTCAAACATTTCTATATCTATAATTTTGAATGATAAAGCTTTACACAACTTTATTTGTATTTCAAATCTCGCGCTGGTCCACTTTTAACATGGCGGATTGCCACGTGACCTTCTGAAAACGAACCTGATTTTCCTATGCGATTATCCTTGAGTTTCGCTACTGTATAGTGTGTTTACTGTGCTAGAAGCCTGAATTTTCAGTGACCAGGAGGACATACTATACTAGCTGTATTCCTAAATTACCTACTATTTATACCTTATGGTTTACGAACTAACGCCAGTCGAAGTTCTTTAATTTTGTCACTGACACACTCACCGATCATCAAAATTCTAAGGTAGTTTTAACAGACACACAATCTTCAAATTTTGAATCTAGTTAGTGTTTAGCCTATAAAGGAAGGAAAAACTGAAATATCCCGAAATTTCAGTCCCGTTATCTAAACTGAATTGTACAGTCACTTAAGCCAAAAAAGAGGGTCAACCTCGGAATGAGAGATAATAAGCTGTAAACTTGTATAAACCTTTATTTTGGCATTCTAAAAGTTGTCTCAAAAGTATCATAAAACCTCGTGTCCGCGTCTTAAGATATTCAAGGTCAAAAGTCACAAAAATTGTTTTTTCGCAAATATCTCGCTTCCTATGGTTTCAATAATATTTGCATCTATTATAAAAATTGTAGAGCATAAAATTCTTTACAAATTTTGTTCTAAATATTTTTTTATACGCTTAACCGTTTTTGAGATAGAGCGCGGAGAGCGCGCAGCGCTCAGCCATACATAGCATAATGCAAGGTCAATCGTGAGTCCTGGTAAATAATACGTCGTATAAAGTTAATTAATCCTTAAAAAATCCACGATTATGAATAATTTGTATTATTTATTAATTAATATATTATATTTAATATTATTTTTCATTTATCAAATATATTCGTTTAATAATACTTACCTACTTCGTGTAATTAAAAAATTGTTAAGTGAAATACTTTGAGTATATTTTAGTTATAAAAAAGTATGAAGATGATGCTTCCATGACAGTACGGTAAAAGAGAATATAGTTATTAAAACAGGAGCAAAAGTCATGTTAAGACGAAAAATTGACGTGAGTCTTGGCTTAGTCAATGGTTCTATCGGTATAGTACAAGGAGTAAAGGTTGATCCTGAAAATACAAATAAAATTTAAAAAATTCATATTACATATAATAATGAACATCTTTACGAACTTGGTCCAGTCAAAACTAAATTTGAAATTATTAAAAGAGCTTATGTTCATCGCGAACAGTTTCCGATATGTATAGCCTATGCTATTACCATACACAAAAGTCAGGGGCTAAATCTAAACAGTGCACTGATGGCCATCGGTTTCTTCAGTGTTCACATGCGGTCAAGCATATGTGGCACTTTTGAGAGTGACAAGTCTGGGCGGATTACATCTAATTAATGTCGATTTCGATAGTTTCAAAGCTCAGGAGTCCGCAATTGTTGAATATAATCGACTTAGAAGCACTTATTTTCCAGACTTGTCAAAAATTGTTACATCATATCCTTTGAGAAAAACCAATAGAGACAGGGAGTGGGCTTTAAGAAAATCCATAGCTGACGTACAAGAAATATTACCCGAGACGAAAAAAAAAAAAAGAGGACTACCTACAAAAAGAAATGAGATCCCATCAAAAACATAAAATGTAAAAAAATACCAAGTCTCGCAACGCAGTCCTTCTACCACAAAAAATTGTGAGATCTCATGTAAAATCAGGTCAGTTATTTTAGTTAGTATCTATGGAAGCACCTATTCAACAACTTTGTCATAAATTGTTATCTATTTAGTTACCTACCAACATTTATAGTGACCGTACCAATATTAGACATCTTTATTTCTATAATAAATATAATGACTTGGCAATCGCACGGCAACATAATCACATAAGAATAATCTATTATTTCGATTGCTAAGTAAGTCTTCAAGCAGAGCTGCCAACACGGCTGGCAATTTATTTGCAGAAGCCCACCTTTTCAAGCTTACTGCTCGAAGGCATAGATGGCGCATTGGTATAACAATTAAAAATAAACGAAAAAATCGTAATTCTTAGAAGTTACCAAAGTGTTGTGTTCTTCGCATTCACTGAACCATCCCAGGACGCGAAACGCCCCCCATACCGCGAAACGCGTCCTGGGATGGTTCAGTAAATGCGAAGAACACAACACTTTGGTAACTTCTAAGAATTACGATTTTTTCGTTTATTTTTAATTGTTATACCAATGCGCCATCTATTCCCTCGAGCAGTAAGCTTGAGAAAGATGCGCTTCTGCAAATAAATTGCCAGCCGTGTTGGCAGCTCTGCTTGAATGACTTAGTAAGTTGCCGGTAGAGTGCAGTAAAAGCATCTATTTGTTATAGTTTTCCGTTAGTTACTTGGATAAAGGACTAAAAGTGTGTTCTCGTATTTGCTGAACCTAGCCCAGCTGATGAGCCGTGATACGGCGAAACGCGTCCTGGGATGGTTCAGTAAATGCGAAGAACACAACACTTTGGTAACTTCTAAGAATTACGATTTTTTCGTTTATTTTTAATTGTTATACCAATGCGCCACAAGCCAGATAGTTTAAGCTGTGTGAAGTTCCTCTTACTAGTTAACATTTTGTAGCAGGATTGATGTCCTTGGACTTACGGTAAACGAATAGCATGACGACTGTTCAAGAATAGAAAAAACTCTGGAGGTCAAATAGCTCCCTTTACGGATCTACAGGTGAGGGCTGGTTCGGCAGTGTTAGCTTGCTGAGATCGAAATTTTATAGAATTTTTTTGCAATAAGCGAGTTTTAAATTCAATGCACAGACACCTACAGTCAGATTAACCTCACATATTCGGTCTCTGCAAAACTAAGGTCGGACCTTCGACCAACACAACCATCTCTTTCTATTCTGGGTACGACTTCTATTCCCGGTAAATCCGTAACCACAGTAAACATACTACAGTAGCGAAACTGAGCTCCAATTTGGTGACGAGATTTTGACGGCGCGTGCGTCGACGGGTCCTTTTTCAAAATGGCCGCTCAGTGTTTACATCCGATCTCGGAATGTCTTTGGAAATGTATTGTCCATCGTTTCTTGATGTGACTGCAGTTTATATGAATATAAAGACAGAAGGAAAAGAGAGTTTGTAGAAAAAGAGAATTAAAAACGTTTGTAAGTGAAGAGAATCGAAAAGGTTGAGAAACAATTTATATAATCATGGGGAAAGGAGGTTATTGTTGTGCCGTTGAGAATTGCAATATTCCATATAATTATTTTCGCAAATTATTTGCTCGAGTCACACTTTTTTATGCTCTAAAATTTGCAAATAAGAAATTTCTAACTCAATCAGGGCGCGCTAAGACTATTATTCTAAATCATAACTAAATTTAATTATGCTTTATTTACATCACATGTAATCAACAGTATTATCCGTCAAAGTTTAAGTTGCTGCATTAATGATTTTTTTTTGCAGTTCCTCTGCTTTTAGTTGAAACAATGATTTTATAGAAATCATGGTATGCGATTAAAGTTGTTGGAGTTGTTGATTATTTTTAATAAATCTCTATTGCTTGCTTTCACAAGACAACTTTTCTCTATCTTAAATGCATTTTTGAAAAAATACATATGCATGAAACAATATTATCATTACTAATGTACATTTTGTTTAGGCATATTTGCTCAAGAGACGGCCTTCCAGGGAACCTTGATTGATTTAATAAAATGTTCGTATTGGTAGAGTGATTTGGTCATTAAAGCTTGAAATTTTTTTCTAAACTTAGTTCGGCTGGTTATTTAAAAATCCTGACGTGATTGCTCAATTCTGACCTCGGATTCCCAAAAATACATATAGGTATAGTGATCTGTCCGGTAGTGAAAAACTTTTTTTGTGTGCCTGTGTAATTTGTTTATAATTAATAAATAATCCTCCAAATTCTAGTTTTTAGAAAGATTTATTTTTGTGTAAACTAGTATTCAGTTATTTAAAACTATTTATATTTGATAAATTATAAATAAAACATATTATTTTTTTCTAAAAGGTGTATTCTCAAGAGTTTTCAATAACTTCATCTGAATTAATTGTTTGACACACCTTTTCTAATAATAAACCTGATAAATTTAACACTGTTTAATTGCGAGTACAATTAATACTCTGAAAGTGACTTTTTTTTCTATTTTTCTCTATAAATTACATTGCTCCTTTTTCATGCCAATCTTTCAAAAGTTTCTGTGAATATATTGTAAGGAATACAGAACCTATAACAACATATTTATTATTTTTAAATTTTAGACAGTATATTTTTTATTTTCTTATAAGCTGGGTTTGAAAGTTTAAATATTAAGTGTCGTGTTAAGATCACAAAACCACTGGGAATGGGATTATTGAAATAACTGATATAAATGGATTATTGAATCAAAATAAGAAAAATTTTAATGTGATTCCAAATAAATTTTTGTAATATGATTTTGTCAGATGATGTATGCCAGACGGTAAAATATTCTGAAAATAAGTTCATTAAATGGACAGCACACCTAATCGAAGTCCATTTTGATGGTAATTATGGTTACTATTAAAATTTTGAAGATTTAGTTACCTGTTATTAATATTCCTCCTATAAAGAACTTATTTCTATTGTTGTATACCTATACTATAAATTAAATATAGTTATTTTCTTTTTAAACTGTAATTGATAATACTCAGTATATATGGGTCAATCATTTCTCCTAATGAAGCTAATATGGTTAGCGAAACGCGCGTCGAGTGCAAAAATAAAGTGTTTGGTGTAGTGGTGATATATACTGAGTAGTGTCATTGTGTCAAAGATTCCACATTCCCAACATAGTTGTAATTGACAAGTCAGCTTGGTCATAACTAAGTATTGTATGTAACTATAATTAGGAAATTACTGTATTGACTCTTTGATCTAAATATTAGTTCACTGTAAATAAGAGCAAGCGTTAATTACATTATCAAAAAGCAATAGAGATAACGGAACACAAAAAGTTATAGAACCTCTAAGAATCATTCACATAGAAAATAGAGGTCTATACATATACGTTCATAATTCATTAATAATATTATATTAACCTTTCTCGAAGTTACACAATATAGTTTTGTAGTTTAAGAAAAAATAAGTACCAAAAAAGTAGATACAGTGTTTTTTTTTAATTAACGGGAGATCTATCACACCAAACAACACAACACTGCTTAAAAAAAATGCTCTTATTTTAGAAGATGTTGACATCTTAGTAATGACAATTAAAATTAAATTAATTTAGTCCTTAAAAAACATCTTTAATCACAAATTTACTTGAAAAATGATGTAAATAAAACTTTAACCTCAAAAGTGACGTTTAATTTTGATAGACTTTTGAATTTTTGGATAAGGTTATTAAAAACTGAAGTTGAATATGAAGAATTCCATCAAATACCTTCCTATCAAGTTTTTCACCTGTATTCATTTCTTTTCTAACAAAGTGCTCCATTCTTTTTGTTTTTTTTTTATATTACTCATGCTGCATTAACTTTTATATTACTCATGCTGTATTAAATAACAAATCAAAAATTTTCAAACATTTCTATATCTATGATTTTGAATGCACAACTTTATTTGTATTTCAAATCTCGCGCTGGTCCACTTTTAACATGGCGGATTGCCACGTGACCTTCTGAAAACGAACCTGATTTTCCTATGCGGTTATCCTTGAGTTTCGCTACTGGATAGTCTGTTTACTGTGGCGTAACTTTGGAATCTGTTTTGTAATCGGGAATGATCTCTCTTGTCAACGAGGGGAGACTTAGAAAATCTGAAACTTCATTTTATGTCGCTAAAAATAACAACTCAATAAACCACAAGGCTTATAAAAATAAATAAATAAATATCGTCTTTATTAAGATGTTAATTACATGTGATGTGAGTACATATTACCCACACACATGGTGTAGTAGAGGAGGCGAAATTTAACTATCGGTTACTCTTACATCTAACCTCTTCAACATACAACGCGCTTACAAACAAAAATAAAGCAACAATTACATACTAACATAGTAAAATCAATAATCGAGAAGATACATCAAAATATAAATAACCTACGTCTGAGAATTCTGCTTATTTAACAGCACTTCTCTATATAATCGACGAAGTCGGCCAATAGTGCACGTTTTCAGTTCTGGGTTCATGGTATTGTATATATTTACTGCATTATATGTAAAACTGCGCTGAAACAAGGCAGTGCGATGCTGAGGCATAGTCAAGCGATCTGGCCGTCTATACCTATCATGCACCAAATTTCGGGATACTAGCTTCTCCCTTAAATAAATCGGAACTGAAGTTCCTAAGAGCCTAAGAATATTACGAAGTGCAGTTGCACAGTATTAGCAAAATTTAACCATTTTAACTCATTTATTTTTAAAGATATGTGATCATATTTTCTCAAATGAAATATAAACCTACTGCAGACGTTCTGTACATACTGCAATCGTCTCCTTGAAAGCGCATCCAAGCAAGGATGGTACACAATACTACAATAATGAAATGAAGACGAGACCAAAGACTCACACAATTTTTTCCTCATCTTAAAATTCAGAATAAAACGATTTGCATATAAAACCTTCATTTTCGCATAACTTTTTTTGTAAGAGCACCCTAACATATTCCCTGAATCTGAGATTTGTATCAATGCAAAGACCCAAATTCTTAGCACAATCAGAAAACGGTAAATCCTGATCAGCCAGCCTCAGTCTTAAAGCAATGCTCAAGGTTGGTCGCCGATTTTCCTTGCAAAACAATAAAACCTGGGTCTTGCCTGGATTTAGCCTCAAATTATGTTCATCCGAGTAAACTGACAAAGCCATGAGATCCTGATTTAAATTTTCTGCTGCAGACTCATGATCCGATGGTTCAAAGAAATGAAGCAACTGTGTGTCATTAGCATACGACTGAACCGATGAATATGCAGCAGTTTGGAATATATCAAAACTATATATAAGAAACAGAAGAGGCCCCAGTATTGAACCCTGGGAACTCTCGAGATAATTTTACCAGCAGTTGAACAAACATCATTCATTCGCACTCTCTGCCGTCTATCCGACAAATAGCTATAGAAAAATTGTACGGAATGATCAGCGAAGCTCAGATAGTGCAGTTTAGCACAAAGTAGGTTATGATCCAGCACATCAAAGGCTTTTGAATAATCCAGCGAGACTGATATAACAGCCATATTTTTATCAATAGCTTTGATTATGCTATCAGTTAAATTCAATAAAGCCGTTGATGTGCTATGACCCCTCCGGAAGCCAGATGGATGCAAGGGGAGTAACCCATTAGTCAAGAGATATTCTGAAACTTGTGTATGTACTGCCCTTTCCAAGACTTTTGACATAACTGGTAACAAACTAATTGGACGCAAATCTCTGACGGTTAAAGGATTTTTAACTTTAGCAACAGGGCACACAATAGACTCTTTCCAGCTCTCTGGAAAATACCCACTCTCCAGGCAACAATTAACTATATGGGTTAGATGATATAAGATAACAGGTAAACTAAGTTTAAGCATAAAAAGTGTCAAACCATCATTTCCAGCAGCATTGGACTTTATACTATTAAGACACCTGCAAATTGACTGACCCATTAGGAAATTAAAGTTCAGATCTAAATTCCTCTTATTGTTACTGTAATAATGTATTTTACCAGCACAGTTGTCAGACTTTCGGAAAACGCTCAAAAAGTATTCATTTATATCATTCACATTGGCCAAATGTGCAGGCAGACGAGGGTATCTTTTGAACCCGTGTGAACATTACATTGCTGAAGTCCCCTTCATAATGATTTTGCATTTTTCTGTGTCTCTAAATATGCAAGATATCCCAATTTTCACGACGCATACAGTAAAGTGTGAGATTTCGCATTTCTTTATAATATTGATGACTCTCCTGAGTTTTATTTCTCTTAAACTGAGCTAGTGCGCGGTCTCTTTCTATCATAAGCGCTTTTAAAGCAGGTGTTAGCCAGGAGCTGGAGGCTTGTTTACTCTTACCGTTCTGAGAGGGCAATGGTCTCTAAACACGCCTGATAAGTGAAAATTAATAAATCTGACCTTGTCCTGAATATCCTCAATATAATAAATGTCATCCCACGATATGCACTGTAGGTCAGTATAAAAATTATCCTCATTAAAGTGCTTAAAATCTCTGTAAGTTATGAATTTTTGTCGACATAATTTTGCGAAAATATTTAATTTACAATATGTTAATTTATATTTTCCGCGTCTAAAGTGCCCACAGAGACAACACACTCCTCATCCGTAACAAAAATAGATCCAACAATGTTGAAGTTCTTTGAGTAACTCTGGTTGGCTCATTGATGACTTGAGCAAAACCAAGGGTGTCAAACACCGACATAGGATTGGGTAAACAATCCGGCATCATGTTAATATTTAAATCACCCAGAACCATAACACGTCCATACAATGCCAAAACCTCAGGGAGAACCTGATCAAGAAAATTAACAGAATCTAGAATATTGTTTTTGGTGCGATATATTACACCTACCACACAAAATGATTTAAATTTAACTCTTATCCTTACCCAAAGGCTCTCAAGACCATGCACCCGCTGCGGCGTCTTATCTGCTGCCTATTTCAACCACCAAGTGATACTAATTTTAGAACACTTTTCGATTCTCTTGCAGACATCATCGATTATTTAGAAAGTATTTATCCAAATGTCAAAATTGTCATTCTGGACGACTTTAATGTCCGCAATATTAACTGGCTTAAGTATTCAAATACCACCAACGCACAAGACGGTGAAATTGAATTATCCTTAATCAGTTGTGGCTTTACTCAGCTTATCGATGAACCAACACCAGTTTCTACTCGTGAGAGAGGGTTCTTCAGTCTTCTTGTCCTCTTTTTTTTATACGATCACTTTAAATCTGTCATAAGGTTCTTTCGACCATAAACTGATTGCGATATCGAGTATTTTAACAATCGATACTAAGTGGCACCTAAGTCGCATAAGATTTGGCACTACAGCTCTGATAAAACATGCGTGGCCTTTAATGGATTGTATTCAGAAAAGAGATATTCACCTGATTGGAGAACCATAACTCACCAACAACCTTGATTCCTTGGAACATCGAAGGACGAGTATTTTCATGCATGTGGTTAGCGACTTCAATCTATTCTGCAAGTACTATCATGGCAAGGATTCGATGGATGTAGCCCACTTTATTCCTGTCAGAGAGTCGCATTCTAGAAATACACTCGAGCTAATATATTGCATCCGTATGACATTCTAACTCCTTGAAGCACGACCCTCTACGAGATTCCTTATATACAAAGAACCTCATCGCCATGAATGATTTACCCCAAAAATTGTGTTTCTCACCGAGTATAGTTCGCAGCGATTCATGACCAACATGAATCGCTTTTTTTTATACACATTAGAATAGGACTAATGTAAAAATAATACAAATATAAATGGACTTGGAAACAATTATATTGAAAATCTAATAACGGTTTGCGCAAAAATAGATCGACCGTAGGTGCCATATTTATAGTGGAGCAGATAATGGAAAAAGCTAAAGAATTTAACGAACCTGCGTATATGTGTTTCGTCGACATGATTCAAGCCTTCGATAGGTTGCAATTAACAGATATTAAAAAAAAACTCCGCCTGCAGTGTTGATGGATGGATTGAGTAGTTCATCAACACTGTTGCCGGTCCCAAGCCCGGATAAAGGAGGAGGGTTGTGGCGTTAGGAGTTAGCACCCTAATACACGTAAAAGCTAAACTGGGAAATGCTAGTTGTTTTTGAAAAGTAGGATGAAAAATCACAAGATAAGCAAAAATCTCCGGGTGGCAATCCACATCTTCGAAGAAGGGAGCCCCATCGGATACGGGGAATTGCCCCCCAATTCTACTTCAAAGCGAATAGTTAACCCAAGCTTAAAACTTAGCCAAACGAAACAGAATAGCTGCTTTCGGCACCTGGAATATACAGGAATGGAGGACAAAGAACATCGAAGTCATACAAGTATTTAAGAATATGAACATAGACAATTTAGTAATAAGCGAGACGAAGAAAAGGGGAAGTGGAATAGAAGAAATAGATGAAGTGATGCATTGTTAGAGTGGAGTAAAGAAGGAAGAAAGAGCAAAAGCTGGAGTTGGAATATTAGTAAAAAAGAAGTGGAAAAAGAAAATAATATCTTGTGGACCCATCAATGAAAGAATCATAAAACTAAATATAACAATGCTAGGAAAAGACATGGTAATATTAGTAGTATACGGCCCAACAGAAGACAGCACTATAAGAGAAAAAGATAATTTCATGGAAACACTAGAAATAGAAATACAAAAAGTAAAGAAAAACCAAGAATTAATAATAATGGGAGATCTGAATGGGAGAACAGGAAGGAAAACAAAGAACAATACCGTAGGACCATTTGGAGAAGACATTACTAGCGACAACGGAGAGAGACTAATAGAGCTGTGTGAACTAAACGGCCTCAAAATAACAAACGGATTCTACAAACACAATGACATCCACAAATATACTTGGATGCAAGAAACACCGAAACTTAAAATCAATAATAGATTACATTATAATTAAAAACGATACCACTATCAAAATAAAAGACGTAAGAGTAAAGAGAGGGGCAGAATGTGGAACAGACCATAGACTATTAATAGCAAATATAAAAGTACCGTGGTACAAGACAATAAAGCAAAAAGGAACAATAGAGAAAGAAAACAGAAATACTAATGAGATAACAGAAAAAGCAGATAAAGAAATAAAATACAAAATACACTTACTGCAAGACGAAACGATAAGAGACCTATATAGACGACGATCCAACAGATGTATGACAACATAAAAGAATGCATCAAACAGGCGGCCCTAGAAGCATTAGGAAAAGAATACAACGAGAATAAAAACATAACATTAGAATCTCTGAAAAAAAACCAAAGAATCTATAAAGGAGAAAAAAAGACTATACGAAAAGTGGCTGAATACAAAATCAGAAGAAGATCTACAGAAATATAAAAAGAAAAATGCAGAAACGAGGAGGATGATAAACAAAGAAAAGAACGAGAGATGGGAAAAATCGTGCGAACATGTAGAACAGTATATAGGAGGAACTAGAAGCACAGAGTCATGGAGAATAATTAAAGCATTAAGGACTAACAATAGAGAGAAGACGTATATAGAGTACATCCCAGAAAGCGAGTGGGAAGAATATTATAAGAAGCTGCTGGCAGAAGACAGACAAGAATTCCAAGAAGAGGACCCTGAAGAAGAACAGAATAAGTAAATAAAAGGGATAGAACTAAGCTATGAAGAAGTAAAGAAGACAATAAAAACACTCAAAAATGATAAATCTACAGGGCCTGGGGGTGTGGTAAATGAAATGATTAAGTACGGGCCTAATAAATTACATCGAATGCTGAGAAACATGTTCAACAGAGCGATAAATCGAGAAAAAATACCAGAGGAATGGTCAAAAGCTTATATAGTATCTATATTTAAAAAGGGAGACCGCAGAAAATGCACAAACTATAGAGGCCTAAGCATAATATCGAGTATGGGACGTTTGTATGGAAAAATTATTAAAAATATCATGGAGGAAAATATAAAAGGAAAAATTGGAGAAGACCAAGCAGGCTTTACGGCCGGAAAATCATGTATAGACCACATATACACTATAAAACAAACAATGGAAAAAAAACTGGCAAAGAATAGAGAAGTTCATCTAGCCTTCATAGACATAAGAAAGGCCTATGACTCAGTACCAAGACAAAGATTATGGAACGCAATGAAAGAAATAGGCATTAACAAAGAACTAATATACGCAGTAAAAGCTCTCTACGAAAACAACACAGTGAACATAAAAATAGGACATAAAATAGGGAAGATACTCCAAACATCAAAAGGTCTATTACAAGGATGCTCTACATCCCCAACACTATTCAAAATATACCTCGAACAAACATTAAAAAAATGGAAGCAAAAATGTAGTGGAATGGGAGTCCCAATACGAGAAGGTTACTTATATACTCTAAGTTTCGTAGACGACCAAGTAACCACAGCGCAAGATGAGGAAGACCTCAGTTATATGGTAAAAAAACTGAAAGAAGAATACACTAAAGCAGGATTAGCAATAAACTTTGATAAAACGGAATATCTAACAACAAAGGAGGGAGACGTGGAGAATCTAGAAGTCGATAACGAAACAATAATCAAAGGAACCGATAGATTTAAATATTTAGGAACCATCATTTCAAAAAACGCAACATCAGAAGAAGAGATTAAAGCTAGATTAGGACAAACGCGAACATGCATAAGACAATTAATTTGTCCAGTTGTTGTGGAGTGTAAAGCTTTCTGGTTCGAAATAATATTCCCAACTTTTGAGAAGCTCTCCTTGCTATGCCTGCAACATGTTCATGCCAGGACATATTTGCTCCCAAATTAACTCCCAACAAATTGAGTGACGATGTTAGAGGAATGGAGTGCCCCAACATTACTATGTCGGGTTCAGCAACGTTAACTTTTTTAGAAAAAACTGCCGCCTGGGTTTTTGTAGCGTTAAATTCCACTTGGTTACTGTCACCCCAAGATAAAATTTCTTCCAGGTCTTTGTTAAGTTGAATGACTTCCTGTTGCCTGCGGATATTCGTCTGAGTAGCCGATGTCCGAGCGCTCAAAGTGAAGGAAGAGATAAACGTACTGTCATCTGCAAAGCTGTAGGTTGGATTCTCGGTCTTTTCCAGCAGATCGTTAATGTAAATGAGAAAAAGAGTAGGAGACAGTATGGAGCCTTGAGGTACATCGGCGTTGATAGTGAAGGTGTTATATATATATATATATATATATATATATATATATATATATATATATATATATATAAATATATATATATATATATATATATATATATATATATATATATATATATATATATATTAATCCTTCAATTACTTCCATGTCCATTATTGAAAATTGGCACTACAATGTCTTATGATCCCGAATTAATGCAATAATGATAATAACTAAACGTTCATTAACGCAATAAAAAAAAGTTTACACAAATGAAAGTGCATTGTAATTACTAGGTTTAACTAAATTGAATTAATGGCCCATGTTTGGAATCTCAAACACGAGTACATCATGCAGGTATTTAAAAAACGATTCCTAAAGTTAATAATAACAATATAATCAAACAATTTAAGATAGTTGTTTATATACGAGGATGGCTTGATAAGTCTGGCATATTTCTACGAAATAGCCAGCAATTTCCTAAAACGGCATGACTGTAAGTGGTCGCTGTTACACGTTTCAAGGATAAAGGATGAAGGATGAAGGATGAAGGATGAAGGATGAAGGATGAAGGATGAAGGATGAAGGATGAAGGATGAAGGATGAAGGATGAAGGATGAAGGATGAAGGATGAAGGATGAAGGATGAAGGATGAAGGATGAAGGATGAAGGATGAAGGATGAAGGATGAAGGATGAAGGATGAAGGATGAAGGATGAAGGATGAAGGATGAAGGATGAAGGATGAAGGATGAAGATGAAGGATGAAGGATGAAGGATGAAGGATGAAGGATGAAGGATGAAAGGATGAAGGATGAAGGATGAAGGATGAAGGATGAAGGATGAAGGATGAAGGATGAAGGATGAAGGATGAAGGATGAAGGATGAAGGATGAAGGATGAAGGATGAAGGATGAAGGATGAAGGATGAAGGATGAAGGATGAAGATGAAGGATGAAGGATGAAGGATGAAGGATGAAGGATGAAGGATGAAGGATGAAGGATGAAGGATGAAGGATGAAGGATGAAGGATGAAGGATGAAGGATGAAGGATGAAGGATGAAGGATGAAGGATGAAGGATGAAGGATGAAGGATGAAGGATGAAGGATGAAGGATGAAGGATGAAGGATGAAGGATGAAGGATGAAGGATGAAGGATGAAGGATGAAGGATGAAGGATGAAGGATGAAGGATGAAGGATGAAGGATGAAGGATGAAGGATGAAGGATGAAGGATGAAGGATGAAGGATGAAGGATGAAGGATGAAGGATGAAGGATGAAGGATGAAGGATGAAGGATGAAGGATGAAGCATGAAGGATGAAGGATGAAGGATGAAGGATGAAGGATGAAGGATGAAGGATGAAGGATGAAGGATGAAGGATGATGGATGAAGGATGAAGGATGAAGGATGAAGGATGAAGGATGAAGGATGAAGGATGAAGGATGAAGGATGAAGGATGAAGGATGAAGGATGAAGGATGAAGGATGAAGGATGAAGGATGAAGGATGAAGGATGAAGGATGAAGGATGAAGGATGAAGGATGAAGGGAAGGATGAAGGATGAAGGATGAAGGATGAAGGATGAAGGATGAAGGATGAAGGATGAAGGATGAAGGATGAAGGATGAAGGATGAAGGATGAAGGATGAAAGATGAAAGATGAAAGATGAAGGATGAAGGATGAAGGATGAAGGATAAAGGATAAAGAAATATCGAGCAGTGATAAAATATTTTTATTTGAAAACGTGGACTGCCGCCCACATAGAAACTGAACTGTAGGAAATTCATGGGTCCTCTATACCAGCACTTAAAACTATTTATTACAGGACAAATGAATTTAAATGTGACCGTATGAGCACTGCAGTTACTGTACGTTTATGACGCATGATTTAGGTTTTTTTCTGAAGAAATGGTCGATAAAATTCATGGTATCGTGATAGAAGATTGTCACGTCGACAGATCGCTGAGATGGTAAGCATCTCAAATAAATCACTAGCATTATAAGCCTAATTATATCCAATGCTGGATGTAGGTCTTTTCCCCGAATTTCCATCTCAATCTATTTGCAGCTGTCGTAATCCATCCGATGCCCGCAACCCTCTGTATATCATCCCGCCATCTTGTTTTGGGACGTTTTACGCTCCTTTTCTGTTCTTGTGGTCCCCATTCTAATGTCCACTTGGTCCATCGATCACTGGTCGTGTTTGCTACATGTCCAGGCCATTGCCACTTTCTTTCTGCTACGTGCTCTATAATATCCTTCAATTTTGTTTGTTCACATATCCACTTTTTTCTTTTTCTATCTTTAAGCTTTATTCCAATCATCTCCGAGTGGTGTAAAATCCATCTATAAACTTACTTTTCTTCTAAATTGAAAAATAAACAAAAATTTCATATGTCGCACACTTTCTACCATGTCACAATATATATATATATATATATATATATATATATATATATATATATATATATATATATATATATATATATATATATAATAAAGAAAGAAAGCAAAATTCTTAAATATAAAATTTGTTGGGGAACTCGGCAAAGGGCGCACAGTGTGTCGCGTAGAACATGCTAGGTGGACAAAATTCATGTTATGATTTCCAGAAAATCTTATTTGCAAAACGTAAACAACACCACCAAACCCCGAATTCCGAGAAAAGGTTGTTTATCAAATTTGCAAGTGGCGAGTCATAAGCGTCAGAAGTCAGGTAATGAGTTTAATGCAGCTCATTCAATCAATCAGTTGCAATTTAGCGACACTTTCGTGCACATCTTATAGTGACATATTGTAATATTGTGAAAGTTTTTGTGATGAATATTAATACTGAGGGTAAGTACTATTTTTTAATGTATTTTTTTAATCAGAATCTATTATTTGAATTTTTAGTATTTTTTTTAAATAGCCTATATATTTTAGCGTGTTTTTTTTTAAAAAAAAACTTTGAAAGTTCAGAATATACAGACATTCACCTCTATCCGGGCTAGTTTTTAGATATTACACAGAAATAACTTTATTCTTCGTAAAAATACACATATTGTTTAGCACACTTCAGTACAACATGTTTTTTTTCTTTTTTTCCAGAACACGTTTACTCTATTTCAAGGGTAGCCTTTTTTGAGGAGTGGTTGAAACACACGAAGAATGAAAAAAAACTCGCGTGTATATGACTTTCTTTCTTCAAAATTTCACTTTGGTGACATTACTGAAAGCAGCCAAAAAGAAATAAAGTTGAAGATATCCAACTTGTCTAATAAGTTTGGTGCCAAATGGTTGGCTTCAGGAAAGTCGAAGGAGCGTTTTTTTAATTAAAAATAAGAATTGGTTGGATGAAGCAGACATACAGTATACTGCGAGTTCTTTTGCGCCACAACCTTCAACATCAAGTGAGAATGTGACTCCTGCAGGAAGACCTCGCAAAGATTTCGAGGAATCGTCGTTTAAGACGAAGAAACGTCGCGCCGTGGATCTCGTAGAATCCCGAAGTGTCAGTGAATTGGTGACTGCTGTCGAAATTGCTGTGCGTTCAGCAGGGCAAAGGAAAATTGCCAATGTGATTAGAGACATTAGTGAGAGCCCAGATAACATTAAGTCTAAAAATACCAGTTCCGTTAATCCTAGGCAATTAAGTAGTGACGAAGCCTTAGCTTACTATATAGATTCTAAGTCAACAACGCATTCTTACAAACAAACTAGGAAGTGATCCATGAAGGCGGGGCATAATGTGTTTCCGTCATATTTTAGTTTAAAAAAGTCCAAACAGGCCTGTTACCCTGCAGAGGAGCACATTGCTATAACAGAAACTCGTGCTCAAATAAATTTGCAAGCCTTATTAAATAAAACAGTGGAACGTCTAGTATTAGCACAGAATGAAGTTATCAGCAGTGTGCTCCCAACAAGTTCATCGTTTACACTTGTTAGTAAATGGGGATGTGATGGACGTTCTGGGCACAGCACATACAAACAGAGATTTGAGAACACTGAATATACGGACGAGTTTCTTTTCGCATTTTCTTTAGTTCCCCTTAAGTTATATGATGGGTCCAAAATTATTTGGCAAAATCCTCGGCCTTCATCAACTTTGTATTGTCGCCCAATCAAATTTATATTTGCCAAAGAAACGAACGACTTCACGTTAGTGGAGACAAATAGATTGTGGGAAGAAGTTAATGCTCTTCTTCCAACACTTATCAACTTTGGTGATTCTCAAATCTCTGTAAAACACGAACTTTTGCTGACAATGACAGACGGAAAGGTGTGTAACGCCTTAACGGAAACTAGTTCATCCCAAAAGTGTTTCATCTGTGGCGCCACCCCCAAGACGATGAACGATGACCCCGCGATGTTTAGCAGCAATCAAGAACATTTTGGCTTTGGTTTATCTACACTTCATGCTTGGATTCGTTGCTTCGAATGTCTTTTACATATCAGTTACAAGTTGAATATTAAGAAATGGCAGGCTAGAAGCAACGAAGACAAAGCAGATATCAAGGTTCGTTCCTTGGAAATCAAATTGAAATTTAAGAACGAGATGGGACTCATTGTAGATAAACCAAAGCCAGGATTTGGTCCTTCAAATGATGGAAATACAGCCCGTCGCTTTTTTAAGAATGCTGAGATGAGTGCTCAGATCACAGGGTTGGTCGTTACAATTATAAAAAAGTTTGATGTTATTTTGAGGACATTGTCTTCTGGATTCGAGATAAACTTAGTTGAATTCAAAAAATTTTGTCTTGAAACCAGAAAACATTATCTTAGTCTCTATTCGTGGTACTGTATGCCTGCTACTGTGCATAAAATATTAATTCACAGCACAGAAGTCATCAAAGCGGCATTGCTTCCAATTGGGCAGCTTTCCGAAGAGGCTCAAGAAGCACGGAACAAAGATTGCCGCAGATTTAGGGAGTACAACACCCGCAAGTGCTCGCGTGTTGCCACGAATAGAGACTTACTGTGCATGTTAATTATAACATCTGATCCTTTGATCAATAGCCTTCGAAAGATTCCCAAAAAAAAGCCGGAAAAAATATGTACAGATGTATTAAAGTTAATTGTAAGCCCTAGCATAGAAGAATCAAGATTGGAATCGTCATCATATTGTCGCACAATGCCACACAAATGATGACGATTATACAGTAAACGACTCATCAGAAGACTCTGATGATGATTATTAGGTTCAGCTACTATTTTTAGTTATGTAGTGCTTGTACTAAGCATGTAAACCTTGACTTGTAAATTTTTCTTTATCAATAAATGAGTATTTTTATTTTACATATAATTACAGTCAGTGTCATTATGCTAAATTTATTTAATTATTTTAAAATTAAACAAAAACAATTTTTGACTGGAATTTTCAAAAACAACAACAGCAAGAAATATGTACCTTAAAAAAATCAAAAACATTTTAAAATACCAACTACTTATGTATGTATAATGCACAAGCTACCTACCTGAAAGGCAGGTATTATTTGAGTTTACCCGTTTTGTGTCAATAAAACTAAGTAATATGGATTAATTGTTTTATTTTTAATTGACAAATGCAATAAATGATTTTTCATCTGGTTATTATTAAAAATAATAATACAGTGTCTTTCATTTAGTTGCACATTCAAGTTTGTAGAAAAATTCGTGCACATACGCAGAATATTTTGTTTTTGTTATACAATGTTTTGTGCAGCTGGACAAAAAATACAGGTAAGCGAAATGCAGCTAAATGAAAGACACTGTATTATAATTTTTAATTCTAATAACCATACAAAATACCCTTGCCCTTTAGTTCCGTTATCTACCTGCTAAGCTGATGCAATCCTACCGCGATATGCAAGAGTGGCCGTATTACACAAATTTTATCGATATTGAGTACCTGCGGTAAATTGTGAATAAAACCCACATTTATTAACCGATTTTCATGATTAATACCTTATTTTATTTTCCAGATACACAGCTGTCAGAAAAATGTATAATATTTTGTTTTTCTTTTGTTATTGCGCTTTTTTACCGAAAAAAAATAATGAATATTACACGAAAAAAATTTTTTTCTCTCCATTAATTTCTAAATAACTCCAAAACGATAAAAGATAGAATAAAATAATATTCAATCAACTTTAATAAAATTTTGTTACGCATTTTTTAATGTTTTATTTATAAAAATCTGACAAGTTGTTCCCGAGTTATCGTTAAATATGTCTGCGTAGCTGACTAATTTAGGGGAAAAAATTTAGCCACGCCCATAAAAAAAAACCAACGCGATGAATTTTTTCTTAAAATAACTTAATATGCCTAGAATATACATAAACAATTGAAATAAGTGAAAAAATAATTTTGTCCAGCTAACGTGTACTAGTCGACACACTGGGGCGTGATAAATGTTCACACAATGTACATTAAGCCAATTTTTCGGTCCTTGGTTGGGACCTTCTTCAGGGCAAAAACTAAAAAGGAGAATGAGTCTACTAACTGAGAAAACTTCGGCAAAAATTAAATTATTCAAATTATTATTATTATTGTTAATAAACTTATGTAGAAAATACAATAAAATATAATATAAGATGTAATATAAGACAAAAACACTCACATGAATAGTGAGAAGTTGAGTTAACAAGAATGGTCATAATTAGCTTATAACATAGAAATGACTAATAATCCATTAAAGTAAACACTATAAACTAATACATAAAGCTAAAAAGATCGAATTTATAACAGGGATGTGTTTGAAAACCCTGGATGCTGAAAACATTTTTAATTAATTCACCCGAAACAACCACCTGTGGTCGGAACCATGTACGAAATGATTGACATACAGATGACAGAAGACAGCTACCTGACAGAGGTAAGGGATTTTTTTGAAAAGACCTAAAACCGAAAGTTGTAAACAACCGAAAGGAGAACTGGTCCACTGAAAAATGTATAAATGGTCAAATAAAGAAAAGAAGAAATTACCAATTGAACGACCTTAAAACCGATATGAAAATTCGGATCAAAAACAACCATGAATTTTGGGTAAAAACGGTGGGAAACGAGAGAGCTAGCAAAAAAGAGAAAAGAGGATAGTATGGATTATTAGTCGTTTCTATGTTATAAGCTAATTATGGCCATTCATGTTAACTCAACTTCTCACTAATCATGTCAGTGTTTTTGTCTTATATTATATTTTATTGTATTTTCTACATAAGTTTATTAATAATAATAATAATAATAATTTGAATAGTTTAATTTTTGCCCAAGTTTTTCAGTTAGTAGACTCATTCTCCTTTTCAGTTTTTGCCCTGGCTTAATGAACATGGTGTGAACATTTATCACGCCCTTTGCCGAGTTTCCCATATATATATATACACCGAGCACAGTTTTCCAAAGAGCCCTTATACGAAAAATACACAAGTTAAATAATTGAATCGGTGAGTTCGACAACCGTACATGTCCGAAAATGTCATTTTGAGAAATTTAAGAAAAACTGATAATCTTTTAAATTACTTATTTCTCAGGTTTGGCATACACAGAGAAGTTTTAGATCTGGTGATCTGGGATTTATATCTAGTAATAGTTTTTCTATAAAACGAAACGGTCTAATAGTTATAGCTAAAAGAAGTTAGTGGACAAGTACGGTTTTCGAAATCAGTATCGTAAAAAAAAAATAAAACAGGTGAAAAATGCTTACATTTTTAATAGTTCTAAAAGAATAACAAATAAATACTGATTTAAACATTTTAATCGTCATTTTCTGCCGTTGTCGTATTACAGGATGTTATATGGTAGAAAAATTCTAACATTTCACCAGTCATATATTGCATAACTTTTTTAATATCCTCGACTTTTTTCTCATTAATAGGTAGAGGATCTTTATAAGCGCCAGCAGTCGGTAGAGAAGGACTTTCCTTATGTTGCTTTAATAACTTAAATGTGTAGGAGAGAAAAGCGTTTATGTAATTCCACGTTGTCACATAACCTGGAGTTGAACTGTCATAAAGAAATTGCCTATAGTTTGACACAGCAAAATATTTTTTTCTAGTATTATCACCACTGACTAAAATAGAACACACGGTTTTTTTATAATCAGTCGGCCACCACTTTTTAAAATCAATAATATCGTTATGTCGAATTAACTTTACGGTAAATGGCTGTTTTTTCCTTGAAGATAGTATTATTTCTTGATATTCTTCTGGAATATAAATTCGATCGTGTTTTTTAATCACCCTCTTGACACAACCAAAATCCCTGTCGCAGGGCAAAAATGAATGCCCTCTTATTGGAAAGTAATGGTATATTTTGTTAAATCTCTTGGTCGCCTGCAATGCTAGCAAAAAGCGAACCATGGTCTGGTTACGATTCTGTCCCGCACATCCATCAGAAAATAAGTGTAACTCAGTGATTTCAGATGGTATGTGGTTCAATTTATAATCATAAAGAAATGGGCATACTTCATTAGATCCTTTTAGAGCTTCACCCTCGTGGTAGCTATAAAAATGACCAGTGTTGTCTTTAAGATTATGAATCTGAAATGCATATACCCAAAGTTGCCTCAGATAAAAAATTTCTTGAACCGGGATATGTGGGAGGGGCATATTCTGCATATAGTCAAAAGCTAGGCCCATTATTTCTGGTCGTTCCTTACACAGAGATTGCACTTCTTTTAGTTTCGTGTAAAACTTTTTTGCGCGCCTTTTATGAACTATGAGTTCCGCTGCAACCACTCTCTTTGCATTATCATTAAGATTAACATCTTTAAGTTTAGCTCCAAGGCTTTCACATATCGAGCAGACATCAACCTGTGGTCTTCCAAACCTGAGATTGTAGTTTTCATTATAATATTTTAGATAGAATTCGTATTTAACCAAATTTTCTAGCTGTGGATATTTATCTATAAACAGATTGTACATTTTCTTCACATTTAAAGATGCATCCAAATAATGAATGGTTTTTGAGGAGTAATGGGAAACTTTAACCGGGAATGACTCAATGTGTTCTTTTATTTTCACAATCCATTCTTTGCATATTGCACGAGGTCTGTTGTTGTGCCGGCCTCTTAAATCCTTTGGTGATTTTGTAGCTAGAAGTAAGGTGTTTAAACGCTGAACTTGCCAATGAGATATGGCATGAAGACTGATAAATGCCTGTTTACATACGGAAATTCGATTTGATTGTTTCATAACAAAGTACAAAAAATTTGATTTTATTTGTTGTTTAGGTTTTACGCCTCTTATCCGATATCTTTCAATAGGCTTTGCTTCAATAAGCCCCTGCAAATACGTATGTTGTTCATTTTTTGGCTTACCGTCGTATAATTTTGATATTATTTCTGTTTTCTCTTCATCAGTAAACTGCTGCATGCACTTTTTTTACACCTTAAAAATGTATTCATTAGTTAAAATTAATTAATTAAAAAAAAAAAATGTAAACTTACATGCATGTAGGTCCGACAGTTTTCGCTTCAATATGTTTTCCGTTTTTACCAATATATTCCTGACCGTGCAAACGTGCTATTTTTCTTTGGTTATGTTTCCAACTAACAATATTCCTTTTTCTTTTTTTGTTGCCATTGCTAGTAACCACATCTTCTTTGTCACAGGATGACATATTTTATTTAAACAAATTTAAAAACACACGATAATTAAGCTATTTTAATTAATAAAACCCACACGAAGTCAACTCTTTCTTTGTAAACAAATAACTGCAGATATTTTAGTAGCTGAGATGAAAAACCGATTCAATTATATTACTTAAGTAAAGTAACTATATAAGTGCAAGAACTCACACAATGAGAGTTCTATCTCCACCAATCGTATTATTTTGAGAAAGCAAACATACGAAATTTTCAAAAGAACACTAGTAAGACAGTGAGCATCTAAAATAGTCATTCCATAATATGAAAGCTTCGTTGTTGAAGAATTTTTGATATAAATAAATCTAAATTATAAGAAAGTTATGTTTGACTTTGTTGAAAAATTACAGCCTATCATGTACAATCTGTACTCTCAACAACTTTCCTGCAACACTAATAAAATTATCTGAAATATATTCGTAACATTTTTTATTATCTTCTTGTTAGTAACATATAAGTTACTATAAGTATTATAAAAGATAGTGTTTTAGTATTACAATTAAAGTTGTTTTGAAAACTAAGTTCTTAGTTCCCCAGGAAACTTTGTGTCCATATTTAGGACGTAACGCAACTTTAACTACTACCTCAATGTCCCTAATATTTTTATAGGCTGTATGAATTCTATATTTTCTCAGGACAGTTGCCAAAAGGGTTTTCATAGCCAAGAGGGCGTATCCAAAACCTAAAAAATATAAAAATAAGACAGATATTTGTCTATTGCAAAACACAGTTTAGCTCTCATTCTTTGGAAATTGGTGGTGATAAAACAAATAACCCTGTATAAGGAACTTTGGGATAGACGCATATATTTTCGAAATATGCAAGAAAATCGTTCATATTTCTACATATCAGAACGTCAATCCTCTTTATTATGTCTCTGGGAATGAGAAACTTCATGAATTTCAAAATTAAACTAGCATTTTAAGTACTAACCAATACAGTTTCTAGGTCCATATGAAAAAGGAATGTAGCAGCAAGGGTGTCTTTCAGCAATTTTCTCTGGTAGAAATCGATCCGGGTCAAATTTATAAGGATCAGGCCAGTATTTTTCATCTCTATGAGTTTTTATTATAGGAAAGGCTATCGTGGTTCCTCCTTGAAGGACATGGTCACCTAAAACATATTAAATTATTTATTTTCTTTATTTATTTGAAGTGACTGATAAAGCCAGCAATACGTTATCAGATTTGAAAAAATTAAAGGCCTTAAAACATAAAAATGTATTTTATTTATTATAGAAAAAAATGTAGTATTGTCCGTAGGGTTATTGGTCATCAACATGAGTATCTTTAATACTTCCCATAACCGTCTCGTCTTAGCGAGAACGGACGAGTTTAGCTTAATAACCACTTGAATAAGTGTGATAATTGGCATTAATAATAATAATATAATAATAATAGCAATCACCACTCTAATACAAAATAATCAAAAACTCCCGCAACGACAAAGAAACCCCAACAGCACAAAACCAAAATTCAAATGGCAAATAAGAACAGAAAACAAAATAAACAACATCAGGAGAGATCTGGGACACCTTATCTAGTTTATAAAGGGGAAACGCGTCCACACGTGTCACACTAGGTGTAAACAAGATCAAGCAAAAACAAAACGTGATCTCTTTTTCCGCACACATGCCGCTCCTGGAGTGTTTTAGAGACTTCCTGTAGCACATGTGCTAGAACCATAAAAAAAATATCCGTATATCCCTCAAGACTCCGTAGATACAAAGAATCAAACGAGAGGAAAGACACCAACAACCTCTTCCGAAGAAACGGAAAACAGTTTTACCGAAAAACTATGTACAACAAACAGACAGCAGTGATTGAACCACCAAACAAACAAGAACTCACAGATTATTGGAAAAGTATCTGGTCAGAACCCAAACTACACAATAATAACGCCCCCTGGATCAAAGCCGAAGAAGATAAACACAAACGTGTGACAGAACAAGAAAATTCCACATTAACTACACAAGAAATTACAGAAACAATCAAACACACACACAACTGGAAATGCCCTGGAATAGACAATATACATAACTTCTGGTACAAACAGTTTACCACCACACACGAAGCACTGACATACCAAATCAACAAAGCCATTCTACTACCAAGTACATTCCCCACTTTTCTTACACAAGAAATAACATATGTCAAACCCAAAAGCTCAGGCACCACCAACCCGTCAAACTACCGACCTCTCACCTGTCTCCCAACCCTATACAAGATCATCACAGCCACAATTTCCAAGAAAATAGAACAACACCTAACAGACAAAAATATTCTCACAGAAGAGCAGAAGGGGTGCAGGAAAAATAGACGAGGATGCAAAGAGCAGCTGATTATCGATAGCGTCAATATTGAACAAACCAGAAAAGAGCACAGAAACCTTCACATCGGTTACATAGACTATAAAAAAGCCTTCGACTGCATACCCCACAGCTGGTTAATCAGAGTCCTAGAAATCTACAAATTCAACCAAAACCTCAGACAATTCCTCACGCAAATTATGAAAACATGGAAAACCAAAATACGCCTAGAAACACAAACCGAACGCATCCAAACAGAAGAGCTGTACATCAGACGGGGTATATTTCAGGGAGACTCGCTCAGCGCTCTATGGTTTTGCCTCTGTCTCAATCCACTCTCAAATATACTAAACAGAACAGAGCATGGCTTCAACATCAGACACCAAAAAGTGAATTAACATAAAATAAACCATCTCCTATATATGGATGACATAAAACTCTACGCTGCCACAAAAACACAGCTGAAAGAACTCCTCAAAATCACAGAAATATTTACCTTAGATATCAATATGGAATTTGGTATAAATAAACGCAAAGTGCTCCATATCAACAAAGGACAATGGAAGGGCCACCATGATACAGAAACCATCAACAACGAAACACTCGATAACATGCTCGACAAAGAAACATACAAATATCTAGGCTTCCGGCAAAGCACCAAACTCAACCACACACTCACATCAAAAAAGAGCTCAGAACCGAATTCAAAAACAGTATCACAAAACTTTTACAAACAAAACTCAACTCCAAATATCTCACTAAAGCCATCAACACCTTCGCTGTACCTATACTTACATATTCATTTGGTATCATCAAATGGTCACAAACAGACATAGAAAACATTCACATCCTCATACGTTCTCAATTCACCAAATACAGGAAATAACACTTTAACGCATGCAAAAAAGACTTATCATCGAGAGGAAGGCAGGAGGAAGAGGAATCATAGACATCAGATCACTAAATACAAAACAAATACAGGCACTTAGTAAATTCTTTCACAGCAAGCAAACCAGCCTCCACACAGTAACAGTGAAAGCAGACAAAAACTACACACCTCTCGACTTATCCCGGGCGAACCACCCAGCAGACACACACAGTAACGCCAACTACAACAAGAAATAATGAAAACGTGGTCAGAGAAAGCACTCCATGGAAAACGCAGATACCACATAGATGAAGATCACGTAAATAAAAAACAATCATACACCTGGTTACAGGATGGGCAGCTATTCCCTGAAACAGAAGGCTCTTACTTGCCATTCAGAATTAAAGTCATATTAACCAGAAAACTACCAAAAGCATATCATCAAAGATCCAATTATTATAGAAGACATATGCAGGAAATGCCACCAGCAGAAAGAAACGATCGAACACATAACCAGCGGATGTAGAATATTAGCTGGAACGGAATACACAGCCAGACATGACTCAACTGCCAAAGTAGTTCACCAAGCACTAGCCACAACATACAAACTCATAGAAAACACAGATCCCTACTACATTACAAGCTCTACTAGGATATCAGTATCCATACAGATAAAACAGTCTCCGCCAATAGACCCGATAGTACTTTTCAGTGCAAAAAAGAAAAGGTCACGAATCTAATTGACATGGCTGTCCCTAACGACACAAACATCCGAACGAAATACACAGAAAAAATCTCCAAAGACACAGATCTTGCAACAGAAATAAAAAGGCTATGGAAACAAGAAAATGTCATCATTGTCCCACTCGTCATATCAGCCACAGGCCTTACACCAATAACATTCACACCACACTTAGTACAATTAGGACTCAACATAAACATACACAGAAACATTCAAAAGTCAGTGATTTTGAAAACATTTAACATTGTCAAGTCATTCCTTAATACACAATAGTAATAGCGTCTGTGCTGACTTGGCTTGGGCCCGTCAGCTAAACATGGAACCATATTGACCAAATGTGAGAAAGAAAAACTTTTTTATGATAATAATACTCTATGTGGGTTTGTCAGTTCCTACATGAGGCCATCACCTTGAAAATAGGAGGACGCTCATTGACTTTGCATCCAGCAGAATTGGAGGGAAGTGGAAAAGTAAAATACTCACTGAGGAACAAAAACTGACCTCCATTTATTTGAGAGAAAATTATGAAATGGAGATATAGGACACCTGAGGAACGTCGGGATACCTCTAGAGCTACTGCTGGAGGTAACAGCTTGGGAACTAGTGGTGACCGTGTGCTTAGCAAGCTGACCACGGCCGGGATTCAACCTGAAAAAAATACAGCCGCATACCATCAACCTGCGAATGAGAGCCCTCCACAAGCTACACAATCCATAACTGCTGAAAGTGCTTCCTGAGAAGCAATTTCCTGCTCCCTAGGACCATCGAAGCAAGAAGAATACCTCAACGCATTAAATGGACAGAAAATTAATAAATTTATCATGCGCACGTATTACAAATTAACAAATATGGAATCTGACTGCACAGCATACCGAACTAAATTATACACCGTGTTTACCCAAAGGTACCTACAGCAAATATCACCGAACAGCGTCTCACAGATCAACGGAGGACCATGGTTAAAATCACTTTTATTCTGAATACAATTCTGAACAGAATAAAAACCGGCCAAGTGCAAGTCGGACTTGCGCAATTAGTGTTCCGTAAGGTGATTGCTTTTAAAATATGTGTTACGGAGGTATAAAATGATCAGCGACTTCACAAAACTAAATGAATTCTCGACAAAGTGTGTTTCCGATCTTTGTTGAACAATGACTACCTTGAAAAATTTGTTTTTTTTTGTTATATACTAGATAAATCATCAAAGATAACACACTCGTCATAACTTTCATTCAATCTACACTTTATGAAGAATATTTTAGAGTTTTTTCAAAATTTTTCGAGATAAAGGGAGAGGACAGCCATTTTTGGTGGCTTTTTGAAAATATTATGAAGAACAATGTGTGCAAGTATTACATCGTATATATTTTTGTACTTGAATTTTCACAAACTTTCACTGGATACCCCACTCGATGACTCAATTCCGATTTCACCCCCCAAAGCTAACCCTTAAGCCAAACTTTAACATTTAAAACTATACGGCTGTAATTGGGCTATCAATTCCTATATTTGTGCCAAATTTCAACCTTTTATGTGTGACAGAGGGATAAAGAGAAGGATATACAGACGGATAGACAGACGGACAGACATTGAAGTGATCCTATAAGTATTCCGTCCGAAACACTAAAAACAGAAGTACAGGAACAGCTGAATAACAACATTATCAAAACAGAACAAAAAATAATAGCATGGAAGATCAAACTCTAACAAACAATGTCGATGTTGAGAATGTACTCCCAGAGAGAAAGATCCTCTGATTTAGATTGTTCCAAACATGTGTTACATAAGTAAGAGACTCCTCCTGGAGATCTTCTGACTGATGTAACACATGTTTGGAATAACGCAATTGAACACTTTGGAGAATCTCGAGCGCTTGCTCTTGACATATCCAAGGCATTCGACCGTGTTTGGCACGATGGACTGTTGGCTAAGCTACGTTCTTGTGGTATGTCTGAAAAGTTCTGTTTGTGGCTCTCATGTTTCCTCAGAGAGCTTTCTTTACGAGTGGCGGTCGACTGATTTTCTTTACTATCAACGCCGGTGTGCCCTCTTTCTCATTTACATTAACGATTTGTTGGAAAAGACCGGAAATCCAATCTATAGCTTTGCAGATGACAGTACGCTTATCTCTTCAATCACTTTGAACGCTTTGGACATCGGCTACTCAGGCGAATATCCGCAAACAGCAGGAGGTCGTTCAACTTAACAAAGACCTGGATCTTGGGTGACAGTAACCAAGTGGAATTTAACGCTACAAAAACCCAGGCGGCAATTTTTCCTAAAAAAGTTTACGTTGCTGAACCCGACATAGTTATGTCGGGGCACTCAATTCCCCTCGCATCGTGACTGAACTTGTAGGGCGTTAATTTGGGAGCAAATATGTCCTGGCATGAACATGTTGTAGGCACAGGAAGGACAGCTTCTCAAAAGGTGGAAATATTATTTCGAACCAGAAAGCTTTACACTCCACAATTCTTTACAAAGCTCAAATTCGACCAACTATGGAATACTGCTCCCATGTTTGAGGCTCCGCTCCCAAACAAACACTGCATTTGTTGGATTCTGTTCAGAGAAGAGCTGCTCGTCTGATTGGAGACCCGGAACTGACCGGCGGCCTTGATTCGCTGGAATATCGAAGAACGGTTGGCGGCTTGAGTGTTCGAAGGATGTAGCCCGCTTAATTCCTTCCAGATCGGAGCATGTTAGAAATACACGTAGCGCTAATATTTCACATCCGTATGAGGTTCAGCTTGTTACTCCGCTTACAACGCTTTTCAAGCAGTCTTTTATATGGAGAATATCATCCCTTTGGAATAATTTGTCCCGGGCTGTGTTTCCCACCAAGTACAATTTACAGCGATTCAAGATCAACGTGAGTCGCTTTTTCCGCACACATGCCGCTCTTGGAGCGCTTTAGGGATTTCCCTGCAGTACGTGTGCAAGACCCATAAAAAAAAGAACTACCCGTTTATACACCTAGAAACAATAGAGTTAGAAAACGGGAATGGTGGAGGAAATGATGCACAATTTAACGAATATATTTTTCACAACCCTAGTAGAATATAGTGCCGCAGGCCTCACAAAAATACCGATGATCCCTAAGCAAAAAACGTACAGAAAATTAGAAACCATAGTAAATGTAATTAACAACAATGTTTTAAAAAGAATGTATTCACGAGCTCAACAATTTTGAAGAACTCTGTGCCACGGTATACTGAGCCTCAATCACAGCTGTAAGAGCTAATTGGTCAAAAATATCTGTAATCGTTGTAAAGAGAGGCAGGAACAAAATACCAGATTTTATACGATGTTGTAAGGTGTGGAAATGGGGATTGCCTCTCGTGTGGGCGCAATTTTGTAATGTGTGAAAAGGATTGTCTCACATTGACTGCGTCATTTCGTGACGTGTGACTTCTCCCTTCGCCCGCACATTGAGACACAATTTTGCAGCCCCCTTTAATTTCTGAGAATGGATTGAGTGAATACTAATATTTAAAGAACTAAAGAAATTAAACATACACTAGCTCAGTTTTTCTTGGTGTAGTAATATGGGTACAACCCTTTTGTCATGAAAAGTAAGATATGTGTACAGTGATACACTAGCCTTAAACAAGAAAAATAATTTATTAATGATTAACTTAAAAGTTCTAACTTTTGCGGTTCTGTTATTACAAAAAACCTTAGCCTAATAGGTGGTTCTTACTAAATAAACTTCTTAAATCAGGCATTTTACTTTTCAAACTTTGCTACACCCGATATTGAAGATTCGTGAGGTTCACTTCACGAGTTATCAGTTCAATGCGATGTTAAATCACTTATCTGCGGGAAAAATAGGTCTACGGATGTATATTCTGGTGACTTACGGTTTTCTTATGGGCTTCTAGGCCTTGAATTGACCACTAAAACCGTTTTCACACACTCCATCACTAATTTACGGCTACATGATGAGAAGAGCCTACGACGGCTACTTGTTTGAAAGAAAGCCTACTACGGCTTCATGCTAAAAAAGCCCACTACGGCTTCACGTTGAAAAAAGCCTCGTACTTGACTTGGCTCTGCGATGGAAAAAAAAACTCTCTGGCTACTAGATGGAAAAAGCCTAGCTGCAGCTTGATGGGAAAAAGCCTCGATCCGTGTTATCTGGACCCTTAAATATTCCGTAAAAATTATGTCTTCAAGATGGCTACTTCCCGGAAACAAATGTCCATCCAATAGACGCAGTAGAAACGAATTAAATAAATCTGGTTGGAAACCAGCAACGCACACTGTAATATAAACGGCTTAGAAATCCGAGTGAACTACACTGCTTAAAAGTTATTAACCACTGCTCGATACAAAAATAAAAAAATAAATGTACATTATAAAAAGAAAACTGTAACAGAACATGATCTTAAAATCTAGGAAAAAATGAATGTTACAATGTAACAAAATTCTATAGGACAATTGCAGCTGAAATAAACGAATCTCACAGCAAAGCCATGCAGAGCAATATAACATAGAATCATTATGGCAAGAAAATGTTGAACAGTTCAGATTTATGATGTGGAAACGAAAACAACATAACGTTGAAGCCTCATGGATGGACAGCGAAATCGAGAAGTGCACTCAGATTAAACTAACGGATGAATTAGGAATTACGTTTCAAATCCTCAGAGAAATCATTCAAAAAAGCAATAGCTGGAAAGCACACCGCTGATTATTTCAATAGATGGCCCAAGCGAAGTGCCAATATCTGTCGCAAAAGGAAAGACACTTGTTACCTAAGGATAAACCACCCGCAAATTCGTCTAAATACGGAGCTATTGCATGTCTATACGCTATAAATAAACAACCGATCAAGTGCAAGTCGGACTTGCGCATTTAGTGTTCCGTACGTTGATTGTTTTTAAAATAAAAATTTTTGTTACGGACGTTAAAAATGATTAAAGACTTCACCAAACCCACCCAAAATGAGTTTTGAACAAAATTTTTTTCCCATCTTCACTGAAAACTGATGACCTTGAAATTTTACTTTTTATTATATCTATAATATATATAAAATGCAACGTCTCTCTGTCTGTCTGTCCGTTAGTGCGCTTATCACTGGAGAACCACTTATCCGATTTACGTGCTTTTTTTTTAAAAACATACATATATTCTCTGGCCAGGCTATAGACTATATTTATTAAGTTAGGTAACATAAGGAATAAGCAATGATGATAATAGTGAATCAAGTCGCAAACAGTTTGCCGCGCGTTCTTTTGCAATACACTGCCTAAACCATTAAATATGGGATAATATTATGTAACAAAGAATATCTATATTATATATAGAACTACTTATCCGATTCACGTGTTTTTTTTTTTAATTCATACATTTGTTCTCTGGTCAAGGTATCTACAATCTTCTATAACATATAAAATGCAACGTCTCTCTCTCTGTCTGTTTGTCCGTGAGTGCACTTATCCCTCGAGAACCACTTATCCGATTTACGTGTTTTTTTTTTTTTTTAAATTCATACATTTGTTCTTTGGCCAAGTAATCTTATAATCTTCTATCTATAATATATATATATATATATATATATATATATATATATATATATATATATATATATATATATCAGGTGTACAAGTAATGAAATGCGGATTTCAAACAACAGATGGTGCACCAATGCAGTTTGGGCTATAAAGATTTGACACTGCTGCCATTTTGTCGTGTCATCAACAAGTGTCAGACTAGCACGAGTGAGAAATTGGAAAAGTGTGTGCATAGTGTTGTGTTGTTGTATTCAATATGTCGAAATTTATACCGAACAAAGAGCATTCGCGGACAGCATTAATTTTTTGTTTTCATTTGAAGGAAACTGCTGTTGAATCATACCAATTATTTCGAGAAGCTTATGGTGAACATGCTCCATCGCAGGATACGTGTGAACGATGGTTTCGGCGTTTCAAAAGTGGTGACTTCGATGTTGCAGACAAGGAACGTGGAAAACCGCCAAAAAAATACGAAGATGTGGAATTGCAAGCTTTGTTGGACGAAGATGATTCGCAAACACAAAAACAACTCGCCGAGCAATTCGGCGTTAGTCAACAAGCTGTTTCCAATGGGCTACGAGAGATGGGAAAGATTCAGAAGACCGATAGCTGGGTACCACATGAGTCGAACGACAGGCAAATGGAAAAGCGCAAAAACACGTGTGACATTTTGCTCGCTCGGTACAAAAGGAAGTCGTTTTTGCATCGTATAGTTATAAGGGATGAAAAGTGGATTTATTTTAAGAATCCCAAGTGTAAAAAATCATGGGTGGACCCAGGCGCACCACCCACATCGACCGCAAGACGTTGCTCTGTGTTTGGTGGGATCGATCAGAGGGGCGTGGTCTATTATGAACTGTTAAAACCTGGGAAAACGGTTAATACTAAACGTTACCAACAACAATTGACCAATTTGAACCGTTCGCTTCTTGAAAAAAGGCCAGAATACCGAAAGAGGCAACACAAAGTCATTTTTCTTCATGACAATGCTCCATCACATACGGCAAAACCAGTTCGCGACACGTTGGAAGCACTCAGCTGGGAAGTTCTACCCCATGCTGTTTACTCACAGACTTGGCTGCTTCCGATTACCACTTGTTTGCATCGATGGGTCACGCACTTGCTGAGCAGCGCTTTGGTTCGTAGAAGATGTGAAAAAATGGCTCGATGAAAGGTTTGTAGCAAAAGGGAAAGATTTTTACTGGCGTGGTATTCACAAATTGCCCGAAAGATGGGAAAAATGTATAACAAGCGATGGAGCATTCTTTCGAATTTAACATGTTTTTTTAGAAAAAAAATCCGCATTTCATACTTGTACACCTGGTATATATTGTCCGTTAGTACGCCGATCACTCGAGAACCACTTATCCGATTTACGTGCATGCATACATTTGTTCTCTAGCCAAGTCATAGGATATATTTTATTACGTTAGGTAATATAAGGCATAAGGAGTATCGATAATAGTGAATCAAGCCCGAAAAAATTTTGCCGCTAGCGCGTTCTCTTGCAATGCACTGCCCAAACCATTAAATATGGAAAAATATATCATGTAGTGAAGAACATAATATATGTAACATCTCTTTGTCTGTCTGTCCGTTAGTTCCCTACTGAGCTATGTTTAGGCAAGTCTTCGACATTTTTTGCCTCGTTAAAATGATTTACTGATTTTTTCACAAACGACACTGACTTTTTAATCTATTTAGCGGCCGCGAAATGTGCTGATTTAGGCACCTTTGAGACTATCTCGAACCGACGCGCTAACAAGTGACTCATTTGGGATTTTACGTTATTTCGACGAAAGTTCGGAATCGACTGATACTTTTACTAAAATGCGTCGTAGACAAAGTTTTCTCTACCGATTTTTTATTGAATCCCTAGACTCGCATCTACCAAACATGAATTATCGAGACAGGTCTTTACTTGACAAGACTGTTATACAGTCTAATCTGTGGTGTATCAGAGGGGGCGGCAGGAGGGCATGTATAAAATACGCCACTTAAAAATGGAATTTTTTGATTGAGGGTCCTCTTTTGTGCAAAACCAGTCATCAATTTTTAAATTGAGCGTAAGTTGTTAGAGTTTCAGTGCAGGTAGAGGCTCTTTTTCGTGAAAAATTCCCTTTTTCCAAGTCTTCAATTTTTAGTTTACTGCGTTGTGTGGGGTTTAAGCTTTAGAGTTCCAGTGAAATAGAGGCTTTTTATCATCAAGAATTATAACGTCACCCTATTTGTCGACCCTTCCCCTCCCTAGAAGTATAGGTGTTTAGGTTAATAATGTTGATTTTTTCGCAGCATTTAAGCGTTTATTTCCATCACAAAATGAATTATCTTAATAATCAAAGTATTGGCCATTGTTAGCTATGACTTTTTTCCATCTTTCAGTCAAAGAATGGATTCAGCACCAGAAGAACTTTTCATCATGAGGCCAACGATTCAATAAGCCAAATTTTCACTTCGTCGTAAGAATGTAAGTATTGTTCTCAAAGTCCGTGCTCCATCGATTGAAATAAGTGGTATTCTGAAGGGGCTAAGTCCGGTGAATACGGCGGGTGGGGTAGAACGTCCCATTTGATATTTTCCAAATAGTTTTTAACATATTTTTCAACATGAGGCCGAACATTGTCATGTTGAAAGATGATTTTATCGTGTCTTTGGGTGTATTCTGGTCGTTTTTTCCTTCAGTGGTCGTCGATTCAACGTTATCAGTTGTTGTCAGTACCGATCACCAAAAATCGTTTCACCAGGTTTCAGCAGTTCGTAATACACAGCTCCTCTACCATCCCCCCAAATACACAGCAAAGCTTTCTTTCCCTCTATATTGCTTACCGGTTGTGATGTTGAAGGCTGGCCTGGGTCTACCCAAGTTTTTTGGGTTGGAGCATGCTCACCATAAGCTTCAACTAACAATCGATAACTTTCAGCAGCTGTTTTCTTCAACTGAAAGAAGGTTATGAAACTTCCCCGCAAAACGTCTTTTTTTGGTACGAAACACGACATATGCAAAGCCATGAAGAACAATGTTTTTCGCACAATGAAAATTAATAACGAAAGGGCTTTTGATGGCGTATGTTTACCTTCCAAAACGCAATAGATGTCACTAGTCTATACCAACAAGTGTATTAGTAACACCATCTCTTAGCAAAATCAACATTATTTACCGAAATACCTATTACACGATCTTTTTGTTCCTCCAGAGAGAATCAGCATCGATATATGTTTCCGTTTTATTCTCTGAATAAACAAAATATCATCTCTATCTAAAAATATACAGATGATATTGCTAGTTTCATTTTTTAAGGGCTATAAATATACTTGCCAATATCTACATCTTTATCCACAGATCTCAACACCACAGGTGCTAGAGGAAAGAGCCGTAATGTTTCCTTAATAACTTGTTCCAAATATTTAAGTTTTGGTAAATCCGATATCTCTACTGCTCTGTTAGGTCCAACAACATCTAGAATTTCCGCTAAAACTTTGTCCTAAAATGAACAATTAATTAATAAAATACAATACTTTTCTGTATGTGCGTTTGGAACTGCAAAAACCATGGATAAGTCATTCCGGTCACATCATATAGATATGTAATTAGTACAGAAGATCGGGTCCCTCAAATTTATTATACAGTCAGTCCAGAAAGTCTCCATCCACCACCTGCTTTCTATACTATTTTTCTGTTATGTTTAACTAATTAATTTGAACTATGAGAAAACATGTTTAAATTAATATTTGAAACTTAACCAACGAGGATTGAGGATTAAAAACAACTAGGAACATTTTATTTAGAAGTTACATCATTGTTATAAAAATATAAACAGAACTAATATCAAAAAGTCTTCATACACTCAAGAAAGGCACTGAAAAAAAAAACTCGTTATAATCAGCCGCATTTTATCAAGCTATCTATTGCTCTCTAACTGAAAACAAATGAATAATTTTCTGCCATACTTTATAATCTGTAAATATGTCAGTATTTAGCTATAATATACAATTCTTTTATGAAAAGTCCAATAGCTGAATGTTTATTATTAAAGTAATTAAAATTACAGCTTGACTTTAAGTACCGTCAAACGGGGTGAAGTCGATCGGCAGGGGTGAAGTCGATCAAACCAGTATTTTCATTTGTGTTTAAGCATAATGGCAACACTGCATTACAAATCAGCTGATTCTTATTTACATTCGTGTGGCGAACAGAAGAACATCTATTATACCGGTGTTGTTGGTTAATCGTGTAAAGTGAGTTTTCCAAAAATAATTAAATAGTAAAAGTGCAAAATTTCTCAATCTCTGAAATATGTGAAATCAAATAGTTGCACAGCCAAATCAGTGAAAACTAAGCCCGTCCGAGCTCCTCTAGGTGATAAGGAATATATTCAAGAAAAGGTATTCACCACCAGACATGCTAATTTATTTTTTTGTGTGGTTTCAATTGCAATTTTTGTGTGTAGAAACAAAACAACGGGATGAAATGGATCACTTGTTTTTCGCTGTATTTTGTTAGATTTTGAGATTATGTTTAAAGCAATTTGTTTTTGTATGATTTTCTTATATATTAATTTTGTGTGCTAGCATATGAGGGGTGTCGGGCAGGGTGGGGGCGAATCGTATTTTATTATTTTCTTTTTTTATAGATGCCACGAAAAATACATACAGAAGCTGGGTGCTTATGGCAAAAAAAACTACGATCCCGTGTATTTAGAGAGAGCGCTGGATGCAGTGCGCAAAAAAAGAGTGAGCATGCGAAAAGCGTCAGAAAGGTTTGCAGTGCCATATACGACACTTAACAATCACTATCATGCGGCAGCTCTCTTGACATATGGTGGTCAACCTGCTCTTGACGAGCATTCTGAAACTTTGTTAGTGAATGCTTTGCAAACCTGTGCTGAGTGGGGTTTCCCATTAAAGCCCATTGATATTAGGCGAATCACGCAGCAATATTTAAATAGTCGCGGCATCACGGAAAAGCGATTTAAAAATAATATGCCAGGAGAAGGGTGGTTTAATGGTCTGATGAAGAGGCATCCTCAGCTTACAGTCAAGCTTGCGGAGAATACAAAGCGAGTGAGAGCCGCTGTAACATACGAGATTGTTGAGGAATATTTCCGAAATGTGGCGGATATAATCAGAGATATCCCACCACAAAACGTTGTAAACTATGACGAAACAAACTTCGTTGACGATCCCGGAGCGGTTAAAGTGGTAATGAAGAAAGGAAGCAAACACGCCTACAGGACACTTGACACCACCAAAAGCAGCACAACAGTTATGTTCGCAAAAGCTGCTGATGGAACTCGTCTCCCTACTTATACAGTGTACAAAGCCAAACATATTTATGAAGGTTAGAAGGAGAGCGGATTACCAGGAGCAATTTACAACAGGTCTCCAAAGGGATGGTTTGATTCTGAATTGTTTGACGATTGGTTCAGGACCGTAGCACTTCCATTTTTCCAAAAATTAGAAGGAACCAAGTTGCTTATTGGAGATAACTTGCAAAGACATATTACTGTCAGTGTCATTCAAGAGTGCGAAAATAACAACATTAAGTTTGTCTTACTCCCCCAATTCGACCCACATGCTCCAGCCACTGGACGTGGCATATTTTCATCCTCTCAAAGCATCATGGAAAAGAGCACTGGAGGAATGGAAACTGGGGGGTTTTACCAAAAACTATATTTCCTAGGATGTTGAAAACCACGGTTGAAGGACTTGGAGATCGCGAAATGAACAATATTTTAGCTGGATTTAGAGCCTGCGGCCTAGTCTCCTTCAATCCCGATGCTGTTCTTGCAAAATAAAAAGAAAAGAGCCTACTACACCGTGGCAGAAACTTCAATGACTGCAGTGCTTGTAGATTATCTACACGAGCTCAAGACTGGGCCTAATAATGCTCCAAAGCGAGGAAAAAGACTAAACATAGCCGCTGGCAAAAGCATAGGCACAGAAGATTTGGAAAAAGAGAACCAGAGCAGTTGCAAGCAACCCAAAACACGTAAGAGGCAAATAAGCGACAGCGAAGAGGAAGATGACTTACAGACATTGGAGGCGGAGGAACAGCATATCAACACAAATGATTATGAAATTGGAGAAAGTTCTGCTGAGCCAGCCAACATTATTCTTGATTCATCCAGGAACTGGGATATAGGACAATTTATCATCACAAAATATGAAACAAATAAGAGAGATCGATTTTATATCGCTAAAATTATTGAAATATCAGGGACTGAGATAGTTGTAAGTACACTGCGTAAACATCCATCCATGAAATCTTTGTTTTTCATTTATCCAAATATTCCGGATGAGTATGTCATAAACAGGGAATAGATTGTCCGACAAGTTAATTTAAAATCACTAAAGCGGGGCAAACATTTCTTCTCGCTTAGAAAAAACGAAATGGAAACACTCCAGTGAGAAATTTTTTGTGTGTTCGTTCATTTCGTAATTTTTCGAATTCTGTTTTTTAGTTTTATTTTTGCCTGTATTTTTATTTTTAAGTATAGTTTGTTTATTTAAGGTTTATGTCATTAAGAAATCAATGGCTGTGTAAAGCTTGTCCAAAGAATAAACGTTTATATTTCCTTAATTTGTGTTTTATTGCAAAATTCTGCAAATGTAGGTGGTACCTTGGTACTTACATATAATTTTTTTAATTTTTTACTGATCGATTTCATCCCGAACAATTCTAAAGTGGGAAATATGCATTTTAAAATGGGTGATCGACTTCACCCCGAACCCTGGGGTGAAGTCGATCACCTTTCAATGCAAAATAAAAAAAAAAATTGCATCTATGACCTTACTCCAGTCACCAATCGACAACCTAAGTATCAAGGAAATTATATTTTTAATTGCATTAAAATATAATTATTTGTTATTCAGTTATCTCAAAAAAACGTATTTTTTTGATCGACTTCACCCCGTTTGACGGTAGTTGATTAACTCAAACGATTAATTACGACTACTAGGTATTAGCCCTGTCTCATTTTAATATGTATGTGTATTACTATACAATAATTAGTGCAGTTAGAATACGATCAAAACAGTCCAAAAACAGAAATGGTCGGATACTGTTACTTTTTTTTTAACTTTTACTCTATTTGACGAGTACATTGAGGAAAAAATATTGCGACCGCTGAACAATTGGGACAACACCGTCAAAAATTGAAGAATTGGCGCGTTCTTGGTTTTTTAGCGTATTTTTGCAATTTTATCATATATTTGTGAAGGATAAACTAAAGGTTCTGATAGATTTTGATTCTAAATAAAAAAAAAACGAAAAATTTAAGGCGCTATATTTGAACCTTCTGGTGGAGAGAAATTGGCCGTTTTTGTTGTTTCTTTTTTTTCTTTTATCATTTTTTATGATCAAATAGATGTACTTGCAAACTGTAAGCTTTTTTTTTTTAGATAACTCTGGAAATATGTTCCATGGACATTACTTTAATTGATCCAAAAATAATTTTAGCTATTTTTTACATATTAGATATGTTTTTTCACTCCTCATAATATTGATAAATATTACCGATTCACGTTTTTTTTCTTGTGACGAATTTCTTAAACAATTTTTTTTCAGTATACTACTACCTTACCTAAAATATTAGAAAATGTGCCTTAGACCGTAAGCATTTATTTGAGGTACTTGAGAACTTATTTACACAATTTAGGACCGAGCAATCAGCTTTTTTTTTTAATTTAATTTTTAGTGTTCCGTACGAAAACACTTATAAGATCACTTCGATGTCTGTCTGTCTGTCAGTTTGTCACACCAGATTTCTCCGAAACTATTTGACGTAGAAAGTTGAAATTTGGTACTAATATAGGAATTGATGAGAAGAATAATAGTCATCTGATAAGGAACCCCTACTGAAAATTGTTGTGTTGGTTATTAATTTTAAACTGGTATAATACATTGTTATAGTTTCACCCAGTATAACAAATTATTGTAGTTATGTTAAACATCGTAATCAGTATTGAAAAATCCTTGTGCTATTAAAAACTACTGGACGTAAATTGTTTTAGAACAAATCAGCAAAATTATTGGATGTCCTAATTACTTCGGTACTCTAAGATAAAGATCCCAAAATTCATTTGAAATTCAAACTATTTCCTACTTCTTATACTAGAGAACTAAACTTGCCAGGCTACACACAGTAAAAACAACGCGAGATTTTATCTTCTCTTTAGGACGGGAATTTATCCCTATCCCTATCGCGGCATATTTTCTGAACATTGCCGGGTATGATTACTATTTATTTCGGTCGTTCCAACATTATCTCGTTGATTCCCATTTCACTTTTTTGGAAGATATCAACAAAAGTAGATCCGAGTTCATCGACACGAAACCACAGTTTTTTTTTTCAGGGAGGAAATCCGCTAGCTGCCAGAAAAGTGAATAATGGGAATATTCTTCTTAATTTTGTATTCTATTTATAGATAAATAAATGCTTTGCTAATGTGGTGTACTTTTCAAAGTTAAATTTTGACTTAAGGGGTTAGTTTTGGAGGGTGAAATAGTAAGTGAAAAAAAAAAATTACTAGGTCATCGAGTGGGATGTCAAACGAAAGCTTGTAAAAATACAAGTACAAAAACATATATAATGTCTTACATGCGCACACTTTTCCTTGTATTATTTTGAAAAAGTCTCGAAAAATCGCAGTCCCCCCCCACTCTATCTCGAAAAATACTGATCTAAAAATTTTGAAAAATTCTGGAATATTCTGATCGTTTTATATACCTCCGTAACAAAAATTTTTATTTCGGAAGCAATCAACGTACGGAACACTAATTGCGTAAGTTCAACTTGCACTTGACCAGTTTTTTTTAATGCAAATTTACTATTTCTTTTTAAAAAAATATTTTTTCTTGAGTTTTATAATATATTCAGTAATCAAAGCTATTTTTAGTTATTATACACATGTTACTGTACATGTTGAGTGGCTGAGGAAGTCATTTAGTCCATTTAGGCTGAAAAAACTGGCCAGTATGAATCTTATATTTCTACGTTATATTTTTTATGTAATATTATTTAATACGAGTTTTATACAAATAAAATATAAATTAACCAATAATGATGGTGAAAAGATTATTTTTTTATTGAGAATTAGTGTTCCATACGGAACGAAGATCACTTCGGTGTCCGTCTGTTTGTCTGTCTGTCACACCAGATTTTCTCCGAAACTATTTGACATAGAAAGTTTGAAATTTGGCACTAATATAGGAATTGATGGTCTCATCAGAGCCGTGTAATTTTGAAAGTTAAATTTTGACTTTTGGGTTAGTCTTGAGGAGTGAAATCGGAAGTGGAAACATTTTTTTTTTACTAGGTCATCCAGTGGGGCGTCAAATGAAAGCTTGTAAAAAGGCGAGTTCAAAAATATATATAATGTAATACTTGCGCATAATTCTCTTTGTATTATTTTTATAAAAGTGCGAAAAATCGCTGCCCCCCACCTTATCTCGAAAAGTACTGATCAAAAAATTTTGAAAAAATTCTGGATTATTCTCTACGTGGTGTAGAATGAACGAAAATTGCCACGAATACATTACCATTAATAACTTATCTGGTATATATATAAAAAAAAATTCAAGGTCATCAGTTTTCACTAAAGATCGGAAAAAAACTTTGTTGAAAACTATCAACGTACGGAACGCTAATTTCGCAAGTCCAACTTCCACTTGACCGGTTATTTTATATGAAGATATGTTAACGAAATTAATAAAAATTTTAAAGTTACTGCACAAAATAATAAATTTAATGATACAAATGTAACTAGTTAAAAAAAATTATAAATTATATTTAAATTGATGCAGCATTTTTTATTTAATAGAAATATTACTATTTTTCTCAAAATATTATGAAACCAAATAAAATTAATTTTCTTTACAAAGAAACCTATGAGATAAAACATAAAACGGGGTTCTTAATATATCAGTGAAACCTGACTTTCCAGCAAATTTCATCCAAATCGGTGTCATAAATGCTCTGGCCTTTCCTTGTAAGACATGTAGTAATCATTTTACAACTAATAAAAATGATCTTCGGTTCGGCAAATACGATAAAATTCAAGAAAAATTAATTTTTCAGCCTAAATGCACCAAATGACTTCCTCAGCTACTCAACATGTACAGTAACCTGTGTATAATAATTAAAAATAACTTCGGTTACTGAAAATATTATAAAATTAAAGAAAAATGATTTAAAAAAAATCGTAAATTTCCATTATACAAAGTAAAGAGACTAAAATGGCCAATTTCTCGGGTTTAATTCATTTAAATAGTTCAATGAAAGTTTAGGGACTAAGAAATATTTTCTGATATCACAGCCCCACAAAAAAAAAGTGGGGTATACTTTTGATGCGATATATCAGATCCGTAGTATTTTTGCCCGCTGATCACGAATCTGACGTCAGAATATCGCCATCACATCTCAATTTTTTTCTAACCTCAAAAAATAGGTAAAAATTAGTAAAAATTAAGAAAAATATACTCCTAAAAAATTGATTCAAGCTTTTTCATGAATCCAAAGATGTATTAATATGTATTCGGACACGCTAAGCTAATATTCATCGGTTGGATTGAGCCATACAGTTCTGTTTTCTTTCTAACCCCAATAAATCAGACAGATATAGTGCTTCTCGAATGCAAAAACGAATTCAAATTAAAATTCAACCGATTCTTACCAAATTTGGTACACGGGGGTTTTTTTTGGGTCGCTGATCATGAATCTGAGGTCGGATTTGCAAAATTCAAAATGGCGGATCCAAGATGGCGGACAAAATTTTTGAAAACCAACCGATTCCTACCAAATTTGGTATACAGTTGGGGAATCCTCAAACCTGATACTCTTAAACCCTAAACTCTGAAACCTTAGACTCCCACACCCTGTAACCTCAAAAAATAGACCTCAATAACCCTGTAACTTTAAAAATGAGACCCAATAAACTCAAAACCAGGACTTTTAAAACCATATACTCTCAAATAGTAGACTCTTAAGCCCTAGAATTGCGAAGGTTAGACCCGCGCCTAACTTTCCTTTTTTTGGCTGTATCTTGTTCTTTTTTCCGCGAATGACCTATTCAAAGGCTTTCTGCCCAAACGCTTTTGAGGACTTGTTTCTCTTTTTAGCGACCAGCAATAGTCCGCTAGCATATGGTCATCCCATCGTCCTTGATACCGATTTTCTATGATTTTCAGATCTTGGTGAAAACGTTCCCCTTGCTCCTCACTGTAGTCACCAAGATTATCTGGGAAATCATCGATGTGGGAGTCCAGGAAATGTAATTTTAGATTCATTAAGCAACCTAATGTTTGAAAATTTTTTACCATTTTCTCGACTATTTCTTTGTACTTAGGACTTTTATTATTTCCCAAAAAGTTTGTTGCGACTTCTTTAAAACTAAGCCAAGCAGCTTTTTCAACTTTATTCATTTTAGTAACAAATAATGAATCTTGAAACAATTTTCTTATTTGTGGCCCGTCAAATACGCCTGCCTTAATTTTAGCTTCAGAAAATTTCGGAAATTTTTTTATGCAAATATTTGAAACATGGGCCGTTTGTATCTAATGCTCTCGTGAATTGCTTCATAAGTCCAAGCTTAATGTGAAGCGAAGGAATAAGAACTTTTCCTGGATCTACCAATGGTGGAAACAATACATTATTTTTACCAGGAGTGAACGATTCTCTTGTTGGCCAAATTTTTTTCTTATAATGACGTTCCCTGTCTCTGCTATTCCACAGACATTTATAACAGGGATAAAGTGTAAACCCTGACTGTTGGCCAAGCAATATTGTTACAATTTTCAGATCTCCACAAATTTTCCAGTTATGATCAGCATATTTTATTTTTATCAAAAGCTGCTTCATTTTTTCATATTGCTCTTCCATAACTGTGGAATGAGCAATCGGAATGGGAGCGTAAACGTTGGTATTATGCAGCAAAACTGCCTTAATGCTCCGTTTAGAAGAATCAATGAACAGTCTCCATTCTTCAGGATCGTATGAGTTATTTTTTTTACATCGGTACTATATGAAAGTGACAATTCCTCGTCCATTGTGAAATATTTTCGAAATTCTTCATCTCTGTTTCTATAATAAGAAATCGTAGCTTCTGGCTTAAGTAAATGCCTTTTCTTTAAAAAGGAAGCAAGATGCTCTGAACCATCTTTGGATAAGCCTAAATCTCTGACTAGTGATACGAGTATTGGTTCTGGTTTACGGTTGTATGGTAGAAAATTCTTTATCTGTGTCACTAGTATATGATAGGTTGTCACCAGAACATTCATTAGTAACAGTGTTTGAATCTTTTTCGACAGTCTCAATGTTTTCGGCATGAACTGATAAGGTGAAATCATTTGTTTCCATAACATCAGCATCAAGTGATTCAGGAGGCGGAATTAGTTTAGTTGGTCTTGTTACTGTCGAAACATCGTTATAAGTAATAGTGCTTTTATTTTTTCGGTTATGCCTAGATACAACATTCATACAAAAGTAGCAATCATTTTCACTGTATGGTCTATTCCATATTGCTGGTCTCGAATATTTAATCGCCTTCTTATTGATGTACAACATTATTTTGCCAGAACTGCAAATGATGTGGGGAACCCAATCTGTATCCTGGTGCTGTATTTCAATGTTAAAACAATCCTTATATAAGGTTTTAATCTTATCCGTTATCGGTGACCCCATTTTACTCAATACGTGTTGATAGCAAATATAACAAAATGAATCACTGTTTTTATCGCACTTATGAAAAGTCCTTGTACCGTGAGACCGTTTTCTTGTAGCATTATACTCTACATGAGCCAAGTCACCCACACATGAAGAGCTACGGTCGCTGGATGACGACGGCTGCGGGCCCGCTTTCCCACCCTGACCAACCGCCGATACTGGGTTTCCGAGTCCCTGCATCGTAATTCTCTTTCTTCTACCTGCCATGACGGCACCTAAGCCGTTATCCAGGGACTCTGCCGGCTAGTGGAGTAACACCGTTGCCCGCCGTCACCATGTGGAGGTGCCCTGGATGCAGGTCGAAGAATAAAAATCGACCGATGAATTTTCTCGGCGTTCAAAATGGCGCGAAAACATCTGCCATCTTGAATTTTGCAAATCCAACCTTAGATTCGTGATCAGCGACCCAAAAAATCCCCCTGTACCAAATTTGGTAAGGATTGGTTGAATTTTAATTTGAATTTGTTTTTGCATTCGAGAAGCACTATATCTGTCTGATTTATTGAGGTTAGAAAGAAAACAGAACTGTATGGCTCAAGCCAACCGATGAATATTAGCTTAGCGTGTCCGAATACATATTAATACATCTTTGGATTCATGAAAAAGCTTGAATCAATTTTTTAGGAGTATATTTTTTCTTAATTTTTACTAATTTTTACCTATTTTTTGAGGTTAGAAAAAAATTGAGATGTGATGGCGATATTCTGACGTCAGATTCGTGATCAGCGGGCAAAAATACTACGGATTTGATATATCGCATCAAAAGTATACCTCACTTTTTTTTTGTGAGGCTGTGTATTTTAAGTAAGATAGTAAGTAGTATACTGAAAAAAGCTGTTTAAAAAATTCATCAGAAGAAAAAAAAGTGACTTGGTAAAATTTATCAATATTATGAGGAGTGAAAAATATACCTAATATGTAAAAAAAATGGTTAAAATTATATTTAGATCAATTAAAGTAATGTCCATGGAATATATTTCCAGAGTTAACTAAAAAAATTAATATACAGTTTGGAAGTACACCTATTTAATCATAAAAAATGACAAAAGAAAAAAAAAACGACAAAAGCGGTTACCAACCCAGAGAACAAGCCGGATTTAAAAAAGGCTTTAGTACATTGGACCACCTTCAAATATTAAGAACTTTATATATGCTTACATCTAACAACAAAGAAGAATTGGAGGAAATGCTGAACGAACTTAACAATAAGTCCAGAGAGATTGGTCTGAAGATAAACATCCTCAAAACCATGTTCATGACAAATGACGACTGAGATAAAGACGCACTGAAAATGCAAAAAATGACAAGAACAGATGCATACGTATATCTTGGTCAAAAGATAGTAATATCCAAAGAAAACTTAAAAGCGGATTTATCAAGGAGAATATCATTGTCTTGGTCGGCGTTTGGCAGATTGCCGAACATCTTCCCTTTTAATGTCCCAAATACAGTAGAATCTTAATTATCCGAAATAATGTGGACCAAAGTGATTTCAGATAATCGAAATTTTGGTTAATCCGAATTTTTTTTATAAAATAGAAGTTTAGAATGAATACAACATTGCAGATTGACTTAAAAGCATTTATACAATATGCTATTACGTACATAGGTATTTATTAAAACAAAAAATAGAACAATTAGTTTACTTATTTTATGTATATGTACGGAAAATCGAAAATAAAACAGTTCCATTCTTAACTTTAATGTCTTAAAAATGAGGTAATTTTTAACTGCACTCGCTTTGCGTTAGTTCTGTTTTTGGCTGCAATGTCTCTTCAACGTTTGATAAGCAAAACGTCCGCGGCGGTTGCATTTTCTTGTTATTCTACATAGATTTTTCTTTTTTTTTCTAGGGCCTCTAGTCCTTCGGAATGTGACATTTTTCCTGGAATATTGTCAGTGGCTTCCACTTCCTTATCATCATCGTCAACACGTCTATTTTATGAGCATTTTTGTATACACTTTTAAATTAATTCTCGGTCAGTCATTTCATCTTCCATACTATCATTGTCTAACCATTCACAAACGCCCTGATATTCTTGTAATAATTTGTTGTAAACTCTCATTACCTTCTGTTTCTGTCTCTGAGTAATGTCTCTCCTCTTGTGGAATCAATTTTGACCAAGATTTTTACTGAGTACTACTCTTTACTTGATTCCAGGCTGCAGCTATCCAATATATAACATTTTTCAAATTTATCTTTTTTAGACAAACAGTAAGATTGCCGCCTTCATCTACTTCTTCTAAAATATGCTCCAGTAACAAACGCCTGTAATTGTGTTTTAAATTTTTCAGTACACCCTGATCCATAGGCTGAATGAGAGAAGTTACAGCAGGAGGTAAAAACATTGCTTTTATTTCCTCACTTTCCAGTTGTTCCGACTTGGGTGTGTGGGGGCGTTATCTAGTAGCAGAATTTTCTAGAATATCCATGTTCTTTTAAAAAAAGTTCCACTTTGGGAACAAAATCTCTCCAACAAATCAGTTTTTAAATAGAGTCGCGTTTATCCAGGCATTGTATCGATTTTTATATAAAACAGGAAAAGCATTACGACGAATATTCTTAAAGGTTCGTGAATTTGCTGACTTACCAATACATAATAATGGTAGTTTGTATCTTCCAGAAGCATTACTGCATGCAAGAACAGTAATACGTTCTTTGCTACGTTTGTAACCAGGTGCTCCAGCTTCCGTTTTTGAAGCTAAGGTATTTGACGGCAACATTTTGTAGTTCAAGCCTGTTTCATCACAATTATAGATTTGGTCTGGTTGTAAACCATGTTCTTTCATAAGCTGCTCAAAATTTTTTTTGCAGCAGATACATCAGCCGACAATCTTTCTCCATAAACTTTCAGTTGACGTACATCATGTCTTTTTTTCTACCTGTCTAGCCATCCATCACTTGTAGAAAAATTTACAGGCGCTTTAATAACCGACAACTCTTCGCTTAAACTCACTCCCTTATGTTTTAAAATTGTTCCTGAAATTGGTATTCCACGTTCTCGATTCTGTGTAACCCATAAAAATAAAGAATCATCCACTTTTTGGTATTTACCGCTTTTCATACACAAGTGTGGGCGATGACAAAACACTACACCAAGTTTTTCGCGATTTTTTCTCCACTCTGAAACAGTACTCAAGGTAATAAAAACACGTTTACGCTTATTATTATGACGCTCCATTTTGTAAAATATCTATTAAAATGAAACTATTACCTCTGCCATAATAATAGAAGCAATGAGTAACTTATAACACTCGTCGACTAACCAAAACATAGACAGCGGTGAAATTCTAGACATCGGGGAGTCCCCGACGCGTTAAGGAAACCACTCATCGCCTGTTTCGAATAATGGGGATTTTTTCGTTTAATGGGAATACAAAAAACGGTTTGTTTCGGATAAGCCGGATTTCAGATAATCGCAATTCGGATAATCGGGATTTTACTATACACTGAAAGCGAACGCATTTGATGAATGCGTGTTGCCAGTATTGACATACAGAACGGAAACGTGAGTTTTGAATCAAGGAATTATAAATCGCCTACAGGTAGCTCAACGGACTAATGAAGAAATTCGAGGAAGGTCCAAGATAACTAATGTAGCTGACAGGGTAAGCAGGTTAAAGTGGAGATGGGCGGGTCATAGCGCAAGACTCTCTGATAATCGATGGACCCATAAAGTAATCAACTGGGGGCCCTGGAATGAGAAAAGAAGTAGAGGGCGCCTGCAAACCCGATGGTCTGATGACATTAAAAGCTAATGGGATACAATTGGATAAACAAGGCCCAAAACCAAAGAAGATGGATGTACTTAGGGTAGGCTTATGCCCGACGACGGACTGCATAGCTGATGATAAGATATTTATATATATATATATATATATATATATATATATATATATATATATTTATATATATATATATATATATATATATATATATATATATATATATATATATATATATATATATATATATATATATATATTTATATATATATATATATATATATATATATATATATATATATATAAATATATATATATATATATATATATATATATATATATATATATATATATATATATATATATATATATATATATATATATATATATATATATATGTGTATATATATATGTGTATATATATATATATATATATATATATATATATATATATATATATATATATATATATATATATATATATATATATATATATATTATTTATATATATATATATATATTTATATATATATATATATATATATATTATTTTAAAAATTTTAACAGTGTATTTTTTATTTCTCCTTTATGCATTTTTTTTGAAAAATATCTGCATATATCAGATTTAATGCTTGCATATTTATGTGCATATTTTTTATAATTTTATGTCTATATTTGTCGTTCTTTATTTATGACACTAAATTTATCTTCAAATTCGTGGTAGAGTTTAGGAATAATACATTGCTTAAACTGGCAATATATATTGGTTTAAAATCATTAAAATTGAAGATAATATTTACCTGAATATCCTGATGCATTCCTAACATAGTGAGAATAAAACAGTGCGTAGAGGCAGTTGAATCGGAACCCTACAAAATATGATAGTATTATCTAATTTTTGTAGAACGGATAATATTGTGAACTAAATAAATATATGGCCAAGTGCAGTCGGACTTGTACATTGATTGCTTTTAAAATTAAAATTTTTTGTTACGTAGGTATAAAATGATCAGTGACTTAACAAAACACACACCCCAAACGAGTTTTCAACAAAGTTTTTTTTCCGAACTTTACTGAAAACTGATGACCTTGATTTTTTTTTTATATCAGATAAATTATTAAAGATAATGCGTTTGAAATAATTTAGTTTAATCTACACCAGTGATTCCCAAAGTGGTTCAGGTGGACCCCCAGGGGTCGACGGGAGACTCGACGGGGGTCTACGTTGGCGTGAAAAAAAAATGGGGGTTCACAAGTTGTAAGTGGGGTGGGGTCCACGAAAATTTATCTGGTTTCGATAGTAAAGAATAAAAATGTTAGCTTGGCTTTATCTATCAATGTAGGCAGATAATACATTACTCAAAAAAATTAAGGGAGCAAAAAAAATTCCAAATTTTTCGGTGATTTTTGACAGGCTGTATTTCGGTGAAAAATGGTCGTATTGAGACTTTAAAAAAAAGCATTTTGAAGCTTTAAGATACTAATTTTCAGATTTTTTGGCTTAAATTTTTTAGGAGCTAGGGTTTTCATGCAATCCTAACACATAGCGCGAAAAAATAATATTGCAAATATTTTGCTTTTTTTTTGATCCACTGGCTTGAAAAATTTTTTCAGTTAGGCCGGCATATGGATCAGACAGCTTGTCTATTTAGCATTAATTTCCTTGTTTTAAAACCTCCCTTAATTTTTTTGAATAGTGTATTTTAAGAAGGTCAGCGACTGTTACTTGTAAAATATTCGATATTCAGAACCACGTGCGTCGAGACTTGCAAAGCGCCGCCCGCCCGCCCGCAACGCAACCCGTTCAGACGTGCAAAGGGACGAAATACGTCGTGCTGTGCTTGCAATCTTGCATGAACTTGTTTGATTCTTCACCAATATAAATACGAATGCCAAGGACAAACGTTACTAATTTGTTTGTTTCCGGAATTCTGAAAAGAAAAGTGTGAGTGAATCGATGTCAGTGTTTGCCAATGCCGGAAAAAGTAAGTACCTGCCTATTTGTTATTTATACTTTTATTTTATATTGTAATAATATTATATTTGTTATGTTTGCGTGTAGTAGGTACGTAATAAAAATTAAATACTGAACAGGGCCATTATTCGATACTTCTATAAAAAAACAGAAAGCCGAGAAAGATTGAACTTTTAGTACTTTTTATTATAAAATTATTTATTTACCCAACTGTGGTGATTCACTAAAGGAGAGATATATGATTGACCTGCATGTTGGTAAATATTTCAGTGCCCTCGTAGTTGCTAAAGCTAAATGACTAAAAATATTTTCATAAATTGTACGTGTCTTTATGTACCACTCGTAAGGTACATCAAAGTAATAAATAAATCATAAAATCGCGGAGTTTTGATGTCAAAATATTCTTTAAAATTATTTTCTCTCGAATTTACAGAAATGTACCAAAATATAATTAATCAAAAAATATTTTATATTACATGAAAATAGGTTCAGCCGTTTTGTGAAAACCTCTATACGGGTCTTATTTCTTTTAATAATTAAAATCAGTTTTCCCGCCGGCATTTTGGTTTTATCATTGCAATAATTAATTAATCCTATTTTATTCTGTTAAAATAGCCATATCCTGTTAAAGTCGCCTTATGATTACTAAAACAAACATTTTTTTCTTTACGGTAGGTAACTGATACGAAACATGGCTGAATCTGAGAAGAAATGTGGACAGTACAGTGTTGATTATTTGAAATTTGGTTTTCTTCCATCAAAGGCAGACAAACGATTGCCCATATGTCTTTTATGCAACAAAGTTTTGAGCAATGACTCTACCAAAACCATCGAAGCTCGAAGATCATCTAAGAAGGTGTCATCCTTGTAAAATAGGTAAAGATTTAAAATATTTTCAAACATTAAAGGAAAAATATGAAAAGAGACCCACTGTGCACAGTATGTTCGCTTCAACGTCTCAAAGTAACGATGATGGCTTGCGGGGCATCTTACAATATCTCATTGCTTATAGCGAAATCTGGAAAAACCGCACACCATCGGAGAACAGTTAATTTTACCCGCTGCAGAAGAGGTTTTAAAAACTGTTCTGCACAAACCTCCACTTGACGTACTCAAAAGAATTCCTTTGAGTAACAACACTGTACAAAGACGTATTGATGAAATGAGCTCTGATATTGAAAGCTTCTTGTGTAATTATCTGCAAACAACTCGTTTTTCTATTCAACTGGACGGGTCAACTTTACCTGGTAATGGAGCATTATTATTGGCATATGTTCGATTTGTTATGGACCAAGAAATCCATGAGCTTCTATTCGCGAAAACTGATTGATTTTTTTAAGGAAAAATCGATTCCATTTACAAACATTATTTCGGTGGCAGCAGATGGAGCTCCTGTCATCTTCGGGCGATATCGTGGGTTTATAAGCCATCTTAAAAGAATTATACCAGGAGTAACTGCAATTCACTGTGTCATCCACCGACAACACCTGGTAGCGAAAAATTTGAGTGATAGATTGCACCAATCGCTTCAATTTGTTATTAAAGCAGTTAACAAAATAAGAAGCAATGCGTTGAATACCCGTTTATTTGCACAATTGTGTGACGAAAATGATGAAGACTTCTAACGATTGCTCTTAGATACTGAAGTACGCTGGTTGTCGAAAGGTGCATGTTTAACAAGATTTTACTCACTTTTTGAATCAGTTTTAGAGTTTCTGGAAAGTAAAGATCCAGATTTAAAAGAAAACCTGATCAAATTGAAAGCAGACATCGCGTATTTGACAGATTTGTTCAAAACATTTAATGACATTAACTTGCAGTTACAAGGGGACAGCCTAAATTTAATAAAAACAAAGGGTGTAATTTCGGCTTTTCTTGGAAAATTGAAATTTATGAAGCAAAATATTAGTCGGCGCGAATTCTCCCAGTTTCCAAACTTGTCACAGGCAGAATGTCTTGATGAGGATATTCAGACATACGTTCAACATTTAAATGCCCTGCATGATGACTTCAAAAATAGATTTGAAGATATTCTGACGATGGAAATACCACCATGGATCATAAATCCATTTGATGAAACGGATATGGCGAATGTGGTATTACAAGAGGAGCTACTCGAGCTTAGCACCACTAAGGAGCTGAAGGTGAAATTTAAAAACGGCTATCAAACATTTTGGCTGCAGGCAGAAATACCCGAAAAATATCCTGGGCTGTGGGAAATTGCGAGAAAACTTTTGATATCATTTCCCTCGTCATACCTTGTCGTTACAAACCTATTAATAAAAAAAGGAGCAGATTGAACATCACAGAACGGGGAGATTTGCGGTTATTCCTTACAAAACTAAAGCCAAATATTGATAATTTGCTGTCAATCCATCAAGTACATCCCTCCCATTAAAATTATGACTATTTTTTTTAAATGTTGATTTGCATTGTTGAAGTTACGGTACGTTATTAATGTTTAATTTTAATTCTATTAAGTATGTAATCATATTATTTTAATAAATAGAACACAAGAAAATATATTATTTTTCTTTTTATTTTTACCACTCCGAATTTAGGGTAGGAACTCAGCCAAGACGCAAATTTCCATCGTTAGATCTTATCTTCACATTTTTTGACGAGTTTTGGGAATATGGTAGAAATGTAGCAGCAGGGGGTCCACCGAAACCAGTAAAATTTTGAAAGTGGTCTACGAAAAAAAAAAGTTTGGGAACCTCTGATCTACACCCTGTGGAGAATATTCCAGAGTTATTTTCAAAATTTTTGAGCAGTATTTTTCGAGAAAAGGAGAGGAGAGCGATTTTTCGCAATTTTTTAAAAATAATGCAAAGAAAAGAGTGAGCAAGTATTATATTATATATATTTTTGAACTCTTGTTTTTACAAGCTTTTATTTGACGCACTACTCGATGACATGGTAAAAAAACTTTTTTTACTTCCGATTTCACCTCCCAAAACTAATCCCTTAAGTCAAAATATAACTTTCAAAACTACACAGCTCTGATGAGGCCATCAATTCTTTCTATGTCAAATAGTGTCGGAGAAAATCGGGCGGAATCGATGGGCAGATAAACAGACGGATAGACAGACATCGAAGTGATCTTATAAGTGTTCCGTACACAACTCTAAAAGGGGTAATATTAAATATGATGTGAAGAAATGTGGCACGAAGCGTCACATACATTTATACATTAAACAACGTTATAAAAGAGTTAGAGTAGACCACAGAGATACAATAGATATATTTCTAGTGTTATACTATCGTTTTAAATCCAGCATGGAGCTTTTTTTTTCTTGTAAACATCGAACGGGACCAGGTTAGAATATTTGTGGGTAAAAAAATTACAATGCGAAATGAGAATCCACTTATGTATCCAAGAACGATCTAATATCTGATATCGTTTATTACAAGCGAAATGCATTTGTTGATTTTCAAAAGGCATTTGACAGTATCGAAATATAGGCAATACTCAAATCACTCCAAAGTACCAGGATAGACTCCAGATACACTGATATTATTGAAAATATCTATCAAAATGCTACTTTCCACGTAAAAATTAATAATCAAATAACAATCGATAAAATTCTGGTAGAAAGAGGAATCCGACAGGGCGACACGATCTCACCAAAACTTTTTACCCTGGCTGTGGGATATGTGTGAAGGTAAGAGCATAAGTATGGATGGAATTTACTGCGTTTTGTAGACGACATAGGACTCTTCGGATATTAAGGAAATAGAACATATGCTAACAGAACTAAACTTGTAATGAAAGACTGATTTTGTGAAATTTCCACTTTATTTAGTGTCACTGAAACTGTGTGACGCGTTTCGCTATACTATAGCTTCGTCTGATACAAAATGATATTTGAATCGTCATTGTCATTGTCTTTATTGAATTTAAGTTAGGCTATGCCTCTTACTTACATTTATGATAGCTTATATTCCTATACTACTTAACCTAGGTTCTATACAGTAATCCTAATTAACTTAACCTAGGACATTGGGTTTTAATTACATTGGTTGACTAATCTAACTTAACTAGAGCTGAATTCTAAACTAATCTAGAACTTAATTCTAAACTTAATCTAGGTTACAATCTTCATGGGGGTGGGGGAGGGCCATCGTCTTCGTCGGATATGGGGTCAGAAGGTCTTGGATAGTGATGGCGGGCGTTGGCGGGCACGTGGAATGCGCTCCGATATTTGAATATTAGTGTTGTTACATTTATACAAATACCTTTAGGTAGATAGGTAATAAAATTAATACTATATGCTAATGAATATTGCTGGGAAATCCATTCTGAATATTAATTGTATAAATTAAGTAAAGGCCAGACAGGTATCTTTTTGTTCGTTTAAGATGATGTCTGAATTTTTAATTCTATTTATTTCTAAATTTTCTAATAGGTTTAATTTTACGCCTTTGTTTTGTATGTGTAGAATTTTAAATTTATCGTCAAAAAGATGATTTGATTCTGTTAAATGATTACTGTACGCTGAGTCAGTTTTCTTTTTTAAATAGCTTCTTTTATGTTCTGAAATCTGAGTTTCGAATGCGCGACCTGTCTGACCTATGCAACTTTTATGACAAGAACAACAATTCAACTGATGCGCTCCAGATCTTTTTGATCTATTTTGTTTTCCTTTGCGTTTTTAATGAATTTTCCTAATGAGTAGTTTGTTCTAAAAGCTATGTTGATATTATATTTGTTTAAGTGGTTTTTAATTTTCTCTGACGTGTTACCAAAATAGGTTAAAACATTATATTTTTTCCCTGGATTTTCTTTCTTGGGGTATACTAAAGAAATAGCTTTATTTTTTTAATTTTTTGTTTAGAATTGAGTCTATGGTGTCAGGAGAAATATCCGTTGTTAACAGCAATTTGTTTTATTAGATCGTCGACATCGACAAGAATTTAGCAAATCATTTTTGTATTGGTACCGGTATGTAGACGACATCTTTGATTGTTTTAATGGTACAGAGAGTCAACTTGACAATGTTTTTAACTATATAAGCTCAATACATAAAAATATTAAATTCACAATGGAACTAGAAGTTGACAATAAAATTAATTTTCTTGACTTAACGATAACCAGACACTACAACAAACACAAATTCTCTATTTTTCACAAACCCTCACGTACAGATACTACAATAAATATAAAATCAGCTCACCCCCCTACAACACAAATTGGCACCTTACCACAGTATGTTGCATAGACTTGTAAGTGTCCCCTTATCTGTATATGATTTTAATAAAGAATTAAATCTAATAAAACAAATTGCTGTTAACAATGGATATTCTCCTGACACCGTAGACTCAATTCCAAACAAAAAATTAAAAAATAAAGCTATTTCTTTAGTATACCCCAAGAAAGAAAACACAGGGAACAAATATAATGTTTTAACCTATTTTGGTAACACGTCAGAGAAAATTAAAAACCATTTAAACAAATATAATATCAACATAGCTTTTAGAACAAACAACTCGTTAGGAAAATTCATTAAAAACGCAAAGGGAAAATAAAATAGATCAAAAAAATCTGGAGTGTATCAGTTGAGTTGTGGTTCTTATTATAAAAGTTACATAGGTCAGGCAGGTCGCTCATTCGAAACTCGGATTTTAGAACATAAATAAGCTATTTAAAAAACAAAACTGACTCAGCGTACAGTAATCATTTAAACGGAATCAAATCATCTTTTTGACGATAAATTTAAAATTCTAGACATACAAAACAAAGGCGTAAAATTAAACCTATTAGAAAATTTAGAAATAAAATAGAGTTAAAAATTCAGACATCATCTTAAACTAACAAAAAGATACCTGTCTGGCCCATGGTAACTCACCTTTACTCAATTCATACAATTAGTATTCAGAATGGATTTCCCAGCAATATTCATTAGCATATAGTATTAATTTTATTACCTTAGGGTATTTGTATAAATGTAACAACACTAATATTCAAATATCATTTTGTATCAGACGAAGCTATAGTGTAGCAAAACGCGTCATAAAGTTTCAGTGAAACTAAATAAAGTGGAAATTTTAGAAAATCAGTCTTTCATTACATTCGTTATGAATTTCCATCAAGTAACAGCCACAACAATTCAAAGAACTAAACTTAGCGTCATGGAAGGTTGGTCTTAGGATGAACTTTAATAAGACAAAGATAATAAACAAGGATACTCCCTAGATTAAGACAGATGGTAACAATATAGAAACCGTAAACGATTATACATACCTGGGACATAATATTACAATCCGGAAAGAAAACCAAACATTAGAAATTTCCCGCAAAATTAGACTATCTTGGGCTGCCTTCGGGAGATTGAAATATACAGGGTGCCTCATATGTATGGAATAATGATTCCACAACATTTATTAATCAGTGTATCAAAAAAATGTTTATATAAAAGTTATAGGGTGTTATACAGCACACATGCTGACGTTGAGAATAAAATGTTTTGAACTGTCAGTTTGAAGAAATTACCCCATCTTGATTTTTTTTAAACGAAAAGTCCCGTATATTATTTTATTTTTGAGTAATACTGAAAATTCTAGATATTATTTGTCAACATACCATATGTCTAAATTGAACTGTTTTGGAATTATTGTCATTTGAAATTTAAAGTAAAAAAAGACAAAAAAAAAATATTAATAAATACTCTAGCTTTATTTTTAAGGTACCAATTGCTCAAAATGTTTACCGTTAATAGGGAGGCAATGACTCAATCTGTCATGAACAGCCTGAACAGAGTTTGGCAGAGGATTCGGGGTGATCTGTGCTATTTCATATTGAATTCTTTGTAGTCAATCTTCTACAATTTCAGGTCGACTTCGGTAAACTTTGGTTTTCAAATGACCCCATAAAAAAATCTAGTAGCGTAAGGTCGGGACTTCTTGCAGGCCATTCTACAGCACCTCTTCTGCCTATCCATCAATTAGGAAAAATCGCATCCAAATATCTACGAACATTGATTTGTGACAGTGAGGAGGTGCTCCGTCCTGTTGATACCACAGATTCCTGTTAGGGGTATCCAAATTATTTTCATTGGAAAAAAGATCTGAATAAGTTGCTCTTGGAGTAACTTTAAATACCGCTGTCCTGTAAGATTTCCATCGATAAAAAAGGGACCAATGATATGACTTCCACAAATCTCTACTCACACGTTTATCTTTTGTGGTCTTTGAGACTGACTGTTGATTATCCAGTGGGCATTATCAGTAGACCAGTACCGGCAGTTATGCCTATTAACTCTTCCGTTAAGATAAAATGTGGCATCTTCAGAAAAAAAATATTGTGACTTAGGTTAGGATTATTATTTTTTCGTTCCATCATGACCTCGCAAAATTCAGCGCGTCTATCGTAGTCATCTTCAAATAATTCTTGCCATAGAATAGGTTTGTATGGATGCACTTTTTGTTCATTTAGTATACGAATTTACCTTTACTTATGTTGTAGTCTAGGTAAAGCTGATGAGTGGCTGTATGGGGATTTTCTGTAATTTCCAATAAAACATCTAACTTTTTATAATCGCTTATTTTAACTTTTAGTGGTCCAGATTTAGAACAATCCTTAACATGACCTGATTGTCTAAATCGCTTTAATGTTTTGCTAACTATGGATTGGGTAATAGGTTCTCGATTCGGATATTCTGCGTAAAAAAGATCACACACCTCCTCACAGTTCTTCTACAGTCTCTAATCAACCATCATTAACAAAGTGATTCTTTCAGATATCAGTACCATTATGATATTACGCTCAAATTGCAGTTTCACAAAATGCAGCAATAAACGTTTTCGTCAATAAATCATTTTTTGATGCGATAAGTCGTTACCTGACAGTAAATGTTTGACACAAGCCAGCTTAAATTTTTTTTTTTAATTTTATCTCTTCGATTCAGTTTAGACATATGGTATGTTAGACAGATAATATCTAGAATTTTTAGTAGGACTCAAAAATAAAATAAAATACAGGGCTTTCCATTTAAAAAAAAATCAAGATGGCGTAATTTCTTCGAACTGACAGTTCAAAATATTTTATTCTCAACGTCAACATGTGCGCCGTATAACACCCTATAACTTTTATTTAAACATTTTTTTGATACACTAATTAATAAATGCTGTTGAATCATTATTTCATACATATGCAGCGCCCTGTATATTAAAAGATGGAGAAATTCCTTCTGAAAAGATAAGCGTTTGGTTTTTGAATTTTGCCTGTGACTACCTACGGACTCGAAACTATGGCTCTGACACAGAAAAGTGCAAATAGGTTGAGAATAACACAAGGAACTATGGTGAGAATAACGCTGGGAGTTTCTCTAAGAGATAAGATCAGAAACGAAGAGACAAGACGCAGGACGGGTACAAAAGATATTATCATACGAATTAAAAAAATGAAATGGTGCTAGACAGGATATATTGCAAGGGATAATGGTAATAAATAGGCATCAAGGATAACCTTTTGGCGACCTAGGCAAAATAAACGAGGACGAAGAAGACCGCCAGCGAGATGGGTCGACGACATGCACAGAATAGGTGGAAAATACTGGTGTCGGAGAGCTCAGAATAGGGACGAGTGGAGGAGCTTGGAAGAGGCCCAGGAGTGGACGAGAAGTGGCTGATGATGATAATGATGATTTATTGATTAAACTAGGTAGGGCTACGCCCTATGACTACTATTATGTGAGCTAATCTAACATGAATATAATTTTGCATTTCGACTTGGGGTCACGTTTACATAATTAACTTAGCCTAGGTAAGGGTTTTATATAAGTGAGATAAAAAGACTTTTTGATGAATTATACAAGTCTGCAAAAAAAAATTGAGAGCTGTTTTGTTTTTTTTTTTGCGTAATTTTTATGTTTTTGGGTGTACTGAATCCGAGAATGACTTTCATTTTGTCATAGAACGTCACGTTTTCTGACAATGTAGGTATCTATGTTAAACACATTCATTAGTAAGCACTAAACACATTTCTTTTTCCCAGTGAGACTCCTTTTGGTATATTTTCGCTTGTAGGAAGCATCTGGAAGGTCTCTCTGAAGCGTCCAATAGTAGTCTGCCATCATTGAGACGCTCCATCTTCCCTGGTATCTTTTTTCCATCTCCTTAATATCTTGGTGAAATCGTTCACCTTGCTCTTCACTCAGATCTCCTAAATTTTCTGGAAAGTAGTCGAGGTGGGAATGAAGAAAATGTACTTTTAAACTCATTAGGCAAACCTAAAGCTTGAAATGCTTTTAACATTCTTTTGACGATTTATTTGTAGTTAGGGTCTTTGTTATTGCCTAAAAATTTCTCTATGACCTCATTAAAGGCAATCCACCCTTCTCTTTGAGGATCCGTCATGGTTGTGATGAATTGTGGATCAGCCATAAGCCGTCTAATATCTGGTCCAACGAAAACACCTTCCTTCAACTTTGCCTCCGAGAGGCCTGGAAACTTTGATATTAAGTATTTGAAGCAATTTCCATCTCTTGGAAGTGACTTTACAAATTGCTTCATCAATCCCAGCTTTATGTGAAGCGGTGGTAGAAGAACTTTATGAGGAGGCACCAAAGTTTCATGCAGGACGTTCTTTTCGTCAACTTTAAGTTCCCTCGGAGGCCAACACTTTTTGGTCCAGTGATTTGCTTGGTCTCTACTATCCCATAGACACAAAAAGCAAGGGAATTTGGTAAACCCAGATTGTTGTCCGAGCAACATACCCAAGATTTTTAAATCGCCGCACACTTGCCAACCGTGGTCTTTATATTTTAATTTGCAAAGAACCAATTCCAAGTTCTTGTAGGTTTCCTTGAGGTGTACGGAATGACCGACAGGAATGGAAGCATAGAAACCGCCATTGTGAAGCAGAACTGCTTTAAGGCTTCTTTTTGAAGAATCTATGAAAATACGCCACAGTGCTGGCTCGTATGAGATCTTAAATGTATCCATCAAACCTTCAATATTGGTACAATAAACCAACTCGTCCTCTTGGGCAAAGTAGGAAGTGAACTGCTTCATCTTCAAGTTGAAAACTTGACTTGTCATCGGGTTGAGGTACAGCACTTTCTTCGTCAGAACTTGGAATCTCTTCCAAGGTAGCAGGGGCCTTGGGCACTGGTATTTCGGTCCCATGAGGGATGTGACGAATAGCTGATTGCAGATTGGGGTATGAAATGGACTGCTTCCATTTTGAATTATACCCTTTCACATTACACAAGTAACACAATACAACAAAAGTAACAATCATCACTATGGTTCTTTTGCTCGCGCCATACCATAGGAATCGCATATCGGAAAGCTTTTTTCTTGCCCTTAAACCAATTTCGAAGGTTTTCAACACATCGTTTGTAGACTTTATGAGGTGCCCAAACTTTATCCTGATCTCCAAGTTTTAAGCCAAAAAAAAGGTGAAGTATACTTTTTTTACAAAGTCCGTAATATTAAGTTGTTGCTTTAATACCATATATTCGCCACAAATATAACAGAAACTGTCAGACGAATTCACACACTTCCGCACAGATGACATTGCACTATATTGAACCAAAATCTATAAAACAATGACGAGTTAAGACGTAATTGTACCGCGCCACTTTCTACACTATCGGAGCGTACACGTTCTGGTTACAACGTTTATGTTTGTTAATTTAGCTCACACAGGGCGTTCTTTATTTAGAAAGTAATCATAGTTATGGCCTGTATACATTTAAAAACAGTAATCAAAATAAAATTGTACCTATTTATTTATGGCTTCAAGTTAGCCCAAAAAAAAAACCCTTTTTTATAATAAAATTTTGCGTTTTGCAAAATAACCGTCGTTCTGGAATTTTTTGAGTATTTTTTTAGTTTTCAGAACACCTAAATACATGGAAATCAGTTGAAAACATCCAGACAGCATTTTTGTTGCAGACCTGTGTTATTAGTACTTAATATTAATACTGAGAAAGAAGGTCTGATGGTCTTGGGTAACAAGTCCTGTCATGGAGTGGTCCATAAGCATTTCTCGCTGTGGGCTTGGGGTGATGGGTGTCTCGAACCACTAATGTAAGCTGAACGTTGCTTATCAATTCCCAGATTCTTGGCATCTAGAGGTCATGGTGAGTTTGGGTATTGGAAACAAATAATGGAGCGTTGACGATGATGCGGAGGTCCTTGTTTTGAACGGTCTAAAGAATGAATCTGTGGTAACGTGACAATTGACACCATGCCGGAGTAGATGGGGTCGTTGCTGACGATTATTTCGTAAATTTTTAATTTGTCGCTTGTTGATAATTTACTGGATTTGTTGAGCGCTGGATAGACCGTGCCTAGGAGACGATTTGCTTCCCTGGTGGGCGCTGCGACTTGATCCTTTCATACGAACTTTAAACAGGGACAAAGTTAGTTTTAAACAATAACAGGTTAGTTTTGTCATCTTATTAGAGATTTAGTACAGACTGGGTAACAGATTACAGGAAGGATAGGAAAAAATGGTGATTATATCATTCGATCATGTCAGATCTCACGACGACGTATTTTATTGAAAGGGATTTTTTTCTCAAAAACTAATAATAATAAACAAATAACTTACAGTTACCAAGAATGTTAGGGTTTCATCCAGTAACTCTTCATCAGTAAAATGGCAACTTCCATCTTCCACATAATTCATTTCTATCAGGAGGTCCAAAAATGTTTTTCTTTTAAAAGTTTCTAAAAATATATATTTTACAATATCTAATTTGAATATGCACTCAAGATAGAAGAATGCACTCAAATGATAATTTTTTCGTTAATATTATTTCTTTATTTAAAATTAGAAAAAAAAAACTTAAAGCCATGAACACTCTAATAGCGAATGTGAAACCGATAAGCGTTTTTAAACTCTTGTAACGTTCATTTTTTCCTAGATTTTAAGATCATGTTACGGCACTGTTTTTCTCCTTATAATTTGCATTTTATTACATTTTTATATTTATTGCAGTGATTTCAATTCTTGAGCAATGTAGCTTAAAACAGTGTTTTAAATTTTTGAGCAGTTTAATTTAAACCGGCAGAGTGTGTAACGCGTGTTGCCGACTTAACTTATTTAGTTCGCACTGAACGCGTCGAGATTTGCATGCCGGGAAATGACTCAAGGAGAAGGGACAAAGGTATTTAAGCGGCCAGATGGAATTTTTAGAGGCTATTTTCTACCATGAAGCAGCAGTGGCTTTCTTCTCCGGCATGCCGGAGGGTTTTTTTTTCAGTGATGGAGTAGTGCAGTAACGGTTTCTATATCTCAGGTTTAAGGCCTTTTTCCTTGCCTGAAATATCCTGCTCATCCTCAGGCATTTCGGATCAAAAAGTGTTTAGCAACCCAAATGAAACTAGGATGGTAGTGGCTGAGACAATATTTTTATGAGAATCTCACCAGGAGAGGCCAAGTAGCTTATGGAAAACCCACGAGAAGAAGCCAAACAGTAAGTTAGTAGTCCACCAGTTTAAATATCTCACTTCCTGTCTACAAGTGTGTTTCCAACGACTATTCAACACGTGTAAACCGCGGAGTTAATTTCACAAACTTTTAATATCGTGTTTTATAAAGCCTTTTATTAAAAAAAACTTAATAATCCCAATATAAAGACTCTAGGCAATAGTGTACACTCTTCTAGCCAAAAGGATTTTTATTTGGTAGAGGTAATTTTAAAAGTGTAATAAAGGTAGGAATTTTTATTTTGTTAATACTATACCCTTTCTTATCTAAATTTGTAGTGTTTCACTGAACCACCCGTTTTATCTTTCAGGACGCAACGGTTGTACCATATTAAAATTTCTTTCAACTACCACTACATAACTCTTCAGTATTTTTTCATTTTTTGAGCTGAAGTTAGATTCTTTTTATTCTAAAATGAATGGTGTCCAAAAACAGTACAACCAAATTTTAAACAGCAAAAATTACCTCGATATCCATGTACTCTACCAGTAAAAAAAAAACGAGCTAGCTTATATCTAAATTTTTGCTTTATCAGTATTAATATCCACTCAATCCATTCTCAAAAATTAAGATATTTATATAATATTTATTAAAAATAAAGAAAGCTGGGGCTACACAAAATAACGTCGCGACGCGACGTTACAAAATAACCCTCCAACGTGAGGCTATAAAAAAGCCCCCCTTTTAGAGGATATACTCTGTAGCCATTTTATTCGGGTTAGGTTGGATCTACTTTATTGTTTAGTTTTAAGTTTGTAGTTTAGTATTAATTTATTACCTTCCTCGAAGTACGTATTATCTCTGTCTTTCAATTGGTTCTCATATTGGATTCTCTTCTCTGTTACAACCTAAAAATATCTCTATATTATCATTGCTCTATTTGAAAAAATTTCGTTTTCATTATGTTTTACGTACTATAGAATTTAGCCTCAAAAATTTCTTTACGTGAAAACAGTTTTAAAAAAATATTATTTTTTATTTAAGTCTATACGTGGAGACCCAATTTAGAATTCGACCAGTGGAATAAGCTGTAATTGAATATTTTAGGTATAGCCTGAACTAAAATATAAGATCCTGATTTTTGCCGTTTTAAGCGGGCAATATAAAAATTCTGACCTTTTGTTTATGATAAGTTGCAGAGACGGACTGAAGAATTTTATTCATTAATGCAAATAAATAACATTATAAGTGTTTTTGGAGATGTTTATTTACAGATGCATTTAAAAACAAATGGATAAGAAGTACAAATATACAATTTGAATGAATATGGTTTACAAGAGGGGACATATTATATAAATAAAATCATATTTTAACTTAAACCTAAACAGTGTCAGCAGCTGAGGTAATTATCAGTGGTTTTATATTATTTACATAAATATATGAATCTTTAACTTTAACAACGTGCTGAATGGAATTCTTCCAGCTTTCACATTTATAACGTTTTTTACTAATTCAACCACTGACACGCTTAAAGTAGGAGAAACATTTTGTGCCCTTATTTTTGATTTAACTTGATATCAAATATGTTGAATTGGATTAAACACACAATAATACAGAGGAAGCCGCAAAACAGTGGGTCTCATTTTCTCAGCAACTTTTTTTTCTAACTAAAGTCAAAATAAATGTCATTTTCTAACACATATTCCTGTATTTCCGATTTGGTGTTGGCTGCAGTAGGAACCTTATTTAGCAGGCGACTATGGTAACTTGCATTGTCCATAACTAGAATACTCTGTTCGGGAACATTTAGCAAAAGGGAATTTTGAAACCAATTTTCAAAAGGTTCTGCGGTCGTGTCTTCCTGATAGTCCAAACTAGAATCTTTTATGTTTTTTGCAGATAATAGTAGGCAATTTGAAACCAAGCCCTTTTCAGATCCAGCATGCAAAATGGCTATTCGTTTACCTTTATTTGAAGGTGCGTTAGTCTGACATTTTGTACTGCTGTCAACCCACCCTTTTTGCACAGTGTCATGGGTATCGAACCATATTTCGTCAAGGTAAATTATTGGCCAATTCTCTGATCGATACTTTTTAATTTCTTGTAAATAAGTATGTCGCAAGATTCGTAATCTTTGTAACTCTATCACTACTTGCCTCTTGTTGATTTTTCGGAACGTGAATCCCATTCTTAAGAGAATTCTGTGAAGGGTTGATCGGCCACAATGTATATTTGTCGCACCAGTCTTAATTTTATTTTCTCTAGTGTCGGCACCAACTGCTCTTCATACATAGAATATATTTTTCTCCTGATGACGTCTTTTTCACAATCGTCCACATGATGCATTTGAAAATCTTTCCGTTTTTTCCTGTTCCTGAGTGATGGTTTTTCTACAATACCCTTAATCGTAGAAATTGGGGTTTTTGTTAGTTCACTGGTTTCTTGCAAAGCACTTTATTTATTCAAATTTCTTTTTACCAAACTTTTTTTACTATTTGTTTAACGTTATTGCAATTTTCCCACGAATGCCACATAATTAAAATAGAACCGTTACGTTGTAAGTTGTAAGTAAAACTAAAAATAAAAATAATAAAAAGTATCTTTTGAAACTCAATGGGGACCTGTGGTCATTAGGTCTATATTATCAAATACTTAAAGGGCTCCAACCCAGGTTGCCAGGTAGTAAATATATAGGTAAAAATAGATCCAATATGATTGCAGGTGCAAGTGAGAGCGGTATACAAAGCAGGTAAAATAAAAATACGTTTATCGTAATACCTGGCAACTATGCACAAAACCATAATAGGGTCGTTTATTGCCCCATTGAAAAGGCAAAAAGGCAGGGTCTTATATTTTCGGATCTACTATATGTACGTACATGACTTAAAGAAAGAGAGGGGTGCAGGAGATGATGGCGCATGTAGGTAGATAGCCTTTTGGTTGGCCAACCTCGTCGTCACGAGCGATGATTTCGCTCATCCGGTGTACCCTGCTAGATCATAGAGATATTAGAATAGAGGATGTAAGCTCTCGCGAGAAGTGCGGCGCTCATAGGAAAATAAAGAAATAATATGGATCATTGTGTCTCTCTTACTCGGCGCACGACCACAATACTAAAGTCCTCTTCTATTTAATATTGTTATGGATGAAATTATAAGAATGTCAAAAGAAAGACGGGATATAGAATGGGTAACAGAGACCTTGAAATCATGTGTTATGCAGATGACACGATAATAATGGCTGAGACCGAGAACGATCTGCAAAGGCTGCTATATGAATTCTACATAGCAGCAAAGCATATAAAATGTCAATCTCAACTGAAAAAACCAAGACAATAGTAATAGCAAAAGAGCCAATCAGGTGCAAGCTGGTGGTGAAAGATAAACCGATAGAAGCGTTGGAGGCTCGATCCCTCAACGAGACGGAGAGTTTGCCAGTCTTCTTGATCTCTTTTTAACCATCAATCCGGAGATTTACACAATCAGCGTAAATCCGCCGTTAGGTTCTTCCGACCATAAACTACTTTCGACATCGAGTATTCTACCAATCAATGACAGAGAGGCGCCTAAACCGCGCAAGATTTGGCACTACAAGTCTGCTAAATGGGAAGATCTCATGGAATATTTTCGAACTTTCCCTTGGTTAGACGTTTGTTTTCGATCCGATGACCCATCTGACTGCGCCAGGGAGATTTCCGATGTTATTTTGGCCGGTATGGAAGCTTACATCCCTTTTTCGAAGAAATGCCCTTCCAACGGCAAGCCTTGGTTTGACCGAAAATGCAAAGAAGCTGTTGCTTCTAAACATCTTGCATACCGACAATCACCATAAATCGTAACACATTTGTTCGTGCCAGGAACAAATGCAAAGAAAAATTATCGACGAAACCAAGGAGGTACACAATCAACGGATTAGAAACAAACTTCTCGCCTGTCCCGGCAATTCAAGGTCCTTTTGGTTGGTCGCTAAGGCAGTTAGTCAAAATTTCACCAAATCCACCATACCACAACTCACACGGCCAGATAATTCTATTGCAACGACACCTGTTGAGAAAGCGAACTTTTTGGCTGAACTCTTTGCTTCACATTCTACTGTCGATTTCCAAGGAAAAACACCACCTACTATTCCCATAGTGCAGTCAAGGATGCCCGATGTTGTCTTCAGACAGCGTATCATAAAGCGTATTCTGATGAAGTTAGACCCCAAAAAGGCTTCTGACGCTGACGGAATACCTGCCATAGTTCTTAAAATCTGTGCGAGGGAACTAACACCAGTTTTCTGTAGACTTTTCAACCTATCCTACAGAAACGGAATATTTCCTTCCTGCTGGAAATGTGCTACAGTTCAGCCGATACCTAAAAAAGGCAAGAAGACCTTGCCAAATAACTATCGACCAATCGCACTGCTTTCAATAATATCGAAAGTCATGGAAAAAGCTATCAATCAGCATCTTGTAAAATATCTTAAAGGATTCAACATTATTAGCGATCACCAATATGGCTTTCGTAATAATAGATCAACAGGAGATCTTCTGACTTATGTAACACATGTTTGGAACAATGCAATTGAACACTTTGGAGAATCTCAAGCGGTTGCTCTTGACATATCCAAGGCATTCGACCGTGTTTGGCACGATGGGCTGTTGGCTAAGCTACGTTCTTATGGTATGTCGGAAAAGTTCTGTTTGTGGCTCTCATGTTTCCTCAGAGAGCGTTCTTTACGAGTGGCAGTCGACGGATTTCTTTCTAACACCTTCACTATCAACGCCGGTGTGCCCCAGGGCTCCATACTGTCTCCTACTCTCTTTCTCATTTACATTAACGATCTGCTGGAGAGGACCGAGAATCCAATCTACAGCTTCGCAGATGACAGTACCCTTATCTCTTCATTCACTTTGAACGCTCGGACATCGGCTACTCAGACGAATATCCGCAGGCAGCAGGAAGTCCTTCAACTTAACAAAGACCTGGAAGAAATTCTATCTTGGGGTGACAGTAACCAAGTGGAATTTAACGCTACAAAAACCCAGGCAGCAGTTTTTTCTAAAAAAGTTAACGTTGCTGAACCAGACATGGTTATGTCGGGGCACTCCATTCCTCTAACATCGTCACTCAATTTGTCCTGGCATGAACATGTTGCAGGCATAGCAAGGAGAGCTTCTCAGAAATTGGGAATATTATTTCGAACCAGAAAGCTTTACACTTCACAACAACTGTTAATTCTTTACAAAGCTCAAATTCGACCAACTATGGAATACTGCTCCCATGTTTGGAGCTACGCTCCCAAACATACACTGCATTTGTTGGATTCTATTCAGAGAAGAGCTGTTCGTCTAATTGGAGACCCGGAACTGACCGTCGGCCTTGATTCGCTGGAACATCGAAGAACGGTTGGCGACTTGAGCCTATTCTACAAGTACTTTCATGGAAAGTGTTCGAAGGATGTGGCCCGCTTAATTCCTCCCAGAGCGGTGCATGTTAGAAGTACACGTCGCGCTAATTCTTCACATCCGTATGAGGTTCAGCTTGTTACTCCTCGTACAACGCTTTTCAAGCAGTCTTTTATATGGAGAACATCATCCCTTTGGAATAATTTGCCCAGGACTGTGTTTCCCACCGAGTACAATCTACAGCGATTCAAGAACAACGTGAATCGCTTTCTCCGCACACGTAGTACGTGTGCTAGACCCATAGAAAAAAAAAATCCAGGGCATCAAAATATCTAGTATCGGAAAAATCGAGGAAGAAGTACGACACAAGTCAACAAGGCTAACAGAATGCCCGATGCCTCAATGAAACCATATTTACAAATAAATTCCTCTCCGTTAAGACCAAAACAAGAATATACAAGAGCGTAATATGACCAGTAATGACTTAGACATCTGAAACAAGACCCGAGTCAAGTATAAGAGCGGATGCTGAAATCAACTGAAATAAGAATACCTAGGAGATGTACAAACAAGGATAGGGAAAGGAATGAAGTCATAAGATGCACATGTAATATAGAAAATATCAATCAGTGGATAAGAGGAAGAAAAGTGGAATGGGATCAATACATAGGAAGAATGGCAAACAACAAGATAGTACGGATAGCAAGAGACAAGTCACCGAATGGAAGATCAGTGGGAGGTCCAAGAAAGAGATAGAGCGACGATCCATAGAGCAGGGAACAAAGAAAACAGGCAATAGTGCTTAGCTATAAGTCGGAAGAAGAGGAAGAACGTCATCATAAAGTTAGGCTAAGTAACTTCCGACAAACTGAATAACATCGTTAAATCCGCTCTTCCCGTAGGTTTTAAAAAAATATTTCTAACCAATTTGTATTACCAGTCCCACCTTAAAGAGCATAAATATCAACACTCACAAAGAACACCATACATAAAATCCATTTCGCACAATGGGCAATGGAGCGAACGATCTTAGGTTTTTTCTCAGGTTACGGGATACAATATAGAAAATGGCTTCTTTCAAGTGGAACTAGGTAGAGTATGTTGCTAGAATAGCAGAAAACATACATACATCCTATCGAAATGGAAGCCGTCCACGAATATGCTCGACGGATGACTTGAAATGCTTTCGTCGAAATTTGATGCAACTAGCACCTGATTGAAACTCAAGGACAAGGATGGGGGAGATCTATGTCCAGAAGTGAAATCAGGAAGTTTCACTGATGGTAATAGTGATAGAAATTTGGGAGGTTTTGGAAAATCAGAATACAGCTCTCACAACAAATGAAAGAACAATAGTAATTAATCATCGTACTTTAGGGTTTTTATAACATTTCTTATCTTACTTATGACTAATGCTTACATTAGCAGTTTTAGTATTATAAAAGGGTCGTAACTCGCGAAGTTCAAATCCCAATTCTGATGTTAGCTTTTATTTTAAAAGAAAATAATTTAAACACTTTTGGGCAATTTCGACAACAATAACTTTTATTAACAATTGTATTCAGACCTCTAACAAAGCTGGCCGACTACTCTCGGCTCTCTCTAAAACTCTATTATTCATAATGCGTACCAAAAGTATCCCTGTTACCTAAATCTCATTACGGTTACATAAACACTTTTTATAATGTGTGTGACAGATATGGCCTACCTGTCACATAAAACAAACTCAAGGGTTTGGTGATTTGAAACATATCAATAACAGTAACTTAAGTATAGCTTAATCTACGTAATGTAAACAAGTCAGTCTGCTTGAAACCAATTATCAATAATTAATATTCTCCTTCTCATATTGCATAGTTCGGCCTATCCTAATTTTTTTCAACGGGGGTTTTTCCATGTAGAAAATGCTGACGGCTAATATATATATATATATATATATATATATATATATATATATATATATATATATATAATTAAAGACCAGAGTGAAACATTACGAAGGATTGTAGCTCTTTGAAATGAAGTCCACTGACCTTGTTTCAAAGATGACAACATTATGACCATGCATATCTGAATGTTAATCTTAGTTATTTTTGAATGTTAGTGCTCTGGTGAATGAAACTATTAATCTTATATAGATAATAACGAATCCTATGTTGCATAATTTTTTAGTTAAATGTTCCTGAAATTATCTACCGCAGAAACAAGCAACGTAACTATGGTTTTGATCACAAAAACAAAATCAAATCACCAAAATTTCTAAATATATAATAAAAGACTGTTTTTAGTCAATTTCCACTGGTTTATTTAAATTGAGATGACGCGTTTCGCTGTCGATGCAGCTTCTTCAGATCTACATTTTACACTGTCAAGTTAGGTTTAATATTCACAGTTTTAAATAATTGGAAATTGATTTTCCCTTCGACTTCTTCTTCCATTGTAAAACTGATATTTCTATGTAAAGAATTAATATACTGTAAAAAGGGAGTTAATTGTCTGTCCGTACCTGTAAAGCATACAATTATATCGTCTACGTATCAATACCAGTACAGACAATTACTACTATTGTTGTTATGGTTGTTAAATATCATTGTTTCAATACTGTCCATGAAAATTTCGGCAAGTAATGGACTTAATGGACTCCCCATAATTAACCCTTCCTTACTATTGTAGAATGTATTTACAGGTACGGACAGACAATTAACTCACTTTTTACAATATATTAATTCTTTACATAGAAATATCAGTTTTACAATGGAAGAAGAAGTCGAAGAGAAAATCAATTTCCTAGACTTAACAATCAGTAAAGCCATGAAAAAACATGAATTTGCAATATATCACAAACCTTGTCATACAGATACCACAATTCACAATAGTTCTCACCACCCTAACCATCATAAACTTGTCGCTTATCATAGTTTTATACATAGACTAACTAATATCCCCTTATCAGAAGAAAATTTTGCTAAAATATTAAACTATATAAAACAAGTAGCCGTTAACAACGGTTATTCGGTTACTTTAATCAATAGTATCGCTAAGAAAAAACTTAGAAACAAGGCTATCTCAGAAATATACCCACGTTTTAAGGACAGAAATATCACTTTTAAATGCTTAACCTATTTCGGCAAACCAACGGAAAAACTGGGGAAATTTTTAAATCAAAAAAATATCAACATAGCTTACAAGACTAACAATACTATAGGGAAATACCTTAAAAACTACAAACCACAAATCAATAAAGACAATAAATCAGGGGTTTATCAATTAACATGTGGGTCATGTCCTAAAACGTACATCGGACAAACTGGGCGTACATTTAGACAAAGAATTACAGAACATGAAAAAAGTTTCATCCATAGAAAATCTAATTCAACATATGCTGATCATCTATTAACAGAAAATCACACATTTAACAAGAATTTCAAAATTGTACACACCCAACAAAAAGGTTTAAAACTAAACCTTTTAGAGACAATGCAAATAAATCGATTAAGGACTACAGGTACTTTACTCAACGACCAGGTAGATTTAAGCAATTCACCATTATTGAATTTATTCTCTTAACTCCAAATCTATGTGGAATTTCCAATACTATCAATGTAATTTAATTAGGTGTAATATTATAATTAAGAAATTATATAAAACTGTGAATATTAAACCTAACTTGTCAGTGTAAAATGTAGATCTGAAGAAGCTGCATCGACAGCGAAACGTGTCATCTCAATTTAAATAAACCAGTGGAAATTGACTAAAAACAGTCTTTTATTATATATTTATAATGAATTTCCATCAAGTAGAAGCTACAACAATCCAAAACCAAAATTTCTGGTTACCTACAGTAACCATTTCTTACCTTGTTCTCTGAGTAGTTAATAGAAAAATATTTTACCTTCTTAGTAAACGATCTCAGTTTTTTGGTCAAAATATGAAATTCTTTTCCTAAAGGAGAATAATCAAATATGAAATCACTGTGATAAAGCAAGTTTAACCCTCTTATCGTGATAATCTCCATCGATCTAAAAATAAAGTAAAGAGAAATCTAGACAGTACTGACAGGTCATCGAATAGAAAAAAAAAATAGTAAAAAATAATAATGACTGACAAAAGGAATTCCGTAATGATTTTGTACCCTACCTGTCAATCCACATTGAAACTTCCGAATTAGTAGTTTGAGCCTTAATTTCTACACCCATTGCAGTCTCTAGAAAAACACGTATACTTTTCAATAAATGCATTTGTGTACTATATATACAGGGTGCCCCATATGTATGGAATAATGATTCCCTAGCATTTATTAATCAGTGTATCAAAAAAAAATGTTAAATTAAAAGTTATAGGGTGTTATAGGGCGCATATGCTGATGTTGACCAATAAAATGTTTTGAACTGTCAGTTCGAAGAAATTAGGCCATCTTGATTTTTTTTTTAGATGGAAAGCCCTATATATCATTTTATTTTTGAGTCCCCCTAAAAATTATAGATATTACTTGTCCAACATACCATATGTCTAAATTGAACTGTTTTGGAATTATTGTCATTTCAAATTTAAATTAAAAAAAGACAAACAATTATTAATAAAAACTCTAGGATTATTTTTAAGGTAACAATTGCTCAAAATGTTTATCGTTAACAGCGAGGCAATGACCCAATCTGTCATAAACAACCTGAGCAGAGTTTTGCAGAGAATCTGCGGTGATCTGTGCTACTTCATATCGAATTCCTTGTTGTAAATCTTCTATAGTTTCAGGTCGACTTTGGTAAACTTTGGTTTCCAAATGACCCCATAAAAAAAAATCGAGTGGCGTAAGGTCGGGACTCCTTCCGGGACATTCTACAGCACCTCTTCTGCCTATCGATCGATTAGAAAAAATCGCATCTAAATATCTACGAACATTGATTTCATAGTGAGGAGGTGCTCGTCCTGTTGATACCACAGATTCCTGTTAGGGGTATCTAAATTATTTTCATCGGGAAAAAGATCTGCACAAGTTGAAATAACTTGCTCTTGGAGTAACTGTAAATATCGCTCCATGGCACAGGGTCTCGACTAGTACAAGCTAGCTGGACAATATTATTTCTTCACTTATTTCAATTGTTTATGTATATTCCAGGTATCTTAAGCTATTTTAAGAAAAAAAAAGTTGAAAAATGTGTACTGTATGTGTATTAATCGAAATATGTAGCTGCAAGACGGAAGTGGTTTACTAATGTGTCTCATTTGTTCACTATTGTCGCTAATTGTTCTTTAATTAGCTACATACGTCTACCTACTCATTATGTGTGAAAAGCACAATCATGTTTGTTTACAAAGGAATTTCTAGGAAAAAAATAAAAATCATAATGATAGTACCCACATTTATTAATTTGCAAAATATTATTTCTTTTAAAATAAATTAGTACAATAACAGTATCTATATATCAATTATTTACAATAACAAGGTGTATAAGTAAAAGAAATATAATATTAAATAACTTATATACTAAGGCATGAATTATAAGCAACTACAACACACAATAAAATAAGAATAATAATTACAATAAAAAAATACTTAAACCTACTAATCACCATCAGATGAGTCGTCATCACCGCTCTCCCATTCAGTAGAATATTCAGAGAGTAAATAATCCTCCTCATTTAATTCGTGATGATGACTTACTGATGGTGTTTCGGATGGCAATGAAGGTGGGATAATCAACTGCATAACCTCCGATGGCAAAGAAGTAAATTTTCTTCGCGGTAATTCTCTATACGAGTTGATAACAGGATCAGACGTAATTAAAAGCATTCTCAAAAGATCTGTATTTGCGGCAATACGTGACCGCTTCCTGGTGTGCCGTTCACGGAATCTACGACAGTCTTTATTTCTTGCCTCCTGGGCTTCTTCGGAGAGTTGTTCAATGGGAAGAAGAAAAGACTTTATAACTTCCGCGCTGTGTACAAGAATTTTATGCACAGTAACGGGCATGGAATACCACGAATACAGATCAAGGTATAATTTTCTAGTATCAACACAAAACTTTTCGAATCCTATATAATTTATGTCATATCCCGATGACAAAGTTCTTAAAATTACATGAAATCTACGAATAATCCTGTAATTTCGCTGCTCAATTCAGCTTTGGAAAAAAATCTACGTGCTGTGTTTCCATTGTTTGTGTTACCATACCCAGGCTTTGGTTTATCTACAATGAGACCCATATGATCTTTAAACACTTTTTGTATCTCTTGTGAGCGTTGCTTCACAATAGCTTTGTCGTTATCTCCCCTGACTTGCCACTTTTTTATTTCTAAACGATAGCTGATGTGAAGCAAACATTCAAACGTGCGGATCCATGCATGTAAAGTAGATAAACCAAATGCAAGGCGTTCTTCGTTGCTGGGATATTTCTTTGACTCCTCGTTCATAGTAGACGGGGTGGCACCGCAAATATAACGCTTTTGTGTTGAACTTGTGCCTGTTAAGGCATTGCACACTTTGCCATCAGTCATTGTCAACAACAAATCGTGTTTAACAGAGATTTGAGATCCAGCAACGTTACATAATGTTGGAAGAAGCTGACTTTCTTCATCTAAAAATTTTAGAAGTTTCTTCTTTCGTAAACTCTTTTGTCTCCTTGGCAAAAATAAACTTAATAGGACGGCAATATAAAGTAGAGGAAGGTCTTGGATTTTGCCAGATCACAGTTTCGCCATCAAGCAGTCTCAAAGGGACAAATGAGTATACGAACAAAAATTCGTCTGTAGCGTTAGTGTTCTCAAATTTCTGCTTATACGTGCTATGCCTCGAACTCCCATCACAGCCCCATTTGCTTACCAACGTATAATATGAACGAGGTAACACACTTCTAATGACTTCCGTCTGAGCTTTAACTAATCGTTCAGCCGTTTTATCCAAAATCGCGTGAAGTTTAATTTCAGCTCGAGATTCAGTCACAGAAATATATTCGTCAGAAGGACAACAAGAAGCTTTGGACTTACCTAAACTATAAAACGATGGATACACTTGATGTCCCGCTTTCATTGACCATTTTCTTGTTTGTTTTATATGAGTGAGAAGTCGATTTCGAGTCCACATAATAAGCTAAAGCTTCGTCTGGTGTTAACTGCCGACTTTGTTCAGAACACTTATTCTTTTCTCTAGTTTCACTGACCGCGACGTTATGGATCTGTTTAGCAACACTTCGATGCCCTTCTTTTCGAGTAGCTAACTCAGCTGCTGTAATAAGCACACTTGCACTTCGCGATTCCAAAAGATCTTCTACTCTCCGTCTCTTCGTTTTCGTTGATGAGTCTTCAAATGATTTTCTGTGTCGCCCTACGGAAAGAGCCGCCGATGATGTTGAAGTGCACGGCTGGTTAACACACATCTTTATTTCGATTCCGGATCCCTCTAACCAATCTTTATGTTTGATTAGAAACATTTCTTTGTTACACTTTAAAGAAGTCCACTTTTGATTAAATTTTGCTGAAAGGCTTGATATTTTCATTTTGAGTCGTTTTAGAGAATCGTCAGAAACATCAGACATATTGAATTTTTTACTTATATAATAAAAAATGCCACTGTTTCGTTCAGTTTTGTCATGTTTTAGCCATTCTTCAAAAAACTCCACTTTCGTCATAGTCACGACTCGTTCTGAAAAAAATAAAATAATTTTACTTTCGGGCCTTTTCGGGATCTATAATATATATGAATCTGTGCCTGAATGATGTAGGTATTACATATAGAAAAATCTAGGTGGATATATGTGGATAAAAAAAGTTGCTACTTTTAAAGTTTACAATTAATGTAAAATTTGCTGGATTTATCTATACATTTACAAATTGATATTACACCAAAAGTATACATATTTTTTATAAAAAATATAAGTCATAATAGAGTACATACCTTCAACAGAATATTCCATCACAAAAAACTCGTTTCACTTTGCTACCAATTTGTTATCACAAGTGTGCATAAAATGCAACTGATTTGCAAATGAAAATGACCTCTCTTATAAGGGTTACTTTGACCCCCTGATAAGATACCTTTATGAGGTGATAAACAAATTAATTCTTGGAATTCGTTAAATGGGGGGGGGGGGGTGCATCGATAAAAAGGGATCAATTATATGACGTCCACAAATCCCTGCCCACACGTTTATCTTTGGTGGTCTTTTAGAATCACTTTCGATTATCCAGTGTAGATTCTCAGTAGACCAGTGCCGGCAATCATGCCTGTTAACTCTTCCGTTAAGACAAAATCTAGCCTCGTCAGAAAAAACAATGTTATGAATTAGGTTAGGATCATTATTGACTCGTTCCATCATGACCTCGCAAAATTCAACGCGTCACAAGTCAGCTTAAAATTTTTTTTTTAATTGGATCTCCCTAATTTCACATATCAATAATTTGAAAACAGTTCAATTTAGACATATTGTATGTTAGACAAATAGTATCTATAATTTTTTAGCTGGACTTAAAAATAAAATAATATACAGGGGTTTCCATTAAAAAAAAATTATTTCTTCGAACTGACAGTTCAAAAAATTTTATTGTCAACGACAGCATGTGCGCTGTATAACACCCTGTACCTTTTATTTAAATATTTTTTGATACACTGATTAAAAAATGCTGTGGAATCATTATTCCATACATATGGGGAACCCTATATTTTCTTGGTAGTATTTTCTTAAGAATAGGTTTATTTATGTTGATCGATATCCTATAATTACACAACTGTCATGATGTTTCGCCCATTATATTGGGCTCTATCAAATTTATTTATTTATTTATAATATACTACCGTAATTCCAGCGCTACGGTAGAAAATTTCGGAGTTATGGAATAAGGAGACCACCATTAGAATAGATGATGTCGTATGTTACAGGTCAATAGTAATATATCCAAATTATATGTCCATATCTACCTACCTATCTACTAAGCCTTCTTCCATTCAGTGTCGGACATAGGGGTCCCATTCCTGCGTCTTTCTGATCCATCCTAAATCAGACGTTCTTTTCAGGTCATCTTTCCATCTTGTTTGAGGCCTTCTTCTGGATTAAGTTGGGAATGTGGAATCTTTGGCACAATGTCAGTATATATCACCACTACACCAAACACTTCATTTTTGCACTCGACGCGCGTTTCGCTAACCATGTTAGCTTCATCAGGAGCGATGATTGACTAAAGCTAAACTACAAATCTACCCTATTTATATTCAGCCTAACCCTTGAATTACTCAAGCAGAACTAATGACATAGGCAGGGCCATCAGTTCCGGTCAAGTAACCAGTAGAGGGGACTATAAGGAATAGGCCCTCTGTCTTTATTTAAACTACTTTTACATTTTATGATTTCCATACTTTCGTATGCGTTCAACAATCTCCTATCAGATACATTTTTTATTAATCTTAGATTATCTAATGTTACAGTATGATCAGCTTTAAGGGCATGTTCGGCAATGCTAGACTTTTCTGTTCTATTGTATTTTAAGTGTGCTAAGTGTTCTTTAAATCTTGTTTTAATTGACTTTTTAGTTTGCCCAACATACTTTTTGTCACAATCATTACAACTAATTTCATAAATTCCACTCTTCTCACAATTAGGAATCTTATCTTTGGGATTTCCTAAGATATTCCTCAGATTGTCTGATGACTTATAGATTAAGGTGAGGCCTACCTTATTAAATACCTTATTGAGTCCCTTGCTATATTTCGGATTATATGGTATGGAGACATACTTGGTGTTATTTTCTTCGCGTGTAAAAAAGGTGGAATTCTGAATATTAAACCTAAACTTATGTCTATTTATTAGCTTATTTACTAAGTCATCGTCATAACCATTAACTCTAGTTATATTTCTAATACGATTCCTTTCTTTATTAAAGTTTACTCTATTCAGAGGGAAAGTGACCAAACGATGAACTAAAAAATGTAATGAGGTTAATTTATGTTGTTTGCAATGAAATGAATCATTAGGAATATATCTATCTGTTACTGTGTCCTTCCTATAGATATCAAATTCTAATCTATTATTATTTTTAATAATTAAAATATCAAGAAAAGGCAACTGTCCTTTGTTCTCAACTTCGTAAGTGAATTTAATGGAATTATACAGGCTATTTAATTTAGAAATAAAATCATCAATATTTGCTTTCTTTGTATCAAAAATCGCGAAAATATCATCCACATACCTATACCATACCCTTGGGAAATATTCGAATTCTTGACTGGCTTCGATTTCAAACTTACTCATGAATAAATTGGCTATGAAAGATGATAAGCAATTACTCATAGCTGTTCCTTCTTTCTGAACATAAAATTGATTAAAATATTGGAAATAATTTTGTTCCATAGAAAGTTTAGATAATGTTAAGTATTTACGAATAATTTCGTCTTCAAAGTCATTCATTCTAAGTAATTCTTCGATATATTGTAAAGTTTGTGGAATTGGCACACTTGGGAACAGAGAACTAACATCAAAAGAAATTAAGACTTCACCTTCATTGAGAACTAGATTTTTTGTTTTATTAATGAATTATAACGAACTCTTCACTGCGAAAGTATTTAACGGTAACTTCTCAAGTTCTTTTGATAACCATTTGGATATTAAATATGTGGGTGATCCGATCGATGAAACAATGGGTCGCATTGCTTTTCCAGGTTTGTGAATTTTGGGTAAGCAATACAATTTTAGTATGGTCGGATTACTCACATTTAATTTAAATTTTAGCGAATCGGAGACAAGGTTCTTACATTTTTTTAAAGAATTTTTAACCTCTGATATCATTCTCTGTAATGGATTTCTTATTACCTTTCCATGCGACCCATTGTTTCATCGGTCGGATCACCCACATATTTAATATCCAAATGGTTATCAAAAGAACTTGAGAAGTTACCGTTAAATACTTTCGTAGTGAAGAATTCGTTAGAATTCATTAATAAAACAAAAAATCTAGTTCTTAATGAAGGTGAAGTCTTAATTTCTTTTGATGTTAGTTCTCTGTTCCCAAGTGTGCCAATTCCACAAACTTTACAATATCTCGAAGAATTACTTAGAATGAATGACTTTGAAGACGAAATTATTCGTGAATACTTAACATTATCTAAACTTTGTATGGAACAAAATTATTTCCAATATTACAATCAATTTTATGTTCAGAAAGAAGGAACAGCTATGGGTAATTGCTTATCACCTTTCATAGCCAATTTATTCACGAGTAAGTTTGAAATCGAAGCCAGTCAAGAATTCGAATATTTCCCAAGGGTATGGTATAGGTGTGTGGATGATATTTTCACGATTTTTGATACAAAGAAAGCAAATATTGATGATTTTATTTCTAAATTAAATGGCCGATATGATTCCATTAAATTCACTTACGAAGTTGAGAACAAAGGACAGTTGCCTTTTCTAGTTATTTTAATTATTAAAAATAATAATAGATTAGAATTTGATATCTATAGGAAGGACACAGTAACAGATAGATATATTCCTAATGATTCATTTCATTGCAAACAACATAAATTAGCCTCATTACATTTTTTAGTTCATCGTTTGGTCACTTTCCCTCTGAATAGAGGAAACTTTAATAAAGAAAGGAATCGTATTTGAAATATAACTAAAGTTAATGGTTATGACGATGACTTAGTAAATAAGCTAATAAATAGACATAAGTTTAGGTTTAATATTCAGAATTCCACCTTTTTTACACGCGAAGAAAATAACACCAAGTATGTCTCCATACCATATAATCCGAAATATAGCAAGGGACTCAATAAGGTATTTAATAAGGTAGGCCTCACCTTAGTCTATAAGTCATCAGACAATCTGAGGAATATCTTAGGAAATCCCAAAGATAAGATTCCTAATTGTGAGAAGAGTGGAATTTATGAAATTAGTTGTAATGATTGTGACAAAAAGTATGTTGGGCAAACTAAAAGGTCAATTAAAACAAGATTTAAAGAACACTTAGTACACTTAAAATGCAATAGAACAGAAAAACCTAGCATTGCCGAACATGCCCTTGAAGCTGATCATACTGTAACATTAGATAATCTAAGATTAATAAAAAATGTATCTGATAGGAGATTGTTGAACGCATACGAAAGTATGGAAATCATAAAATGTAAAAGTAGTTTAAATAAAGACAGAGGGCCTATTCCTTATAGTCCCCTCTACTGGTTACTTGACCGGAACTGATGGCCTTGCCTATGTCATTAGTTCCGCTTGAGTAATTCAAGGGTTAGGCTGAATATAAATAGGGTAGATTTGTAGTTTAGCTTTAGTCAATCATCGCTCCTGATGAAGCTAACACGGTTAGCGAAACGCGCGTCGAGTGCAAAAATAAAGTGTTTGGTGTAGTGGTGATATATGAGTAGCTTCTTCTGGATCTTTGTCCCAGCCATAGCCTCCATTATTGTATGCTTTTATTCTATCTCTCATCTTGTTGTCTCATTTTGTGGCCTGCCCATCTCCATTTCAAATCTGCTACCTACTCTCTTACGTCTATCACTTTAGTCCTTTGCCTTATATTTTCGTTTCTAATTCTGTCTTGTAATTTTATATTCAGCATCTGGTGTGAATATAGATTCAGTCGATCCCAATCTGATTATTCCGATCATCTTGCCTTTGATTAATCTTAAGTTAATACACGCATAGTTTTACTTTATATTCTCTCATCTCATGAGTAGGCATTTGTATGGTGTAATTTAGAATTCTCAGTGGACATCTATCGTCTTCTTATTGTAGAGGCGCATGTTGCGTTGCTTAGAGGGATCACGTTGTTTCTCTTTTTAACAAATTTCGACATATGTCCATTTATAGTCTGCACTTTTGTAAACTGGACATATTTAGCAAATAACATAAGAATTATGTTGCACCTACTGGTCCCTGTACCAGAACTGACGAAAAACTAAGAATCCCACTCCATAATAGGAAAAGATATAAGTCTCTCTATATGGGTGTCATGACCTTTAACGCTATTCAATACCTAAAAAATCTTACTACGTTTCTTTTTACAAATCTTGATAATTTTCCGTTTTAGGAGAGTATGCCTATATAAACGCCGTTGTGGCCCCAAGCTCAATAGTGTCTCCTACTCTCGTGCTCCTTTATTTTAATGGAAAGAGAACAGGAACCCAATCTATAGCCATGCCGATGACAGTAGACTTGTTACTATATATATATATATATATATATATATATATATATATATATATATATATATATATATATATATAGATACATATATATATATATATATATATATATATATATATATATATATATATATATATATATATATATATATATACATATATATATATATATATATATATATATATATATATATATATATATATATACCAGGTGTACAAGTATGAAATGCTGATTTCAGACAACAGATGTTGCACCAATGCAGTTTGTGCCATAAAGATTTGACACTGCGCCATTTCGTTGTGTCATCAACAAGTGTCAGACGCGCACGAGTGATAAATTGGAAAAGTGTTGTGTTGTTGTGTTCAATATGTCGAAATTTATACCGAACAAAGAGCCTTCGCGGACAGCATTAATTTTTTGTTTTCATTTGAAGGAAACTGCTGTTGAATCATACCGATTACTTCGAGAAGCTTATAGTGAACATGCTCCATCGCAAGATACGTGTGAACGATGGTTTAGCGTTTCAAAAGTGGTGATTTCGATGTTGCAGACAAGGAACGTGGAAAACCGCCAAAAAAATACGAAGATGTGGAATTGCAAGCATTGTTGGACGAAGATGATTCGCAAACACAAAAACAACTCGCAGAGCAATTGGGCGTTAGTCAACAAGCAGTTTCCAATCGGCTACGAGAGATGGAAAAGATTCAGAAGACCCGTAGATGGGTACCACATGAGTTGAACGACAGGCAAATGGAAAAGCGCAAAATCACGTGTGACATTTTGCTCGCTCGGTACAAAAGGAAGTCGTTTTTTGCCTCGTATAGTTACAGGGGATGAAAAGTGGATTTATTTTGAGAATCCCAAGCGCAAAAAATCATGGGTAGACCCAGGCGCACCTTCTACATCGACCGCAAGACCGAATCGCTTTGCAGAAAGACGATGCTCTGTGTTTAGTGAAACCAGAGGGGCGTGGTCTGTTAAAACCTGGGGAAACGGTTGATACTAAATGTTATCAACAACAATTGACCGATTTGAACCGTTCGCTGCTTGAAAAAAGGCCAGAATACCGAAAGAGGCAACACAAAGTCATTTTCCTTTATGACAATGCTCCATCACATACGGCAAAACTAGTTCGCGACACGTTGGAAGCACTCAGCTGGGGAGTTCTACCTCATGCGGCTTACTCACCAGACTTGGCTCCTTCAGATTACCACTTGTTTGCATCGATGGCTCGCGCACTTGCTGAGCAGCGTTTTGGTTCGTACGAAGATGTGAAAAAATGGCTCGATGAATGGTTCGCAGCAAAAGGGGAAGATTTTTACTTGCGTGGTATTCACAAATTGCCCGAAAGATGGGAAAAATGTATAACAAGCGATGAAGCATACTTTGAATAAAGCACTTTTTATCATTCTTCCGAATTTAACATGTTTTTTTTTAGAAAAAAAATCCGCATTTCATACTTGTACACCTGTATATATATATATATATATATATATATATATATATATATATATATATATATATATATATATATATATATGTCATAAAAGTGCTTACTGGTAACGAACAAGAGGGGGTTTAACTTAGGGATAGACCTTAGGATTAGTTTATGGAATTACATGTGAATGTGGGTCAATCTACATTGGCCAGACATCACAAAAATGTTCTAAAAGAATCGCTCTACATAATAGCGATTTTAAACACAAAACAGATTCTACCAGTCTCCACTATAACGAAACTTTCATTTTGGACTCTGAAAGTAACATGTTCAGACGGAATTGTGCTATAGAAAAACGCCTTAAAGACGCTCCAGTTACTCTGAAATGGTAGAGCTATATTATAAACCAATTTCAAACTTATCCAGGGAACTACAGAGGGCACAATAAGCTATAATCAATCTGATTAGTATTTTGTACAGTACGTTGGTTCGGTAAATTATCAAAAGTTAAGCATTAGCTTTTTTTTAATAGACTTGTGGTGCTAATATTTCAATTAAATTTTGTGTTTAAGTGGATGCCAAAATATTTGACTTCATTACGTCAGTTTGTTTAGTATAAACCCTTATAAAGGGTGTTTTTTATAGAGGTATAAAACTTTAAGTTGGCAACACTTTTTTAACTGGCGGCCATTTTGTCAGCTGTCAAGTGATTTATGTTTAGTTTGGTTTTGGCATTTCAACATGAATAGACTGACGCCTGAACAACGCTTCCAAATTGTGCAAATTTATTTTGAAAATCATGGTTCTGTTCGAAATACGTATCGCGCACTACGTCCATTTTATGGTCAACATAATCGTCCATCAGAGCAATTAATTCGATTAACTATGGAACGTTTTCGCACCACGTTTACTCTAAATGATAATACGCATACACAGAGACGTCGTCCAGTGTGTACAGAAGAAGTCATTGCTGCTGTAGAGCGTAGCGTAGAGGAAGACCCGAATCAGTCTATCCGCCATCGTGCACAGGAATTGGATATCTGTCCATCCACTTTATGGAAGATTTTGCGGAAAGATCTTGGTTTGCGTGCTTACAAAATCCAACTCGTGCAACAATTGAAGCCACACGATCACCTAGCAAGGCGTACATTCGGTGAATGGGCCCAAAACAAGATTGCCGTTGATCCCGATTTTCATAAGCGAATTTTGTTTAGCGATGAAGCTCACTTTTGTTTGAATGGATATGTCAATAAACAAAACTGCCGTATTTGGAGTGATGATAATCCTCAAGTGTATGTTGAGACACCGTTACATCCAGAAAAACTGACTGTTTGGTGGGCTTTATGGGCTGGTGGAATCATTGGTCCGTACTTCTTTAAAAACGATGCTGGTCAGAACGTTACAGTCAATGGTGACCGCTATAGAGCCATGATTACTGACTTTTTCGTTCATCAATTGAACAACCATGATGTGCAGGAGCTGTGGTTTCAACAAGACGGCGCAACATGTCACACAGCTCGTGCCACAATTGATTTATTGAAGGAAACGTTTAGTAACCGCATAGTTTCACGTTTCGGACCCGTGAATTGGCCTCCAAGATTGTGCGATTTAACGCCGCTAGACCATTTTCTGTGGGGATATGTGAAGTCGCTAGTCTACGCCGACAAGCCCGAAACGATTGACCACTTGGAGGACAACATTCGCCGCGTTATTGCCGATATACGGCCACAAATGTTGGAAAGTCATCAAAAATTGGACCTCCAGATTAGACTACGTCCGAGCCAGCCGTGGCGGTCATATGCCAGAAGTCATATTTAAATTATAACGCCAGAAGTTTATCTTTCGAATAAAGTAAATTTCATGTCAATTTAAAAAATTCATCTTTGTTTTATTCCATTTCAAAGTTCTATACCTCTATAAAAAAACACCCTATATTAGTATTTAGAAAAGTAATTTGTCTTAGCTTCATATTAATTTACATTAATGCATTTTATATAAGACCTTATTATTAGTTTATTATATTTAACATGGACTATAGAGAAGATACTTTCACAATGAAAAAATTTAGGATATAATTTTAAGATATCCCTCCAAGCTTGGTATGCTTGTGTAACCTAAATGTCAAAAAGGTGACGTAAATTAAAAAAAAAAAAAAAAAATTTGACAAGCTGTTGATCGATGATTTTAACAAAATTTTAAAACTTCATCCATATTGAACATTCTGGACATATATATATATATATATATATATATATATATATATATATATATATATATATATATATATATATATATATATATATATATATAATACACACACACACAATTTCAGTCATACGTCGTTGTTTCTCTTTTTTATTTTCATTCAATTGTTTTTAATTTATACGTGCTTAATTAAACTCACCACATATAATATCTAAAGTACATCTCGTTAAAATTTTGAAAATGTCTACTTCTTCTTTTCCAACATAGTTTTTCATTACTTTGATAAAGACTTCACTTTGGCCAACAAAAGTGTTCTGGAAATTATCTAGGTTTTTTTTGTTAAAGGTTGGCATTATCAATTTTCTATGTTTCTTCCATTTTTCGACTTAAAATAAATAAAAACGGTAGTAAGTATTTTATAGACATTTTTATCACCAGAATATATGAATGGATTACAAAAAGAATTTATTGTTACTCTTCATAGATTATCAAATTTTGAGAGATGACATTTACAAAATATTTCGTTCGTACGTATAAATTTACGTAAATAATAATAAATAACTACTTATTTATAGGTATCGATTGAATAAGTAACGCAGACGTTTCATCGAACATCCGGCCAACTTCTTCAGACCTTGCTCCGAGAACTGACTTCTTCGGAATATAGACGAAACTAATTTAATTCCGCCTGCACAAGAGTTTTATATTATCGAACCGAGATGGGGGATGGTCGGCTGTTAATGGATATCTTTCATTGTATTAGCCGATACTTCTTGGAAATTCATAATAAAATTATATAAAAACAACACTATGTAACTTAAGTTACTTTAAATATATTGGAAATTAAAACATAGTGTTGTCACAGTAAACACACTATACAGTAGCGAAACTCAAGGATAATTGCATAGGAAAATCAGGTTCGTTTTCAGAAGGTCACGTAGCAATCCGCCATGTTCAAAGTGGACCAGCGCGAGATTTGAAATACAAATAAAGTTGTGCAAAGTTTTATCATTCAAAATCATAGATATAGAAATGTTTGAAAATTTTTGATTTGTTATTTAATACAGTATGAGTAGTATAAAAGTTAATGCAGCATGAGTAATATAAAAAACAAAAAGAATGGAGCACTTTGTTAGAAAATAAATGAATACAGGTGAAAAACTTGATAGGAAGGTATTTGATGGAATTCTTCATATTCAACTTCAGTTTTTTATAACCTTATCCAAAAATTCAAAAGTCTATCAAAGTTATACGTCACTGTTTGAGGTTAAAGTTTTATTTACATCATTTTTCAAGTAAATTTGTGATTAAAGAAAGATGTTTTTTAAGGACTAAATTAATTTAATTTTAATTGTCATTACTATTCCGCCTGCACAAGAGTTTTATATTATCGAACCGAGATGGGGGATGGTCGGCTGTTAATGGATATCTTTCATTATATTAGCCGATACTTGTTGGAAATTCATAATAAAATTATATAAAAACAACACTATGTAACTTAAGTTACTTTAAATATATTGGAAATTAAAACATAGTGTTGTCACAGTAAACACACTATACAGTAGCGAAACTCAAGGATAATTGCATAGGAAAATCAGGTTCGTTTTCAGAAGGTCACGTAGCAATCCGCCATGTTCAAAGTGGACCAGCGCGAGATTTGAAATACAAATAAAGTTGTGCAAAGTTTTATCATTCAAAATCATAGATATAGAAATGTTTGAAAATTTTTGATTTGTTATTTAATACAGTATGAGTAGTATAAAAGTTAATGCAGCATGAGTAATATAAAAAACAAAAAAGAATGGAGCACTTTGTTAGAAAATAAATGAATACAGGTGAAAAACTTGATAGGAAGGTATTTGATGGAATTCTTCATATTCAACTTCAGTTTTTTATAACCTTATCCAAAAATTCAAAAGTCTATCAAAGTTATACGTCACTGTTTGAGGTTAAAGTTTTATTTACATCATTTTTCAAGTAAATTTGTGATTAAAGAAAGATGTTTTTTAAGGACTAAATTAATTTAATTTTAATTGTCATTACTAAGATATCAACATCTTCTAAAATAAGATCATTTTTTCTAAGCAGTGTTGTGTTGTTTGGTGTGATAGATCTCTCGTTAATTAAAAAACACTGTTTCTACTTTTTTGGTACTTATTTTTTCTTAAACTACAAAACTATATTGTGTAACTTCGAGAAAGGTTAATATATTATTAATGAATTATGAACGTATATGTATAGACCTCTATTTTTTATGTGAATGATTCTTAGAGGTTCTATACCTTTTTGTGTTCTGTTATCTGTGTTGCTTTTTGATAATGTAATGAACGCTTGCTTTTATTTACAATGAATTAATATTTAGATCAAAGAGTCAATACAGTAATTTCCTAATTACATACAATACTTAGTTATGAACAAGCTGACTTGTCAATTGCAACTATATTGGGAATGTGGAATCTTTGGCACAATGACACTACTCAGTATATATCACCACTACACCAAACACTTTATTTTTGCACTCGACGCGCGTTTCGCTAACCATATTAGCTTCATTAGGAGAAATGATTGACTCATATATACTGAGTATTGTCAATTACAGTTTAAAAGGAAATAACTATATTTAATTTATAGTATAGGTATACAACAATAGAAATAAGTTCTTTATAGGAGGAATATTAATAACAGGTAACTAAATCTTCAAAATTTTAATAGTAACCATAATTGTCATCAAAATGGACTTCGATTAGGTGTACTGTCCATTTAACAAACTTATTTTCAGAATATTTTACCCTCTGACACACATCGTCTGACAAAATCATATTACAAAAATTTCTTTGGAATCAAATTAAAATTTTTCTTATTTTAATAGTATATTTGATTCAATAATCCATTTATATCAGTTATTTCAATAATCCCATTCCCCAGTGGTTTTGTGATCTCAACACGACACTTAATATTGAAACTTTCAAACCCAGCTTATAAGAAAATAAAATATACTGTCTAAAATTTGAAAATAATAAATATGTTGTTATAGGTTCTATATTCCTTACAATATATTCACAGAAACTTTTGAAAGATTGGCATGAAAAAGGAGCAATGTAATTTATAGAGAAAAATAGAAAAAAAAAGTCACTTTCGGAGTATTAATTGTACTTGCAATTAAACAGTGTTAAATTTATCAGGTTTATTATTAGAAAAGGTGTGTCAAACAATTAATTCAGATGAAGTTATTGAAAACCAGAAGCCTCTTGGGAATATACCTTTTAGAAAAAAATATGTTTTATTTATAATTTATCAAATATTTGATATAGTATATATAGTATGAATACTAGTTTACACAAAAATAAATCTTTCCAAAAACCAGAATTTAGAGGATTATTTATTAATCATAAAAAAATTACACAGGCACACAAAAAAAGTTTTTCACTACCGAACAGATCGCTATACCTATATGTATTTTTGGGCGCTGAAACCGAATCCGAGCTCAGAATTGAGCAATCACGTCAGGATTTTTAAATAACCAGCCGAACTAAGTTTAGAAATAAATTTCAAGCTTTAATGACCAAATCACTCTACCAATACGAACATTTTATTAAATCAATCGAGGTTCCCTCTTGAGCAAATACGCCTAAACAAAATGTACATTAGTAATGATAATATTGTTTCATGCATATGTATTTTTTCAAAAATGCATTTAAGATAGTGAAAAGTTGTCTTGTGAAAGCAAGCAATAGAGGTTTATTAAAATAATCAACAACTCCAACAACTTTAATCGCATACCATGATTTCTATGAAATCACTGTTTCAACTAAAAACAGAGGAACTGCAAAAAAAATCATTAATGCAGCCACTTAAACTTTGACGGATAATACTGTCGATAATTACATGTGATGTAAATAAAGCATAATTAAATTTAGATATGATTTAGAATAATAGTCTTAGTGCGCCCTGATTGAGTTAGAAATTTCTTATTTGCAAATTTTAGAGTATAAAAGAGTGTGACTCGAGCAAATAATTTGCGAAAATAATTATATGGAATATTGCAATTCTCAACGGCACAACAATAACCTCCTTTCCCCATGATTATATAAATTGTTTGTCAACCTTTTCGATTCTCTTCACTTATAAACGTTTTTAATTCTCATTTTCTACAAACTCTCTTTTCCTTCTGTCTTTATATTCATATAAACTGCAGTCACATCAAGAAACGATGGACAATACACGACGTCACAATCTCGTCACCAAATTGGAGCTCAGTTTCGCTACTGTAGTATGTTTACTGTAGTGTTGTTTTTTATATAATTTTTTTAATGGATAATCTGTTCCCAGATTGGTGTGAAGGAAAGACCAGCGTCTCGATTAAGGTTGTTGTGGACATTTAGATATCTCCATGGACTTCCAAATTTTCCTAGGTCAGAAAAAGTATTTCATTGCACGAATTTGGTGACCTGTCTCACGTTGGTATTGTGCAAGTGCTGAAGTGGCAATATTATGAAAAAAATCCGTACCTTCCTTTAATTTTAGTACATATTTTTCTACTTATGTCGCTGATATAGGTTTCACCATATGTTATACGTTATAGTCATGGATTTTCAAGGAGAATCTTATATTTGACAGATATGAGATGTTCTGTGAGTTTAAGGCACGGAGAGAGTCGCGTTATTATTTTAAGTTTCCGTAGAATTTTCGAAATGCAATCTGTAACCATTCTTAATGTATGGAAATGTTACAATCTCGAGGGACTGATCTGCTGTCTTTGGAGACACCTAGGAAGGTGTATGTTTTTGAATGGAACGTTGTATATCTCGTTACTTGAAATTGTTTGATTGAAGAACGGAAGTAAGTTTTAGTTCTAATTGAAGAGAATGTTGTTCAGAAAATGATATAGCCCTATAAACAAAAATAACTGAATATTTTTGGGCGAAATGGTGGTGCGACGAAGCATTTAAATATCTATCCACGTGAGTGGGTTTTCTGTATACGGTGTGATCCAGTCATATCTGACGTTCGGTTAATAAGAATATCCAGGAAAGGCTGGGTATTATTATCTTCAATATGAAAAGTGTAGTGAATATTTGGATGTAAAGAGTTGAGGCCGTTCTTGAGTGTGTGGAGACTTTTTTGACATTAATTTTATTTATATTTTTATAACAATGATGTAACTTCTAAATAAAATGTCCCGTAGTTGTTTTTAATACTAGTCCTCGTTGGTTAAGTTTCAGATATTAATTTAAACATATTTTCTCATAGTTCCAATTAATTAGTTAAACCTAACAGAAAAATAGTATAAAAAGCAGGTGGTGTATGGAGACTTTTTGGACTTACTCTATCCTGAGTAGTGTCATATTGATGATTGACAAAAAGTATATTAAACTGGAACTAAGCTGTGTTCAATTTAACCTTGGCTATTTCTAATTTCTTTTTACAATCAACTCTAAAACTTCTATTGTGTCTAATGTAGTTTTAGGTAATATTTAAATCAAAATTTCATTTAGAACTTTGTGTTGAGATTGTTTCAATCTGTTATCTGAAGAAAGTATTGTGTACCGAAACAATTGTCGTAAGTACAAAATATAGTGGAATTTTAGATCCAATCCAAGTGTTTATTTCAATTATTATGAATTTCCATCAAGTAATGGCTACTTCAATCGGATAGACTAATTAATTATCAATACTCAGTCTTTTATTATATATTTATAATGAATTTCCATCAACTAGAAGCTACAACCATCCAAAATACTCAGTATAATGTTGAGGTTATCAATTAAAGAATTTTCTGAGGCAATATGCTATGCAATATTTGAATAAACAAGTCAATAGCCAAAATCTAATTTAGATTAACCTTATTCCGAGGAGGAGGAGAGCAACCAAAAAAACTTTTTGGCAAATTAAACAGGTAGGTAATGATTGGTTTGTAGGAGAGTGCGTTAATTCATATTTCAAATACTCAGCACTGTACTTCCGGCATTTCTTCTTAGATTCAGACATTATGAAATACAAATTTTGCCACGGTTTAAATAAATTAACTTTTCAACAAATTTATAGAGAGTTATAAAAATAATGACTATAATGACTTTTGTCATTTTCATTAACGAGTTTGAATTATTGGTGAAGCACACAAAAATAAGACATTCCTAGAGCTATCCCTGCATTTTATAGATTTGATTTCGTGCATGCATCAACTTACATATATGCCTTTGCTTGTTTGCGATGCCGATGCACTTGCTCTGTAAAAAGAGAAATTACAAGGTCCCATATTTTTGTCGAAATATGCTTGATTGCGTTAAACGAGTCTTTGCTTACCGACTTGCAGAAACCTATCACCAACAATACTAAACTGAATTAGGTATACGTATACCTAATGCTAATTTAATTTTTTTAATGCTTATTTACGTGATAAATTTTAGATATCTACATAAAATATTAATTCATGAATACAGTAGGTATTTTCAAAGTACTTTGTTATATTAATTTCCTAAATAGATAAGTACGCCACGGCCACCACCCTTGACTATCTTAACGCCCCTCCCTCATACTGGACCCGCTACTGTCCCCATGGAAGGTTCTAGCGCCCACAGAGGGGCGGTACCGCCGGCGTTGGGAACTTATGGCTTTGAGCTTAGCTTGATGTTTTTGGAATATATAGAGATACCAGCAACATCTCACCATTTTCTAACACTTTCTGAGGCATTGGAATGACCGCTATTCTGACTTTTATAATGACAACACTTGTTTATAAAAGCAGAAGAGTTTACTTATATTTTTTTGAGCTCTGTTTTAAAACATTTTCGAAATTTTATCTGTCTCACTTAGAGTTACAACCTGATAATGGGTGTATTGCAGGGGTCGGCAACCTATGGCACGCCAAGCAATTTTGAATGGCAAGCGTACCTATTCAAAGTTTACACATTAATTCTGTAATCTGTGACATGTTTCGAAATTAAGTAAATAATCGAGGATAGTATTACTTTATCGATACAAACAAAGACGATATATTATATAGGTCACTAGGTATTATTACCAAAAACTACAAAATATATATTTTGTAATTTATAATTTTACTGAATGCATTGGTTTGGCTTTAATTTCGGCAAGTATTAAAGATGGCAAGCCTCAAAATATAAGTCTAGGCAAAAACCCAAATAAACGTCCTCAATTCAGATCAAAAGAGCCGCTATAGGGCGGTTTTTGTTTGACTTGACTTCAATCGTTCCGACGCGCGCCGCAACTCTTTTTATGTTGCCGAACTTTAGTTTTTGTTAGATTTAACTTCTAGGCGGCCCTTTGATTGCAATGGGAGCGTTGTAGATAATAATTTTTTTGTTCTAAGAAACTTAATGAACGTAATTATTGGAATTTTCTGGAAACATTATTTTTCTATATATAGCAAGCGGCTACACGTTTGGATCATTTAGTATAGAAGTAACATCGGTTCCAGTCAATAGTCGCCGAAAAGTTTAAAAATTAAAATTACGTTGCGTTATGGCCGCGAAGAAACAGAAGGTAGTCGTTCGATCATTTCAAACTTCATGGACAACAGATTACGGTTTTGTACAGCAAAACGATCGGGTCATTTGTGACCTATGTCGGGAAAAAGCGTAGTTTTCCGGACATCTAGTGTTCAACGATATTTCCAGATAACACATGAATCGTCATTTAAAGATAACGCTGATAAAAAGGAGGCAATACAAAGAGCAAGTAAACAATACGAGAAACAGTCAACATTCTTTACCAAAGTTTTCCAAGGAAAAAAATCAGGTAACTGAATGCAGTTTCAAAATTGCACAATCGTTGGCACAAAAGGGTAGGCCGTTCACTGACGGAGAATATATGAAGCAAACGTTTTTGAGTACTGACGAGATTTTATTCGACGACTTGCCCAGTAAGGATACAATATTGGCCAGGATTAGGGATATACCGGCATCAGCGCGGACCATCGAGAGACGAATTACCGAAATGACACAAAATGTCCAAAAACAGCAGAGAGACGCTATCAAACGGAGTTTTGTATTTAGTGTAGCATTGGATGAAAGTGTTGATTATTGATTATTAATGACATTGCCTGTCTGGCAATCGTTGCGCGATACTTCGATGATGGCAGTGTCTATGAAGAGCTGATTTGTCTGCTCCCATTGCAGGAAACTACAAGAGGAGAGGATATATTTTCAGAATTTGTTAAACATTTTGAAAAGCGGAACATTGATTTAAATAAAAAATTTTGCGTAACGACAGATGGCGCTCCTGCTATGACTGGGAGACATAAAGGATTTGTTTCCCTTCTTATTGAACGCATGGGTCGATCAGTTTTGAATTTTCATTACATAATTCACCAAGAGAGTTTGTGCGCTAAAATCTCCGCTGGAAGTTTAAAATCCGTGATGGATAGGGTGGTTAAAGTAGCTAACTACATTGTCGGTAGTTCTTCACTGATCCATGACAATTTAAGGCGTTTCTGCAGGAATTAGAAAGTGCATATTCAGATATACCTTTGCACAATAATGTGCGCTGGCTCAGCCGTGGTAAAGTGCTCTCTAGATTTGTGCAATGCGAAATTAAATCGTTCTTGTTGGAAAAAATCAAGTGGATGCTTATTCTGAACTATAAGATAAGAACTGGATCTGTATGTTAATGTTTCTTACTGATATTACAAACCATCTCAGTGAACTCAACTTAAAGTTACAAGATTCACGCAAAACAGTTCTGGATTTATACGAATCCTGGAAATCATTCAAATTAAAAATAGATTTATTTATCAGCGATATTACTACAAAGACCTATAAATATTTTCCAAATTTAAAAACTTATATATCCAGTGTCGACGATGGTGCACTAATAGACGAAATTCTTAAATATATGACTAATTTAAAAGAGGAGTTTATCGAGAGGGGTCAGGATTTTGATAAACATGGTCCGATGTTCGCTTTTTTAATCAAACCAGATTAAATGGATTTTTCCAGCAGTTGACATTAATGATTTTGATCTTCAATACGTTGAATTTAAAAGCTCCGAGTTATGGAACACGAAATTTGTAGAATTAAGAAGGGTATTAGAAGGTGACTGCCAGAACCATTCAAACGAGATACTCAGTTGTTGGATGAGTTTACCAGAGAAATTTATTTGTCTTAAGAAAATAGCGTTTGCCATGCTTACAGCTTTCGGATCATCCTATTTTTTTCCCATATGAGAGTGATTTTAAACCCGTACCGAAGCAGGCTGACAACAGACAACTCGGAAGCATGTGTGACACTGAAAATAAGCAGACATGAACCGGATATAAAAAAACTCTCTAAAGAATTTCAAGCACAGGGTTCACACTAGGTCCTAGGACTAATATAATAAAATTATTTGTTAAATGTTAAAATTTGTTTGTAATTAAACCTTCTAAAAGCAATATTTTAAGTTAATTTAAGTTAATTTTTGTTCATTTTAGTTGTAGTAAGTACCTATGTCGGCACGCAAAATGTTGTATGGATGAAAACTGGCACCCCTTAGTTAAAAGGTTGCCGACCCCTGGTCTATTGTATATAACAAAGCTTTCGATTCTGTAGAGCTATGGACCGTATTTCAAGCTATGAATAATGATAGAATAGATACAAGTTACCTAGACCTTCTTAAATACGAGTACATATACGAAAAGGCTACACTACAAGTTAAAACCAATGATGATCTAATAGCTCTACAACGCAGAATAAGACAAGGCGACACTGTCTCACCGAAACTTTTTACACTGGCTTTGGAGGACGTCTTTAAACAACAGGATTGGGAGGAGGGTTGAATAAATGTTGACCGAAGATACTTGAGCAACTTCGGTTTTGCTGACGATGTAGTTTTGATCGGCAACGACTTACGAGAGTTACAGGAGGTGGTTCAAGATCTGAAGGCAGCTTTAGAAAAAATTGAGTTGACTATGAATTTAACAAAAATTAAAATCCTGACTCTAGACGAAACGCCAGTCTATGTTGAAGGCAGTAAAATAGAAAAAGTAAAAGAATGTTTACCTAGGTCATGAATAAAACTTGATAAAGGGAACCAAAAAGCCGAATTGAGTAGGAGAATTAGAATGACATGGGCAGCCACTGGAAGACTGGATTACGTCTTAAAAAGTTCTGATATTCCGATCAATCTGAAAACCAAAGTACATTCTCCTTCTAATGACGTATGGAACTTAAACATTAAAGGTGAAAACGGCTAATAAACTTCAAACTACCCAAAGAGATATAGAACGAATTATGCTGGGAGTAACGTTTAGAGACCACTTGCGTAACTAGGAAATACGTTACGAACCAAGGTCGAGGATGTTATAAAGCATGAGGTAACTCTAAAATGGACTTGGGTAGGACACGTCGCTAGACAGGAGGAGGATAAGAATTGGACGAAACATTTTTTACAGTGTAGACCTAGAAGACATAGGAGAAGTGTGGGAAAACCACCAAAAAGATGGATCGTTGACGTGAAATAACAGGTCGGCCGGAACTGGCACCATACAGCGAGGGATAGAGTGGAGTGGACAAGACAGGAGGAAACCTACGTGTCCAGGAATGGATGGCAAAAGGCTGCTATCAGGTGTACAAGTATAAAATGCGGATTTCAGACAACAGATGGTGCGCCAATGCTGTTTGTCCAGTGTCAGACGCGCACGAGTGATAAATTGGAAAAGCGTGTGCATAGTGTTGTGTTGTTGTGTTCAATATGTCGAAATTTATACCGAATAAAGAGCATTCGTGGACAGCATTAATTTTTTGTCTTCATTTGAAGAAAATTGCTGTTGAATCATACCGATTACTTCGAGAAGCTTATGGTGAACATGCTCCATCGCAAGATACGTGTGAACGATGGTTTTGGCGTTTCAAAAGTGGTGACTTCGATGTTGCAGACAAGGAAAGTGGAAAACCGCCAAAAAAATACAAAGATGTGGAATTGCAAGCATTGTTGGACGAAGATGATTCACAAACACAAAAACAACTCGCCGAGCAATTGGGCGTTAGTCAACAAGGTATTTTCAATCGGCTACGAGAGATCGGAAAGATTCAGAAGACCGGTAGGTGAGTACCACATGAGTTGAACGACAGACAAATGGAAAAGCGCAAAAACAAGTGTGACATTTTGCTTGCTCGGTGCAAAAGGAAGTCGTTTTTGCATCGTATAGTTACAGGGGATGAAAAGTGGATTTATTTTGAGAATCCTAAGCGCAAAAAATCATAGGCATAGGCAGACCCAGGCGCACTATCCACCTCGACCTCAAGACCGAATCGCTTTGGCAGAAAGACGATGCTCTATATTTGGTGGGACCGGAGGGGCGTGGTCTATATGAGCTGTTAAAATCTGGGAAAACGGTTAATACTAAACGTTACCAATAACAATTGACCGATTTGAACCGTTCGCTGCTTGAAAAAAGGCCAGAATACCGAGGCAACACAAAGTCATTTTTCTGCTCCATCACATACGGCAAAATCAGTTCGCGACACGTTGGAAGCACTCAGCTGGGAAGTTCTACCCCATGCGGCTTACTCACCAGACTTGGCTCCTTCCGAGTACCACTTCTTTGCATCGATGGGTCACGCACTTGCTGAGCAGCGCTTTGGTTCGTACGAAGATGTGAAAAAATGGCTCGATGAATGGTTCGCAGCAAAAGGGGAAGATTTTTGCTGGCGTGGCATTCACAAATTACCCGAAAGATGGGAAAAATGTATAACAAGCGATGGAACATACTTTGAATAAAGCACTTTTTATCATTCTTCATTTCTTCCGAATTTAACATGTTTTTTAGAAAAAAAATCCGCATTTGATACTTATACACCCGGTAACAGAAGAAGAAGAAGAATAATGGGTCTTTTCACAATCAGAAAATTTTGCTCTTATGTTTTATCGGACATAATTTCGACTCTACTGCTCATAACACAGTTTTTAACTTAAAAAGAAAATTTTGTTGTTCGTTGTCAAATATACGAAGTGTTTTTTTTTGAGTAATACATGCTTAAATTCAGATTTTAAAATTTAATATCCTTTAATTTTGTCAAGCAGATACTGCTTTGTACTTTAAATATGTAGAACTTTAAATACGTATACCTGGTGCGGTAATAAGTCCATGTCCAACAGCAGGTTCGGCTAAGCGGTAGAGAGGAAATTTTCCCAATGTATGTGGACTAGTCAATAAAATTTCTATATATTTTGGTTCCGATACTATATAGACTAACATTGTACCAAACCAAATTTTGAATAGTCCAGGATAGTAGTTAAAAAGTCGTATCCCCTTTTCAAGAAAATCTAAAACAGTACAAAAAAAATATTACAGTTTAGGTAGTCTGAAACACGGAAAAAACCAAATTTTTTATTACTATTTTTAATTTGAAGTTACAGGGATGGAGGACAAAGAACATCGAAGTCATACAAGTGTTTAAGAAGATGAACATAGACATTTTAGTAATAAGCGAGACGAAGAAAAAGGGAAGTGGAATAGAAGAAATAGATGAAGTGATGCATTGTTGGAGTGGAGTAAAGAAGGAAGAAAGAGCAAAGGCCGGAGTTGTGATATTAGTAAAAAAGAAGTGGAAAAAGAAAATAACATCTTGGGAACCCATCAATGAAAGAATCATAAAACTAAATATAACAATGCTAGGAAAAGGCATGGTAATATTAGGAGTATACGGCCCAACAGAAGACACCACTAAGAGAAAAAGATAACTTCATGGAAACACTAGAAATAGAAAATACAAAAAGTAAAGAAAAACCAAGAATTAATAATAATGGGAGATCTGAATGGGAGAACAGGAAGGAAAACAAAGAACAATACCGTAGGACCATTCGGAGAAGACATTATTAACGACAACGGAGAGAGACTAATAGAGCTGGGTGAACTAAACAGCCTCAAAATAACAAACGGATTCTACAAACACAAAGACATCCACAAACACGAAACTAAAAATCAATAATAGACTACATTATAATTAAAAACGATACCACTATCAAAATAAAAGATGTAAGAGTAAAGAGAGTGGCAGAATGTGGAACAGACCATAGACTATTAATAGCAAATATAAAAATACCGTGGTACAAGACAATAAAGCAAAAAGGAACAATAAATAAAGAAAACAGAAATACTAATGAGATAACAGAAAAAGCAGACAAAGAAATAAAATACAACATACACTTACTGCAAGACGAAACGATAAGAGACCTATATAGACGAGATTAGATCAAAAATTAAATGAATTTAACTACGACAACCTCCAACAGATGTATGACCACATAAAAGAATGCATCAAACAGGCGGCCCTAGAAGTATTAGGTAAAGAAGACAACGAGAATAAGAAACATAAAATTAGAATCTGTGAAAAAAATCATAGAATAAAGGAGAAAAAGAGACTTTACGAAAAATGGCTGAATACAAAATCAGAAGAAGATCTACAGAAATATAAAGAGAAAAATGCAGAAACGAGGAGGATGATAAACAAAGAAAAGAACGAGAGATGGGAAAAATCGTGCGAACATGTAGAACAGTATATAGGAGGAACTAGAAGCACAGAGTCATGGATAATAATTAAAGCATTAAGGACCAACAATAGAGAGAAGATGTATATAGAGTATATCCCAGAAAGCGAGTGGGAAGAATATTATAAGAAGCTGCTAACAGAAGACAGAGAAGAATTCCAGGAAGAGAACCCTGAAGAAGAACAGAATAAGGAAAAAAAAGATAGAACTAAGCTATGAAGAACTAAAGAAGACAATAAAAACACTCAAAAATAATAAATCTGCAGGGCCTGGGGATGTGGTAAATGAAATGATTCAGTACGGGTTTAATAAATTACATCGAATGCTGAGAAATATGTTCCACAGAGCGATAAATGGAGAAAAAATACCAGAGGAATGGTCAAAAGCCTATATAGTATCTATATTTAAAAAGGGAGACCGCAGAAAATGCACAAACTATAGAGGCCTAAGCATAATATCGAGTATGGGACGTTTGTATGGGAAAATTATTAAAAATATCATAGAGGAAAATATAAAAGGAAAAACTGGAGAAGACCAAGCAGGCTTTACGGCCGGAAAATCATGTATAGACCACATATACACTATAAAATAGACAATGGAAAAAAAAAACTGGCAAAGAATAGAGAAGTTTATTTAGCCTTCATAGACATAAGAAAGGCCTATGACTCAGTACCAAGACAAAGATTATGGAACGCAATGAAAGAAATAGGCATTGACAAGGAACTATATACGCAGTAAAAGCTCTCTACGAAAACAACACATACACTATAAAACAGACAATGGAAAAAAACTGGCAAAGAATAGAGAAGTTCATTTAGCCTTAATAGACATAAGAAAGGCCTATGACTCAGTACCAAGACAAAGATTATGGAACGCAATGAAAGAAATAGGCATTGACAAAGAACTAATATACGCAGTAAAAGCTCTCTACGAAAACAACACAGTGAAAAATAGGACATAAAATATGGAAGAGACTCCAAACATCAAAAGGCTTATTACAAGGATGCTCTACATCCCCCACACTATTCAAAATATACCTTGAACAAACATTAAAAAAATGGAACCAAAAATGTACTGGAATGGGAGTCTAATACGAAAAGATTCGCAGACGACCAAGTAATCATATCGCAAGATGAGAAAGACCTCAGTTATATGGTAAGAAAACTGGAAGAAGAATACACTAAAGCAGGATTAGCAATAACCTTTGATAAAACGGAATATCTAACAACAAGGGAGGGAAACGTGGAGAATCTAGAAGTTGATAACGAAACAATAATCAAAGGAACCGATAGATTTAAATATTTAGGAACCATCATTTCAAGAAACGCAACATCAGAAGAAGAGATTAAAGCTAGATTACAAACGCGGACATACATAAGACAATTAAATTCGATCCTGTGGGACAAGCACATTACAAAGACAAACAAAACACGCATATACAAAGCAATAATACAAAGCATAATGACATACGGTCAGAAACATGGACGATCAACAAAAGAAATAAATCTAAAGTTAACGCGGTAGAGATGGAGTATTGGAGAAGATGTTGTAGAGTGACACGTATGGAGAGAATAACAAATGAAGAAATAAGAAGCAGAATGAACATCAAAAAGAACGCAATAAACACCATTGAAGAAAAACGATTAAAATGGTATGGACACGGAGACGGAGCGAAGATAATTCATACCACTTAACGAAATTTCCCGCCATTTTATAGAAATTTATAAGACTTATAAATCCACTCTTGTAGATTCAATTTTGTCTTGCATATACTGCTAGTAGGAAACTAATCTTTTGCGTTTGCTGAAGCAACTTTAACAGTATCTAAAAGATGAGTTTCCTTATCAACCTATACTGATGTGTCCGTGCATCAGGGGGATATCCTAAAAGGGGATATGTATACCATGTATTGATCACACGAGCCTTCATGTATTTTGAAAACTGACCACATAGATTGCTATTAATCATGAGATTTTCATCCTCAAGATTACGTATTTTTCTAAAAATTATAATTTTACACGATCAACACGATAATTCGAGCTACTAATTTATTTTCTATATATATTTATATATATATATATATATATATATATATATATATATATATATATATATATATATATATATAATATATATTATATATGTATATATATATATATATATATATATATATATATATATATATATATATATATATATATATATATATATATATATATATATATATATATATATGTATATATATATTGTAACATTCTTTTTTTCCTAGATTTTAAGATCATGTTAGAACACTGTTTTTCTATCAATAATTCATGTAATACTTGCTAATTTCAGTTAAGCAGTGAGTTTAAATTTTTGAGCAGTTTAACGTAACCAGTGTGTAACGTATGTTGCCGACTTAACTTATTTAGTTTGCATTGAATGCATCTATTTACGAAAGACTGGCATCATAGGTCCTTGTCTATCAAGTCTCATTTTGTGTTCCGAAAGTGAACCATTTTAAAGACTTCACTTTGAAGAAGGGACAAGAGATATATAAACGGCCATTTGAAATTTTTAAAGGCTTTTTCCTCTACATGCCGTAGTGGCTTTTCTCTTCCGTCATGCCGTAGTACAGTAACGGCTATTTTTATCACCAAGTAGGTGTAGTTTCTAGATCTCAACTTTGATGCCTTTTTCCGATCTTAAAATATTCTGCTCTTCCTAAGACATCTCGGGTCAAAAAGTTATTAGCTGCCCAAATGAGACTAGGAGAGTAGTGGCTGAGACAATATCTTGAAGAGAATCTCACCAGGAGAGGCCAAGACGTTTATGGAAAACCCACGAGGAGAAGCCAAGTAGTAAGTCAGTAGTACACCAGTTTAAATATCTCACTTCCTGTCTACAGAGTGTGTTTCCAACAACTGCGTAATACGTGTAATCTGCGAAGAGGATTTTTCAAATTTTTATATCGTTTTTTAAAGCCTTTTATTAAAAACTGAATAATCCTAATTTAAAGACTTTATGCAATAGTGCACTATCTTAATATAAAAGGTTATTTATTAAGTCTATGTAATTTTAAGAGTGTAATAAGAGGAAGAATTTTTTATTTTGTTAATATACCCTTCTTTACTTAAATGTGTAGTGTCTCACTAAATTCCTGCACTTTCTTTCAGGACGTAAGGGTTGTACCTAACTCAATTTTAAATAGTCTTCACTATTTTTTTATTTTTTTTGAGCTGAACTTAGATTCTTTTTATTCTAAAATGAATGGTGACCAAAACTGTGCAACCAAGTTTTAAACAACTATAGAGACTATTTTCAAAAGGCGTACAAAAATTACCTCGATCTCCATGTACTCTACCAGTAAAAACCAAGCTAGCTAATATCTTAATTCTGTCCTCTATCAGTACTAATATCCAATCAATCTATTCTCAAAATTAAGATATACATAAGGGACAAATAACGGCTTCTATTTAATAAATAAAATATTTATTAAAAAATAAAGGTTGAGGCTACAAAATGACCCCGCAACGGAGACGTTACAAAATAGTGCTGCAACGAGAGGCTATAATATATATAAATATATATATATATATATATATATATATATATATATATATATATATATATATATATATATATATATATATATATATAATATATATATATATATATATATATATATATATATATATATATATATACATATATAAATATATATATATATATATATATATATATATATATATATATATATATATATATATATATATATATATATATGAATAAAATCTTAGTTGGGAAACTCGGCAAAAAGGGCGTGATAAGAGGTCACACAATTTTCATTAAGCCAATATTTCGGTCCTAGATTGGGACCTTCTTTAGGGCAAGAACTGAAAAGAAGAACAAAAACATATTCACTTATCGTGTCTGGGACAAATTTAAATTAATGATGTTATCATTAAGTTGTTATAATAAATAAAATTAGTGTAGAACAAGAATAAAATATTAGTCATAAGGAAAAGTCAAAACACTCACATGAGAAGTGCGAAGTTGGGTTAACTTGAATGGCCGTAGGTAGCTTAGACATAGAAAAGTTGGTTAATACATAAAATATATGAAACACACAGTATAACACTATAGACAAAATTATAAAAACCAAATTTAAAACATGGATGTGATTGAGAACCTTGGATGTTGAAAACATTGTTAAATTATTTCACCTGTGACAACCACACATGGCCACCGTCATATAGGAAAGATGACAAGGACGACAGGAGACAGCTGACCGACAGAGATAAGATTAAGAAAACTTAAATAACCAGAATACGGGGTCGATACCCTGAAGGAACCGATCAAAATTGGGAAGTGCATGTATTGGACCTTTAAGCAAGAAAGAGATAGCCAATTAAGCGACCAAGAAACCGATATGGAACCGAGAAAGGATAACTCATAACCTAATTTTAAGTAGAGGGTGAGCGAGAGAGAAAATAATGGGAACAACCAGGAGGAAGAATGTCTATTATATTAATTATTAATTTATTAATTTCTTGTTGAAATATGATTGGAGGAAGAGATTGTTTGCAGAAACAAATGAAGATTGAAAGTAACAGGAGGTAAAGAAGGGTTGACGCTAGATACTGTCATTGGAAGGAGGACAGCAATCAATAAGTGCACAAGATGGCCCAGATAAAGTGGGAAGAATCTGTGGAACCCAGGACCACTGAGACACATAAACAAACAGAGGAAGGAGGAAACAAAAAGAAAAACCCTGGAAGTTACACAGCTAAGAGAGAGAAGACTACCATTTTAATTCAGAAGGATCATAAAACACCTGAAGACAGGGAATTATCGTGTGGTGTTGATTTTTCACAGGAGAGGAGGAAACTATATATGTTACTGAGACCATCTAGGTCGGTTTTTTTATTGATATTAAGGTGATTCTGCTGGATGTAACACATTTCAAGGAATTCTCTCTTGGAAAGATTTTTTGAGAAATGAAGAATTTTGGGTTCCCTGAAATTAAAAGAATGACCATTGTCAACAGAATGGGTCGCCAAAGCACATCTGTGTGGATGGGATCTAGTATCACTTTTATGGAGTGCAACATCCAAGGTTCTCAATCACATCCATGTTTTAAATTTGGTTTTTATAATTTTGTCTATAGTGTTATAGTGTGTATTTTATATATTTTATGTATTAACCAACTTTTCTATGTATAAGCTACCTACGGCCATTCAAGTTAATCCAACTTCGCACTTCTCATGTGAGTTTTTTGACTTTTTTTTATGACTAATATTTTATTCTTGTTCTACACTAATTTTATTTATTATAACAACTTAATGATAACATCATTAATTTAAATTTGTCCCAGACACGATAAGTGAATATGTTTTGTTCTTCTTTTCAGTTCTTGTCCTGAAGAAGGTCCCAATCTAGGACCGAAATATTGGATTAATGAAAATTGTGTGATCTCTTATCACGCCCTTTTTGCCGAGTTCCCCAACTAAGATTTTATTTTTATGAATTTTGGTAGATACGGCAATCTTTTGCTTTCTTTCTTTATTCTATATATATATATATATATATATATATATATATATATATATATATATAAATATATATATATATATATATATATATATATATATATATATATATATATATATATATATTAAACAATTTTTTCGTTAACCCTCTTTTTATTTTTATATGGTAATGATTTTTTCTTGGCTTTTAGGTTATGTGAATTAAAACTTCATTTTACATGTATGTTTACGTTTCGATCAACAATGGGAAAAAAGCAATATGTTTCACCCGAAATGCTACTCCCCCAAAAATTTATGGCCTCCCAAAACTACATAAAGAAAATAAACCCTTAAGACCAATAATTTCGTGTGTCCAATACCCATTTAATAGTTCATCCAAATATCTTAAAAACATTCTTACTTATGAAATTTACAAAAATAATTACTATATTAAAGACTCATTCCAATTCAAAAAAAAAAAAAATAAATGTGGAACTCCCAGATGATTACATACTAATATCACTGTATACCAGTACACCATTTTTTTTTTATGGGTCTAGCACACGTGCTACAGGGAAGTCCCTAAAGCGCTACAGGAGCGACACGTGTGCGGAGAAGGCGATTCACGTTGTTCTTAAATCGCTGTAAATTGTACTCGGTGGGAAACACAGTCCTGGGCAAATTATTCCAAAGGAATGATGTTCTCCATATAAATGACTGCTTGAAAAGCGTTGTACGAGGAGTAACAAGCTGAACCTCATACGGATGTGAAGTATTAGCGTGATGTGTACTTCTAACATGCACCGCTCTGGGAGGAATTAAAGGGGCCACATCCTTCGAACTCTTTCCATGAAAATACTTCTAGAATAGGCTCAAGTCGCCAACCGTTCTTCGATGCTCCAGCGAATCAAGGCCATCTGTCAGTTCCGGGTCTCCAATAAGACGAACAGCTCTTCTCTGAATAGAATCCAACAAATGCAGTGTATGTTTGGGAGCGCAGCCCCAAACATGGGAGCAGTATTCCATAGTTGGTCGAATTTAAGCTTTGTAAAGAATTAACAGTTGTTGTGAAGTGTAAAGTTTTCTGGTTCGAAATAATATTCCCCACTTCTGAGAAGCTCTCCTTGCTACGTCTGCAACATGTTCATGCCAGGACATATTTGCTCCCAAATTAACGCCCAACAAATTGAGTGACGACGTTAGAGAAATGGAGTGCCCCGACATACCTATGTCGGGTTCAGCAACGTTAACTTTTTTAGAAAAAACTGCTGCCTGGGTTTTTGTAGCGTTAAATTCTACTTGGTTACTATCACCCCAAGATAGAATTTCTTCCAGGTCTTTGTTAAGTTGAATGACTTCCTGCTGTCTGCGGATATTCGTCTGAGTAGCCGATGTCCGAGTGTTCAAAGTGAATGAAGAGATAAGTGTACTGTCATCTGCAAAGCTGTAGATTGGGTTCTCGGTCTTTTCCAGCAGATCGTTAATATAAATAAGGAAGAGAGTAGGAGATAGTATGGAGCCTTGGGGTACACCGGCGTTGATAGTGAAGGTGTTAGAAAGAAATCCGTCGACTGCCACTCGCAAAGAACGCTCTCTGAGGAAACATGAGAGCCACAAACAGAACTTTTCAGACATACCATAAGAACGTAGCTTAGCCAACAGCCCATCGTGCCAAACACGGTCGAATGCCTTGGATATGTCAAGAGCAACCGCTCGAGATTCTCCAAAGTGTTCAATTGCGTTGTTCCAAACATGTGTTACATAAGTCAGGAGATCTCCTGGTGATCTATTTTTACGAAAGCCGTATTGGTGAATGCTAATAATGTTGAATCCTTCAACATATTTTAGTAGATGCTGATTGATAGTCTTTTCCATGACTTTCGATATTATTGAAAGCAGTCTTCTTGTCTTTTTTAGGTATTGGCCGAACTGTGGCACATTTCCAGTAGGAAGGAAATATTTTCTTTCTGTATGATAGGTTGAAAAGTCTACAGAAAACTGGTGTTAGTTCCCTCGCACAGTTTTTGAGAACTATGGCAGGTATTCCGTCAGCGCCAGAAACCTTTTTAATGTCTAGCTTCATCAAAATACGTTTTACGATACGCTGCCTGAAGACAATATCGGGCATCCTTGACTGCACTATGGGAATATTAGGTGGTGTTTTTCCTTGGAAATCGACAGTAGAATGTGAAGCAAAGAGTTCAGCCAACAAGTTCGCTTTCTCAACAGGTGTAGTTGCAATAGAATTATCTGGCCGTGTGAGTGGTGGATTTGGTGCAATTTTGACTAACTGCCTTAGCGACTGACCAAAAGGACCTGGAATTGTTGGGACAAGCGAGAAGTTTGTTTCTAATCCGTTGATTGTGTGCCTCCTTGGTTTCATCGATAATTTCTTTACATCTGTTCCTGGCACGAACAAAGGTGTTACGACTTATGGTGTTAGGATTTTCACGCCAATGTCGGTATGCAAGATGTTTAGAAGCAACAGCTTCTTTGCATTTTCGGTCAAACCAAGGCTTGCCGTTGGAAGGGCATTTCTTCGAAAAAGGGATGTAAGCCTCCATACCGGCCAAAATAACATCGGAAACCTCCTTGGCGCAGTCAGATGGGTCATCGGATCGAAAACAAACGTCTAACCAAGGGAAAGTTCGAAAATATTCCATGAGATCTTCCCATTTAGCAGATTTGCAGTGCCAAATCTTGCGCGATTTAGGCACCTCTCTCTCACTGATTGGTAGGATACTCGATGTCGACAATAGTTTATGGTCGGAAGAACCTAATGGCGGATTTACGCTGACCGTGTAAATCTCCGGATTGCTGGTTAAAAAACAGATCAAGAAGACTGGCGAACTCCCCGTCTCGATCAGGGATTCGAGTGGATTCGTCAATAAGCTGAGTTAAGCCACAACTGATTGAAAATGATTCGGCTTCACGACCTAGCAAGCAATATCATAAAAAAAAATGGAACGAGATCAAACTATTTACAGATATACCAATAAATGTTTTTGTTGAGGCAGTCGAACTGGTTCTGAATTCAACATACTTTCAATACGAAGATAAATTATTCCGTCAAATAAACGGTTGCGCAATGGGTTCCTCTATATCTAGCGCTATTACACAAATAGTGATGGAAGACCTAGAATCTGAAATTATCTCAAATATAAAATTTGAAATTCCATTTTTCTTCAGGTATGTTGACGATTGCATAACAGCCATTCCAAAAGACCAAGTAAATTATTTCCTAAATAAATTTAATAATTATCACCAAAGAATACAATTCACAGTAGAAGTAGAACAGAACAATAAAATAAATTATCTCGATTTAACATTATTTCACATAAATAAAAACATAAAAACATCTTGGTACACAAAAAAAAAAACGTGGTCATCAAGATACTTAAATTATAATTCTAACCATCCGTTAAAACATAGGAATTCGGTCGTAATAGGATTGGCAGACCGTGCAATCTCTTTATCGGATCCAGAATATCGAGAAGATGCAATAAACAAAGCCAAAAATGCTTTAATTTTAAACAAAATACCCGTTATCTCTAATCAAAAAGATTTTTAAAAAGCGCATTCACAAATTTTACAATTCTACCGAAACAGTAAACCACAAATAAAAAGACACTAAAAAATATATTGTTTTACCATATCTAAATGAATTCTCACATCAAATTGAAAAACTTTTCAAAAGATACAATTTCAACATCGCTCATAAAGCCTATAACCTCCTTGGTAATAACTTTTCAAAATTAAAAGCACCAAAACCAAAAAACAAAAAAAGTAACATTGTTTACGAAATCCCATGTAATGATTGTAGTGGAATATACATTGGACAAACCAGTCAATATTTGGAAAACCGTATAAAAGGCCACAAGTACGATAAAAATAACGTAACTTAATTAAACAAACATGAAAAGGAAAAAAAAAAACACACATTTAATTATGAAATATTCCTCCTATAAAGAACTTATTTCTATTGTTGTATACCTATACTATAAATTAAATATAGTTATTTTAAACTGTAATTGACAATACTCAGTATATATGAGTCAATCATTTCTCCTAATAAAGCTAATATGGTTAGCGAAACGCGCGTCGAGTGCAAAAATAAAGTGTTTGGTGTAGTGGTGATATATACTGAGTAATGTCATTGTGCCAGAGATTCCACATTCCCAACATAGTTGTAATTGACAAGTCAGCTTGGTCATAACTAAGTATTGTATGTAAATATAATTAGGAAATTACTGTATTGACTCTTTGATCTAAATATTAATTCATTGTAAATAAAAGCAAGCGTTAATTACGTTATCAAAAAGCAATACGGATAACAGAACACAAAAAGGTATAGGACCTCTGAGAATCATTCACATAGAAAATAGAGGTTTATACATTACGTTCATAATTCATTAATAATATTATATTAACCTTTTTCGAAGTTATATAATATAGTTTTGTAGTTTAAGAAAAAATAAGTACCAAAAAAGTAGATACAGTGTTTTTTAATTAACAAGAGATCTATCACACCAAACACCACACTGCTTAGAAAAAAATGCTCTTATTTTAGAAGATGTTGACAGCTTAGTAATGAAAATATGTCTTTATTTCACGGTACAAGAAAAATAGTATTAGGTATTACGTATGTTAAAATTAAATTAATTTAGTTCTTAAAAAACATCTTTAATCACAAATTTACTTGAAAAATGATGTAAATAAACTTTAACCTCAAACAGTGACGTTTAACTTTGATAGACTTTTGAATTTTTGGATAAGATTATTAAAAACTGAAGTTGAATATGAAGAATTCCATCAAATACCTTCCTATAAAGTTTTTCACCTCTATTCATTTCTTTTCTAACAAAGTGCTCCATTCTTTTTGTTTTTTTTTTTATATTACGCATGCTGCATTAACTTTTATATTACTCATGCTGTATTAAATAACAAATCAAAAATTTTTAAATATTTCTATATCTATGATTTTGAATGATAAAACTTTACTCAACTTTATTTGTATTTCAAATCTCGCGCTGGTTCACTTTTAACATGGCGGATTGCCACGTGAGCTTCTGAAAACGAACCTGATTTTCCTATGCGGTTATCCTTGAGTTTCGCTACTGTATAGTTTGTTTACTGTGGTATAATGATAAAGTAACACCGTTTTAATAATTTTTAAATGCGTGCAGAGTTTTAAAATGTAAAAAGTGTGTTGTGTATGTAACTCTTGCAATGTTTTAATTATTGACAAGAAAATAAAAATCTTTTAAATTCTACATCCTAAGGTAAGCCAAATTATAACATTGTTATTGCATAGGTAATCATGGTTTGGTTTTTTAGGGCACTTGATACGTATTGACATTGTTACTGGATGTATTAATGAAATTAAATGTTTTGAAATAGATCACTAGGTTGATCGAAACGTAAACATACATGTAAAATGAAGTTTTAATTCACATAACCTTAAAGCCAAGAAAAAATCATTACCATATATAGATATATATATATATATATATATATATATTATATATATATATATATATATATATATATATATATATATATATATATATATATATATATATATATATATATATATATATATATATATATATATATATATATATATATATATACATATATATATATATATATATATATATATATATATATATATATATATATATATATATATATATATAAATATATATATGAGGTGTTATGAAATTCAAATGGGTGACTCGTGGGGCCATGTAGAGGCACATTCAATACTTTTTTTTTCAAATTCTATAAATTTAACCCGCCCATGAACTGACATTGAAAAAAAATAATTCCTTGTAACACGGAAGAACAACTTGATTGGTGATTTTTCATAGTGGATGAGATTAGGGAAGTCGACCCTCTGAAAGGAATCGTAGATAAATATACATACAAGAATGAGACAAAATTTCGAATTGGGAAATGGTACACCTCTTGAGGGTGTTGTCAGCATTCCAGACACTGGCTATATTAACTGAAACTTTGTAAAATGGATGAAACATTTTATAAGCGTCTAGTGTTACTTGTGCTTGATGAAAATGCAACGCATTCGAAGAACCCGGAAGCATTGAACATAGCAAAGGCTAATGTTACAACTGTCAGGCTTTACTACTCACCGCTTCTGCTACTAGATGTGTCTTTTTTTTTAACCTATGATCACTTATTATATTCAAGCAACAGCAAAATGGTTGAGGACAAATCCATGTCGTCAAGTAACGCAATATCAAGTTGCAAATTTATTTGCAGGATTTTAACAAAGAACAGCTGCAATTGATGAACGCATTTAAAGTGACTAGAGTTTGACACCTGGTCAAAATGTCTTTCTCGGACATTTGCTTAAAGCAGCTGAAAGTATAAATGCAAATAAAAACAAACTGAAGTAATAAAAGCACATCGATCTTAAAAGACGCTTCTATTTTTACCAGTAGTGAAAACAAGCAACTTGATATCTCCGAATAGATTACCACATTTAAATAGTGAACCGCCTACTTCCGGATTTACCGATAAAGCTTTAAATTTTTTTTAAAATCTTTATGTCCAATACTACAAAAAATACTGTATAAAAACTGTGAAAATTATATCAACTTCTTAAAAAATATGTTGAATGAAGAATCATAACCAACCGAACCGAGGAAAAATATAATTAAAATAAAACCAAACAAGTGCAAGTTGGACTTGCGTATTTAGTGGTTCGTACGGTGACTGCTTATGTTTAATTGGATTAAACACACAATAATACGGAGAAAGCCGCAAAATAGTGTGTCCCTTTTTCTCAGCTATACTATCACAAACATATTTCTTTTTCAATTTATGGTCTTCCAAAACTTCCAAAATATCACTTTTTTATAACTAAAGTTAAAATAAATGACATTTTCTAACATATATTTCTGTATTTCCAGTTTGGTGTTGGCTGCATTAGGAACCTTATTTAGAAGGTGATTATGGTAACTTGTATTGTCCATAAATATATATCACTCTATTCGGAAACATTTCGCAAAAGGGAATTTTGAAACCTATTTTCAAAAAGTTCTGCAGTCTTCGTGATAGTCCAAACTAGAATCTTTTGTTTTTTGTAGATAACACAGGGCAACAAAAAAAATATTTTTGTTTTGGTGCCTGGGATTTTAGAGCTGATTTTAACTATATTTGGGACGCTAAATCTATACATGCAATCCGTTTTTCTCTATCAGCTCTACTTTTTTAGATACATCAACTTATCTACCAATGTGGTTTTTATTCAGTATATTCATTTATGAGAGTTCTAAAATTATTATATATTCATTATTGTAGGTACAATGGTTTTATTGTCAGTCTGTAATTGAGTAAATTCCAGGTAAATCTATAAATAGTGGAACCATTGCCTATCAGGTACCTGAACTGACCCTTTTAATCACCTAACTCGAGTAAGTCTCGTCAGTTTGTGCGTTCTTACTAATGAGAGTAGATCGAATTCGGCGTGTTATTTTATGTTAAGAAAAGAGTGTTTTTGTGTTATTGAACAGAATTAAAATGAGTTCAGGTTCCAGTTCAAGAAGAAGTTGTGTAAATCAACCTGATGTGTTTTGCTATATATGCGGAGAATACATGTTTCAACAAAACAGACAAACTATTACTGACTTTGTAAAGCGAGCGTATCTTGGATACTTTGGAGTTAAGCTTGGTGATCAGGACAAAACGTGGGCCCCACATCTCGTATGTAAAACTTGTACAGAGCATTTACGGCAGTGGACTACCGGGAAAAGAAAATGTCTAAAATTCGGCGTACCAATGGTTTGGAGAGAACCAAAAAACCACTTCAATGATTGTTATTTCTGTTTAGTAAATACTAATGGAATCAATCGAAATAACCGCAGTAAGTGGACTTATCCCAATTTAGACTCGGCAATACGCCCTATCCCGCACTCAGATGAAATACCGATTCCAACATTTCATCAGCTACCACATATCTCTGATGACGAATATTTTCCCTCTGATCGCTCTTCTGATGCTAATAAAAATTCTGATGCTAATGAAACTAACAGTGACTATGAGGGAACGTCATCAGTTCCTCAACGCTTCAATCAAAATGAATTAAATGATCTCACCAGGGATCTCAATTTATCGAAAAAAGCTTCTGAAGTACTGGCTTCTAGGTTGAACGACAAAAATTTACTGGAACAAGGAACCAAAATTACCTTTTACCGTACAAGAGAAAAAGATCTGCTACCATTCTTTTCTCAAGAAGACAATCTTGTATTTTGTCACGAAATTAGGGGACTCATGAAAGAAATGGGACTTTCTGAATATATTCCAGATGATTGGCGCCTATTTTATTGACAATTCAAAGCGAAGTTTAAAATGTGTCCTTCTACATAATGGGAATAAATATGGTTCAATACCACTAGCTCACTCAACGAAACTGAAAGAAGAATATAATACCATACTTTTGGTCTTGCAGAAGATAAAGTATTACGAACATCAATGGATGATTTGTGTAGACTTAAAAATGGTAAACTTTCTTCTTGGGCAGCAAAGTGGTTACACGAAATATCCGTGTTTCTTGTGCCTCTGGGATAGTAGGGACAAAACACACCACTGGGTTAGAAAAGATTGGAAAACATGGACGTTGGGGAAAAGAATGTCATTAACGACGCATTGGTTGAAAGAGAAAAAATCATACTTCCTCCGTTACATATAAAGTTGGGCTTAATGAAGCAATTTGTAAAGGCTCTTGATAAGAATGGGTCTTGTTTTGCATATATAGGGGTAAAAATGCATCAGTTGAGCACAGAAAAACTCAAAGTAGGGATATTTGACGGCCCACAAATAAGACAATTAATTAAGGATCCTGCCTTCATAAATTCAATGAATCAAGTTGAACGAGAAGCTTGGACATCATTTGTTGCAGTTGTAGAAAATTTTCTAGGCAAACATAAAGCTCAAAACTATGTTGAAATGGTTAACAAGATGCTTAATAGTTTCAAATCCTTAGGGTGCAATATGAGTATTAAAATACACTATTTACACAGCCACTTAGACCGTTTTCCAGAAAATTTAGGAGACATGAGTGAGGAACAAGGTGAAAGATTTCACCAAGATATTAAAGTTATGGAGGACCGCTACCAAGGAAGATGGGACATGCACATGATGGCAGATTACTGCTGGAGTTTAAAAAGGGACTGTTTAAAAAAACATTCAAGAATGTCGCGGAAAAGAAGCTTTCCAAGTGTTGAGTGACTATTTCATTTCTTCAATGTTTTTTTTTTGTTTGTAAGTACGACATAATATTGTATTTTGTATAACTAAAATAAAAATTTCGTATCTACTTTTGTTTACTACACTTACGGATTTGAGTTACAATAATGTAACTTATATTTCTCTAAAATTGTATATCTTAAAAATTTGAGCTCCTAGGTACAAATGAATACGTTATTTGAATTCAGGACATCAAATTGATATAGAATCAGCTCAAAAAACCTCGACACCAAAACAGCTGTTCCCCTGTGTAATAGTAGACAATTTAAAACCCAGCCCTTTTCAGATCCAGCATGAAAAATTGTTATTCGTTTACCTTTATTCGAAGGTGCGTTAGTCTAACATTTTGTACTGCTGTCAACCCACCCTTTTTGCACAGTGTCATGAGTATCGAACCATGTTTCGTCAAGGTAAATTATTGGCCAATTCTCTGATCGATACTTTTTAATTTCTTGTCAATAAGTATGTCACAAGATTCGTAATCTTTGTGAGTCCATCACTACTTGCCTTTTGTTGATTTTTCGGAACGTGAATCCCATTCTTAAGAGAATTCCGTGAAGGGTTGATCGGCCACAATGTATATTGGTCCCGTCCTGCACCAGTCTTAATTTTATTTTGTCTAGTGTTGGCACCAACTGCTCTTCATACATAGAATATATTTTTCTCCTGATGACGTCTTTTTCGAAATCGCCTACATGATGCATTTGAAAGTCTTTCCGTTTTTTCCTTTTGGTGAGTAATGATTTTCCTACAATACACTTCATCGTAGAAATTGGAGTTTTTCTTAGTTACGTAGTTTCTTGCACTTTGTTTACTCATATTTCTTTTTACCAAACTGCCGTAAACATTTGTCATTATTTGTTTATCGTTGAAAGATAAAAGTTTTCTCTTGCGATAGCCACTATTGCAATTTTCCCACGGACGCCACATAATTAAAATAGAACCGTTACGTTGTAAGTTGTAAGTAAAAGTAAAAATAAAAATAATAAAAAGTATCTTTTGAATCTTAATGGCGACCTGTGGTCATGAGGCCTATATTATCAAATACTTAAAGGGCTCCAAACCAAATTGCCAGGTAGTAAATATATAGGTAAAAATAGATCCAATATGATTGCAGGTGCAAGTGAGGGCGGTTTAGAAAGCAGGTAAAATAAAAATACGTTTATCGTAATACCTGTCAAAGCAAAAAGGCAGGATCTTATATCTTGGGATTTACTTTACACGATCTCTTCTTACACTTGTTAGGCAGTTAAAATTAAAATCTGCATAAAAAAACAAAAAAAAAGTTACTTCATATTTTTTAGCAGCTTTATTTTACAATATACACACAATTTTGTGCCCCCTCTAAAATAACGACCAAGCTGCGGTCTTGGTGTTTAGTTTAAAATAAACAAGTTTACTTACCAGAAGGTTTGCCAGCAAAATAAAGAACAGATCCAATAAACGGTAAAGCAAAGGGTCCTGGTAATCTACTAGCAGATCTATATAACCCCCTTCTTTTCCATAAAAACTTCAAGTACCATAACAAAAGGACACTAATTACTGATATTATCAACAATTTCGTTAGTACAGAATCTTCTTCATTCAGAAATGGTTGAAGAGTTATGGTTTGACCCATTGTTGTCTTAGGAATGGCGATGATTTCTTCGGAACGCACTTTCTAAAAAACAATTATCTTTAATAGCCAAGTCGTCAGAGCCAAATTTTTTTAATTACGTTTGTTACATTTTCGTCTTTAAGTTATCGCACATCGTTTATGTTTTTCTGTTTTCTTTTTAACTTTTTAACGAAAGACATAGTTTCCGACAAATACTTCCTATGAAAATATTTATAAAATAGACCCAAATTAGCAACCTTTCTTGGATGTTCCAAAAAATTATGGTTTCAGGTGAGTTTTTGGTCGCCGGCTATCTTTCATTTAGATACAAATACAGATAAATATAGTAAAGGCAGAAAATATATGCAAAATAGCAGCAGTATTTTATTGACGGTCGAATTTGTGCCTCCAAAAAATAGTTATCTTGGTGAAATTTGACTAAATGTACTAGAATTCGACTAAACAGACCTTGAACTAGTGGGGAAGACAAAAAGCTTATTTTTTATTCATTTATGTATATATATATATATATATATATATATATATATATATATATATATATATATATATATAGTATAGTATAGTCGCTAACAGGTGGATTACTATACGTGGGAACAATTTTATGATCGAAGCAAACCAACGGACGATTATTATAGAAAGAATTTTTGATGTGTTGCTAACAGAATGAACAAATTCTAAGTTATGTGTTATATCTGTAGTCAAACATTTAAAAGTGACGAGAAGGTTACGAAGTGGCTTAGAATATATCATATTTTATATTCTTTTTAGAGTTCTAACACACGTAAGAATCTGAAAATTCCTATTTCTTCCTTAATGAGAGGCTTACAGAAGACAGAGGATTTCGGTGTAATTACTGAGTAACATCAAAAATAGTCATCTAGTTTACTGCTCTGAGGAACGTTCTGGATACTTTAACAATAATTCAAACATAGTAGAGAAAAACTTCAAGATCTGAAGCTTCAGAGAAAGTTGGGCTGACTATGAATTTCATAAAAATTAAAATCCTAACCCCAGATGAAACACCAGTCTGTTGGAGGCAGTAAAATAGAAAAAGTAATAGAACATGTTTACCTAGGTCATGAAATAAAATTTGATAAAGAGAAGCAAAAAGCCGCATTAAGTACGCAAATTAGAATGACATGGGTAGCCACTGGAAAACTGGGTCACGTCTTAAAGATTTCTGATATCCCGGTCAATCTGAAAACCAAAGTTTTTAACACGCGCTTTCTCCCTGTGATGATGTATAGATTAGAAACCTCAACATTAACGGTGAAAACAGCTAATAAACTTCCAACTCCCCAGAGAGCTATATCACGAATTATGCTGGGAGTAACGCTTAGAGACCACTTGCGTAATGAGGAAATACGTCTACGCACTAAGGTCGAGGATGTCATAAAGCGTATGGCAACTCTAAAATGGACTTGGGTGAGGCTCTTCGCTAGACAGGAGGCGGATAAGAAGTGGAGACCTAGAAGACACAGGAGAAATGTGGGAAGACTACCTAAAAGATGGAGCGATGACCTAGAACAATAGGTCTGCAGGAACTGGCACCATATATCTAAGGATAGAGTGGAGTAGAAAAGGCAGGAGAAGGTCTACGTCCAGGAGGAGATGGCAGAAGTCTGCTGAAAGAAGAAGAAGAACAGAAGAGAAAAACTGACTCAGCAACTTGTAACTACAATCATTATATTTATATAAAATGACGTTGGTATAAATAAAATAAATGGAGAACATATAGAAGGACTACCCGTGGAAAGAGCAATTTGCCAAGACATTTATAGTCCACTACTTTTTGATGTATTAATTAGACAAATTACAATAGAGAAGAAATAACAATATTATGAGAATTTTTCCTGGTTTCTGGTTTGCATATTAGATATTATTTTAAGATAATTATAAATACTGAATTGTTTTTTATGGGCACAGCACACGTACTGTGGGAAAATTCCTAAAGCCTTACAGGAGCGACAAGAGAAAAAAGCAATTCACGTTGGTCTTAAATTACTAAGTAATATTCGATGGCAAACACATTCCTGTGCAAATCATTCCAAACAAATGAAGTTGCTCATATAAACTAATTTTTGAGAAGGGTGGTACGAAAAGTAACAAGCTAAACTTCATAAGGATGTGATGTGTCATCGCGATGTGTGTTAATAGAATGTACTGGGTGGAATTAATCGGGCTACATTCATGAAAATACTTGCAGAATAGGCTCAAGTCGCCAACCGTTTTTTTCGACATTTCAATGAATCAAGATTGTTAATATATATATATATATATATATATATATATATATATATATATATATATATATATATATATATATATATATATATATATATACATATATTTGACGTTTCTCCCTTAGTTTAGGGCAAGATTATAAGCTCTACTGGGATATCAGTATCCGTACAGATAAAAGTCTCCGCCAATAGACCCGATATTACTTTTTAGTGCAAAAAAGGAAAGGCCACATATCTAATTGACATAGCTGTCCGACACAAACATCCAAACGAGATACACAGAAAAAATCTCCAAATACACAGACCTTGCAACATAAATAAAAAGGCTATGTAAACAAGAAAAAGTCATCATTGTCCCCCTCATTATATCAGCCACAGGCCTTACACCAATAACATTCACACCACACTTAGTACAATTAGGACTCAACATAAACATAACGAAAGACATAGTTTACGATTTTCATCGGTCTCTCTGTCGATCTTTTATCGCAATGACTTCTGAATGAAAGTCCCCCCGTGGGGGGGGCGGGATAGAATATCTCCCCCGGTATGTTCTGCCTGTCGTAGGAGGCGACTTAAAGAACAATCTAGATGGTAGATGTCCAGATCCCACCAGCATCGCCCGGTGTGATACCATCGCATCGGCTTAAGCTGCGTGAAGTTGCTTAACGTTTCGTGGCTGTGCCGATGTCCCGGACTGTGGGACCAAATAGCATGATGAGGCACCTGGATACAAAAAATTCCGGAGGTAAAATAGCCCCCCGTTCGGATCTCCGGGTGGGGGCTGGTTCAGGGGCGTCGACATGCAAAGAACAGAATTTCAAAATGGATTTTTGCAACATACGAGGTTTAAATTCGAACATAAATTCAGTGCACCAACACCTAAAATCAAATAAACCTCATGTACTCGCTCTCTGTGAAACTAAGGTCAGTTCATCGACCAGCACAGTAAACTGTCTTTATCCTGGGTACGATTTCTATTCCCGATTTAGGCGTAACTTTAGAATCTGTCTTTATGTCAGAAGCGACCTCTCTTGCCAACGAGAAGAGGCTCTGGAGCCCCCCCAAACTTTGATGTTATGTGGTTAAAAATAACGACTCAACCAACCACAAGGTTCGTCTGTATCCTCTATCGACCACCAAGTGATACAAACTTTAGAACACTTTTCGCTTCTCTTGCAGACACCATAGATCATTTACAAATTAACTATCCAAATGCCGAAATTGCCATCCTGGGCGACTTTAATGTCCACAACATCAACTGGCTTAAATATTCAAATACTACCGACGAACAAGGTCGTGAAGCCGAATTATTTTCAATCAGTTGTGGCTTGACTCAGCTTATTGATGAAACAACACGGATCCCTGATCGAGACGGAGAGTTCGCCAGTCTTCTTGATCTGTTTTTAACCACTAATCCGGAGATTTACACGGTCAGCGTAAATCCACCGTTAGGTTCTTCCGACCATAAACTACTTTCGACATCGAGTATTCTACCAATCAGTGACAGAGAGGCGCCCAAACCGCGCAAGATTTGGCACTACAAATCTGCTAAATGGGAAGATCTCATGGAATATTTTCGAACTTTCCCTTGGTTGGACGTTTGTTTTCGATCCGACGACCCATCTGACTGCGCCAGGGAGGTTTCCGATGTTATTTTGGCCGGTATGGGTGTTTACATCCCTTTTTCGAAGAAATGCCCTTCCAACGGCAAGCCTTGGTTTGACCTAAAATGCAAAGAAGCTGTTGCTTCTAAACATCTTGCATACCGACAGTGGCGTGAAGATCCTAACACCATAAATCGTAACATCTTTGTTCGTGCCAGGAACAGATGCAAAGAAATTATCGACGAAACCAAGGAGGTACACAATCAACGGATTAGAAACAAACTTCTCGCTTGTCCCGGCAATTCCAGGTCCTTTTGGTCAGTCGCTAAGGCAGTTAGTCAAAATTTCACCAAATCCACCATACCGCCACTCACACGGCCAGATAATTCTATTGCAACGACACCTGTTGAGAAAGCAAACTTGTTGGCTGAACTCTTTGCTTCACATTCTACTGTCGATTTCCAAGGAAAAACACCACCTACTATTCCCATAGTGCAGCCAAGGATGCCCGATATTGTCTTCAGACAGCGTATCATAAAACGTATTTTGATGAAGCTAGACACCAAAAAGGCTTCAGGCTCTGACGGAATACCTGCCATAGTTCTCAAGAACTGTGCGAGGGAACTAACACCAGTTTTCTGTAGACTTTTCAACCTATCCTACAGAATGGGAATATTTCCTTCCTGCTGGAAATGTGCCACAGTTCAGCCGATACCTAAAAAAGGCAAGAAGACCTTGCCAAATAACTACCGACCAATCGCACTACTCTCAATAATATCGAAAGTCATGGAAAAGGCTATCAATCAGCATCTTCTAAAATATCTTGAAGGATTCAACATTATTAGTGATCACCAATATGGCTTTCGTAAAAAATAGATCAACAGGAGATCTTCTGACTTACGTAACACATCTTTGGAACAACGCAATTGAACACTTTGGAGAATCTCGAGCGGTTTTGCTCTTGACATATCCAAGGCATTTGACCGTGTTTGGCACGATGGGCTGTTGGCTAAGCTACGTTCTTATGGTATGTCTGAAAAGTTCTGTTTGTGGCTCTCATGTTTCCTCAGAGAGCGTTCTTTACGAGTGGCAGTTGACGGATTTCTTTCTAACACCTTCACTATCAACGCCGGTGTGCCCCAAGGTTCCATACTGTCTCCTACTCTCTTCCTCATTTATATTAACGATCTGCTGGAAAAGACCGAGAATCCAATCTACAGCTTTGCAGATGACCGTACACTTATCTCTTCATTCACTTTGAACGCTCGGACATCGACTACTCAGACGAATATCCGCAGACAGCAGGAAGTCATTCAACTTAACAAAGACCTGGAAGAAATTCTATCTTGGGGTGACAGTAACCAAGTGGAATTTAACGCTACAAAAACCCAGGCGGCAGTTTTTTCTAAAAAAGTTAACGTTGCAGAACCCGACATAGTTATGTCGGGGCACTCCATCCCTCTAACATCGTCATTCAATCTGTTAGGCGTTAATTTGGGAGCAAATATGTCCTGGCATGAACATGTTGCAGGCATAGCAAGAAGAGCTTCTCAAAAGTTGGGAATATTGTTTCGAACCAGAAAGCTTTACACTCCACAACAACTGTTAATTCTTTACAAAGCTCAAATTCGACCAACTATGGAATACTGCTCCCATGTTTGGAGCTCCGCTCCGAAACATACACTGCATTTGTTGGATTCTATCCAGAGAAGAGCTGTTCGTCTGATTGGACACCCGGAATTGACCGACGGCCTTGATTCGCTGGAACATCGAAGAACGGTTGGCGACTTGAGCCTATTCTACAAGTACTTTCATGGAAAGTGTTCGAAAGATGTAGCCCGTTTAATTCCTCCCAGAGCGGTGCATATTAGAAGTACCCGTCGCGCTAATACTTCACATCCGTATGAGGTTCAGCTTGTTACTCCTCGTACAACGCTTTTCAAGCAGTCTTTTATATGGAGAACATCATACCTTTGGAATGGTTTACCCAGGACTGTGTTTCCCATCGAGTACAATCTACAGCGATTCAAGAACAACGTGAATCGTTTTCTCTGCACACGTGTCGCTCCTGTAGCGCTTTAGGGACTTCCCTGTAGCACGTGTGCTAGACCCATAAAAAAAAAAAAAAAAAAAAAAAAAATATCAATTTCAATTTTGGTACACAAACAGTAGGGCCGAATGCTATGGTTTTAGATTAATATTGCTTGAAGAGTGTGGAAAAGTGCAGTTGTCAATAAATTTTGTAGAGATTCAATATTGTTTTTTACGAACACAGCTCACGTTTACCGGGAAATCCTTAAATTACCACCAGAGGGGTACGGTTGGTTCAGAATCGTTACAAGTTTCATTCGGTACTAAACAAGGTAGGTCTCCATATTAAAAGTTCTTGATAGGCGTGTAACCAAGCGCGATATGCTGAACCACATACGGATGTAAGGTACTAGCGCGACATATATTCCACTCATGCATTATTAGGGAAGAAATCAAGTGGATTACATCCGTCAAACAATTCCTATAAAAATATCTATAAAATAGACCCAAATTAGCAACCTTTCTTGGATGTTCCAAAAAATTAAGGTTTCAGGTGAGTTTTAGGTCGCCGGCCATCTTTCATTTAGATACAAATATAGATAAATATAGTAAAGGCAGAAAATATATGCAAAGTCGCAGCAGTACTTTATTGACGGTTGAATTTGTGCCTCCAAAAAATAGTTATCTTGGTAAAATTTAACTAAATGTCCTAGAATTCGACTAAACAGACTTTGAATTAGTGGGCAAGATAAAAAGCTTATTTTTGATTCTTTTATGTAGCTCCTTGGTTTCACCAATTGACTGTGTGCATCTGTTTAGAGCGGTAACAGGAGTGTTATGATATTAGGGTTTTTGTCACGATTGTTGGAAGGCAAATTATTTTGAAGTAACAGCTTGTTTGCAGCTTCAATTGAACTAAAGCTTGCCGTTAGGCTGGTATTTCTTCCAAGAAAAGAATATAAATTTTCGTACAAGCGAAAATAACATCAGAAATATCTTTAGCATACCCTACCAAAGCAAGGCTCCAAAATATTCCTTGATTTCCTCCCATTTACCCGATTTGTAGTAATAAAATTTATACGGTGTAGTCGCTAACAGGTGGATTACTGTACGTGAAAACAATTTTATATTCGAAAGAAACGAATGAATGATTATTACTGGAAGAATTTTTTGATCTGTTGCTAACAGAATGAACAAATTCTAAGTTATGTGTTATATTTGTAGTCAAACATTTAAAAGTGACGAGAAGGTTACGAAGTGGCTTGGAATATATCATATTTTATATTTTTTTCAGAGTTCTAACACACGTAAGAATCTGAAAATTCCTATTTCTTCTTTATTGAGAGGCTTACAGAAGACAGGGGATTTCGGTGTAATTACTGAATAACATCAAAAATAACACTGGTCAACAAAAAAAAAAAAAAGAAAATTGCTTGTTTCCTGCGATTTTTTTTTGTTTCTATCTCAAATTGACGCGTATTTTTTAAATATGGCAACAATTTTTCTCTAACAGCTTTTGTTTTTGAGTTATAGCTAACTACCCTCATTTACTATTTTTACTTAGATTTTCGTTTTTTATTGGACACTAGAATATATTTTGTTGTTGTTTTAGATATGGCTTCGTCAAGAAGATGTTGTGTGCTTAATCCCGATTGTTTTTGCTATATTTGTGGTGAATATATATTTGCAAAATATCGAAAACCTATATCGGACTTTGTGAAAATTGCGTATCATCAATACTTTAAAATAAAATTGTGTAATCAGGACAAGCCATGGGTTCCTCATATTGTATGCCAGAAATGTGTGGTATGTCTACGGTTATGGTCCAGTGGAAAAAGAGATGCAATAATGTTCATAACACCCATGATTTAGCGAGAACCTCGAAACCATCATGACGATTGCTACTTCTGCGTTGTGAAAATAAACGGAATTAACCCTGGAAATCGAAGTGGTGGTCATAACCTAACTTATCTTCTGCTCAATGACCTCAATTAAAATCACAAGAGGTACAACCCAGCACATCTAAATCTTCTGATGATCCAAATCTCTGTGAACCCGAACGAAATACATAAAGTGAAGACTCTGATTCAGACTACAAATGTAGCCTTTCAGAACCTTAACCATTTAATCAGAAAGAACTAAATGACTTAGTAAGAGATCTGAACTTACCAAAAGAAGCTTCTGAAATTAAAAGAAAAAATTTGCTTACTCCGGAAACCAACATTACATTTTATCGTACCCGAGAAAAAATCTGTTACCGTATTTTTCTCAAGAGAAGGATTTAGTTTTTTGTAACGATGTTGGTGGTATTTTGCAGCAGATGGGATTAAAACAGTACCAACCTAGTGATTGGCGTCTTTTCATAGACAGCAGCAAAAGAAGTTTAAAGTGTGTTTTGCTTCATAACTGTAACAAGTACGGATCTATACCTATTGCACATTCGACGACTTTAAAAGAAGAATACGTAAATGTTTCTAAGGTTATGGAAAAAAATTAAGTATCAAGACCACAAATGGGTCATTTGTGTTAATCTGAAAATGGTTAAATAGTCGTGACAAATAAAACCATTGGTCACAAAAAGTTTGGCCAGTGCGGGAAGAGCTAAAAGTTGGTACAAAAAATATTATAAACGTGCCTTTAGTTAGCTGAGACCGCTTCATACTTCCACCACTTCATATTAAACTCGGCATAATGAAACAGTTTGTGAAGGCGCTTGACAAAAGTGGCGAATGTTTTAATTTTCTTTCACGCAAGTTTCCAGGATTAAGTTCAGAAAAATTGAAAGCTGGTATTTTTGATGGGCCACAGATTAGGCAACTCGTGAAAGATCCTAATTTTGTCAAATCAATGACTGAAGTCGAATCCAAAGCTTGGAATTAATTTGTTTTGGTTATGAGTAGCTTCCTAGGCAAAAAGAAATATGACGACCATGTCGAGCTTGTTGAGTGCATGCTATCGAACTTGCAAGAGCTAGGGTGCAACATGAGCAAAAAAATCCGCTTCCTGCACTCGCATTTAGACCGATTTCCACAAAATCTGGGTGATTTTAGTGAGGAGCAGGGTGAAAGATTTCATCAGGATCTTCGGACAATGGAAGAGCGTTATCAGGGGCGGTGGGACTCACATATGATGGCAGACTACTACTGGAGTTTGCAACGAGATCTACCCAAAGTCGTTCATTCAAGGAAATCTTATAAAAGATCATTTGCTAGTGTTCAATAGAAATTTTGTTAACATAATGTATTATTTTTTTGTATTTTTTGGGCAAGATAATAAAACTGTATATTTCAAAAGGTAAAGCTGTTAGCAATCTCCCAGTATTTTTTTCATAGTCAGGGCCATAGAAATACCCAATAACAGAAAAAAAAATAAAGGAAACAAGACTTGTGTTGACCAGTGTAATCATCTAGTTTACTACTCTGAGGAACGTTCTGGATACTTTAACAATAATTCAAACAGAGTAGAGAAAAACTTCAAGATCTGAAGACAGCTTCAGATAAAGTTGGGCTGACTATGAATTTCACAAAAACTAAAATCCTGACCCCAGATGAAACACCAGTCTATGTTGGAGGCAGTAAGATAGAAAAAGTAAAATAATATGTTTACCTAGGTCATGAAATAAAATTTGATAAAGAGAACCAAAAAAGAGAATTAGAATGACATGGGTAGCCACTGGAAAACTGGGTTACGTCTTAAAGATTTCTGATATCCCGGTCAATCTAAAAACCAAAGTTTTTAACAGGTGCATTCTCCCTGTGATGATGTATAGATTAGAAACCGCAACATTAACGGTGTACAGGAGGCGAATAAGAAGCGGACGAAATGCTTAATACAGTGGAGACCTAGAAGACACAGGAGAATTATGGGAAGACTACCAAAAAGATGGAGCGATGACCTGGAACAATAGGTCGGCAGGAACTGGCACCATATAGCTAAGGATAGAGTAGAGTTGAAAAGACAGGAGAAGGCCTACTTCCAGGAGGGGATGGCAGAAGGCTGCTGAAAGAAAAAGAAGAACAGAAGAGAAAAACTGACTCAGCAACTTGTAACTACAATCAATATTATATTTACATAAAATGACGTTGGTATAAATAAAATAAATGGAGAACATATAGAAGGACTACCCTTAGAAAGAGCAATTTGCCAAGACATTTTTAGTCCACTACTTTTCGATGTATTAATTAGACAAATTACAATAGAGAAGAAATAACAATATTATGAGAATTTTTCCTGGTTTCTGGTTTGCATATCAGATAAAATTTTAAGATAATTATAAATACTGAATTGTTTTTTATGGGCATAGCACACGTACTGTGGAAAAATTTCTAAAGCCTTACGGGAGCGACAAGTCAAAAAAGCAATTCACGTTGTTCTTAAATTATTAAGTTATATTCGGTGGCAAACACATTCCTGTGCAAATCATTCCAAACAAATGAAGTAACTCATATAACTTATACTTAACAGAATATGCTCAAGTCGCCAATCGCTCTTCGACATTTCAATGAATCAAGGTTGTTAGTGAGTTCTGGGTCTATAAACAAGCGAAAAATAGAACCCAACTAACGCAGAGTATATTTGGAAGCTGAGCCTCAATTTTACGTGGGAGCGTAGGATTGGAAGTTGTTGTGGAGTGTCAAGCTTTCTAGTACAGAAAAGCTTTCTTTGCTATACATGCAACATATTCATGAGAAGATATATTTGCTTCCAAGTTAACGCCCAGCAACATAAGTGACGATGCTAGAAAAATGGAGACTCCCGAAATAATTATCTAGAGTTTTCCATTTTTAAGTTTCTTAGTAAAACTGTCACCTAAATTTTTATAGCGTTATATTCTATTTGATTACTGTCACCCCAATATAGAATTTCTTCTAGATTCTTTGTAAATTGAAATTTCCTACTATCTGTAGATATTTGCATGGATTTTTGATGTTCGAGAGTTCAAAGTAAACATAGAAACAAGCTTACTATCATTGGCAAAGTTGTGTATTGGATTTCTGGTGTATTCCAGTAGATCGTTGATCTAAAGGAGAAAGATAGTAGGAGACAGTATAGAGTCTTAGGACACACCGACGTTCAAAGTAAAGGCATCAGAAAGAAACCCATCAACTGCGACTTACGAAGAACGCTCTTTGAGGAAACAAGAAAGCCATAAACAAAACTTTTAGTACATACCATAAGAGCGTAGCCTCAATTCGTCCTTTTAAACACGGTCGAAAATCTTGAATATATCAAGTGCACCGCTCGAATTTTTCAAAATGTTCAATCGTAATGTTCAAAACATCCGTAACGTGTTGATCTTTGCTAACGAAAACCATATTGATGATCAGTAATAATAATATATCCTTACAGATTTTTTAAAAGATGCCGATTGATAGCATTTTCCATACATTTCGATAATACTGAGAGTAATGCGACTGATAGGTAGTTTAGCAATGTCTTCTGGCCTTTATTTTTGGGGACCTGCTGAACTCTAGCACATTTCTAGCAGAAAAAATTATTTTAGAAGGAATGAAGTTACATATGTCGGAATAGATATACCGAATTTTAATGATATCGACCCAGAAGTACCAAAATAGACGTAAAAGTGGCGAGATCAGTGATATTTTTAAATCGTTCAAAATAACGAGGCAAAAGCTTAAGAATTGAAATGAAATATTGAATTTGGAACATACAATTTAATCTACACTTACGTACTACGCGGAAATCCGAGCTAAAACATCAAAATTGTAACAAATATTCGAAACAACAAAAATGAAAATAGCGCATCCTATAGCAGGAAAGATTGCATTTAATAGAGAGGTGATATTATTAGAGAGACATGTTAAATAGATAATACAAATGATTGGATGTTAGATAGAAAAATGGAATGAAACAGACACATAAGTAGAATGACAGAAGAAAAAACGGTTAGAATTATAACAGGCAGGGCATAAAGAAGAAGTATGAGTAGAAACTGAAAACGTTACATCGATCACCTTTCCATAGACAAGTAAGAATGGTCATAAATAGTTAATCGGCCCTATACCAAGAAGAAAAATTCATAATAATAAAAAGGACAATGTCTTACTGTTGTAGAAAAATATCATCATTTTTATGGAAATTTTATTTTCTAATGTAAAAGATATTTTTTTAAGGTATTATATACATACCTTTCTTTAATGTAAAACACGATATATCACTAATCTCCTCGTTATATTTTATACCACAAAGGTGAATGGACATTTGAGTATCTTGTTACTTAAATTATCAAATTCAATCAATTTACGCACTATTACATGGCGCTTTTGCCTGTGCATAATTTACACCTTAATTTACGCAAAATGCCAAAAGAACGCATGTTGTAATCTAAGAAATATCTACTATGGAATAATTGACCTACATTTTGTATGAACAATAATGAATTGTTTAACCTAAACTAATATATTACTCATGTCTTCTACATATTTTAATAAACAAAATAATTATAATATATATATATATATATATATATATATATATATATATATATATATATATATATATGTATATATATATATATGTATATATATATATATATATATATATATATATATATGTATATATATATATATATATATATATATATATATATATATATATATATATGTATATATATATATATATATATATATATATATATATATATATATATAAATATATATATATATATATATATATATATATATATATATATATATATATATATATATATATATATATACGTATATACATATATATATATATATATATATATATATACATATATATATATATATATATATATATATATATATATATATATATATATATATATATATATGTGTATATATATATATATATATATATATATATATATATGTGTATATATATATATATATATATATATATATATATATATATATATATACATATATATATATATATATATATATATATATATATATATATATATATATATATATATATATATATATATATACACATATATATATATATATATATATATATATATATATATATATATATATATGTATATATATATATATATATATATATATATATATATATATATATATATATATATATATATATATATATATATATGTATATATATCTATATATATATATATATATATATATATATATATATATATATATATATACATATATATATATATATATATATATATATATATATATATATATATATATATATATATATATATATACATATATATATATATATATATATATATATATATATATATATATATATATATATATATATATATATATATATATATACAGGGTTACAGGGAAAGTCGTCGTAGATAATTAAGGACGTTATAGTATAAGTCGTTTCTGACCGATTTGACTCTATAACATGATGTCCTAAACTTAACCGTTTTCGAGATATTGAAGTTTAAAGATTTTCTAAAAAAAACATGTTTTTTTTTTGCTTTTATATCGATTTTTTTTATTAGAGGTTCTCGAGTGCGATTTTTTGGTTATTTTTAGTTAGTCTGTATGTCAAGTATCAAAAATCATCAAAAAAATTTGAACTAGTTACTAACAGTTCCAAATGGCGGCTTGTTAATATTTCTAAATTACGAATTTTTATCTGGCAGGAAGAATGGCCCAACCAAATAATTTAAAATTATACCCATTCACACATTTAAGCTGAATCCTGTTTGTGATCCTTTCGTTCTTTTTTTGTTTGGGTTGCCTTCCTCTTTAGAAGCCCAATAGTGGGCATTGTGGTAGTTTGTAAGACCGTCTTTATCGAATTTCGACTCGTCAGTCCATAGTATTTTCTTAAAAAAAGATGCATCTTCGACATCGGTATTGAGCATAAATCTGCAGAATTCTAATCGTCGCAACGGATCCCCTTCTTCAATGACTTGCACGGGCGTATAGTGGTAAGGGTGTTGCCCAACAATATTCATTACAAACCATACCTTCCACTGCGAAATACCAAGCTGTTGTGCGACAACATTTGTATATGTGGTTGGGTCCACCTCAAAGAGACATCGTATTTCGTTTTCTTCGTCTTCGTCAAAGATACGTGGTCGTCCCATGTCAGTCCGCCGTCTTTGTACGGAACCAGTTTCTCGTAGTCTTCGATAAGTTCCATGAAATACGCTAACATCAGGTATACGACGAGTAGGATACCGCAGTACGTATTCATCACGTGCACGCGACGACACTCCTTCGCAAAATCCGTAACACATTAGGATGTCAGCATATTCCTCGTTGGTATACGTTGCCATATTCACAAGCAAAGATTAAAATCCAGTTGCGAGCCAATTCATACAGTCAGAAGATGAAACACAGATATTTTTGAAAAGCATGGTATAGCACACCTACCACGGACGAATCGCATGAACAGACTAAAAATCATTCAATAATGTTCAGTGAACAAAAAATGTCACTCGCACAGAGAGTACCCCGACCGGAAAAAATGCTTACCCAACCCTCTTTATTGTTTGAAGGTGCGGGTAGTAAACCGGTAATTGGGAGTATCTAAATTCTATTATTATGTTACTCTACATTTGGGCCTATTGAAATCTCATTATCTTAGATTTTTCAATAGATCCAGTAGATATTATACCGTTTTAGATAGCTAAAAAGACGTAAAGGTTTTTAAAATAATTTGCAGAATAACTTCCATACATTTTTTGTTCTCTTTATTGATTTAAAGTAGGAAACACTTGGTAAAAATTCGTAATTTAGAAACATTAACAAGCCGCCATTTGAAACTGTTAGTAACTAGTTCAAATTTTTTTGATGATTTTTGATACTTGACATACAGACTAACTAAAAATAACCAAAAAATCGCGCTCGAGAAAAAAATCGATATAAAAGCAAAAAAAACATATATTTTTTAGAAAATCTTTAAACTTCAATATCTCGAAAACGGTTAAGTGTAGGACATCATGTCATAGAGTCAAATCGGTTAGAAACGACATAAACTATAACGTCCTTAATTATCTACGACGACTTTCCCTGTAACCCTGTATATATATATATATATATATATATATATATATATATATATATATATATATATATATATATATATATATGTATAAATTTTTGATTTTAATCTTGGGTATAGGTTCGTTTATTAACATATTTGAGTTTTTTATTATAAAAAAATATATTTGACGTTTCTCCCTTAGTTTAGGGCATTTTAATTTTTTTTTTGGTGTAAATTTCATTTCTTGAAAATAAGCGAACCAGACCAATACATTTCGGTCTAAGGCCAACAGTGTGACTCGATTTTCCCACAGTATTTGTGCTATGCCTATAAAAACAAAAATTCATTATTTATAATTATTTTAACCACCACGAGTATATGTATATGTATGTATATATATATATATATATATATATATATATATATATATATATATATATATATATATATACATATATATATATATATATATATATATATATATATATATATATATATATATATATATATATATATATCGAGAACATCCTATCGAAAACATCGTTGCTAGCGCTCCCGAGAAAATATCAAAGTTTTGGTAGTTATAACTAATAGAAAATTGAGATTTTTTGTACAGTGATGGGTTTCGCGCGATTTCCTATATAGTTGATTAATTATTGACACTTGAAAACCAGTGCATTATCCTAAAATCTTTATAAATACTTAAACAATAACGCAAAAAAAACAGCATTAATAAAATTCCATCGACGAGCAAGCCGTTTTTTTTTTTTTTTTGCCACTTCGGTATGCGGGATAGTGACTAGTGAAATATGTAAATAATAAACATGCACTGTCTGTGTAAATAATAAACAAACAAAAATGTCGGACGTTGAACTTGGTGATGATGAGTGCGTGGAATGTAAACAAACTTGTGTAGAAGAATATTATAAATGTGATTCATGTTTAAAAAGGATTCACAAAAAGTGCGCAAATATAACACCATCGGAAGTGAAATGTATGCCCCTCCAAAAGAGAGTCTTGTTTTTGATATGCAGGGAGTGCAGGATATTTGTAGCCATGATGCCTTGCATGATGAAATTAATAGAAGAAATAAAATCCGAAATGAAATCGTCTTTAACACTTTAACTGCCATGGCATTTCAGATGTAACTGTCTCTGCGCCAAAAATTTAATTTTTTAGTCAATTTTTGGTGATACTGCATATTTTTTTTTGTGTGACAAAATGACTCACGCGGCGCAAGAGCAACTAAAAATCCGTTTGAGCCGTGTGCTTCATTTTGACTCACACAAATGTGCGTAACCTTGCACCGCTTTCTGCATCGTTCGGGTGTTTCCTCACCACTATTTAGTGGATTGACGAGTCTTTGCGTGTTTATCTTCATTTGGCATCAATTATTATAGTTTTCTGTGCGTTTTGAGGTTATTTAGATGTGCCGGTATTATTATAAGTTAGGAAGTTATTGTTAGTTGTGGTTTGTGTTTCTAAACTTTTTGCAAACTGATAAGTGCGTACAATGTCTCGGAAAAGAGAAGAAAAACAGCAAAAACAATTGCAAGAGTGGGCAGATCAACTGAATATGAGTAGTGATGAAGTTGACTCTATGAGCTGCGAATCTTTTGACGAATTTGACGACTCAGATGCCGACAAAAACTATACACCAAGCACGACGAGTTCGGAAGAAGACGATTGTCTTCCATCTACATCAAAAAATGCAAGGAAAGGTAACAAACAAAAAAATTATATAATTCGTATCTTTATTATTCGGTCGTTTTAGGTGAAAATATCAACTTTTTGATTTTGACTGAGACACGCAGAGCAGCTACTCATGCATCTGGAACTATAAGAAAAGGTACTTTGAAATTTACAATATTTTCAGTGTTATTATAAGTATACGTGTAAACAAACATTTTTAGGTGTCAAAGCCCAAGACATACCTACAGATTCTGAACAATCTTCTTCAAGTGACGATGACATTCCACTTGCCCAATTAATCCAAAAAAATAAAAATAAGGCACTCTTTCTAGATGGGGATAATATAACTTGGAGAAACCCTTCTGGCCGGAAGCTAAACAATTATGTTTTTGATACAAACCACGGGATTCTTCCTGAAGTTGTGGACACCCTTAGTGGTAAAACAGAACTTTAAACTTTCATGATATTTGTCGATGACGAACTAATTGACCTTATGGTGCGTGAAACAAATCGTTATGTTATAATTGGAAAAATCTCAGATGAGTCAATAACACAACACTCTCGACTGAAGGATTGGGTAGGTACAAATGCTATCGAAATGCATGTATTTTTGGGCATAATATTGTGGATGGGTCTAGATAAAAAGCCTTCGCTATCTCATTACTGGAGTCGCTCTGAGTTGTATAACAGCCCTGCGTGTAAATTTATGTCAAGAAACAGATTCGAAATTTTACTTCGTATGTGGCATTTCGCTGACAATGAAGCATGTCTGCCCGGCGATCGTTTACACAAAGTTCAAGTTGTAATTAGCTCTTTGGTAACCAAGTATCAAGAATGTTTCATTCCATCAGAAAATGTGTGCATCGATAAAACTATGGTGACGTTTAGAGGACGGCTGAAATTTCGCCAATACATGAAGGGCAAAAGGGACAAGTTTGGCATAAAACTATTCAAGGTATGTGCAAATGGAGGTTACACGTATAATATGAAAATTTATTGTGGCAAAGAATCTGAAAACGATGGAGTTTCACTTGCAGATAAAGTAGTTTTAGAGCTAATGGATAATCTACTTGATTCTGGCAGGACCTTATTTACTGATAACTGGTATACCAGTGTGGGATTGACTAGAAAGCTAGCAGCGCATTCAACTCATCTCGTCGGGACTTTACGAAGTAATCGTAAATGTAATCCCAAGCAGGTCACCAAATCTTCTATAAATCGTGGAAAGTGTTACTGTTTTCAAGTGGAAGGACAAACGTGATGTCCTTATTCTTAGTACAAAACATAGTATAGAGACAGCTGATATAGGCCAGCTCCAAAAACCTATCGCTGTTATTGATTACAACGCAGGCAAGACGTTCATAGATGTCTCTGATCAAAGAGCTTCTTATTCTTCGGCTATTAGAAAAGCCTTGAAATAGTACCGAAAGGTAGCAGTGGAGGCCTTACTGGGAATAACTGTCGTAAATTCCCTTTTCCTTTATAATAAAGTAAATGGAAAAAAAATATATCCATAATTAAGTTCAGGGAAAAATTATGCTCTCAGCTGCTTCATTATGATCTAGAAAATATTGCAAGACAGCCATTGACTACTCACAAGCTAGAAGTTTCAGAGAAAAACTCTAGAGTGATTAGAAGCCGTTGCAAGAGTTGCCACACAAGATTTTCTGAGGCGCAAGGAAGAAAGTATGCTATGAAGATGGCCAAGACAGTACGCTACGTATGTGTCGGATGTCCCGAGAAACCGCATGTGTGCAAAGAATGCTATTATAAATTACATAAAATATCATAAATATTTGTTTTTGTATGATATATAGGGGTGAAAACTTCATTACATTTACACATGTATACCTAATAACGTTGACTTTTGCATATAAAATATATTTCTAAATAAAAAATTAAACCAAACAAAAAAAATTACTTTATTTCTGTAGGCTATTTCTGGTGCAAGTTCTCCTACCCCAGGGCTATCTAACGCCTCATACAAATATACGAGAACTTACTGTGCCGTGCGCGCTTTAGACACACAAAGCGGATAAAACTTCTTATACGTGTGCGTCAATATGGCGCACATGGCGTTCGGTGCAGAGGCCGTGTGCGCCGATATGACGCACATGGCAGTTAAAGTGTTAAAGAAAGAATCAACAATATTACAAAACAACCAGAATAACAAGGTTGACATCAAAACAAGCCTGCCAGCGATTTTAAACCCAAGATAGCACAAAATTCACAAAAAAGTAAACAAGACATCCAAACATCAATAAACCCAGCAAAGTTAAACTTGGGAATTAGAAATGTGAAAGAAATCAAACAAGGAAACATAGTGATTAAATGCGAAACAAAACAGGATATAGAACGATTTAAGGAAGAAGCTGAAAGAAAACTTAATGGAAAATATGACATAGAACTACCAAAGAAAAATTCTCCAAAAATAAAAATTTCTGGTTATACTGGAGAAGAATCAGTTGAGAATTTAGAAGCTAAAATTCGCAAACAAAATAAATGGATCGATACATTTGACCATCTAAAAATAACATATATTAGAAGACCCAAAAATAAACAGAATTCTACCATATATGCTGAATGTTCCGGAAGTTTATTTTGCAAGATGCTAAATTATGGAAAGGTGTACATCGACTGGGAACGATTACCGGTATATGAGGATCTATCGGTTTCTCGTTGTTATAAATGCCAGGGCTTTTTTCACAAGAGTACTAAATGTGAAAAAAAAATGAAGTATGTGGAAACTGTGCGGGAAATCATAGTACCTTTGGATGTGAGTGGCCAAAAAGGTGAATAAACTGCAAAGTAGCCAATGAAAAATATAACCTACGGCTTGATACAGATCACACAGCCCTTGACCCAGAATGTCCATCTCTTAAACACCATATAAATCTTTTAAAAAACAAAACTGATTATATTTCGTAAATAATGGTATTTAACGTTCAGGACGATTTATTGGAACAAATAAGTGAAGAAAATGGTGTTCAAGGCAAAATGGTAGACCAGAAGATGTTAGAGATCATTAAGAATGACAAAAAATATGTTTTTAGTTTAATTCATTTTAATATTAATTAATTTTAATTCATTTTAATTTAGTTTAATTCATTTTAATATTTGTCAGCTGTCAAGTGATTTATGTTTAGTTTGGTTTGGCATTTCAACATGAATAGACTGACCCCTGAACAACGCTTCTAAATTGTGCAAATTTATTTTGAAAATCATGGTCCTGTTCGAAATACGTATCGCGCACTACGTCCATTTTACGGTCAACATAATCGTTCATCAGAGCAATTAATTCGATTAACTATGGAACGTTTTCGCACCACGTTTACTCTAAATGATAATACGCATCCACAGAGACGTCGTACAGTGCGTACAGAAGAAGTCATTGCTGCTGTAGAGCGTAGCGTAGAGGAAGACCCGAATCAGTCTATCCGCCATCGTGCACAGGAATTGGATATGTGTCCATCCACTTTATGGAAGATTTTGCGGAAAGATCTTGGTTTGCGTGCTTACAAAATCCAACTCGTGCAACAATTGAAGCCACACGATCACCTAGCAAGGCGTAGATTCGGTGAATGGGCCCAAAACAAGATTGCCGTTGATCCCGATTTTCATAAGCGAATTTTGTTTAGCGATGAAGCTCACTTTTGTTTGAATGGATACGTCAATAAACAAAACTGCCGTATTTGGAGTGATGATAATCCTCAAGTGTATGTTGAGACACCGTTACATCCAGAAAAACTGACTGTTTGGTGTGCTTTATGGGCTGGTGGAATCATTGGTCCGTATTTCTTTAAAAACGATGCTGGTCAGAACGTTACAGTCAATGGTGACCGCTATAGAGCCATGATTACTGACTTTTTCGTTCATCAATTGAACAACCATGAGGTGCAGGAGCTGTGGTTTCAACAAGACGGCGCAACATGTCACACAGCTCGTGCCACAATTGATTTATTGAAGAAAACGTTTGGTAACCGCATAGTTTCACGTTTCGGACCCGTGAATTGGCCTCCAAGTTCGTGCGATTTAACGCCGCTAAACTATTTTCTGTGGGGATATGTGAAGTCGCTAGTCTACGCCGATAAGCCCGAAACGATTGATCACTTGGAGGACAACATTCGCCGCGTTATTGCCGATATACGGCCACAGATGTTGGAAAAAGTCACCGAAAATTGGACCTCCAGATTAGACTACGTCCGAGCCAGCCGTGGCGGTCATATGCCAGAAGTCATATTTAAATTATAATGCCAGAAGATTATCTTTCGAATAAAGTAAACTTCATGTCAATTTAAAAAATTCATCTTTGTTTTATTCCATTTCAAAATTCTATACCTCTATAAAAAACACCCTTTATTAGAAGTTTAAATAGAAATAATGACAATCTTATTACTTTTTTAGAAACATATAAATTACATCATATAGATATGACCGTACTCACTGAAACCTTTCAAATTGATTCGATAGACAACTATAATATTCCGGGTTATCAAATTTTTTATAATGAGGCTAATTATAATGAAAACGATGGAGTTGTAATATTTGTTAAAAAACATTTAAATGTTGATTTTTCTTTCACTCAATTGACAAACTCAGGAACCACCCTTGGTAGAATGAACTTTGAAATAAATGGCACAACATTTGGTTTGTCAGCAGTGTATAAACCACCACCTGTTCCAAAGATGGATTTTATAAATGATATATATACCTACCTAGAAACGTTGACTCTTTCGAAATTTTTGTGGGTGACATCGACATAAATATTTTGGAAAAAAAAAACGATAATCATGTTGCAAATTACCTTGCCATGATGAACTCTATTGGGTTTCAGTCATGTATTAACTCAGTGACAAGATCACTGTCAAAAAACTTGTCTAGATCATTTATTTATTAATTAAAAATTAAAATCTAATAATTTATGTTTTAACTCCTATATATTAGAAGTAGATATAACAGATCATAGTCCAATTATGTTTTTGGTTAAATAGAAAGAAGAACCTCAAGAAAGTATATTAAGACCCCAAGAAAATACAACTAAATTCAAATTGAATATCCCAAATTTAAACTACTTTTAAAAAATTTTGATTGGTCAATTATACTGGAAAAAATAATTCCGAAATAGCAACAAAAATTTTCTTGGAGACTTACCAACAATTATTATCAAGTGCCACAGAAACTTATACTATTAAACACAAAAAACACAAAAAAATTAAAGAATGGATTAGCAACGGAATTATCATATCAAAAGATACAACGGACGGGATTTGTTAATATAGAAGAAGAATACAAGTATATAAAGGAATGCCTACACGCAGCCGCACTGGAAGCATTAGGGTACCAAGAGAAAAGGGAAAAACAGCAAAAACCATATTGGTGGGATAAAGAAATTAAATACGAAATTGATGAAAAACGGAAAAGCTATCACAAATACTTAAGTTCAAAGAGCACAAACGACAAAGTAAAATACAAAGAATCCCAAGCTAGAGTACGCAAAATGATTAGTGACAAAAAGAACAACCAATGGGAAAAGACATGCTCAAGACTCAACACTTACATAGGAGGAAGAAAAAGCACAGAAAGCTGGAGACTTCTTAAAAATATGAGAACAGAACGGAAAAGAGAAATCTTCTCACCAATAACACCAGAAAAATGGAACCAATATTTTACAAATATGCTAACAGAAGATAGACCAGAGTTCAAAAGTACCCAACATGGAAACCCAAATATAGTTATACGAGGATCCCCAATAAGGATAACAACATCAGAAGTTAAAGAAGTATGTAAAACGCTAAAAAATGGTAGAGCTCCAGGACCAGGAAACATCCCAGGAGAGATAGTAAAATACGGAACTGAAAAGCTATTTAGCGCTTTGAGGAACTTATTCCAAAGATGCATTAATACATCAGAAGTACCTGAGGAATGGAAAATATCATACATATCAACAATTCATAAGAAAGGAGACAAAAATAATTGCGATAACTATAGGGAAATAACGGTTACAGGATCTATTAGCAGAATATACGGAAAAATACTTAAAAATAGAATAGAAACGGAATACGCGGACGTAGAAGCTGAAGAACAGGCAGGCTTTAGAGCAGGAAGATCCACAATAGACCATCTCTTTTCACTGACACAAATCCTAGAAAAGAAAACCGCATTTGATCAGGAAGTCCATGTCTTGCTTGTTGATTTAAAAAAAGCCTACGACAGCGTGCCCCTAATGAGATTGTGGGAAACACTACAACAGAGTAATGTAAGCACCGAAATAATTAAAGCCGTAAAAATCCTTATACCAAGACGAAAGAAGTAGTGTGAAAACCAAATATGGTATAACAACAGGGTTCCCGGTCACAAAGGGTCTCAAACAGGGCTGCTGTATATCCCCAACGCTATTTAAAATCTATTTGTAGAGTGCACTGAAGAACTGGAAAAGGAAATGCAGCAGTATGGGATTACCACTGGATGACGATACTACATTGTACACGCTATCATTCGCAGATGACCAGGTAGTAGTCGCTCAGGACATCGATGATATGGAATACATGACACGAAAACTTATGGAGGAATATGAAAAATAGGGCCTAGAAGTCAATATTAAAAAGACCGAGTACATGTGCGTCGGAGGACAACAGCAGGACTTGAAACTGGCCATAGGACACACCATCAAGCATTGTGCCAGTTATAAGTATTTGGGAACGAGAATATCTAGGGACGGAACACTGGAAGAAGCAATATTCGAGAGGAATATCCAAGGAAGAAAAGCGATTGCAATGCTTAATAGTATACTATGAGACAAAAACATAACCATTGAAAATAAGAAGAGAATTTACAGCTCAATAGTGAAAAGTATAATAACTTACAGCTCCCAGGTGTGGCCATTAAAGGAAAGAACAGAAAAAATACTAAAAGCTACAGAAATGGATTTCTGGAGACGAGCAGCCAGAAAATCCAGAAAAGACCGCATACCAAATGACACGATAAAGCAAGCTTTAGAAATAAAGCACGATATAGTGAATGAAATCAGAACCCAACAGTTGGTATGGTACGGACATGTACAGAGAATGTCACAAGACCGACTACCTAAAAAGATTTTAAATTGGAACCCTCATGGAAAAAGAAAGCGAGGAAGACCACGCTAAAGCTGGAGAGCAGGAATCAACAAGGAAGTACTAGAGAGAAATCTGGAGGAGGAGGGATGGAGAAATCGGGAGGAGCGGAAATTAGGCATCGGAAGACGGAAGACGTTATAAAACCGATTGATATATATATATATATATATATATATATATATATATATATATATATATATATATATATATATATATATATATATATTAGCATATCAATTAAAAGTAGAGATAAAATAAAAAAAAAAAAATTAAGTAAAAATTTTAGCGCCCATTTAGAAAAAGAATACAAAGAATACAGAAATACTTTAAACAAACTTATACATAAACAAAAGAATCAATATTATAAAAATCAAATTGAAAATAATAAGAATGACATGAAAAGACTCTATAAAATAATTAAAGATCCAACTTATGAAAATAATAACAACAATACTTTCCATAATATAAAAAATATGGATGGCCAGAATTTCAGTAGTTCACTTGAGACAGTGAATTTCTGTAATGACTATTATATAAATATTGGAATGGAAATGGAAAAGACGATTCCACCACCACAAGTAGAACATCATGCAGACCCGCCTATAATAAATTCTATTTATTTAAACCCCATAACGTAAAATGAATTAATCAATCATATTTCATCTTTAAAAAAACAATAGTTCACCGGGCTATGATGATATACAAGCTAATATTATAAAACAAACACATTTAGAAATTATTAACCCTCTTTTACATATTAAATTTTAATCATAACAACTGGGAAAATACCATCTGAATTTAAAACCTCAATAATAACACCCATTCACAAAACAGGATCTAAAACCTCCATAAATAATTACCGACCAGTGAGCCTAATCAGTAATTTTGCAAAACTTTTTGAAAAATGTGTATAATTTAGGCTAATTAACTTTTTAAAAATTAATAGTATTTTATCAACAAACCAACTTGGATTCATCGAAGGCTTCTCTACTGTAGATGCCATGCATAGATTAATAACTGAAATTGTTAATAATTGAAAATAAAAAATGTTTAGCCGTATTTTTAGACCTTGCTAAGGCATTCGATACGGTGCCTCATAATGAGCTTCTTAAGGTACTGGAAAGGTATGGAATAAGGGGAGTAGCTGGGCAACTATTCAGAGATTACTTGTCGGAGCGTATACAAATGGTCAAACTAAATAACATTGTGAGTGACAAACAGAAAGTAAAGATTGGTATTCCACAAGGAACAGTCTTAGGACCAGTTCTTTTTATAATATATATCAACTCCTTGTTAAAATTGTGTGTTGATGGCTTGACCATATCTTATGCGGCTGATACAGCTCTGATTGTTTCTGGAGATCACTGGGAAAGTGTAAAACATCAAACAGTTAATAGTTTAAGAAAAATTAAAAACTGGCTTCAAACTTATAAACTGACATTAAATTTAGCAAAAACAAATTACATAGCTTTCTCACTTACTAGTGCAAACATACCACAATACAGTACTACAGTACAAAAGATACAACGGACGGGATTTGTTAATATAGAAGAAGAATATAAGTATATAAAGGAATGCCTACACGCAGCCGCACTGGAAGCATTAGGGTACCAAGAGAAAATGGACAAACAGCAAAAACCATATTGGTGGGATGAAGAAATTAAATACGAAATTGAAGAAACGGAAAAGCTATCACAAATACTTAAGTTCAAAGAGCACAAACGACAAAGTAAAATACAAAGAATCCCAAGCTAGAGTACGCAAAATGATTAGTGACAAAAAGAACAACCAATGGGAAAAGACATGCTCAAGACTTCTTAAAAATATGAGAACAGAACGGAAAAGAGAAATCTTCTCACCAATAACACCAGAAAAATGGAACCAATACTTTACAAATATGCTAACAGAAGATAGACCAGAGTTCAAAAGTACCCAACATGGAAACCCAAATATAGTTATACGAGGATCCCCAATAAGGATAACAACATCAGAAGTTAAAGAAGTATGTAAAACGCTAAAAAATGGTAGAGCTCCAGGACCAGGAAACATCCCAGGAGAGATAGTAAAACACGGAACTGAAAAGCTATTTAGCGCTTTGAGGAACTTATTCCAAAGATGCATTAACACATCAGAAGTACCTGAGGAATGGAAAATATCATACATATCAACAATTCATAAGAAAGGAGACAAAAATAATTGCGATAATTATAGGGAAATAACGGTTACAGGATCTATTAGCAGAATATACGGAAAAATACTTAAAAATAGAATAGAAACGGAATACGCGGACGTAGAAGCTGAAGAACAGGCAGGCTTTAGAGCAGGAAGATCCAAAATAGACCATCTCTTCTCACTGACTCAAATCATAGAAAAGAAAACCGCATTTGATCAGGAAGTCCATGTCTTGTTTGTTGATTTAAAAAAGGCCTACGACAGCGTGCCCCTAATGAGATTGTGGGAAACACTACAACAGAGTAATGTAAGCACCGAAATAATTAAAGCCGTAAAATCCTTATACCAAGACGCAAGAAGTAGTGTGAAAACCAAATATGGTATAACAACAGGGTTCCCGGTCACAAAGGGTCTCAAACAGGGCTGCTGTATATCCCCAACGCTATTTAAAATCTATTTGTAGAGTGCACTGAAGAACTGGAAAAGGAAATGCAGCAGTATGGGATTACCACTGGATGACGATACTACATTGTACACGCTATCATTCGCAGATGACCAGGTAGTAGTCGCTCAGGACATCGATGATATGGAATACATGACACGAAAACTTATGGAGGAATATGAAAAATGGGGCCTAGAAGTCAATATTAAAAAGACCGAGTACATGTGCGTCGGAGGACAACAGCAGGACTTGAAACTGGCCACAGGACACACCATCAAGCATTGTGCCAGTTATAAGTATTTGGGAACGAGAATATCTAGGGACGGAACACTGGAAGAAGCAATATTCGAGAGGAATATCCAAGGAAGAAAAGCGATTGCAATGCTTAATAGTATACTATGAGACAAAAACATAACCACTGAAAATAAGAAGAGAATTTACAGCTCAATAGTGAAAAGTATAATAACTTACAGCTCCCAGGTGTGGCCATTAAAGGAAAGAACAGAAAAAATACTAAAAGCTACAGAAATGGATTTCTGGAGACGAGCAGCCAGAAAATCCAGAAAAGACCGCATACCAAATGACACGATAAAGCAAGCTTTAGAAATAAAGCACGATATAGTGGACGAAATCAGAACCCAACAGTTGGTATGGTACGGACATGTACAAAGAATGTCACAAGACCGACTACCTAAAAAGATTTTAAATTGGAACCCTCATGGAAAAAGAAAGCAAGGAAGACCACGCCAAAGCCGGAGAGCAGGAATCAACAATGAAGTACTAGAGAGAGATCTAGAGGAGGAGGGATGGAGAAACCGGGAGGAGTGGAAATTAGGCATCGGAAGACGGAAGACGTTATAAAACCGATTGATATATATATATATATATATATATATATATATATATATATATATATATATATATATAATATAAGAAATAAGCAATGACGATAATAGTGAATCAAGTCGGAAAAAAGTTTGCCGCTAGCGCACTCTCTTGCATTGCACTGCCTAAGCATGGAACAATATCATGTAACAAAGAATACAATATCTATAAAATGCAACGTCTCTCTGTCTGTCTGTTGGTGTGCTTATTACTCAAGAACCACTTATCTGATTTACGTGTTTTCTCTATAAAATACATATGTTCTCTGACCAGGTTATAGAATCTATTTTATTACGTTAGGTAACATAAGGAAAAGTGAATCAAATCCACGCGAGAGGAGCCGCGGGCACGGTTAGTTTAATATAAAACCGAAAAAATTTGGATCTATAGTATCAATTTATCACTGAGCTATTTTGAAATTAATAAATAAATATGGCCTTGGCAACATTTTAATGAAATGGGTGATTCATTAATTAATAATTTTTTATCTTCAAAACATTTAACATTGTTTTCAAAAATGTCGGGTTAGTTATTTCATAATACATATTGATCAGATTAATTTGATATTTTATACAGTGTGTGTTGCACAATATGTTTGGCCCAGAGCATTATTTAATGAATAAACAGAGACTAGATTACACCTTGTATATGTAAACATTTAACAAAAATTTGAATTTAAAATATTAAAATTTAATAATTTATGTAAGTTATAAAGTACTAAAATTTTCAGTTGGTACCAGTGTGTTATAAAATATTGTGTTACTTTAAAAAAAGGTATGCATCGTTTACCTTAGAAAACATATCTTATACTAATTTAAACTAATAAAAAATTGATCTTCTTCTTTCTTAGGTGTACGCATGTTAAGGCTTGATTCATACTATCAAGCAGCTCTCGATATGCTCTCGGTTCGCTCTCGGTTCGATAAAATATGTTTACAGAAGAAACAATGAGTGTATTCGCACTACCACTATCGCTCACATTTCAATCTCATAACGCTCCAATATCGATACATTTCAAAGATTACACAGGTCTGCAACAAAAATGCTGTCTGGATGTTTTCAACTGATTTCTATGTATTTAGGTGTTCTGAAAACTAAAAAAATACTCAAAAAATTCCAGAACGTCAGGTTATTTTGCAAAACGCAAAATTTTATTATAAAAAAGGGTTTTTTTTGGGCTAACTTGAAGTCATAAATAAATAAGTACAATTTTATTTTGATTACTGTTTTTAAATGTATACAGGCCCTAACTATCATTACTTTCTAAATAAAGAATGCCCTGTGTGAGCTAAATTAACAAACATAAACGTTGTAACCAGAACGTACGCGCTCCGATAGTGTAGAAAGTGGCGCGGTACAATTACGTGTTAACTCGTCATTGTTTTATAGATCTTGGTTCAATATAGTGCAATGTCATCTGTGCGGAAGTGTGTGAATTCGTCTGACAGTTTCTGTTATCTTTGTGGCGAATATATGGTATTAAAGTAACAACTTAATATTACGGACTTTGTAAAAAAAGTATACTTCACGTATTTTGGCTTAAAACTTGGAGATCAGGATAAAGTTTGGGCACCTCATAAAGTCTGGAAACGATGTGTTGAAGATCTTCGAAATTGGTTTAAGGGCAAGAAAAAAGCTTTCCGATATGCGATTCCTATGGTATGGCGCGAGCAAAAGAACCATAGTGATGGTTGTTACTTTTGTTCGTGTAATGTGAAAGGGTATAATTCAAAATGGAAGCAGTCCATTTCATACCCCAATCTGCAATCAGCTATTCGTCCCATCCCTCATGGGACCGAAATACCAGTGCCCAAGGCCCCTGCTACCTTGGAAGAGATTCCAAGTTCTGACGAAGATGGTGCTGTACCTGAACCCGATGACAAGTCAAGTTTTCAATTTGAAGATGACAGCAGTCCGAAATTGTTTTCCCCAGGCGAGTTAAATGATTTGGTAAGAGACTTGAATCTTCCCAAAAACACTGCTGAGTTGCTTGGATCAAGGCTCAAAAGCAGGAACTTACTTTTGTCGGGAGTGTCTTCCTCCTGGTTTAGATATCGTGAGAAGCAGTTCACTTCCTACTTTGCCCAATAGGACGAGTTGGTTTATTGTACCAATATTGAAGGTTTGATGGATATATTTAAGATCTCATACGACCCAGCACAGTGGCGTATTTTCATAGATTCTTCAAAAAGAAGCCTTAAAGCAGTTCTGCTTCACAATGGCGGTTTCTATGCTTCCATTCCTGTCGGTCATTCCGTACACCTCAAGGAAACCTACAAGAACTTGGAATTGGTTCTTTGCAAATTAAAATATAAAGACCACGGTTGGCAAGTGTGCGGTGATTTAAAAATTTTGGGCATGTTGCTCGGACAACAATCTGGGTTTACCAAATTCCCTTGCTTTTTGTGTCTATGGGATAGTAGAGACCGAGCAAATCACTGGACCAAAAAGTGTTGGCCTCCGAGGGAGAGGTCATAGAGAAATTTTTAGGCAATAACAAAGACCCTGACTACAAACAAATCGTCAAAAGAATGTTAAAAGCATTTCAAGCTTTAGGTTGCCTAACGAGTTTAAAAGTACATTTTCTTCATTCCCACCTCGACTAGTTTCCAGAAAATTTAGGAGATCTGAGTGAAGAGCAAGGTGAACGATTTCACCAAGATATTAAGGAGATGGAAAAAAGATATCAGGAAAGATGGAGCGTCTCAATGATGGCAGACTACTGTTGGACGCTTCAGAGAGACCTTCCAGAAGCTTCCTACAAGCGAAAATGTACCAAAAGGAGTCTCACTGGGAAAAAGAAATGTGTTTAGTGCTTACTAATGAATGTATTTTAGATAAAAAAAATAAGTTTTGTTACGCAATTATAAATTTTAAAAAAATTTTTTAGTCTTTTATCTTTTATTTTAAGATGATAACTTGTTTAACATAGATACCTACATTGTCAGAAAACGTGACGTTCTATGACAAAATGAAAGTCATTTTCGGATTCAGTACACCCAAAAACATAAGAATTACGCAAAAAAAACCAAAACGGCTCTCAATTTTTTTTTTTTTTTGCAAACTTGTGTTATTTTATCGGAGCGAGATCGGACCTGTCATGGCTCGTCACGGTAGTATGAATATGTTTTCGATCCCGCTCCATCCCGTCCCCGCTCGGTTGTGTATTAGACAACAAGGTAAGGTAAAAAATTAATAAAAATTAAAACACGTTAATAAATAATGGCGAGTGAAAAATTGTAGAAGATCATTTCAAACGTCCCAGAATCCATTCTAAAATACGTTATAAACTTTTCTTCGTCGTCAATTAGATGACGGTACAGTGTTTAATCTTCACCTTCACTTTTTCGAGCCTTTAACCCTGCGGGCGGGGCGCCTAGCCTCTGAGACCCGACGCTCCGACAATCAGTCGGCAATTTTCGTAACATCGTTGCAACCGCTTAGCGGTTCGTCTACCTGTTCATTTTTGGTCTCAATACCCGCATAACAATTGGTGGTTGTGTACGTATTTTAGTTTTTAAATTATTTTGATTTTGGTCTGTGAGACCCGGCGCCCCGGTTTGCGCTTTTCTTTTTACATTCGGCTGGTTTTACTTTTCAACGGTAAGTTAGCATAAATAAAATTTATTTTGCATTATTTTATGCATATTAATTATTTATTAATTACTATTTTATAAAAAATAGTATTATAGCTTTTGTTTAGCAGCGATGTCTACTTATTATGAGAAAGAGCAGGAGAAACTCCGCCAATTATGGGAAGAAGCTGATTCAGATGAAGAGCCGGATGACGAAGAAGAGGAGTTAGCTTTAGAAGAAAATATAGTAGGAACCCGAAGTACTGATAGTGAATCAGAACAAGAGTGCGATGATAGCAGTGATGACAATGTACCTCTTGCAAAATTACCAAGAATTCCAGCTTTCATCGGTAAAAACGGAACCACGCGATGGCAAAAACATTGTCCAAACAAAACCGTAAGAACGAGAAAAGAAAATATTATTGTTCGGCTACCAGGCGTCAGGAACTGTGGGAAAAACGCCAAAAGAGCCATGGAGTGTTGGTCATTATTTTTCACAGATGAAATGCTTAACATTATAGTGGAAAACACAAATCTCTACATTTCTGGATTGGCTCAAAATTATGCAAGAGAGAGAGAAGAGGGAAACCCACGGACATTTGTGAAATAAAAGCTTTTCTTGGATTATTATATTTGGCGGGGACCCTCAAAAGTGGACGACTTAATACAAAAGAGCTATGGCAAAGAAACGAACTCGGGATTGAAAGATTTTGGTTGGTAATGTCTCACGATCGATTTCATTTTCTTCTTCGATGCCTTCGTTTTGATGACTTGACGACAAGAGAAGCAAGGAAACAATTTGACAAGCTAGCTCCAATCAGAAGCCTATTTGACCTTTTTGTTGAAAACTGTAAAAACACATATACTATTGGAGCAAACACAACAATTGATGAAAAGCTTGAGGCATTTAGGGGGCGATGTGATTTCAAAGAGTATATTCCAAGTAAACCTAACAGATACGGTATAAAAATATTTGCTTTAGTTGATTCCTCTACATCTTATGCTTCAAATCTGGAGGTTTACGTCGGAAAGCAGCCTGAAGGTATATATGAACGCCCTAACGATCCACAAAGTATAGTTTTGAGACTAATAGAACCTATATCTGGGACTAATCGTAATCTTACGTGTGATAATTGGTTTTACCAGTGTTGAATTGGTAAAAAAATTACTTGTGGAGCATAAAACCACGTACGTGGGTACAATAAAAAAAAATAAAAGGGAATTGCCTCTAGAATTCTCCAACACAAGAGCTCGCCCTGAATTTTCTTCAATATTTGGCTTTCAAAAAGTTATGACTATTGTGTCATATATTCCAAAGAAATATAGAAATGTTAATCTTATATCCAGTTTACATCACGATGATAGGATTGATCCCTCTACGGCAGAAAAATGCAAACCCGATATAATTACTTATTACAATCATACCAAAGGAGGTGTAGATAATCTCGACAAATTGTCTGCTACCTATAACGTAGCAAGGAATACAAGAAGGTGGCCGATGGTTTTTTTTTTTTCAATTATGAATATGGGTGGTGTAAATTCCCAAATTATTTTTGCTTGCAATAATAAAACTTATAAGATTGAAAGACGATTATATCTAAGAGATGTTGGACTATCCTTGACAAAAGAACACTTGGAGCGACGTTCTTATGAAACAAATGTTCCAAGGTCGGTAAGGGAAAGAAGACAAGAAGTTGCTGGAACACAAGAACCAATAGAAATGAAGAAGTCCAACCAGGTAACAGAAAAAGATGTTTTTTTTTGTAAAAAAGATTCAAAAACCAAATATTTTTGCAAAAAATGTGGAAAATTTGTATGTCTTACTCATATCCATGCATGGTGTTCTGAGTGCTCAGAAATTGCAATGAATCAATAAAATCTGTTGATTTATGATATTTTTACAATGTTTTACTAAAAATTTTTTTTTTCATCTTCAAGTTATTTTGTTTGTAGTTTTTAGGAAATGTTTAATTTTTTTGACAACAAATATTTAAAAATTAGATTTTTGACTGTGTATACTTAAACCAGTTTTATAATATAAGGTTTTGTATTTAAAAATGTGTATTTTTTTTTCAATAAAATATTAATTTATCACTTTTTTTTTTTAACAAGGTTTTTTATTGATGGGTTTGCGAGACTCGGCGCCCTGGTTGGAGATTTAGTCGGCGGCGCCCGGCCCGCAGGGTTAAACTTGGACGTACCCATATTCTTCTTCTCGGTTTCCTCCGTGTTTCGATGATTTTTGAATCATCGTCTAAAAGAATAGCTATAATTGTTAATTCTTCAATTGAAAAGTTAAATGACATTATATATGCACTTTTCTTAACTACTCCGATCTAACTTGAATTGTTGACGAAGACAAACTGAACCGAGATCTATATCGGCACAGCAATGTGGATATGAGAAAATTTTATCGAACTGAGAGCGAAGCGAGAGCGTATCGAGAGCGGCCTCATAATATGAATCAATCCTGCTAGTGCCCCACCTCTTGTGATTCTGACCGTCTATTCTTCTATCATTCCATCTACATATTTGCTCCATTCTATCTTTCTATTTAAGGTATTTCTTACGAGTAATTGTTAAAAGTAATTTTGCTTGAAATTTTGATAAATTATAGATTTTAGCATAATGCATTCACTGCTTAAATATAAAGATGGTTTACCACGCCGCACAATGGGGCGAATGCGTTATTTTTCGGTCATTTGCTTATAACTTCCACATTTGTTATTGGATTTTTTTTTTTTTTTTTTTTTTTTTTTTTTATAGGTCTAGCACACGTGCTGCAGGGAAGTCCCTAAAGCGCTCCAAGAGCGGCACGAGTGCGGAAAAAGCGATTCACGTTGTTCTTGAATCGCTGTAAATTGTACTCGGTGGGAAACACAGCGCTGGGCAAATTATTCCAAAGGGATGACGTTCTCCATATAAAAGATTGCTTGAAAAGCGTTGTACGCGGAGTAACAAGCTGAACCTCATACGGATGCGAAGCACCAGCGCGACGTGTATTTCTAACATGCACCGCTTTGGGAGGAATTAAGCGGGCTACATCCTTCGAACACTTTCCATGAAAATACTTGTAGAACAGACTCAAGTCGCCAACCGTTCTTCGACGTTCCAGCGAATCAAGGCCGCCGGTCAATTCCGGGTCCCCAATCAGACGGACCGCTCTTCTCTGAACAGAATCCAACAAATGCAGTGTATGTTTGGGAGCGGAGCCCCAAACGTGGGAGCAGTATTCCATAGTTGGTCGAAATTGGGCTTTGTAAAGAATTAACAGTTGTTGTGGGGTGTAAAGCTTTCTGGTTCTAAATAATATTCCCAACTTTTGAGAAGCTCTCCTTGCTATGCCTGCAACATGTTCATGCCAAGACATATTTGCTCCTGCTGACTTCAAACTTAATACACATAATGTACGATTAATATATGTTCAGTATATGAAATAAAAATCATACTATATACTGTTATCGCGTGCGCGATAAAGCGTAAAGATGATTATTTCAAAATACTAGACAACAAATTGAAAAATTTTTCGATTACATGAGCGTGAATAGTCATTTTCAATGTATTTTTGCCTGCTGAACACGAATCCGTTGTCCAAATTTGGCTACCGCGCCCGTAATTTTGAGAAAAATGACGGAAATTTGCAAAAAAAAACGACGGTTTCAAGGATTTTCATGACATAACACAGGCACAAATATTTTTCTCATAAATTTCGTTAATCCTACGCGTAAGTATCAACATTTAGCTTTAAAATACCTTTTGCCGATGCATCGTTTATAATCTGCTGAATAGTTTTGATTCTGTGAATAATTACGAGCCTGGTTTGAAAAGTCCGTGCAAAAATAAAAACTACTTATGTGTTTGCGGTAAACCTTTTTTATTTTTCGACATAGTTTCCTTTTAGGCTTATACACTTCGTCCAACGATGTTCTAGTTTGTTGATCCCTTCCGAATAATAGGATTAGTCCAAGTCTGCAAAATATCCAGTAATGACTGCAATCACCTCCTCGTTTGAATAAAATCTTTGTCCCGCCAGCCATTTCTTCAAATTGGGGAACAAATAGTAGTCCGAGGGAGCCAAGTCTGGAGAATAGGGGGGATGTGAAACGAGTTGGAATCCTATTTCCATTAATTTTGCGACCACAACTGCTGAGGTGTGTGCTGGTGCGTTGTCGTGATGGAAAAGGACTTTCTTGTGGGCCAATCGCGGGCGTTTTTTCTTGCAGCTCGATTTTCAAACGGTCCAATAACGATGAATAATATTCACCTGTAATAGTTTTACCCTTTTCCAGATAGTTGATGAGGATTATCCCTTGCGAATCCCAAAAGACAGTCGCCATAACCTTTCCGGCCGAAGGAACGGTCTTCGCCTTTTTTGGTGCAGATTCCCCCTTGGTAACCCATTGTTTAGATTGTTGTTTGGTCTCCGGAGTATAGTAATGTATCCATGTTTCATCCACAGTGACGAAACGACGCTTAAAGTCCTCCGGATTCTTCTGGAACAGCTGCAAACCATCCTTGCAACACTTCACACGATTCCGTTTTTGGTCAAGCGTGAGCAATCGCGGCATCCATTTTGCGGATAGCTTTCTCATGTCCAAATGTTTATGCAAAATATTATGTACCCGTTCAGTCGAGATGCCCACAGCACTAGCAATCTCACGCACCTTAACTCTTCTGTCATCCATCACCATATCATGGATTTGATCAATGATTTCTGGAGTCGTAACCTTCACAGGCCGTCCAGAACGTTCAGCGTCACTTGTGCCCATATGGCCAGTCCGAAAATTTTGAAACCACTTATAAACTGTTCTAATCGAAGGTGCAGAGTCACCATAATGTTTATCAAGCTTCTCTTTAGTCTCCTGAGGCGTTTTGCCTTTCATAAAGTAATGTTTAATCACCACACGAAATTCTTTTTCGTTCATTTCTTGAAAATCACTCGACTTCCTTGATTCACACGGATGCCAAACACAAAGAAATAGACCAATATGGCTGAAACTTGGTGTGCGTTCATTCAAGAGATGCTACTAACTAAACATGACCTCGATACGCGCCGATGGTGCCATCTCTCGGACTTTGCACGGACTTTTCAAACCAGCCTCGTATCTTTACATGAATTATCTTTACGCTTTATCGTTCTCGTGATAATAAATTGTATGATTTTGATTTCATATATCTGAAAATATATAAATGACATTGACAAATGTCGAAGTTATGAGCAAATGACCGAAAAATGTCGCATTTGTCTCACTATGGCGCTCGATGTAAGCAAACACTCGCATTGAGATCGAAATTTCAAAGTAGTCAAGCCGCGTTGCCGAAAAGAGGCAACAAGAGTTTAATTGCCCTTTTTTTAGAAGTGTATAATTCATAAGAAATGAGGAGTATATCGTCATTTTTTTTTTCATTTCATTGGAATATTGCCCGAGAGAATGGCTGAGTGGAGAACGTTAGATCAAGTCGGGGGAACTTTAATGTCCATTTTTTTTTTACCAAAGGGGGACGAAGGGGGATAAAAATAGGATATCTCCGGAAACTAGAGACTTTGCCCTATCAGATGGTGAAAGCGCCATCTCATTCCACCTCATTAAAAAAACTTTATACATCTTTGAATATTGAAGTAAGAATAATTTTTTGTGTCGAATATGTCAAATGTTTATTAATATATTGTAGCACTCTAATGACGTTACACTAAGAGTAATTTGTTGTTTGAAACTTAGTAAACAAGTTCTAGTAAGCGTTTAACTCATATTCGTAGTTATGTTGTCCACAGAGAATTTAGAATGTGATCTCCTGAATTACAGAAATTCCAACTTTGACGAAAATGTCACACTTCAATGTATAAATTTTAAGGAAGGCAGAAGGAATAAATTAGTTGTAAACATATTTCTATATGGTTTATGATATATATTAAAGGAAAAAATCGTCAATATTCGAAAAATAGATCTTTAATTTTTTCATCCAATATTCGATTTTTTACGCCGTCGTCCCAATGTGCACCGTATTGTAAAAGTTTCAGATATTTAACAGGTAAAAGACAGGAATCCATACTTTTCCTTCGATCAAAAGTATGCGTTTTTTACAATTTTTTGTGGTCGTATGTGCATTAAAAAGTAAAAAAGTCACAAAAAATTATATATACATAAAATAATTACTTTGCTTTCGTTTGTTAAAATATGAAGGCAGTTTACTACCTAGTTGTTGCAAAAATATTATATGAATATTACTTTTTATTGAACTTTATGAAGTGTATTTTCGCTGTGGCAACGTAGCTTGAAGAAGCCTACTCGCACGGACGGGGGCGTTCTTTCAAATTTTGAATCATATATAGTCCGTGAGCTCATAACCAAGATTTTGGACTTATCGAAGAGCGGCAGATAAATATATCACTTGACGAACTGAACCAAAATATACAACTTATAAATCCAAATTCCGGTTCCTGATGTAGTTATGGTGATGAGGGTATGTGAACTCATCGCAGAGTGGCAGTTTTATATGTTGTGAGGATACAAATTTTTATATGATAAAAACCATAGCATTATGGCCGAAAAGACCGAAAACGTCGAAATTTTATATTAAATTAAAATGGAAACACTGTTATTCAGAAACGAAGATAGCTATCAAATTCTCTGAACTGTGCGTGTTAAAGAATGCTCTTTTTTATTATCCTATCAAGACGGGATATCGATATCTGGTAAGGAAAAATTTTTATATGATAAAAACCATAGCATTATGGCCGAAAAGACGGAAAACGTCGAAATTTTATATTAAATAAAAATTGAAACACTGTTATTCTGAAACGAAGATAGCTATCAAATTCTCTGAACTGTGCGTGGTAAAGAATGCCCTTTTTTATAATCCTATCAAGACGGGATGTCGATATCTGCTAAGGAAAAATTTTTATAAGCCTAGCCTTAATATCTGCCACGGAGACCGGTTTCTGTGGGAGTAAGCACCTTTTTTCTTGAAAAAAGAGGCTAAAAGAATGAACTCATCCGCTGAGTGGCAGATATTCGAGATATAGTTAGTTTGGAACCCAAAAAGAAGTGAAAAAATATTATCTGCCATAGATCCTGTTTCTTTGAATTTCTATGAATTTTTGAACCTGCCGAGTTTTTTGACCCACCTGAACTCACTCGAGAGCCGCAGATAGTTGAAGAAGTGTTCGAATACTGTAATACGAGGTAAAATCCCGAATATGTGCCATGAAGTCCAGTCCCTGCTTTTATCAGTATTTTTAATGCAAAGCTTAAGTTATAAACAAATTGATTTTTCCTATTCGCATTATTACCTAGCTGTGATGCATGAGTTCATATGTTTTTTGACACGTTAAAATCGAATTTCTAATCAATTTTTGCTAAAAATTTACTAATTTTTTTTCTATAATAACTGAATATAATATTATTGAAGTCGCTAAATTTAAATTCTTTGTTCATTTTTTTCAAAAACTCAATCATTTTATTATTACTGACACTTTATTAGAATTATATTAATTTTTCTTTCGGAATTTAACACAAATATTTTTATCTAATTGCATATAAATAAACCGATTAGCTCTTAATTTTAATAAATTGGAAAAATAGATTAGAAATTCAGGCAGCAGGTGAAAATTCTTCTAAAAAAACTTAGGTGGAGCTCGTAAAAAGCTTAGATTTTGCTGTTACGGAGATAAATTCTATGAAATTCTTTTTATTAGCCTAATTATTAACAATTAAGGACACCCAAATATGCAAAGCGCATATATTGCATATTTTGCATATTATATGCATTTTTCTAAATATTTGCATAAATGCTTTAAAAATAGCATATATGTGCATATTTGAAGGAATTTATAATAATGTAGGTCTTTGGCGTTTTCATTCATTTTTCGGAATAAGGGTCAATGTTTAGGCCGCCGCCGCCGCGCCGGTGGTTTTCCTCAAATAAATTTTATTATTTTATGGTCAGTAAAAACCAGTCAGTAAACCCCAGACGGCCATCAGAGCACACTTGTATTATTAATTTATTAGATTTCATTTTTAGTTGTGCTTTTAAAGTGGTTACGTCGATTTGTGCTTTTTATCTTGTGAGTCGTATTTTACTACAGTGAAATGCCCAAAGCCAGTAGTGTGTCAATATGGATTAAACCATACAAAGAACTAAGAATAGATATGGGAAAAATCTACTGTTCTGCATGTGTTAAAATTGTAAGTATAATTTTTGAATACCTATTGAATATACAGGGTATTTCATTTTCGTTTAATATTTAAACATAATGAAATTTTTGCCAGGATTTTGCCGTTGATGCTATTTTCAATGTTAGTTAAGTTATTTTTGTTCCATTTAACGAACAAAATTTCTATTTAACGAAACCACGAAATAGAAATACATACGTAAACGTATGTATTTCTAGGTAATCTAATAAAAAAGGTACAAACCGGATTTTTAATTTTTGCCTGCCCTAAGCACCTCGTTTTCTATTTAACGAAATTTCTATTTAACGAATTTTTTCCTTGTGATTTTAATTAAATTTTCTTTTTTTTATTGCAGATACCCTGCGATAAAAAATTTCAAATAGAGCAACACGTGAAAACTGCTTGCCATATTGCCGAATTGAGTAAGACGAAACCTGGAGATAGGCCACAACACACATTAATTCAATGTTTCCAAACCAACGAACGTACAAAAATAAAGAGCTAAACGAACAAGACATCTTTAACCGAGATCTATGCAATGCAACGATGACATCAAACATTCCGTTATCGAAGGTACGTAATCAAAACTTTACTTCCTTCCTCCAGAAGTATTGCAAATTTAATATCCCAGGTGAAACAACAATACGGAGAAACGACGTAAGCTCCTTGTATTCACAGGTAATTGAGGAAATTAAAGGTAAAATTCGCAACGAACATTTTTACATATATATTTATGAAACCACCGATTCAAGAGGTCGGTATATTGCGCATTTATTGATTGGAGCTCTTCGCGACGATATTTTGCCAAAATCTTATCTGATTGCTTCCAAACAGTTAGAAAAAACAAATGCATTGACAGTGGCCAGATTTGTTCAAGAGGAACTATCGAAGTTTTTTCTTTCTACGCCTGTTCCAGGAGATAACTTTTTGCTTATTTTGTCAGATGCAGCACCGTACATGATAAAGGCCGGACAAAATTTGAAAATTTTTTATCCAAACTTAATACATGTAACATGTCTCGCTCATGCTTTAAATAGGGTTGCTGAGGAAATTAGGAATCATTTTCCGCTTGTGAATAGCTTAATTTCTAACATGAAGAAAATCTTCCTTAAAGCGCCTTTAAGGATTCAGTTCTACAAAGAAAAACTACCAAACACTCCTCTTCCACCTCAGCCTGTTATTAAAAGATGGGGCACTTGGTTGGAAGCAACATATTTTTATTGCGGCAACTTCTGTCAACTAGATGGTCTAATTGCAGAATTATCAGACGAATCTTCCCAATGCCTTACAGAACTTAAACGATTATTCAAAAACAAGGAGATAAAACAACAACTTTCTTTTCTTAAAACAAATTATAGCTTTGTTTCTAAAACCATAACTCAAATGGAGAAATCTAATTTGCCATTAACCCGAAGTGTTCAACTAATAAAACAATGTGAGGTCGCTTTTGAAAATGTCGCAGGTAAAACTGGGAGCAAAATTTTTCAAAAATTTCGGAATGTTATGGAAAAAAATAGTGGGTTTCAATTTGTCAGCCAAGTAGCTAATTTTTTAAAGGGGGATTTTACTGATTCCATTGATTTAGATCTTATACTATTAAATAATTTTAAAAACGCCCCTATTACATCAGTCGATGTGGAAAGGAGTTTCTCAATTTATACATTTTTATAAAGGGTGATTCATTTAGAGGTACTTTTTTTAAATAAAAAAAATGAATAAAAACAATTTTATTTTATAATCTTTATTATCATATAAAAGAACCATTCTTTACAATTATTTCTTAAAGATAATTTCTTTCAAATGTTGTCCGCGACTACGGTTAACAACGTCCATTCTGAAGTTCCAATTTTCAATGACGCGTGTGAGTATTTCGAGTGGTATTTGGCCAATGACTCGAGTAATATTGGCCTCCAATGCTTCAATTGTAGCTGGTTTATCCATGTAGACTTTGGACTTTACATAGCCCCAAAGGAGAAAGTCAAGAGGTGTGATGTCACATGATCTAGCCGGCCAATTCACTGGTCCAAAGCGTGAAATGATCTGTTCGCCGAATTACTCTCGCAGTAAAGCCATGGTTTCACGGGCTGTATGGCAAGTGGCGCCATCTTGTTGGAACCAAATTTCGTCGGGCTTCAATTTCTGGCATTAAATAGTCTGTTATCATGGCGCGATAACTGTCACCATTCACAGTAACATTCCGGCCGGCCTCTGTTTTGAAGAAATATGGACCGATTATTCCACCGGCTCATAAACCACACCAAACAGTTGTTTTTTCTGGATTTAATGGCAGCTCTTGAACCTCTTCAGGCTGTTCATCACCCCAAATACGGGCATTTTGTTTATTCACGAACCCATTAAGCCAAAAATGGGCCTCATCGGTGAACAAAATTTTTCTCGAAAACAGTGGATCTTCTGCAAGCTTCTCAAGAGCCCAACGACTAAAACGGAAACGATTCGGAAGGTCGGTCGGCTTTAATTGTTGCACTAGTTGAATTTTGTATGCTTTTTTAAAGAAAGATCCTGACGTAAAATACGCCAAGTTGTTGAATATGACAGGCCAAGCTGTTGAGAACGGCGACGAATCGACACTTCACGGTCTTCGCGTACACTCTCTGCTACCGCCCCTATATTTTCTTCACTACGTGCTGGATGTGGTCTATTCGGTCGAGCATTATCCAATAATGAAAATTGGGTCTCAAACTTATTGATGGTAGAGCGAATTGTGCGTTCGGTAGACCGATTATGTGGACCATAAGTTGCTCTAAGCGCCCGATACACATTCCTCGTAGAACGCCCATTTTCGTAATAAAGTTGAACAATTTGTAGACGCTGTGCCGGGCTAAGTCTTTCCATTATGAATTGTCAAACACTACTGAACAGGAATGCCACTTCAGTTGACACGACGCATGCACAATCTGCAATTAAATCCCCATCACAAAAAGTACCTCTAAATGAATCACCCTTTACAACGATAGAAGACAAAACTTTTAATGGAGAATTTTGAGAAACATTTAGTAGTTTATTGTTTTTATAACTAACGGCGACCCTGTCTTTTGCAATATTTGCATATTTCCGCTTATTTAGTTGCATCGCCCTGTATGTATCAAATTTAAAATGTATGTTTTATTATGCTGTTTACTACGTATATAAATTTTTTTATAATATGTTACCTACATTATTATTATTATTATTATATGTTCATCTTTAAGTAAAGTAATAAAATACATTATTATTTATATTTATTTTTACTTTGTATAATATATTATATTTAGATTTAGTTCATTCGCCCTGTATGTTGAAAATTTAAAATGGGTTTTTTATTGCTACATTTGTATAGTACTCGTATCATGTAATGTAAAACAATAAATTTACGTTTTTCAAGTCTATTTTGATTTTTTTTACTGCATATTTACAACATGTATGTGCATATTTTGAGAAAATTATTTGCATATTTATGCACATATTTTAAAGTTTTTCACTTCCTTATTTGGGTTACCTTATTCATAATAAATTGTTTATAACAATAAAAAGGTTAAGTTTTTGCAAAAATAGATTTTGAATTAGTATTCAACGGATGGAAATATGTTTACAAAATTTGGATGGAGCGCTTAATAAACTTAGATTTTGCTAGTATAAAAATAAATTATATCAAATTCCTTTTTTTAGATAATTGCTTAAAAAATTGTTAATAATAAATAATAGGTCATTTTTAGTGTTCCGTACGGAACACTTATAAGATCACTTCGGTGTCTGTCTGTCTGTCACACCCGATTTTCTCCGAAACTATTTGACATAGAAAGGTGAAATTTGGTAATAATATAGGAATTGATGGCCTCATCAGAGCCATGTACTTTTGAGAATTAAATTTTGACTTAAGGGGTTAGTTTTGGGAGGTGAAGTCGGAAGTGAAAAAAAAAAAATTTTTTACTAGGTCATCGAGTGTGGTGTCAAAATGAAAGCTTGTGAAAACACGAGTAAAAAATATATATATAATATTATACTTGCGCGCAGTTTTCTTTGTATTATTTTTAAAAATTCGCGAAAAATCGCTGTCCCGGGCCTTATCTCGAAAAGTGCTTATCAAAAAATTTCGAAAAAATTCTGGAATATTCTCCACGGGGTGTAGATTGAACGAAAATTATCACGAGTGCATTACCTTTAATAATTTATATGGTGTATAAAAAAAACAAAAATTTCAAGGTCATCAGATTTCAGTAAAGATTGGAAACAAACTTTGTTGAAAACTCATTTGGGGTGTTTTTGTGAAGTCACTGATCATTTTATACCACCGTAACATAAATTTTGACTTAAGGGGTTCGTTTTGAGGGGTGAAATCGGAAGTGAAAAAAAATTTTTTTTACTAGGTCATCGAGTGTGGTGTCTAATGAAAGCTTGTGAAAACACGAGTAAAAAATATATATATAATGTAATACTTGCGCACACTTTTCTTCGTATTACTTTTAAAAAAATCGCTGTCCCCTACCTTATCGCGAAAAGGACTGATCAAAAAATTTTGAAAAAATTCTAGAATATTCTCCACGGGGTATAGATTGAACGAAAATTATCACCTTTAATAATTTATTTGGTATATAAAAAAACAAAATTTCAAGGTCACCAGTTTTCAGTAAAGATTGGAAACAAACTTTGTTGAAAACTCATTTGGGGTGTGTTTTTGTGGAGTCACTGATCATTTTATACCACCCTAACAAACATTTTTATTTTAAAAACAATCAACGTACGGAACACTAATTGTGCAAGTTCAACTTGCACTTGACCGGTTTTTTTTTCAGATGGAGATGGATTCGATTATTGTTGTATTGACATTAACCGAATGCGGCAAAAATTATTGTACGTTTTCTTCTTGAGATTTTTTAGATCACTCATATTGTCTATCAAATCAAAAATTGTTCTATCCAACATAGCTATCAACAATTTTTTTCTAAATTTTCGTAATTACATATTAAAAGAGGTTTTGGGGCTTTTGAATATAAATTTTAAATAATAAATATAAACAAAAATTTAACACTTAATAATAAAAATAAAAAAAACCGGTCAAGTGCAAGTTGAACTTGCACAATTAGTGTTCCGTACGTTGATTGTTTTTAAAATCAAAATTTTTGTTAGGGTGGTATAAAATGATCAGTGACTTCACAAAACACACCCCAAATGAATTTTCAACAAAGTTTGTTTCCAATCTTTACTGAAAACTGGTGACCTTGAAATTTTGTTTTTTTTTTATATACCAAATAAATTATTAAAGGTAATGCACTCGTGATAATTTTCGTTCAATCTATACCTCGTGGAGAATATTCCAGAATTTTTTCAAAATTTTTTGATCAGTACTTTTCGAGATAAGGTAGGGGACAGCGATTTTTTAAAAGTAATACGAAGAAAAGTGTGCGCAAGTATTACATTATATATATATATATATATATATATATATATATATATATATATATATATATATATATATATATATATGTATATATATATATATATATATATATATATATATATATATATATATATATATATATATGTAGTAATGGTTTTTCGGGTATCCCGTGTTAGCTTGAAGTCCCTTGATGGACGGTTTCGCTGACGTTTCGATGGAATCTCATCCATCTTTTTCAAAGCGTTGATCACTGGTCGGTGTTTTGGCGCCAAGACACCGACCAGTGATCAACGCTTTGAAAAAGATGGATGAGATTCCATCAAAACGTCAGCGAAACCGTCCATCAAGGGACTTCAAGCTAACACGGGATACCCGAAAAACCATTACTACATTTCACACCCGTGAGAACATTCGTCAAAACATATATATATATATATATATATATATATATATATATATATATATATATATATATATATATATATATATACATATATATATATATATATATATATATATATATATATATATATATATATATATATATATGTATACATATATATATATATATATATATATATATATATATATATATATATATATATATTATATGTATATATATATATATATATATATATATATATATATATATATATATATATATATATATATATTTACTCGTGTTTTCACAAGCTTTCATTTGACACCACACTCGATGACCTAGTAAAAAAAATTTTTTTTCACTTCCGATTTCACCCCTCAAAACGAACCTCTTAAGTCAAAATTTATGTTACGGTGGTATAAAATGATCAGTGACTTCACAAAACACACTCCAAATGAGTTTTCAACAAAGTTTGTTTCCAATCTTTACTGAAATCTGATGACCTTGAAATTTTTGTTTTTTTTATATACCATATAAATTATTAAAGGTAATGCACTCGTGATAATTTTCGTTCAATCTACACCCCGTGGAGAATATTCCAGAATTTTTTCGAAATTTTTTGATAAGTACTTTTCGAGATAAGGCCCGGGACAGCGATTTTTCGCGAATTTTTAAAAATAATACAAAGAAAAGTGCTCGCAAGTATAATATTATATATATATTTTTTAATCGTGTTTTCACAAGCTTTCATTTGACACCACACTCGATGACCTAGTAAAAAAATTTTTTTTTCACTTCCGACTTCACCCCCCAAAACTAACCCCTTAAGTCAAAATTTAATTCTCAAAACTACATGGGCTCTGATGAGGCCATCAATTCCTATATTATTACCAAATTTCACCTTTCTATGTCAAATAGTTTCCGAGAAAATCGGGTGTGTGACAGACAGACAGACAGACAGACAGACAGACAGACAGACACCGAAGTGATCTTATAAGTGTTCCGTACGGAACACTAAAAATGTACTGAATTATAACATTTTATTTTTATTTAATTATATAGTATATAATATACCGTTGTTAAAAATCATATCAAAGTTATAAAAGAGCGATCGCGGGCCTTATTGATACGTCCCGGGGGCGGATGCGTCCCGCGGGCCGTATCTTTGACATCCCTGAATGTAGAGCGGAATTGCACTGAAAATTAAATAAATATATTAATTTTCTTGTAACTGTTTCAATGGTGATTTGAGCGTCTCTAGAGAGACTGGCGTACGTGTATAGTATTTGAGAAAAAAAAACAATTACAAGACGAGCGCGCACGTTTCAAAAATACTTATGAGATATTGCAGCAAAAAATTTAATTCATTTTAATAAAGAACCAGACTTTATGGCAGATAATGTTATTTTTAATATCTACAAACCTAAACGAACATATTAAAACAAATTTTATTTGCTCCTTTATGGGTTCAGGTAGGTCAATTTTTCTGCAACTTTGAACCGTTATAACTAAAGACCGGATTATATGCAACATAAAAAATCTTGAAATATGCATGCAAATATGCATGAAAAATGATTAAAATATGCATGAAAAGGGTCAAAATATATATTAAATAATAATAATAAAAGTAATTAATTTTTAGTTTTTTATTTATTTCAAAATCAGCATAAAATTAACAAGTTATCGACGATGTTTAAATTTAATTAACAATTATTTAACATTTTTTAAAATTATTTAACATTTGTATTCTTGTACACGTAAACAATAAGGTATTGTTCCAAATGTTGGGTAGTAAGATTGTGTCTTCGATCACTTAAAATATTTTTAGACGTGGAAAAAGACCGTTCCACATCCACTGAGGTAACTGGGCAGTATTTGAATTTGGGTGCTATGTTAGCACTTATTGTTTCTGGCAAAAGTTCACCCGTCCCATTAATAAAACTATCAATTTCACACAAAGGTTCAAAGCCTGGGTTATTGCACAAAATGTTTTCAAACTTTTCTTTAACTCCACGCGGGAATACTGGCAATGTGGAGTTTTTTTGACGGATTTTATTCATTAACTGAATTGATTCGGTCAACGCCAAACCTCGAGTTTCAAGTTTTTTAATACCCGCAGGTATGTGGAAAAAGTGAGTGCTAATCAAAGCTATGTTTTTTTAATATCCGAATTATTAAATGCTTCCTTCGATTGACGAACTGCCATAGCCTCTGCACTATCGAAGTCATTTACTACACTTTTGATGGCCTTCAGCTTCAATCCATGTTCCCCATCGAGTTACCACTGGTTCGGGAGGTAAAGGCACATTTGGCAGTTTTTCTTTATAGGCGTTACTGCGAGCAGGTGCCTTAAGAAACACTTTCTTTGCTGATGAAATCAGTTTATTTACATTTCCAAACGTGTATCGTACTTCTTCAGCGAGTCGATGGACTCCGTGAGCAAAGCACGTCACATGAATTATATTTGGATAAAATACTTGTAGGACTTTGGCTGCCTTGATCATATAGGGAGCAGCATCTGAGAGAAATATAAACACTCTTTCATCTGCAGAAGATTCAGGAAATATTTTTTTAATACCCTCATTCACAAATCTGGCGATCGTAGAATGATTTGCCTTGTCAAATTCTTTGCAGGTCACCAAATAGGAAGAAGAAGGTTCTAATCTTAATGCACCCACAATTAAATTCGCAATATAGCGACCACAACTGTCGGTAGTTTCATCAGCTGAAATCCAAATAATGTCATCCTTCAGTTCATTACGTATTTCTTCCAGAACATGTTGGTAAATTGTTGGTATGTAATTTTTACGCAGTGTTGATTCGTCTGGTATTTTTTGATTCAAGCAATATTTTCACAGAAATCTTTGAATGTAGGATTTGTAAGTTTGTGGAGAAGAATATTACTTGCAAGCAATGCTTCACATAAATCCATGCTAAAGTGGTTTTTTTTATTTGCCTATAGAAGTGGAATCACTGCTACTTGCTGCTGTTATAAGTTGTTGTCGTGGGCCTTTTTTTTGCAATCCTGCGATATGAAGACTTATCTTGACATGCTGGTCAATTTGAAACTTTTTTGTGCACGAAATATTTTTCTCGAAAACTCGACAATATAAAACATTTCCGTCATATGTAAATGTTCCAGGTTAATCAGCTACCCACGAAGAGACACATTTTTTGCGGGTGGCATGGTACACGTTAAACTTTCACACAACACGTTAAAAATTGCAAAAAGACTACACTGATGCAAGCGCGTTAACAATAAAGTTAAAACTGATATCTTATTTTAAAATAAAAATTCGTCTTCGAGAAAATTGTTTATTTGATCCACGCTCAAACAAATATTCTTAGAAACTAACTACTTATCACTTAATATCCCGACCAAGAAACAAAGGAATAAAATACCGTCGTAGTTTTGGGTATTCCCTTGGCACTATAACCTAATCTATGTTTAGACTATTGCAGGTAATGTCCCGGCGATAAGATCGGTTCCAGACGGCGACATTAACAATACCCTGAGCAATTTAATTCCCTAGTAATACCGAGAAATATTGTAAATATAGGGAAAATATGCATCATTACAAGATTTTGGGTAAAATATGCAATAATCGGTGAGAATGATCTAAATATGCAAATGCATATGAAAATATGCAAAAGCATATAATCCGGTCTCTAGTTATAACTTTTTCTTGCAACTTTAAAGCGCGTTTCCAGGAACAGGAACCAGACTTGAGGCTTTAAACTACCTGGAGGCATAATTAACAAAGTGATACTATTATCTACCACTCTTCGATGAGGTCGCATTTTGGTCGTGAGCTCCCGGACTAATATATCGTACTGATCAGACTTTCCTTTAAAAGATACTAGAATAAATGCGTGCCTGGAACGCGCATTTTTTAGTATTCCGTACAGAACACTTATAAGATCACTTCGGTGTCTGTCCGGCTGTCTGTCCATCTGTCTGTCCGTCTGTCACACCCGATTTTCTCCGAAACTATTTGTCATAGAAAGTTGAAATTTGGTAGTAATATAGGAATTAATGGCCTCATCAGAGCCATGTAGTTTTGAAAGTTAAATTTTGACTTAAGGGGTTAGTTTTGGGGGGTGAAATCGGAAGTGAAAAAAAATTTTTTTTACTAGGTAATCGAGTGTGGTGTCAAATGAAAGCTTGTGAAAAACACGAGTAAAAAATATATATATATATAATGTAATACTTGCGCGCACTTTTCTTTGTATTATTTTTAAAAAAAATCGCGAAAAATCGCTGTCACACCGCCTTATCTCGGAAAGTACTTATCAAAAAATTTTGAAAAAATTCTGGAATATTCCCCACGGGGTGTAGATTGAACGAAAATTATCACGAGTGCATTACCTGTAATAATTTATCTGGTATATAAAAAAAAAACAGATATTTCAAGGTCATCAATTTTCAGTAAAGATTGGAAATAAACTTTGTTGAAAACTTATTTGGGGTGTGTTTTGTGAAGTCACTGATCATTTTATATCACCGTAATATAAATTTTGACTTAAGGGATTCGTTTTGAGGGGTGAAATCGAAAGTGAAAAAAAAATTTTTTTTACTAGGTCATCGAGTGTGGTGTCAAATGAAAGCTTGTGAAAACACGAGTAAAAAAAAATATATATAATGTAATACTTGCGCACACTTTTCTTGGTATTACTTTTAAAAAATCGTGAAAAATCGCTGTCCCCTACCTTATCTCGAAAAGTACTGATCAAAAAATTTTGAAAAAATCCTGGAATATTCTCCACGGGGTACAGATTGAACGAAAATTATCGTTACCTTTAATAATTTATCTGGTATAAAAAAAAACCAAAATTTCAAGGTCACCAGTTTTCAGTAAAGATTGGAAACAAACTTTGTTGAAAACTCATTTGGGGTGTGTTTTGTGAAGTCACTGATCATTTTATATCATCCTAACAAAATTTTTCATTTTAAAAACAATCAACGTACGGAACACTAATTGTGCAAGTTCAACTTGCACTTGACCGGTTTTTTTTTAGTTATAAATACTTAATATTTGATATATTTTTAATAAACAATCCAAAGTGTCGTTTTAATTAAACATAATTTTTATTGTATATTTTGTAAATGTGTCAAGGTGATTATAAATAAGACGTGATTGCGTGCGGCATGAAGCAAGCGATAAAGTACTTTACCAAATTTATTACACCTTGAAAACCAAATTATTTCGCGTCTTTCTCTAACATAATGCTCTCTCTGTCTTCTGGCAAGAAATACCTTAACACCTATTCATTTTTATTATCTATTTTATATGTTTATCTAATGTTGGCACTTCTCTTTCTATCCCGTAGGATCTTCTTTTTATGGGTGCCCCAGAGTGCTCCAATTATGTGGGGCTTTGCAGTTTGTGTTGCTGGCATACCCACTAAAACTTCCTATGACCCTCTACTCCTTTTACATAAGCGCGGTTTTTTCTTAATTTAGATTTACATGTGTTTAACTTAGGGGTAGTTCTACTAAATAGGTGTAAGTTACCTTAATCTAACTAAAAACTAAAACTAAACCTAAATTCCCAGATATTTCGGGAGTGTTGCGTGACAATAGTATAGTGTGATGTTTACATGTTTATTTGTTTTTAGTGTTCCGTACGGAACACTTATAAGATCACTTCGGTGTTTGTCCGTCTGTCTGTCCGTCTGTCTGTCTGTCAGATCCGATTTTCTCCGAAACTATTTGTCATAGAAAGTTGAAATTTGGTAATAATATAGGAATTGATGGCCTCATCAGAGCCATGTAGTTTTGAAAGTTAAATTTTGACTTAAGGGGTTAGTTTTGGGGGGTGAAATCGGAAGTAACAAAAAAAATTTTTTACTAGGTAATCGAGTGTGATGTCAAATGAAAGCTTGTGATAACACGAGTAAAAAATATATATATAATGTAATATTTGCGCGCACTTTTCTTTGTATTATTTTTAAAAAATTGCGAAAAATCGCTGTCCACCCCCCTTATCTCGAAAAGTACTTATCAAAAAATTTTGAAAAAATTCTGGAATATTCTCCACAGGGTGTAGATTGAACGAAAATTATCACGAGTGCATTACTTGTAATAATTTATCTGGTATATAAAAAAAACAGAAATTTCAAGGTCATCAATTTTCAGTAAAGACTGGAAATAAACTTTGTTGAAAACTCACTTGGGGTGTGTTTTGTGAAGTCACTGATCATTTTATACTTCCGTTACAACATTTTTTATTTTATAAGCAATCAACGTACGGAACACTAATTGCGCAAGTTCAACTTGCACTTGACCGGTTTTTTTTTCGATATGAGTCGCTCAACTACCTACGGCCTTATCCTTATGCTAAGTAAGTCCGTCTTGTTACTCGAGTCAGTCTTAATCTATTTGTAGTATGTCTGTGAGTCGTAAGTAACAATTGCCGACGTTTGCGTTGTCTCTGAAGGCGTTAGCTATCTCAGAGTTAAGGTGAGCTGTCGCTTTCTCAAGGAAGCGAAGCTGGGTATTGCGGGTAAATTCTTTTATTGCGGGCATTTCAAACTCCCTGTGCAACTGGTTGTTGCCATCAAGCCAGGCAGCTCCTGTTATGATACGGATGGCTTTATTTTGGACTGTCCGGACTTTGGTTCGATGTGCTTTAGACATCGGGCACCAGGCCTGACAGCCGTACGTAAGCCCGGTCCTAATGATAATTGACTCCAACAATTCAGGAGCGGGTACAGCCTCCCTAGGAGCTGGTTTGCCTTACGCACGGCCACTGGCACTTGGTCCTTCCATACGAGTGGGCTTCTTCGTAATTCTACACACTATTTTTCTTCTGGTTTTTGTCGTATTTTTTCTTGAGGGATTTTTCTGTTAGGATGGTGATAGAGATAAAATTATAGTCTCGTGAATTCGAGATGACGTTTCAGTTCTTATAAGTTTATTTCGCCCTCTTGCATCGTTTAAGGATACTACTGTTTTTGTCTTCTTCGTGCCTTGATTTCTAGCTTCTGTGTCAATACCACTTAAACTTATATCTTTATCTCTCATTTTACGAATTTCCTAATTATTTCATCCATTCTTATGTTGATACTAGTGGGCACAAGGTGCCTCCTATGAAAAATTCTTCTTTTCACCGGTGGTTCGTCTGAGTTTCTATGACGAAGTTTTATTTTGAAACTGCATTTTGTTGATTGGAGTTATAAGTAGCTGAGCTAGTTTTCCTTCAGCATATCTAAATTAATGTTAACAGATGTGTAAACACATTTCAATCGACTCTACGTACCATTTCTATTAGGATTGAAAATAATTTAAAAAAATAACCGTTCAAGTGCAAGTTGAACTTGCACAATTAATGTTCCATACGTTGATTGAAATGATCAAGCACACTCCAAATGAGTTTTCAACAAAGATTTTTTCCGATTTTTACTGAAAACTGATGACCTTGATTCTTTATATATATATATATATCAGATGAATTATTAAAAGTAATGCACTATTGATAATTTTCCTTCAATCTACACACGGTGAAAAATATTCCAAAATTCTTTCGAAAATTTTTGATCAGTACTTTTCGAGATAAGTTTGATAATAAATCTATCGGTTCCTTTGACTGTTGTTTCATTATCGACTTCTAGATTTTCCATATTTCCCTCCTTTGTTGTTAGATATTCCTTTTTTACAAAGTTTATTGCTATTCCTGCTTTAGTGTATTCTTCTTTCAGTTTTCTTACTAAATAACTGAGGTCTTCATCTTGCGCTATGATTACTTGGTCGTCTGCGAAACTTAGAGTATATAAGTAATCTTCTCGTATTGTGACTCCCATTCCACTACATTTTTGCTTCCATTTTTTTAACGTTCCTTCGAGGTATATTTTGAATAGTGTTGGGGATGTAGGATATCTTTGTAGTAGACCTTTTGATGTTTGGAGTCTCTTCTCTATTTTATGTCCTATTTTTATGTTCACTGTGTTGTTTTCGTAGAGAGTTTTTACTGCGTATATTAGTTCTTTGTCAATACCAATTTCCTTCATTGCGTTCCATAATCTTTGTCTTGGTATTGGGTTATAGGCCTTTCTTATGAAGGCTATATGAACTTCTCTCTCTCTCTTTGCCAGTTTTTTTTTTCAATTGTTTGTTTTATAGTGTATATGTGGTCTATACATGATTTTTCTGGCCGTAAAGCCTGCTTGGTCTTCTCCAATTTTTCCTATTATATTTTCTTCTATAATTTGTGCATTTTGTGCGGTCTGCCTTTTTAAATATAGATACTATATAGGCTTTTGACCATTCCTCTGGTATTTTTTCTCCATTTGTCGCTCTGTGGAACATGTTTCTCAGAATCGATGTATTTTATTAGATTCGTACCTAATCATTTCGTTTACCACACCTCCAGGCTCTGCAGATTTATTATTTTTGAGTATTTTTATTGCCTTCTTTACTTCTTCATAGCTTACTTCTATCTCTTTTTTTACCTTATTCTGTTCTTCTTCAGTGTTCTTTTTTTGGAATTCTTGTCTGTCTTCTGTTAGCAGTTTTTTATAATATTCTTCCCACCCGCTTTCTGGGATACACTCTATATACGTTTTTCTCTCTATTGCTGGCCCTTAATGCTTTAATTATTCTCCATGACTCTGTGCTTCTAGTTCGTCCTATATACTGTTCTCCATGTTCGCATGCTTTTTCCCATCTCTCGTTCTTTTCTTTGTTTATCATCCTTCTCGTTACTGCATTTTTCTCTTTATATCTCTGTAGATCTTCTTCTGATTTCGTATTCAGCCATTTTTTCGTATCGTCTTTTTTTCTCTTTTATACATTCTTTGGTTTTTCCACAGATTCTAATTTTATGTTTCTTATTGTTGTTGTTTTCTTTACCTAAAGCTTCTAGGGCCGCCTGTTTGATGCATTTTTTTATGTGGTCGTACATCTGTTGGAGGTTTGTCGTAGTTAAAGTCATTTAATTTTTGATCTAATCGTCGTATATAGGTCTCTTATCGTTTCGTCTTGCAGTAAGTGTATTTTGTATTTTATTTCTTTGTCTGCTTTTTCTGTTATTTCATTAATATTTTCTGTTTTCTTTATCTATTGTTCCTGTTTATTTTATTGTCTTGTACCACGGCACTTTTATATTTGCTACTAATAGTCTATGGTCTGTTCCACATTCTACCACTCTCTTTACTCTTGCATCTTTTATATTCATAGTGGTATCGTTTTTAATTATAATGTAGTCTATTATTGATTTTAAGTTTCGTGTTTCCTGCATCCAAGTATATTTGTGGTTGTCTTTGTATTTGTAGAATCCATTTGTTATTTTGAGACCGTTTAGTTCACACAGTTCTATTAGTCTCTCTCCGTTGTCGTTGGTAATGTCATCTCAGTATGGTCCTACTGTACTGTCTATTGTTTTCTTTCCTGTTCTCCCATTCAGATGTCCCATTATTATTAATTCTCTCTTTACTATTCGTGTTTCTATTTCTAATGTTTCCATGAAATTGTCTTTTTCTCTTATAGTGCTGTCTTCTGTTGAGTCGTATACTCCTAATATTACAATATCTCTTCCTAGCATTGTATAAATTTAGTAAATCGTCGGATTATTTATAAGTAATAAGAGAGAAAGAAAAGAGCCTTTTATGTCGGGCAAACGTGAGTTACCAGTAACTACTGTAAAAATCATGCAAGCCACTTGGAATTGATATTGCCAGATTTTCTTAAAATTACGCAGAAACATAAATTCTAAACTTTTTGACCCAAAGGTAAATTAAACTATTAAGTAACGATTTTGTGTGTGCATATATTAAAAAATGATTATTTATAGGGACATTATTGTAACAAATGCAGTTATAGAAAATAGTTTCAGTAACAACTCTGACCTCAAAAATAGTTTCAATAATTTAGATACATTTTAAATGACCTAGAGATTTATGTCTTATCTATTTTAGAAATTGATGACCTAGAAATTTATCTTTTACCTATTTTAGAAATTCACGTAATTGTACAAATTGTTTTTAGAAATAATTGTTTTTAAGAACTTTACAAGATACGTACACTATTTTTTAATTGGTCTTTTTTGTCAGGGTGACAATGGGACAAAACATATCTGTTGAATCATCTCTAAATGAAAAAGATTTTATCCTCACGGATCTGTTGGTAATATTTATAATCAGTGTCCTTTTGGTATGGTACTTGCAGTTTTTATGGAGAAGAAGGAAGATATATAAATCTGCTAGTCAGTTACCAGGGCCGTTTTCTTTACCGCTTATTGGAAGTGTTTTTTATTTTGGAGAGCGTACTTGTAAGTAGACTTGTATATTGTAGATCAAATACCAGGTTAGAATTTCGATGAAGTAGGTACAATTTCTGGACGATATTGTAACATAAAGTTAAAAAAACAATAGGTGAATTTTTATACTTTTATACAAAAAATTTAAGTTCTAAGAGTAAGTAGAGGGATTATGAGAGTTCCAGCATACAAATTCTCGCCTAACCTCACTTTTGCTTTGGCAGGAAAAGCAAAGCAACAGCATTAGAGATTCCTGTAACGATTCTATTAATAGAACTTGATGGCGACAACGATAGATGGCGCTTGTGATTGTGCTTTTCCCGTCAACGTAACAATTTGGTACATGTTGCAAAATTTTTCCGAATTGTTTAGCTAACTTTATAATTTTCCAATAATTTACAAAATTTTTAAAGTATTTTTCCCATTTTGCAAATTTACTAGAATTTATTAACTATTTTTCACGTTTTGAAAAATTTACCCAATTTTCAAACAATTGGTTGAATTTTCTAACATTATCTCGAATTTTTTAACAACTTTTTTAAGTTTGCAACACTTTTGGCATCCACGCACACCTTCGCACAAAAACTAACACAGATACCAAACTTGCGACATCTAGCACTCAGTTTTTCGATATTTTGGCAAAAAATGTCTAACAAAACAACCTCCAACTCATTTCACGTTAGAATTCAATTGCGTTTTTGACTTATAGCTTGTTCTTTTAAGATTTTTGGAAATATTTGTTTAAAAAACTCGATAACTGAACAGTTAATTACTTATTTAACTCAGTGAAACTGTACTCACTTTCAGGGATAGAATTTATCCTATACAATTAAAATTTGTTCACTTTTGCATTTTCTATAATAGTTTAAAGTTGATCACGTCTCACGTGCTTCACGAGATATGCTACGTGGCATTCGACGCTTCGAAACAAAATGAAAGTTATCAGACAGATGCAAGCGGAACATGCACCTGAGTAGTTGTAAATCATAGTAGACGAATTGGCGGAAGTGGTCAAATAGGTAAAAATTCCTAAATGGAACCTTTTGTTTCTTAGATTATGGCCAGCTTATTTTTATTTTTTTACAATTTAACAAATATTTAGGTAGTAAATATTTGTCTTACACTTTTCTTACTAGATTCTGCATTGCCCTAGAATGATTTATTGGCTATTAGGTAGCTAAGATGCTATAACTATTACACATTATGGAGTTAGAAAAAAACGTGAAAAAACATATTAGATCTTAATCTTCACACATCGTTGGGTGCGCGACGAAATATTTTTTGCTAAAAAGAAATTAAAAGGCACCTCACTCATGATAACTGAATTTTTAACTAAGAAAATAAGAGCAAGTAGTGAGAGCAAGTGCGGGCAAGAATTCGTGAACGCTTAGTGGTCAAATCTATGTTATGTTGTACCCTGTGAAAATGTAGTTGCCCCTAATCTTGGGCGCAATTTTGTAACATGTTTACTTGCCCTCTCTTTGAGGCGCTATTTTGTACTCTGTGTAAAAATGTGTAATTGCGCCCCACGTAGACTGCGTCAATTTGTGGGATGTCAATTTTCACTTCGCTCGCACCTTTTACAGCCCCGATTTAATTTCTGATAATGAATTGAGTGAATACTGATTTTAAAAGAACTAAAGAAATTAAACATACACTAGCTCAGTTTTTCTTGGTAGAGTAATATGGGTAAGAGATAATTGTTGTACGTCTTTTTGGAATTAGTTTCTCGTTGTTAAAAGAAATTTCGGTCGTACTAAATTTTTGGGCACCATTCATTCTATAATAGAAAGGATCTACTTTCAGCTAAAAAAATGAAAAAAATACTGAAGTGTTATGCGGTTGTTAATGAAAAGAATTTTTCTGGTACAACCCTTTTATCCTGAAAAGTAAGATAGGTATTCAGTGAGACACTAGCTTTAATCAACAAAAAAAAAGGTTTATTAATGATTTAAATTAAAAGTTCTAACTCTTGCAGTTTAGTAATTACAAAAACTCTAGCCTTAAAGGTAGTTATTACTAAATAGAGTTCTGAAATCAGATATTTTACTTTAAAGAATTTGCGACACCCGATATTAAAAGTTCGTGACGGTCACTTCACGATTTATCAGTTCAATTCGATGCTAAATCACTTATATGCGGGAAATAGGTCTACTGATGAATATTTTGGTGACTTACGGTTTTCCTACGGGCTTCTAGGTCTTAAATTGAACACTTAAAACCGCTTTCACACATTGCATCACTAGTTTATCGGTACTGCTTCATGACGAGAAGAGCCTACAACGGCTACTTCATGTTAAAAAAACAAAGCCCACTACGGCTTAATGATTTAAACTCGTACTCGACTTGGCTCTCGAAAAAAATTGTAAAAGCCTCCACTGCGGCTGGATGGACAAAGCCTGGCTGCGGCTTGATCGGAGAAAAAGCTTCTCGGCGGCTAGATGTAAAAAGCCTTCACGGCGGCCTGATGGTAAACTGCCTTCTCGGCGGCTCGATGGAAATAAACCCTCTCGGCGGCTCGATGGAAATAAGCCCTCTTGGCGGCTCGATGGAAATAAGCCTAGATCCGCGTTCTCCGGACCCTTAAATAAGCCGTGAGAACTCTGTCTCTAAAATGGCCGACTTCCGGGAAACAAACATCGGAAACAAATCGCGGCGTACTACGAATTCGATAGATTCAGTCGGAAACCCGCATTGCACACTGTACCATGAGCGGCTAGACATTCCAGTGTAATACACTGCTCGATACAAAAATGAAAAGAAGTACACTATAAAGCCAAAAATCAGTAACATTTCATACTCTTAAAATCTAGGAAAAAATGAATCTTACAATGTATAAAAATAAAAAAGTTGTAATAAAATCCGAAGAACAATGGCTAAACTTGAACTATGAAAACGTGAGTGAAAATTCTGTGTAATCACAAGGATGCATGATATGTTTATGCATTGTTTAATCACTATCCGACAAGAACTCGAATTGTAGGAACTGTAAGTTGCAATAATTTAGATTTTTTCTTTTTTTTTTTAAACACCTTTCAGTTGTAATTGTTTCACACTATCAGAATGATAAATAATATTGGAAAAAATGGGAAATATTGTTTTTAAATAGAAGTCTCAAAAGGCTTTAGAAAATAAATACTTGACAATGTTGGGTCACATATTTCCTGTAAAGACAGTTCTACGTCATTATTATCATTACAAAAAGTTCTTCTTTCTCACATTTGATCAATGTGGTTCCATGTTTGGCTGACGGGCCAAAGCCAAGTCAGCACAAACGCTATTACCATTATGTATTAAGGAATGACCTGACAATGTTACATGTTTTCAAAATCACTGACTTCTGAATGTTTCTGTGTATGTTTGTGTTGAGTCCTAATTGTACTAAATATGGTGTGGATGTTATTGGTGTAAGGCCTGTGGCTGATATAATGAGGGGGACAATGATGACTTTTTCTTGTTTCCATAGCCTTTTTATTTCCGTTGCAAGGTCTGTGTATTTGGAAATTTTTTCTGTGTATTTCGTTTGGATGTTTGTGTCGTTGGGGACAGCTATGTCAATTAGATAGGTGACTTTTCCTTTTTGCACTGAAAAGTAATATCGGGTCTATTGGCGGAGACTGTTTTATCTGTATGGATACTGATGTCCCAGTAGAGCTTGTAATCTTTATTTTCAAGTATGGATGTTGGTGTGTATTTGAAATATGGATCTGTGTTTTCTATGAGTTTGTATGTTGTGGCTAGTGCTTGGTGAACCACTTTGGCAGCTGAAGCATGCCTGGCTGTGTACTCTGTTCCGGCCAATATTTTATATCTGCTCGTTATGTGTTCGATCGTTTCTTTCTGCTGGTGGCATTTCCTACATCTATCCTCTGCAATAGTCGGATCTTTGATGATATGCTTTTGGTAGTTTCTGGTTAATATGATTTTATCCTGGATGGCAAGTACGAAGCCTTCTGTTTCAGGGAATAGCTGCCCATCCTGTAACCAGGTGTATGATTGTTTTTTATTTACGTGGTCTTGTTCTATGTGGTATGATACCAAATGAATATGTGAGTATAGGTATAGCGAACGTGTTGATGGCTTTAGTGAGATTCTTAGAGTTGAGTTTTGTTTGCAAGAGTTTCGTCAGTCTGTTTTTGAATCCGGTTCTGAGCTCTGTTTTGATGTGAGTGTGGTTGAGTTTGGTGCTTTGTTGGAAGCCTAGATATTTGTATGTTTCTTTGTCGAACATGTTATCGAGTGTTTCATTGTTGATGGTTTCTGTCTCATGGTGGCACTTCCATTGGCCTTTGTTGATGTGGAGCACTTTGCATTTACTTATACCAAATTCCATATTGACATCTAAGGTGAATTTTTCTGTGATTTTGAGGAGTTCTTTCAGGTGTGGTTGTGTGGCAGCGTAGAGTTTTATGTCGTCCATATATAGGAGGTGGTTTATTTTATGTTGATTCACTTTTTGGTGTCTGATATTGAAGCCATGCTCTGTTCTGTTTAGTATATTTGAGAGTGGATTGAGACAGAGGCAAAACCATAGAGCGCTGAGCGAGTCTCCCTGAAATATACCCCGTCTGATGTACAGCTCTTCTGTTTGGATGCGTTCGGTTTGTGTTTCTAGACGTATTTTGGTTTTCCATCTTTTCATAATTTGCGCGAGAAACTGCCCGAGGTGTTGGTTGATTTTATAGATTTCTAGGGCTTTAATTAACCAGCTGTGGGGTATGGAGTCGAATGCTTTTTTATAGTCTATTTAACCGATGTGAAGGTTTCTGTGTTCTTTTCTGGTTTGTCCCCATAATCACGCTATCTATAATCAGCTGCTCTTTGCATCCTCGACTATTTTTCCTGCATCCCTTCTGCTCTTCTGTGAGAATATTATTGTCTGTTAGGTGTTGTTCTATTTTCTTCGAAATTGTGGCTGTGATGATCTTGTATAGGGTTGAAAGACAGGTGATAGGTCGGTAGTTTGACGGGTTTTTGGTGTCTGAGCTTTTGGGTTTAACGTATGTTATTCCTTGTGTAAGGAAAGTGGGAAATGTGTGTGGTTGTAGAATGGCTTTGTTGATTTGGTGTGCGAGTGCTGGTGGTAAACTGTTTGTACCAGAAGTTTTGTATACTGTCTATTCCAGGACATTTCCAGTTGTGTGTGTGTTTGATAGTTTCTGTAATTTCTTGTGTATTTAATGTGGGATTTTCTTGTTCTTTCAGATGTTTATGTTTGTCTTTTTCGGCTTTGATCCAGGGGGTGTTATTATTGTGTAGCTTGGGTTCTGACCAGATACTTTTCCAATAATCTGTGAGTTCTTGCTTGTTTGGTGGTTCAGTCACTGCTATCTGTTTGTTGTACATAGTTTTCCGGTAGAACTGTTTTTCGCTTCTTCGGAAGAGGTTGTTGGTGTCTTTCCTCTCATTTGATTCTTTGTATCTACGGAGTCTTGCGGCATATACAGATAGTTTTTGTTTCAAGGTATCGAGGATTTCTGGCAGTGTTCTGTTGGGAGACTTAGATTTGATCTTGTTTGCCCCTTGTGTTACGTCATTATTATTTATTACAAAAAGTTCTTCTTTCTCACATTTGATCAATGTGGTTCCATGTTTGGCTGACGGGCCAAAACCAAGTCAGCACAAACGCTATTACCATTCCGTATTAAGGAATGACCTGACAATGTTACATGTTTTCAAAATCACTGACTTCTGAATGTTTCTGTGTATGTCCGTGTTGAGTCCCAATTGCACAAAATGTGGTGTGAATGTTATTGGTGTAAGGCCTGTGGCTGATATAATGAGGGGGGACAATGATGACTTTTTCCTGTCTCCATAGCCTTTTTATTTTCGTTGCAAGGTCTGTGTATTTGGAAATTTTTTCTGTGTATTTCGCTTGGATGTTTGTGTCGTTAGGGACAGCTATGTCAATCAGATAGGTGACTTTTCCTTTTTTGCACTGAAAAGTAATATCGGGTCTATTGGCGGAGACTGTTTTATCTGTATGGATACCGATATCCCAGTAGAGCTTGTAATCTTCATTTTCAAGTATGGATGTTGGCGTGTATTTGTAGTAGGGATCTGTGTTTTCTATGAGTCTGTACGTTGTGGCTAGTGCTTGGTGAACCACTTTGGCAGCTGAATCATGCCTGGCTGTGTACTCCGTTCCGGCCAATATTTTACATCCGCTCGTTATGTGTTCGATCGTTTCTTTCTGCTGGTGGCATTTCCTACATCTGTCCTCTGCAATAGTCGGGTCTTTGATGATATGCTTTTGGTAGTTTCTGGTTAATATGACTTTATCCTGGATGGCAAGTAAGAAGCCTTCAGTCTCAGGGAATAGCTGCCCATCCCGTAACCAGGTGTATGATTGTTTTTTATTTACGTGGTCTTGTTCTATGTGGTATCTGTGTTTTCCGTGGAGTGTTTTCTCTGACCACGTTTTCATCTTTTCCTGTTGTAATTGGGTGTGACTGTGTGTGTCTGCTGAGTGGTCTGCCCGGGCTAAGTCGAGAGGTGTGTAGTTTTTGTCTGCTTTCACTGTCGCTGTGTGGAGGCTGGTTTGCTTGCTGTGAAAGAATTTCCTAAGTGTTTGTATTTGTTTTGTGTGTAATGATCTGATGTCTATAATTCCTCTTCCTCCTGCCTTCCTCTCGATGGTAAGTCTTTCTTTGCATGCGTTGGGGTGTAATTTCCTGTATTTGGTGAATTGAGATCGTATAAGGATGTGAATATTTTCTATGTCTGTTTGTGACCATTTGATGATACCAAATGAATATGTGAGTATAGGTATAGCGAACGTGTTGATGGCTTTAGTGAGATTCTTAGAGTTGAGTTTTGTTTGCAAAAGTTTCGTCAGTCTGTTTTTGAATTCGGTTCTGAGCTCTGTTTTGATGTGAGTGTGGTTGAGTTTGGTGCTTTGTTGGAAGCCTAGATATTTGTATGTTTCTTTATCGAACATGTTATCGAGCGTTTCATTGTTGATGGTTTCTGTCTCATGGTGGTGCTTCCATTGGCCTTTGTTGATGTGGAGCACTTTGCATTTACTTATACCAAATTCCATATTGACATCTAAGGTGAATATTTCTGTGATTTTGAGGAGTTCTTTCAGCTGTGTTTGTGTGGCAGCGTAGAGTTTTATGTCGTCCATATATAGGAGGTGGTTTATTTTATGTTGATTCTCTTTTTGGTGTCTGATATTGAAGCCATGCTCTGTTCTGTTTAGTATATTTGAGAGTGGATTGAGACAGAGGCAAAACCATAGAGCACTGAGCGAGTCTCCCTGAAATATACCCCGTCTGATGTACAGCTCTTCTGTTTGGATCCGTTCGGTTTGTGTTTCTAGGGGTATTTTGGTTTTCCATGTTTTCATAATTTGCGCGAGAAACTGCCTGAGGTGTTGGTTGATTTTATAGATTTCTAGGGCCCTGATTAACCAGCTATGGGGTATGGAGTCGAAGGCTTTTTTATAGTCTATGTAACCGATGTGAAGGTTTCTGTGTTCTTTTCTGGTTTGTCCCATAATCACGCTATCTATAATCAGCTGCTCTTTGCATCCTCGACTATTTTTCCTGCATCCCTTCTGCTCCTCTGTGAGGATATTGTTGTCTGTTAGGTGTTGTTCTATTTTCTTCGATATTGTGGCTGTGATGATCTTGTATAGGGTTGGAAGACAGGTGATAGGTCGGTAGTTTGACGGGTTTGTGGTGTCTGAGCTTTTGGGTTTAACTTTCTTCTCTTCTTTCCTCTCCTACGGAGTCTTGCGGCATATACAGATAGTTTTTGTTTCAAGGTATCGAGGATTTCTGGCAGTGTTCTGTTGGGAGACTTAGATTTGATCTTGTTTGCCCCTTGTGTTACGTCATTATTATTATTATTATTATTATTATTTGTACTATTCTATAATTTTTTTTTACTGTTATTGGTTCGTTTACTACGAGTTTAATTTTTTTTTATTGTTCTATTATAGCACAGCCTTATACTGACAAATGAATGTACGAAACTTAGAAAATAAACTTAGTTTATGTCATTTAAATATAAATTCACTTACAGCACATATTAATGAATTTCGGGACTATATTCTGGACAATTCTTATGACCCTGTAGCGGTTACAGAAACTTTCTTAAAGCCCCATATACCAAGTAGGGCTGTTAATTTTCCCAATTACACACTCCTGAGAAATGACAGATTAAATGGTGCCAAAGGAGGTGTTGCTATTTATATTAATAATTGAATGTTTATGGGTTAAATTGAAATTAAAGAGGGAAGTATTTGTTTTTGGATGCGTATACAAGCCTCCAAATCTAAACAAACGTAATTTTATAGATAAACTTGAGTCGGTGATTATTGATATTCTGCCGCAAGTAGATAGTTTTATTTGCACGGGTGACATAAATTTAAATTTAAATTTAATAGAAGATTCTGTTACTGACTTTTATTCGAAGTATGCTTGGGAGCTGTGGATTGCTTCAAATTATCAACCAACCTACACGTGTAATGAATGGTACCTCTACTTTAATAGATCATTTAATAGTGTCTGAAAATATTGAGGTGATTGAGTCTGGAGTCTGCTGTGTAGGCATATCGGATCACGAATTAATTTTTTGTATTATGAATATAGAAACTCAAAAACCTCCTCCGATGACACACACCTATAGAAATTTTAAAAATATTAATTCAGAGGTTTTGACTGACCATCTAAAGTCTATTCCATGGAGAAACATTTACGATTTGGATAACATTGATAAAAAAGTAATTTTCTTTAATGAAAATTTATTAGCCTTAATGGACATACACGCATCACTAAAGACGATAGTTTTAAGGATGCCTCTGGATTACCGACAACATTAGATATCTTATTAGACTAAGAGATAAGGCCAAATGTAAATATAGAAGAACAAAAAAGCCAGAGGACTTTAATATCTACAGAAACTCAGAAATTTTAGGAACAGCGCAATAAGAAGGGAGAAAAAAGCATATATTCAAAGCATTATAATAGATTCAAGCCAAAAAGAAAAAAAACCGGTCAAGTGCAAGTTGAACTTGCACAATTAGTGTTCCGTACGTTGATTGTTTTTAAAATAAAAATTTTTGTTAGGGTGGTATAAAATGATCAGTGACTTCACAAAACACAGCCCAAATGAGTTTTCAACAAAGTTTGTTTCCAATCTTTACTAAAAACTGGTGACTTTGAAATTTTTTTTTTTTATATATCAAATAAATTATTAAAGGTAATGCACTCGTGATAATTTTCGTTCAATCTATATATACCCCGTGGAGAATATTCCAGAGTTTTTTCAAACTTTTTTGATCAGTACTTTTCGAGATAAGGTAGGGACAGCGATTTTTTAAAAGTATTACGAAGAAAAGTGTGGGCAAGGATTACATTATATATATATTTTTTACTCGTGTTTTCACAAGCTTTCATTTGACACCACACTCGATGACCTAGTAAAAAAAAATTTTTTCACTTCCGATTTCACCCCTCATAACAAACCCCTTAAGTCAAAATTTATGTTACGGTGGTATAAAATGATCAGTGACTTCACAAAACACACCCCAAATGAGTTTTCAACAAAGTTTGCTTCCAATCTTTACTGAAATCTGATGACCTTGAAATTTTTGTTTTTTTTATATACCATATAAATTATTAAAGGTAATGCACTCGTGATAATTTTCGTTCAATCTACACCCCGTGGAGAATATTCCAGAATTTTTTCGAAATTTTTTGATAAGTACTTTTCGAGATAAGGCCCGGGACAGCGATTTTTCGGGAATTTTTAAAAATAATACAGAGAAAAGTGCGCGCAAGTATAATATTATATATATATTTTTTACTCATGTTTTCACAAGCTTTCATTTGACACCACACTCGATGACCTAGTAAAAAAATTTTTTTCTCACTTCCGACTTCACCCCCCAAAACTAACCCCTTAAGTCAAAATTTAATTCTCAAAACTACATGCCTCTGATGAGGCCATCAATTCCTATATTATTACCAAATTTCACCTTTCTATGTCAAATAGTTTCGGAGAAAATCGGGTGTGACAGACAGACCAAATCCACCATACCGCCACTCACACGGCCAGATAATTCTATTGCAACGACACCTGTTGAGAAAGCGAACTTGTTGGCTGAACTCTTTGCTTCACATTCTACTGTCGATTTCCAAGGAAAAACACCACCTACTATTCCCATAGTGCAGTCAAGGATGCCCGATATTGTCTTCAGACAGCGTATCATAAAACGTATTTTGATGAAGCTAGACACCAAAAAGGCTTCAGGCGCTGACGGAATACCTGCCATAGTTCTCAAGAACTGTGCGAGGGAACTAACACCAGTTTTCTGTAGACTTTTCAACCTATCCTACAGAAAGGGAATATTTCCTTCCTGCTGGAAATGTGCCACAGTTCAGCCGATACCTAAAAAAGGCAAGAAGACCTTGCCAAATAACTACCGACCAATCGCACTACTCTCAATAATATCGAAAGTCATGGAAAAGGCTATCAATCAGCATCTTCTAAAATATCTTGAAGGATTCAACATTATTAGTGATCACCAATATGGCTTTCGTAAAAATAGATCAAGAGGAGATCTTCTGACTTATGTAACACATGTTTGGAACAACGCAATTGAACACTTTGGAGAATCTCGAGCGGTTGCTCTTGACATATCCAAGGCATTTGACCGTGTTTGGCACGATAGGCTGTTGGCTAAGCTACGTTCTTACGGTATGTCTGAAAAGTTCTGTTTGTGGCTCTCATGTTTCCTCAGAGAGCGTTCTTTACGAGTGGCGGTTGACGGATTTCTTTCTAACACCTTCACTATCAACGCCGGTGTGCCCCAAGGTTCCATACTGTCTCCTACTCTCTTCCTCATTTATATTAACGATCTGCTGGAAAAGACCGAGAATCCAATCTACAGCTTTGCAGATGACAGTACACTTATCTCTTCATTCACTTTGAATGCTCGGACATCGACTACTCAGACGAATATCCGCAGACAGCAGGAAGTCATTCAACTTAACAAAGACCTGGAAGAAATTCTATCTTGGGGTGACAGTAACCAAGTGGAATTTAACGCTACAAAAACCCAGGCGGCAGTTTTTTCTAAAAAAGTTAACGTTGCAGAACCCGACATAGTTATGTCGGGGCACTCCATCCCTCTAACATCGTCACTCAATCTGTTAGGCGTTAATTTGGGAGCAAATATGTCCTGGCATGAACATGTTGCAGGCATAGCAAGAAGAGCTTCTCAAAAGTTGGGAATATTGTTTCGAACCAGAAAGCTCTACACTCCACAACAATTGTTAATTCTTTACAAAGCTCAAATTCGACCAACTATGGAATACTGCTCCCATGTTTGGAGCTCCGCTCCCAAACATACACTGCATTTGTTGGATTCTATCCAGAGAAGAGCTGTTCGTCTGATTGGACACCCGGAACTGACCGACGGCCTTGATTCGCTGGAACATCGAAGAACGGTTGGCGACTTGAGCCTATTCTACAAGTACTTTAATGGAAAGTGTTCGAAAGATGTGGCCCGTTTAATTCCTCCCAGAGCGGTGCATATTAGAAGTACACGTCGCGCTAATGCTTCACATCCGTATGAGGTTCAGCTTGTTACTCCTCGTACAACGCTTTTCAAGCAGTCTTTTATATGGAGAACATCATGCCTTTGGAATGGTTTACCCAGGACTGTGTTTCCCATCGAGTACAATCTACAGCGATTCAAGAACAACGTGAATCGCTTTCTCCGCACACGTGTCGCTCCTGTAGCACTTTAGGGACTTCCCTGTAGCACGTGTGCTAGACCCATAAAAAAAAAAAAAAAAAAAAAAAAAAAAAAAAAAGAGACAGACAGACAGACACCGAAGTGATCTTATAAGTGTTCCGTACGGAACACTAAAAATGGAAAGCACTTAAAAACCTAAATATTATTAAAACTAAAAATAAAAAACTTCCTGACAATCTTTGTAATCCGAACGGAATAAATCAGTATTTTGTCAATTCAATACCTCAAATTAAAAACCCTAATCTCGATGCTAAACATTATTACAGAACTGATAATTCAAATAAGACTGCTTTAAAACTTTGTGCTGTTACTGAAACCGAGATCTCAAAAGCTTTGTGTCGAATAAGGACAAAAGCTGTGGATTCTGATAATATTCCTATTGATTTTATCATTTTTTGCTGTCCCTTTATTTTAAAATATATTTATCATATTGTAAACTTCTGTATCGAGATGTCAGTATATCCATCCGCCTGGAAAACTGCGCATGTTGTACCATTACTTAAGACTGACTGCTCAATGGCATACAGTGATTTACGCCCTGTAAGCATACTTCCAGTATTATCAAAAGTTCTTGAACATATTGTAAAATCACAACTAGTAGAATATATAGAAAAGTATGATATTTTACCTACAGTGCAGTCTGGCTTTAGGCGATCACACAGTTGTGCTACTGCACGTTTTAATGTAACCGACCATATATTTAGAGAGATCGATAGAAATAAATGTACTACTTTAATCTTGCTCGATTATTCAAAAGCATTTGACATGCTCAACCACTCACTTTTAACTCATATCTTGAAGTTTATAGGTCTGGACAAAGACGCTGTTAAATTTATTGGAGAATATCTCAAAGATCGTCATCAGAGAGTTGTTTTGAGTGGATCTTTCTCGGACCTCCAAAGGGTGACCAGAGGCGTCCCGCAAGGATCAATTTTGGGCCCTATTCTATTCTGCATTTATACCCATTTATTTCCGTCATTTCTCAAAGTGTATAACTGTCACATGTACGCTGATGATACTCAGTTGTTTTACTCTTTTCCTGAGAATACAGTGCTTTACGGTTGTCGACTGATAAATGGTGATTTGGAGGTTATACAGAGAGTTTCGGAGGAACATCATTTGAAACTTAATCCCAACAAATGTGTCGCGATGTTGTTCGGCAAACCAAGTGTTGTAAAGAGACTCACTTCACTAGTTGAAGTTAATATTTCTAATGAAAGGATACCTGTTAAAGCTGAGGCTAAAAATCTTGGCTTAATTTTGGATTCAACTTTAAGATTTAAAAAAACACGTGTCGGTTTGCATTAAGAGGGTAGTGGGTCTACTTAGGTGTCATAACTCAAGACATTTATTAAATACTCAATTAAAACTCCTGCTTTTCGATTCTATCATCTTATCTATATTTAATCACTGTGTTGTTGTTTACGGCTCCTGCTTGACTGCCGAAGATACAAAAAGAATTCAAAAAATTCAAAAATATTGTTTACGGTTTAGCTACGGTATAAAGAAACGAAATCCAGTTACTTATAAACTGAAGGAAGCTAAATGGATTGACATGAAGTCACGACGATATTTGCATTGTTGTACCTTGTATCATAAGATTATCTGCACAAAGTCACCTACGTATCTTTTTAAAAAAATTCCGTTCAAGACTGACGTTCATAATATAAATATAAGAAGCAGAAGATTACTTACGCCCCCACTTCATAAAACAGGTATATTTGAAAGGTCTTTCACTTACAATTTAGTTAAAACTTGTAACAACCTATCGGACATTCTGAAATCTAAATCAGTCAAATTTTCAAAAAGCACCTAAAGCATTTGTTATTGCAGAATAATTGAAGAATTTACTGTTCCTAAAAATGTAAGTTTTCTAATCTTAAATCATGGCTTTCTGTAACTGACATGATATTATTTTTTTCTTTTGTTTGTTATTTGGTTGTGCATCATATAATTTGGTTGTGCATTATTATTATTATTACAAAAAGTTCTTCTTTCTCACATTTGATCAATGTGGTTCCATGTTTGGCTGACTGGCCAAAACCAAGTCAGCACAAACGCTATTACCATTCCGTATTAAGGAATGACCTGACAATGTTACATGTTTTCAAAATCACTGACTTCTGAATGTTTTTGTGTATGTTTGTGTTGAGTCCCAATTGTACTAAATGTGGTGTGAATGCTATTGGTGTAAGGCCTGTGGCTGATATAATGAGGGGGACAATGATGACTTTTTCTTGTCTCCATAGTCTTTTTATTTCCGTTGCAAGGTCTGTGTATTTGGAAATTTTTTCTGTGTATTTCGTTTGGATGTTTGTGTCGTTGGGGACAGCTATGTCAATTAGATAGGTGACTTTTCCTTTTTTGCACTGAAAAGTAATATCGGGTCTATTGGCGGAGACTGTTTTATCTGTATGGATACCGATGTCCCAGTAGAGCTTGTAAACTTCATTTTCAAGTATGGATGTTGGCGTGTATTTGTAGTAGGGATCTGTGTTTTCTATCAGTTTGTATGTTGTGGCTAGTGCTTGGTGAACTACTTTGGCAGCTGAATCATGCCTGGCTGTGTACTCTGTTCTGGCCAATATTTTACATCCGCTCGTTATGTGTTCGATCGTTTTTTTTCTGCTGGTGGCATTTCCTACATCTGTCCTCTGCAATAGTCGGGTCTTTGATGATATGCTTTTGGTAGTTTCTGGTTAATATGACTTTATCCTGGATGGCAAGTAAGAAGCCTTCTGTTTCCGGGAATAGCTGCCCATCCTGCAACCAGGTGTATGATTGTTTTTTATTTACGTGGTCTTGTTCTATGTGGTATCTGTGTTTCCCGTGGAGTGTTTTTTCCGACCACGTTTTTATCTTTTCCTGTTGTAATTGGATGTGACTGTGTGTATCTGCTGGGTGGTCTACCCGGGATAAGTCGAGTGGGGTATAGTTTTTGTCTGCTTTGACTGTTGCTGTATGGAGGCTGGTTTGCTTGGTGTGAAAGAATTTCCTAAGTGCTTGTATTTGTTTTGTGTGTAATGATCTGATGTCTATAATTCCTCTTCCTCCTGCCTTCCTCTCGATGGTAAGTCTTTCTTTGCATGCATTGGGGTGTAATTTCCTGTATTTGGTGAATTGAGATCGTATAAGGATGTGAATATTTTCTATGTCTGTTTGTGACCATTTGATGATACCAAATGAATATGTGAGTATATTATTATTATTATTATTATTATTAAGATATCAGGGCATAATTAACTTAGCCTAGGTAAGGATTCTATTTTATTTTTAAAGTAATCCCCACACAGAACAGTAACTGTGTAGGTCCAACTTGCACTTAACCCATTTTTTTTAATACTGTTTTAGATATTTTGGATCAACTCAACCTTATGACCCGCTACTTTCCTGGACTATTCAAAGTATGGTTTGGGACCCAGTTATTCTATATGGTATCGGAACCAAAATATATAGAAATTTTATTGACTAGTCCACATACATTGTGTAAACATGCTTTCTACTCCTTAGCGGAACCTGTTGTTGGACATGGACTTATCACTGCTCCAGGTATGCTTATTTAAAGTTGATCCCCAGTGAAATAAGCCATTTTATTAAAATAACTTTATTATGTGGTAGTTATATCTTGTTCTAACTTATTTACCTACAAGTTAGATCACTTACATAGGAATCTGCATCGTTTTCATCCACGCAAGCGCACAGTTCATGAGCCCTATTTTTACACTGGTAGTACTGTATCCATTCTTCTCCACTTTTAGACTTAGAATATTTTGAGTTGCAATACATGCTATCAAAGTCATTTTCACCATCTTCGTCCGTGTCAGAAAGATCTTGCTTTGGTATCTTTCTTTTCTTGTTTATTTCCGTTGTTTTCTTTTTCTGTTTTGTCTTCTCGTTAGGATTAGATTTTTTGTTAATTTTATTTTCTTCTCTCTGTTTACGTTTTAGGCCTACTTCTTCCTCTAGTTCAGTTTTATAGGGGCTTCTGGTGAGAATTTTTGTGCCAGTAGTCTTTTTTTCAGGGACCTCTTCCCAACTATTTTTGGTAGAGGCATTAGGCCACGTGGAGATACTGTGAAACAACTGGAACAGGAGGATCTTTCATTAATACGCATTTTCAGGGGTGTTCTTGGTTCGGTGGTCGGAGCTTGAGATTGGATACAGGATCCAGCATAGGCTCTAGTTCATTGGAAGCAGTTGTCGCAGTAGCCTCGGTTGCCGCAGGCACCGTATCCAGCATTAGCTCCAGATTGCTGGATGCTGTTGCTGTAGTAGCTTCGATTACGGTAGGCACCAGTATAGGTTCCAGATATTTGGAGACAATTACTGCAGAAGCTTGGTCGCGGTCGTTGGAGACAGTAATAACAGCAGCTTCAGATTTACTAGATTCCAGTATAGATTCCCGATTGTCAGAGTACGTGGTACAATAGGTTCTTCGTTTTGTCCCGGTTCTTCATCAGTAGTTTGTGCAGCGATAAAATCCGCTTCGGTAAAGACGTCAAGATTGTACGGATAAATTCCACATTTTTTTAATCCATTAATGGCGTTGAGTGGCACTGCAGATTTAAGGTAAGATTCACTGTGCTTATTTGTTGGACAGTTACGACTCTACCTGGATGGTTATTCATCCATTTTTCTACTGCTTGATTGTGGTAGATATAGTTATTAGCCCAACACCATACTCTTTATTTTACGTTTCGCTAACTCAGTTAGCATCATCAAGAGCGATAATAGACTAAATCTAAGGTACCATCAAACGGGGTGACTTCGGACAGTTTTTAGACTTTTCTTCATATTTCTTCCAAACTAAAATAATACCCCGACTATATTTTTTACCAAGTATAGTTCGATTATTGTAGAATCAAAATACTAGCACAGATTTTATTTTACGCCATTGGAAATGTTTATTTTTTTATTTTAATAGTGTCAGAAGTCACCTCGTGGTGGTGGGGTGACTTTGGACACAGTGTACAGGTTTCGATGTTTCCGCACCGCTGCACAGTGTCTCGACTAGTACAAGCTAGCGGGACAATATTATTTCTTCACTTATTTCAATTGTTTATGTATATTCCAGGTATCTTAAGCTATTTTAAGAAAAAAAAAAAGTTGAAAAATGTGTACTGTATGTGTATTAATCGAAATATGTAGCTGCAAGACGGAAGTGGTTTACTAATGTGTCTTATTTGTTCACTATTGTCGCTAATTGTTCTTTAATTAGCTACATACGTCTACCTACTCATTATGTGTGAAAAGCACAATCATGTTTGTTTACAAAGAAATTTCTAGGAAAAAAATAAAATTCATTTATTAATTTACAAAATATTATTTCTTTTAAAATAAATTAGTACAATAACAGTATCTATATATCAATTATTTACAATAACAAGGTGTATAAGTAAAAGAAATATAATATTAAATAACTTATATACTAAGGCAACTACAACACACAATAACTTATATACATAAGCAACTACAACACACAATAAAATAAGAATAATAATTACAATAAAAAAATACTTAAACCTACTAATCACCATCAGATGAGTCTTCATCACCGCTCTCCCATTCAGTAGAATATTCAGAGAGTAAATAATCCTCCTCATTTAATTCGTGATGATGACTTACTAATGGTGTTTCGGATGGCAATGAAGGTGGGATAATCAACTGCAGAACCTCCGATGGCAAAGAAGTAAATTTTCTTCGCGGTAATTCTCTATACGAGTTGATAACAGGATCAGATGTAATTAAAAGCATTCTCAAAAGATCTGTATTTGTGGCAATACGTGACCGCTTCCTGATGTGCCGTTCACGGAATCTACGACAGTCTTTATTTCTTGCCTTCTGGGCTTCTTCGGAGAGTTGTCCAATGGGAAGAAGAAAAGACTTTATAACTTCCGCGCTGTGTACAAGAATTTTATGCACAGTAACGGGCATGAAATACCATGAATACAGATCAAGGTATAATTTTCTAGTATCAACACAAAACTTTTCGAATTCTATATAATTTATGTCATATCCCGATGACAAAGTTCTTAAAATTACATGAAATCTACGAATAAGGTTTACGTCTAATCCTGTAATTTCGCTGCTCAATTCAGCTTTGGAAAAAAATCTACGTGCTGTGTTTCCATCGTTTGTGTTACCATACCCAGGTTTTGGTTTATCTACAATGAGACCTATACGATCTTTAAACACTTTTTGTATCTCTTGTGAGCGTTGCTTCACAATAGCTTTGTCGTTATCTCCCCTGACTTGCCACTTTTTTATTTCTAAACGATAGCTGATGTGAAGCAAACATTCAAACGTGCGGATCCATGCATGTAAAGCAGATAAACCAAATGCAAGGCGTTCTTCGTTGCTGGGATATTTCTTTGATTCCTCGTTCATAGTAGACGGGGGGGGTGGCACCGCAAATATAACACTTTTGTGTTGAACTTGTGTCTGTTAAGGCATTGTCAACAACAAATCGTGTTTAACAGAGATTTGAGATCCAGCAACGTTACATAATGTTGGAAGAAGCTGACTTACTTCATCTAAAATCTTAGAAGTTTCTTCTTTCGTAAACTCTTTTGTCTCCTTGGCAAAAATAAACTTAATAGGACGGCAATATAAAGTAGAGGAAGGTCTTGGATTTTGCCAGATCACAGTTTCGCCATCAAGCAGTCTCAAAGGGACAAATGAGTATACGAACAAAAATTCGTCTGTAGCGTTAGTGTTCTCAAATTTCTGCTTATACGTGCTATGCCTCGAACTCCCATCACAGCCCCATTTGCTTACCAACGTATAATATGAATGAGGTAACACACTTCTAATGACTTCCGTCTGAGCTTTAACTAATCGTTCAGCCGTTTTATCCAAAATCGCGTGAAGTTTAATTTCAGCTCGAGATTCAGTCACAGAAATATATTCGTCAGAAGGACAACAAGAAGCTTTGCACTTACCTAAACTATAAAACGATGGATACACTTGATGTCCCGCTTTCATTGACCATTTTCTTGTTTGTTTATATGAGTGAGAAGTCGATTTCGAGTGCACATAATAAGCTAAAGCTTTGTCTGGTGTTAACTGCCGACTTTGTTCAGAATACTTATTCTTTTCTCTAGTTTCACTGACCGCGACGTTATGGATCTGTTTAGCAACACTTCGATGCCCTTCTTTTCGAGTAGCTAACTTAGCTGCTGTAATAAGCTCACTTGCACTTCGCGATTCCAAAAGATCTTCTACTCTCCGTCTCTTCGTTTTCGTTGATGAGTCTTCAAATGATTTTCTGGGTCGCCCTACGGAAAGAGCCGCTGATGATGTTGAAGTGCACGGCTGGTTAACACATCTTTATTTCGATTCCGGATCCCTCTAACCAATCTTTATGTTTGATTAGAAACATTTCTTTGTTACACTTTAAAGAAGTCCACTTTTGATTGAATTTTGCTGAAAGGCTTGATATTTTCATTTTGAGTCGATTTAGAGAATCGTCAGAAACATCAGACATATTGAATTTTTCACTTATATAATAAAAAATGCTATTGTTTCGTTCAGTTTTGTCATGTTTTAGCCATTCTTCAAAAAACTCCATTTTCGTCATAGTCACGACTCGTTCTGAAAAAAATAAAATAATTTTACTTTCGGGCCTTTTCGGGGTCTATAATATATATGAATCTGTGCCTGAATGTTGTAGGTATTACATATAGAAAAATCTAGGTGGATAAAAAAAGTTGCTACTTTTAAAGTTTACAATTAATGTAAAATTTGCTGGATTTATCTATACATTTACAAATTGATATTACACCAAAAGTATACATATTTTTTATAAAAAATATAAGTCATAATAGAGTACATACCTTCAACGGAATATTCCATCACAAAAAACTCGTTTCACTTTGCTACCAATTTTAAAATATGTTATCACAAGTGTGCATAAAATGCAACTGATTTGTAAATAAAAATGACCTCTCTTATAAGGGTTACTTTGACCCCCTGATAAGATACCTTTATGAGGTGATAAACTAATTAATTCTTGGAATTCGTTAAATGGGGGGGGGGGTTGTTTACAAGTCGTTATCAGTGGTTCCTGGAAATTACGTCATGAATATTGTCCCGCTAGCATGTTCTTGCCGAATCACTGTGCGCTGGGATGACTTCGAACACATATTTTTATACACATAACACATATTTTTATATACATAACAAATGCGTTTAATAAGAACTGCAGTTATTCAATAATAATATTCATAGGTAAATTTTCAAAAGTATAACGGTCTCTGCGCTGCTCGAGTATGATTAATTTTTGAAAAATGTCTTCTGCTACAATGTCGCTTTCATCATCTATGATTGGAAATACAAAAAAACACAACCTTCTCCGGTGTTCTTCTTTCTTAGAAACTTTACATGTATATGTTTTCTTTGTTTACTAATAATTTTTTTCCTACATAATATTTTTTCTTCGTGGAGTTATTTACAGGAATAGCAATGATCCCAAATTCGTTAACTTGTAGTTCTGCAGTTTCTGTTGTCTTCGCCTTCTTTTGACTTTGTATGAGTGTTTTCAATGGCATTGACTCCGAATCCGAATCACATGAAGGATCATTCTCGAAAGCAATAGGATGGGAAGATTTTGTAGTTTTTTGACAACCTGAAGTTAAAGGTCTTGCTAGAACTACATTTATATCCTCTTTACTAATTTCTCGACCAGGTGGTACATTTATCCGCTTTCGTTTTCCTTTTTTGTTATTTTCCTGACGGTTTCTGTTTTCTTTTAAGAAATCCAATAAAAATTGATCAAGCATAGTAGTACCTGTTTCTTCATCACTCCTCATATGATTTGGTAAACGTTTGATGACTTCTTGCGGATTGAACGGAAACTATTCCACATCCTTGAAATCCAGAAAGAATATTTGCTTTGGATTTAGCTTGAATGAACTGTAGTGTTCTTTGCAATAGCTGTGGAAAGTCTCATTTCTGAAAAGCACCTTTCCTCTGGTATTTCCATTTCGTCAATATTTTTCGCCAACTCTTCTTTAAAGGCCCAAAAAAACGACACATCAAGGGGTTGACACAGATGTGTCGAGTTTGGTGACAACAAAATGAATTTTATATCATTTTTATGACATTCCTCTATAACTTTTATGGTTAAATGGCTGGAAAGGTTACCTCCAATCAGTAGCTTGGTTCCTTCCTTCGAAAATATGGCAGTAGTATTTTACTAAACCACTCGTAAAAACGTTGCTGCCTCGAACCAGCCCGACTTACTAATGCTATGTTCACATCCAGGAGGACCATTTTCCTCCCATTCTTGATATCGATGCTTAGCCTTGTATACAACAAAAGGTGGTAAAAGTTCTCCATTTGCTGAAGCACACATCAGCATACTTATGCTTGTCTTTGTTGAATCCATAATTCTGGCGCAGTGTTTTACACCGCGTTTACAAACGACCTTGGCTTTACCAGTATCATCGCTAAAGTTGGTCTCGTCATAGTTAACAATATTTGCTGCATCAATATTCTCTAGTGCTTTTTCTAGTTCCGTAAAATATTCAGTTATAGTTTGGAACGAAACTTGCGCACGAAGCCGTTTTATATTTTGGCTTAATCTTACAGTTAATTCTTTATGGCGAGACAGAAAGGATTTTGTCCAATCGCGTCCGGGCATATTGTTATGGAATTTTTCAATATTAACAGCTTTCCTATTCAAGTATTGTTTTACTATTTCTCTGATACCATATTCAGTTAGTGAAAATCACAGGCACTTTGTATTAACAAAACTAGACGATTTGAATCACGTGGCGAAGTTTAGCTTGCAGCGTGACCCACCCCCACCGTGGTTGAAAGAATACTGGCAAGTATGAGCTTGCATTAAAACAGTGAGGATAAAATGCATATATTCGGTAAAATACGAATAAGAAGTAGCGAACTACCGATTGTTCAAAGTCACCTCCACTGTCCGAAGTCACCCCTCTGACGGTATTTATGCTAAAATTATGGTTTCCTGGAACGGAATCGACAAAGCACAAATAATTATAATTTAAGTTCTGTTAAGTAGTAGAATTTAAGCCAAAGTATTTAAATTTAACCAGCAGTACGTTATGATTCATAGAGTTAAAAGTTCTAGCTATATTCAAAAGAAACATACAATGTAGATAGAAAAATATATTTCTCTTGTAAATGTAAATAAAGAAAATATTTTGTATCTTTCTTGCAAATATCAACAAATATATCGCTATTTATTTGTTATTATTTACATAAATTTATACGAAAGCACTAAATATTTTCTAGTTTTCATGTCAGGAATTTGATAGTGTTTGGAGCGCAATATAAATTCCTTACTGCAAACCTTCATGACAAAATGTCTAAAAAATATATATATTTTTCTAATTTAAGTTGAGAAATGGAAGAAAAATAGAAAGTTGATATTGCCAACCTTTAACAAAAAAAAACCTTGATAACTTCCAAGAAATTTTTGTTCAACAATGTGAGGTACTCATAAAAGTATTAGAAAACTATGTTGGAAAAGGAGAAATAGATATTTTTAAAATTATGACTAGATGTACTTTGGATATTATAAGTGGTAAGTACAGAACATATAAATTAAGGGCAAAATAATTACAAATAAATAAATTATTAAAAAAATTCATGTCAATTTCTGTTCAGGTTATTTGCATGGTTTGGGCCTCCTCCATTATAGTCCTACACCAAGTGGTTCTAGGTCTTCTTTTACCCACTTGGCCCCAGTTTGACTAATGTATGGCTAATCCACTCCTGTTGTCTCACTTTAATTTCTGCTTCTGTGTTACTGGTTTCTTTACCGTCTTAGTTCCTCGTGTTATGATATTAGGCCAGTAAATGCGAAATATTTTCCGCATATACTTATTTATAAAAATTTGAAAACGCAGCTGTATAACAAAATCTATTTTACACTGCCGTTAAAAATTTCCAATTTAATTTTCTAACTGTACTGATTAGAGGTCCATATTAGAATTAGTTTTCCAAAGGCTTATCGTGCTTTAAGGATTATATTAGTTACGTCATGTTCTGTACCGACAGATTCATCAATTGTGCTCCGCAGGTATGTGAATTCTTCCACTCTCTCGATGTTCTTTCCGATAATTTGTAGTTGTTCAGTGTTGTCATTTAAATTTCCGATTTTATTTGTTTCCTGAACGTTAATATTTAGTCGCACTTTAGTTTCGGTCTCTAGTTCATTATATCATCCGGGTCGTCCAGATCTTTTAAACGAGAGGTGGTTATCCATTGAATGTATGCCTTGTTTAAAATGTATTTCTGACTGTCATATAGCGGACTATGTTAAAGAAAAGTGGAGAGAAAATATACCCTTGTGAGGTACCGATGTTGACTGGAATTCTGTCTCAGTTAATAAGGCGAAATGATATGATCAAAATGACCCCGAAAATAGATTCAGCGACCCCAGAAACCCCCCGAGGAACCAGTTTTGAACGCGAATCTCTAATTCAGGTGAATATCGTAATTTCTTCCCCTCCAACTCCCATTTTCACCCCTCAAAAGGATGCATATGATCAAAATGATCCCGAAAATGGATTCATCGGCCCCACAAAATTTTGAGATTATGTTTTGCAAATCGACTTCCGTTTGTCCGGAATTCGCTTATGAGTATTTAAAAAAATCCCTGTTTTCGTTAATAATTGTGGGCTTTAGAGAATTTTGAACGAAAAATTAGATTCCTGGCCCATAGTGCAAGGATAAATTTCGAAGGAACATATTAGAGGTAAATAATGAAGACAATATATACTTTAACAACATTTACTCAGTCTAAGTACCTTAACAAATAGTTAAAATGTCTCGCTCATTTTGAAACATATGTTTTACCATTTGTAATTATTTTTATCAATGTGCTCTCCTTGTTGCTAAGATAAACTCTTTTTAAGTGTAAGTGTTAACAACAGCATATTGGAGAGATTTTTTTGCCTACAGTTTAGTTATAATCTTTCATAAGCATCACCCACTTATAGTCATCCATATTCGTCTACTAATCTACAGGACATTAAAGGAAGCTCTTATGATGGCCCAGGTTGCTAAAAAATCTCAATGTGTTGGCTGTTTGTATAATTCTTACGGGGTAGTACAAGAAAGATTCTTATACTACCTTAGGGTATTTGGTTCGTTTTGATAAAAGGATATCAAGGGAATAATGAATCTGTAAAAAGAGTACAAATGTTCCAAATACGTTGGAAAACAGTCAATACATTCTTAAGAATGAACTAATCCTCCTCCTCTATCCGTCATCCTATGTAAGGACGTGGTGATATCATGGTATTTGTGCCACTATTTGAGCCTATGTTTCTCGGCCTTGGGTGGGCTTGATGTGATGCTTCCGGGAATATGAGGCCAGTTGTTTTAATATGGTCCGAACATCACGTTGGAGACTGTGCGCTCGGTCTATTGCCCTCGACATTATCTTCCACAATCAACCGCTCTTGCCATGTGACCAAAGTATCTCACTATGTTTCTATTGACTATAGTAGTCAGTCTTGTTTTTATGTTGAGCTCGTTTAGGATGAAAGCATTTGTGCAGTGCGCTATCCAGGGTATCCGGAGCATCCTTCTCTATACCCACATTTCAAATGCGCTGATTCGTTTCTTGTTATTTTTTTTTTCGAGCTAATAGGGATGACTATAAAACAGGATGAGAAATTGTTACTAACCTTACAGTTATCAGTTAGGGACGGGTGTGTGAAACATAATTATTAAAAAAGAATTTCAAGACAGGAAAAAAAAAAATATGTTATAAACATGCATGCTTACTGACGAGAATAAGATCACATGATTAAAGAAATATGGGAAATGGCTATGTTGCAAAATAAGTGAAATTTTTGGTACATTTTTACTACCAAGAAGATAGTCCCAATTTCATCTTTGCACCTTCCTTCATAGTTCGGACTTGTAAATCGCGTTCGCAGAGGCAGCAGAGTACGTGCTCAAATTTAAGCATAAAGGCATCGAGATACGCCCAAATGTACGCAACTGTTGCATATAAAAGTTTCATACACTTACCAAATTACCGAAAGACGTGTTTGTTTCATCAAAATCTTCTGGTTTTTGAAAAAATAACCGTTTTCGTAATATTTCGTGTGAAAAAAAAGTTCCCTCACAAATACTATAGAATCTGAAGCGGGTACTTCTAGGGTTTGTTACTTTCGCCACCTTCGAAGTAGTTCACGTGTTTCCCAATGCACTAATCCCACCTTTTTTTTTACTGGTCGATCATTTTTTTGGAGGTCTATGCTCTCACTGCCTGCTGTTTGCATTGTATTCCTTCTACCATCTTGAACTGGCGACCTTATAATTTCACCTTTCTATGGAGACACACTCCAAAGTG